>OY804580.1:19309669-20509669 GCA_963680875.1 Bathymodiolus brooksi
ACATGGAAACTGGTGTCATTTTTCCACAACTGTGTAATGTCCTATGCACAATGATATATCTGAAATGAGATGAAATTTTCTAACTGAAATTCATATATGCCCGATATCAAAATTTTCGAAAATCGTGAATGCTCAATGACGATTTGTAATGGCAAAACTCATTACTAACAGAACCTATCTCTCAAGCTATAATGATTTTTTTTTTTTTTTTTGAACTATGCATTTTGAAATTTGTCAATTCTCCAGTAGCTTTTCTAGATTATGGAATAAAACTCGACCATCACAGACGCTACTGCTAAATATAGACAATATACGCATGCATTGTCCGCAATAATAAAATTTACTTGTACGAGTTTAAGTCATTAAGATACGTTAAGAAAAGCGAGACTTTGGTGACTTTTCTGACATGTTTTGAATCAATTATATTGTGTTTAATCCTGCAATGTTAAAAAGTATACAACAAGTGTCAACTAAAAAAAAAAAATCTGGAAATAGTTGAAACAAGCGGGTCGGTCTACTCGATTTCAATGGTGTCGTCAAAGACGTCCGCACTTATGTTGTCGTTTCTTACCGTCGCACTACATGTATCAGGTACCAGAAAGAGCTATATTTCTGGAAAAGGACTGTAACCAAAAATTATCCAGTCAGTGAAATTTGACAGGTTAAGGAGAACGGATGCAGAATAAACTTAAATATAAATTTCCTGCACCCATCTATGCACGTATTTCATGGAATATAAAGAAGGTTTTTTTTAATTCATATGTGAATTATTTCATATCTTCCTCCATTAAAAGCTATGGAAACATTGCCTTTGTTTATTTCAAATTACATATGTATACTATGTAGATTTATCTGAAATAAACTATTTTTTAAAACAAAGACTTCTTGTTAGTCTGTGAAATTTCTTTCGCATTTACTTGTTATATTTCGATACCGTGGCTTGAACACTTGTCTCCCTGTATTTTCTGTACCATAGCGCATGCTGGTTTTCTGACTTGGTCATTACAATTTTTAGTCTGCAAAAATTTGATCGCTGCGAGCAGGGTTCGAACCTGCGCGGGGAGACCCCATTGGATTTCAAGTCCAACGCCTTAACCACTCGGCCATCACAGCTTGCTACTGAAGACCGTTTATCTTTCTTATATCCCTGGACATGTAAAATGTCCTTCACTTTTTCACTCTCTTTTAATTCTCTAATACACAATTATTATGTTCTAGAGAGAAATAGAATTCCTAACTGAATTTATATTCTGTATATCAAAGTTGTGTCGGAGGTGGTGATTATCAAACACAATTTGCAATGACCCAAATTTTAACGTAAGAGACCCTTTCCTGCAAGCTAGAAGCATATACCCTGCATGAAATGAATTTTTGAAATATTTATTTAAAATTCTCAATTCTTCGTTGGCTTTTCTGGACTATAAAAATACATCGCTGCGAGCAGGGTTCGAACCTGCGCGGGGAGACCCCATTGGATTTCGAGTCCAACGCCTTAACCACTCGGCCATCACAGCTTGAAAAATATTATCGTTATACTTAAATATCAGTCTCCTGCTGACGTTTATCAACATATGTATCGTTCACGTTCGAAATATATTGTTATTCCAAATGGTGGACATGAAATCGTTTCGACGATCAATGTAGGGTTTCAATCTCTATTTTCCTTTCACAGAACTATAGAATTGCCTTTTTCTTATTGTAATTTCCATGTTTATTCATTCAATGGGAAATTTAAAAAAAAAGTAAAATATTACATTTGAAGAGAGAAAATATGCTATTTTGCTGGGCAAAAATTTGATCGCTGCGAGCAGGGTTCGAACCTGCGCGGGGAGACCCCATTGGATTTCAAGTCCAACGCCTTAACCACTCGGCCATCACAGCTTTTAATAAAGGATCATTTTTCTTTCTTATATCCCTTGACATGGAAACTGGTGTCATTTTTCCACAACTGTGTAATGTCCTATGCACAATGATATATCTGAAATGAGATGAAATTTTCTAACTGAAATTCATATATGCCCGATATCCAAATTTTCGAAAATCGTGAATGCTCAATGACGATTTGTAATGGCAAAACTCATTACTAACAGAACCTATCTCTCAAGCTATAATGATTTTTTTTTTTTTTTTTGAACTATGCATTTTGAAATTTGTCAATTCTCCAGTAGCTTTTCTAGATTATGGAATAAAACTCGACCATCACAGACGCTACTGCTAAATATAGACAATATACGCATGCATTGTCCGCAATAATAAAATTTACTTGTACGAGTTTAAGTCATTAAGATACGTTAAGAAAAGCGAGACTTTGGTGACTTTTCTGACATGTTTTGAATCAATTATATTGTGTTTAATCCTGCAATGTCAAAAAGTATACAACAAGTGTCAACTAAGAAAACAAAATCTGGAAATAGTTGAAACAAGCGGGTCGGTCTACTCGATTTCAATGGTGTCGTCAAAGACGTCCGCACTTATGTTGTCGTTTCTTACCGTCGCTCTACATGTATCAGGTACCAGAAAGAGCTATATTTCTGGAAAAGGACTGTAACCAAAAATTATCCAGTCAGTGAAATTTGACAGGTTAAGGAGAACGGATGCAGAATAAACTTAAATATAAATTTCCTGCACCCATCTATGCACGTATTTCATGGAATATAAAGAAGGTTTTTTTTAATTCATATGTGAATTATTTCCTATCTTCCTCCATTAAAAGCTATGGAAACATTGCCTTTGTTTATTTCAAATTACATATGTATACTATGTAGATTTATCTGAAATAAACTATTTTTTAAAACAAAGACTTCTTGTTAGTCTGTGAAATTTCTTTCGCATTTACTTGTTATATTTCGATACCGTGGCTTGAACACTTGTCTCCCTGTATTTTCTGTACCATAGCGCATGCTGGTTTTCTGACTTGGTCATTACAATTTTTAGTCTGCAAAAATTTGATCGCTGCGAGCAGGGTTCGAACCTGCGCGGGGAGACCCCATTGGATTTCAAGTCCAACGCCTTAACCACTCGGCCATCACAGCTTGCTATTGAAGACCGTTTATCTTTCTTATATCCCTGGACATGTAAAATGTCCTTCACTTTTTCACTCTTTTTAATTCTCTAATACACAATTATTATGTTCTAGAGAGAAATAGAATTCCTAACTGAATTTATATTCTGTATATCAAAGTTGTGTCGGAGGTGGTGATTATCAAACACAATTTGCAATGACCCAAATTTTAACGTAAGAGACCCTTTCCTGCAAGCTAGAAGCATATACCCTGCATGAAATGAATTTTTGAAATATTTATTTAAAATTCTCAATTCTTCGTTGGCTTTTCTGGACTATAAAAATACATCGCTGCGAGCAGGGTTCGAACCTGCGCGGGGAGACCCCATTGGATTTCGAGTCCAACGCCTTAACCACTCGGCCATCACAGCTTGAAAAATATTATCGTTATACTTAAATATCAGTCTCCTGCTGACGTTTATCAACATATGTATCGTTCACTTTCGAAATATATTGTTATTCCAAATGGTGGACATGAAATCGTTTCGACGATCAATGTAGGGTTTCAATCTCTATTTTCCTTTCACAGAACTATAGAATTGCCTTTTTCTTATTGTAATTTCCATGTTTATTCATTCAATGGGAAATTTAGAAAAATAGTAAAATATTACATTTGAAGAGAGAAAATATGCTATTTTGCTGGGCAAAAATTTGATCGCTGCGAGCAGTGTTCGAACCTGCGCGGGGAGACCCCATTGGATTTCAAGTCCAACGCCTTAACCACTCGGCCATCACAGCTTTTAATAAAGGATCATTTTTCTTTCTTATATCCCTTGACATGGAAACTGATGTCATTTTTCCACAACTGTGTAATGTCCTATGCACAATGATATATCTGAAATGAGATGAAATTTTCTAACTGAAATTCATATATGCCCGATATCAAAATTTTCGAAAATCGTGAATGCTCAATGACGATTTGTAATGGCAAAACTCATTACTAACAGAACCTATCTCTCAAGCTATAATGATTTTTTTTTTTTTTGAACTATGCATTTTGAAATTTGTCAATTCTCCAGTAGCTTTTCTAGATTATGGAATAAAACTCGACCATCACAGACGCTACTGCTAAATATAGACAATATACGCATGCATTGTCCGCAATAATAAAATTTACTTGTACGAGTTTAAGTCATTAAGATACGTTAAGAAAAGCGAGACTTTGGTGACTGTTCTGACATGTTTTGAATCAATTATATTGTGTTTAATCCTGCAATGTCAAAAAGTATACAACAAGTGTCAACTAAAAAAAAAAAATCTGGAAATAGTTGAAACAAGCGGGTCGGTCTACTCGATTTCAATGGTGTCGTCAAAGACGTCCGCACTTATGTTGTCGTTTCTTACCGTCGCTCTACATGTATCAGGTACCAGAAAGAGCTATATTTCTGGAAAAGGACTGTAACCAAAAATTATCCAGTCAGTGAAATTTGACAGGTTAAGGAGAACGGATGCAGAATAAACTTAAATATAAATTTCCTGCACCCATCTATGCACGTATTTCATGGAATATAAAGAAGGTTTTTTTTAATTCATATGTGAATTATTTCATATCTTCCTCCATTAAAAGCTATGGAAACATTGCCTTTGTTTATTTCAAATTACATATGTATACTATGTAGATTTATCTGAAATAAACTATTTTTTAAAACAAAGACTTCTTGTTAGTCTGTGAAATTTCTTTCGCATTTACTTGTTATATTTCGATACCGTGGCTTGAACACTTGTCTCCCTGTATTTTCTGTACCATAGCGCATGCTGGTTTTCTGACTTGGTCATTACAATTTTTAGTCTGCAAAAATTTGATCGCTGCGAGCAGGGTTCGAACCTGCGCGGGGAGACCCCATTGGATTTCAAGTCCAACGCCTTAACCACTCGGCCATCACAGCTTGCTACTGAAGACCGTTTATCTTTCTTATATCTCTGGACATGTAAAATGTCCTTCACTTTTTCACTCTCTTTTAATTCTCTAATACACAATTATTATGTTCTAGAGAGAAATAGAATTCCTAACTGAATTTATATTCTGTATATCAAAGTTGTGTCGGAGGTGGTGATTATCAAACACAATTTGCAATGACCCAAATTTTAACGTAAGAGACCCTTTCCTGCAAGCTAGAAGCATATACCCTGCATGAAATGAATTTTTGAAATATTTATTTAAAATTCTCAATTCTTCGTTGGCTTTTCTGGACTATAAAAATACATCGCTGCGAGCAGGGTTCGAACCTGCGCGGGGAGACCCCATTGGATTTCGAGTCCAACGCCTTAACCACTCGGCCATCACAGCTTGAAAAATATTATCGTTATACTTAAATATCAGTCTCCTGCTGACGTTTATCAACATATGTATCGTTCACTTTCGAAATATATTGTTATTCCAAATGGTGGACATGAAATCGTTTCGACGATCAATGTAGGGTTTCAATCTCTATTTTCCTTTCACAGAACTATAGAATTGCCTTTTTCTTATTGTAATTTCCATGTTTATTCATTCAATGGGAAATTTAAAAAAAAAGTAAAATATTACATTTGAAGAGAGAAAATATGCTATTTTGCTGGGCAAAAATTTGATCGCTGCGAGCAGGGTTCGAACCTGCGCTGGGAGACCCCATGGGATTTCAAGTCCAACGCCTTAACCACTCGGCCATCACAGCTTTTAATAAAGGATCATTTTTCTTTCTTATATCCCTTGACATGGAAACTGGTGTCATTTTTCCACAACTGTGTAATGTCCTATGCACAATGATATATCTGAAATGAGATGAAATTTTCTAACTGAAATTCATATATGCCCGATATCCAAATTTTCGAAAATCGTGAATGCTCAATGACGATTTGTAATGGCAAAACTCATTACTAACAGAACCTATCTCTCAAGCTATAATGATTTTTTTTTTTTTTTTTGAACTATGCATTTTGAAATTTGTCAATTCTCCAGTAGCTTTTCTAGATTATGGAATAAAACTCGACCATCACAGACGCTACTGCTAAATATAGACAATATACGCATGCATTGTCCGCAATAATAAAATTTACTTGTACGAGTTTAAGTCATTAAGATACGTTAAGAAAAGCGAGACTTTGGTGACTTTTCTGACATGTTTTGAATCAATTATATTGTGTTTAATCCTGCAATGTCAAAAAGTATACAACAAGTGTCAACTAAGAAAACAAAATCTGGAAATAGTTGAAACAAGCGGGTCGGTCTACTCGATTTCAATGGTGTCGTCAAAGACGTCCGCACTTATGTTGTCGTTTCTTACCGTCGCTCTACATGTATCAGGTATCAGAAAGAGCTATATTTCTGGAAAAGGACTGTAACCAAAAATTATCCAGTCAGTGAAATTTGACAGGTTAAGGAGAACGGATGCAGAATAAACTTAAATATAAATTTCCTGCACCCATCTATGCACGTATTTCATGGAATATAAAGAAGGTTTTTTTTAATTCATATGTGAATTATTTCATATCTTCCTCCATTAAAAGCTATGGAAACATTGCCTTTGTTTATTTCAAATTACATATGTATACTATGTAGATTTATCTGAAATAAACTATTTTTTAAAACAAAGACTTCTTGTTAGTCTGTGAAATTTCTTTCGCATTTACTTGTTATATTTCGATACCGTGGCTTGAACACTTGTCTCCCTGTATTTTCTGTACCATAGCGCATGCTGGTTTTCTGACTTGGTCATTACAATTTTTAGTCTGCAAAAATTTGATCGCTGCGAGCAGGGTTCGAACCTGCGCGGGGAGACCCCATTGGATTTCAAGTCCAACGCCTTAACCACTCGGCCATCACAGCTTGCTACTGAAAACCGTTTATCTTTCTTATATCCCTGGACATGTAAAATGTCCTTCACTTTTTCACTCTTTTTAATTCTCTAATACACAATTATTATGTTCTAGAGAGAAATAGAATTCCTAACTGAATTTATATTCTGTATATCAAAGTTGTGTCGGAGGTGGTGATTATCAAACACAATTTGCAATGACCCAAATTTTAACGTAAGAGACCCTTTCCTGCAAGCTAGAAGCATATACCCTGCATGAAATGAATTTTTGAAATATTTATTTAAAATTCTCAATTCTTCGTTGGCTTTTCTGGACTATAAAAATACATCGCTGCGAGCAGGGTTCGAACCTGCGCGGGGAGACCCCATTGGATTTCGAGTCCAACGCCTTAACCACTCGGCCATCACAGCTTGAAAAATATTATCGTTATACTTAAATATCAGTCTCCTGCTGACGTTTATCAACATATGTATCGTTCACTTTCGAAATATATTGTTATTCCAAATGGTGGACATGAAATCGTTTCGACGATCAATGTAGGGTTTCAATCTCTATTTTCCTTTCACAGAACTATAGAATTGCCTTTTTCTTATTGTAATTTCCATGTTTATTCATTCAATGGGAAATTTTAAAAAAAAGTAAAATATTACATTTGAAGAGAGAAAATATGCTATTTTGCTGGGCAAAAATTTGATCGCTGCGAGCAGGGTTCGAACCTGCGCGGGGAGACCCCATTGGATTTCAAGTCCAACGCCTTAACCACTCGGCCATCACAGCTTTTAATAAAGGATCATTTTTCTTTCTTATATCCCTTGACATGGAAACTGGTGTCATTTTTCCACAACTGTGTAATGTCCTATGCACAATGATATATCTGAAATGAGATGAAATTTTCTAACTGAAATTCATATATGCCCGATATCAAAATTTTCGAAAATCGTGAATGCTCAATGACGATTTGTAATGGCAAAACTCATTACTAACAGAACCTATCTCTCAAGCTATAATGATTTTTTTTTTTTTTTTTGAACTATGCATTTTGAAATTTGTCAATTCTCCAGTAGCTTTTCTAGATTATGGAATAAAACTCGACCATCACAGACGCTACTGCTAAATATAGACAATATACGCATGCATTGTCCGCAATAATAAAATTTACTTGTACGAGTTTAAGTCATTAAGATACGTTAAGAAAAGCGAGACTTTGGTGACTTTTCTGACATGTTTTGAATCAATTATATTGTGTTTAATCCTGCAATGTCAAAAAGTATACAACAAGTGTCAACTAAGAAAACAAAATCTGGAAATAGTTGAAACAAGCGGGTCGGTCTACTCGATTTCAATGGTGTCGTCAAAGACGTCCGCACTTATGTTGTCGTTTCTTACCGTCGCTCTACATGTATCAGGTATCAGAAAGAGCTATATTTCTGGAAAAGGACTGTAACCAAAAATTATCCAGTCAGTGAAATTTGACAGGTTAAGGAGAACGGATGCAGAATAAACTTAAATATAAATTTCCTGCACCCATCTATGCACGTATTTCATGGAATATAAAGAAGGTTTTTTTTAATTCATATGTGAATTATTTCATATCTTCCTCCATTAAAAGCTATGGAAACATTGCCTTTGTTTATTTCAAATTACATATGTATACTATGTAGATTTATCTGAAATAAACTATTTTTTAAAACAAAGACTTCTTGTTAGTCTGTGAAATTTCTTTCGCATTTACTTGTTATATTTCGATACCGTGGCTTGAACACTTGTCTCCCTGTATTTTCTGTACCATAGCGCATGCTGGTTTTCTGACTTGGTCATTACAATTTTTAGTCTGCAAAAATTTGATCGCTGCGAGCAGGGTTCGAACCTGCGCGGGGAGACCCCATTGGATTTCAAGTCCAACGCCTTAACCACTCGGCCATCACAGCTTGCTACTGAAAACCGTTTATCTTTCTTATATCCCTGGACATGTAAAATGTCCTTCACTTTTTCACTCTTTTTAATTCTCTAATACACAATTATTATGTTCTAGAGAGAAATAGAATTCCTAACTGAATTTATATTCTGTATATCAAAGTTGTGTCGGAGGTGGTGATTATCAAACACAATTTGCAATGACCCAAATTTTAACGTAAGAGACCCTTTCCTGCAAGCTAGAAGCATATACCCTGCATGAAATGAATTTTTGAAATATTTATTTAAAATTCTCAATTCTTCGTTGGCTTTTCTGGACTATAAAAATACATCGCTGCGAGCAGGGTTCGAACCTGCGCGGGGAGACCCCATTGGATTTCGAGTCCAACGCCTTAACCACTCGGCCATCACAGCTTGAAAAATATTATCGTTATACTTAAATATCAGTCTCCTGCTGACGTTTATCAACATATGTATCGTTCACTTTCGAAATATATTGTTATTCCAAATGGTGGACATGAAATCGTTTCGACGATCAATGTAGGGTTTCAATCTCTATTTTCCTTTCACAGAACTATAGAATTGCCTTTTTCTTATTGTAATTTCCATGTTTATTCATTCAATGGGAAATTTAAAAAAAAAGTAAAATATTACATTTGAAGAGAGAAAATATGCTATTTTGCTGGGCAAAAATTTGATCGCTGCGAGCAGGGTTCGAACCTGCGCTGGGAGACCCCATGGGATTTCAAGTCCAACGCCTTAACCACTCGGCCATCACAGCTTTTAATAAAGGATCATTTTTCTTTCTTATATCCCTTGACATGGAAACTGGTGTCATTTTTCCACAACTGTGTAATGTCCTATGCACAATGATATATCTGAAATGAGATGAAATTTTCTAACTGAAATTCATATATGCCCGATATCCAAATTTTCGAAAATCGTGAATGCTCAATGACGATTTGTAATGGCAAAACTCATTACTAACAGAACCTATCTCTCAAGCTATAATGATTTTTTTTTTTTTTTTTGAACTATGCATTTTGAAATTTGTCAATTCTCCAGTAGCTTTTCTAGATTATGGAATAAAACTCGACCATCACAGACGCTACTGCTAAATATAGACAATATACGCATGCATTGTCCGCAATAATAAAATTTACTTGTACGAGTTTAAGTCATTAAGATACGTTAAGAAAAGCGAGACTTTGGTGACTTTTCTGACATGTTTTGAATCAATTATATTGTGTTTAATCCTGCAATGTCAAAAAGTATACAACAAGTGTCAACTAAGAAAACAAAATCTGGAAATAGTTGAAACAAGCGGGTCGGTCTACTCGATTTCAATGGTGTCGTCAAAGACGTCCGCACTTATGTTGTCGTTTCTTACCGTCGCTCTACATGTATCAGGTATCAGAAAGAGCTATATTTCTGGAAAAGGACTGTAACCAAAAATTATCCAGTCAGTGAAATTTGACAGGTTAAGGAGAACGGATGCAGAATAAACTTAAATATAAATTTCCTGCACCCATCTATGCACGTATTTCATGGAATATAAAGAAGGTTTTTTTTAATTCATATGTGAATTATTTCATATCTTCCTCCATTAAAAGCTATGGAAACATTGCCTTTGTTTATTTCAAATTACATATGTATACTATGTAGATTTATCTGAAATAAACTATTTTTTAAAACAAAGACTTCTTGTTAGTCTGTGAAATTTCTTTCGCATTTACTTGTTATATTTCGATACCGTGGCTTGAACACTTGTCTCCCTGTATTTTCTGTACCATAGCGCATGCTGGTTTTCTGACTTGGTCATTACAATTTTTAGTCTGCAAAAATTTGATCGCTGCGAGCAGGGTTCGAACCTGCGCGGGGAGACCCCATTGGATTTCAAGTCCAACGCCTTAACCACTCGGCCATCACAGCTTGCTACTGAAAACCGTTTATCTTTCTTATATCCCTGGACATGTAAAATGTCCTTCACTTTTTCACTCTTTTTAATTCTCTAATACACAATTATTATGTTCTAGAGAGAAATAGAATTCCTAACTGAATTTATATTCTGTATATCAAAGTTGTGTCGGAGGTGGTGATTATCAAACACAATTTGCAATGACCCAAATTTTAACGTAAGAGACCCTTTCCTGCAAGCTAGAAGCATATACCCTGCATGAAATGAATTTTTGAAATATTTATTTAAAATTCTCAATTCTTCGTTGGCTTTTCTGGACTATAAAAATACATCGCTGCGAGCAGGGTTCGAACCTGCGCGGGGAGACCCCATTGGATTTCGAGTCCAACGCCTTAACCACTCGGCCATCACAGCTTGAAAAATATTATCGTTATACTTAAATATCAGTCTCCTGCTGACGTTTATCAACATATGTATCGTTCACTTTCGAAATATATTGTTATTCCAAATGGTGGACATGAAATCGTTTCGACGATCAATGTAGGGTTTCAATCTCTATTTTCCTTTCACAGAACTATAGAATTGCCTTTTTCTTATTGTAATTTCCATGTTTATTCATTCAATGGGAAATTTAAAAAAAAAGTAAAATATTACATTTGAAGAGAGAAAATATGCTATTTTGCTGGGCAAAAATTTGATCGCTGCGAGCAGGGTTCGAACCTGCGCGGGGAGACCCCATGGGATTTCAAGTCCAACGCCTTAACCACTCGGCCATCACAGCTTTTAATAAAGGATCATTTTTCTTTCTTATATCCCTTGACATGGAAACTGGTGTCATTTTTCCACAACTGTGTAATGTCCTATGCACAATGATATATCTGAAATGAGATGAAATTTTCTAACTGAAATTCATATATGCCCGATATCCAAATTTTCGAAAATCGTGAATGCTCAATGACGATTTGTAATGGCAAAACTCATTACTAACAGAACCTATCTCTCAAGCTATAATGATTTTTTTTTTTTTTTTGAACTATGCATTTTGAAATTTGTCAATTCTCCAGTAGCTTTTCTAGATTATGGAATAAAACTCGACCATCACAGACCAGACACTACTGCTAAATATAGACAATATACGCATGCATTGTCCGCAATAATAAAATTTACTTGTACGAGTTTAAGTCATTAAGATACGTTAAGAAAAGCGAGACTTTGGTGACTTTTCTGACATGTTTTGAATCAATTATATTGTGTTTAATCCTGCAATGTCAAAAAGTATACAACAAGTGTCAACTAAGAAAACAAAATCTGGAAATAGTTGAAACAAGCGGGTCGGTCTACTCGATTTCAATGGTGTCGTCAAAGACGTCCGCACTTATGTTGTCGTTTCTTACCGTCGCTCTACATGTATCAGGTACCAGAAAGAGCTATATTTCTGGAAAAGGACTGTAACCAAAAATTATCCAGTCAGTGAAATTTGACAGGTTAAGGAGAACGGATGCAGAATAAACTTAAATATAAATTTCCTGCACCCATCTATGCACGTATTTCATGGAATATAAAGAAGGTTTTTTTTAATTCATATGTGAATTATTTCATATCTTCCTCCATTAAAAGCTATGGAAACATTGCCTTTGTTTATTTCAAATTACATATGTATACTATGTAGATTTATCTGAAATAAACTATTTTTTAAAACAAAGACTTCTTGTTAGTCTGTGAAATTTCTTTCGCATTTACTTGTTATATTTCGATACCGTGGCTTGAACACTTGTCTCCCTGTATTTTCTGTACCATAGCGCATGCTGGTTTTCTGACTTGGTCATTACAATTTTTAGTCTGCAAAAATTTGATCGCTGCGAGCAGGGTTCGAACCTGCGCGGGGAGACCCCATTGGATTTCAAGTCCAACGCCTTAACCACTCGGCCATCACAGCTTGCTACTGAAAACCGTTTATCTTTCTTATATCCCTGGACATGTAAAATGTCCTTCACTTTTTCACTCTTTTTAATTCTCTAATACACAATTATTATGTTCTAGAGAGAAATAGAATTCCTAACTGAATTTATATTCTGTATATCAAAGTTGTGTCGGAGGTGGTGATTATCAAACACAATTTGCAATGACCCAAATTTTAACGTAAGAGACCCTTTCCTGCAAGCTAGAAGCATATACCCTGCATGAAATGAATTTTTGAAATATTTATTTAAAATTCTCAATTCTTCGTTGGCTTTTCTGGACTATAAAAATACATCGCTGCGAGCAGGGTTCGAACCTGCGCGGGGAGACCCCATTGGATTTCGAGTCCAACGCCTTAACCACTCGGCCATCACAGCTTGAAAAATATTATCGTTATACTTAAATATCAGTCTCCTGCTGACGTTTATCAACATATGTATCGTTCACTTTCGAAATATATTGTTATTCCAAATGGTGGACATGAAATCGTTTCGACGATCAATGTAGGGTTTCAATCTCTATTTTCCTTTCACAGAACTATAGAATTGCCTTTTTCTTATTGTAATTTCCATGTTTATTCATTCAATGGGAAATTTAAAAAAAAAGTAAAATATTACATTTGAAGAGAGAAAATATGCTATTTTGCTGGGCAAAAATTTGATCGCTGCGAGCAGGGTTCGAACCTGCGCGGGGAGACCCCATGGGATTTCAAGTCCAACGCCTTAACCACTCGGCCATCACAGCTTTTAATAAAGGATCATTTTTCTTTCTTATATCCCTTGACATGGAAACTGGTGTCATTTTTCCACAACTGTGTAATGTCCTATGCACAATGATATATCTGAAATGAGATGAAATTTTCTAACTGAAATTCATATATGCCCGATATCCAAATTTTCGAAAATCGTGAATGCTCAATGACGATTTGTAATGGCAAAACTCATTACTAACAGAACCTATCTCTCAAGCTATAATGATTTTTTTTTTTTTTTTGAACTATGCATTTTGAAATTTGTCAATTCTCCAGTAGCTTTTCTAGATTATGGAATAAAACTCGACCATCACAGACGCTACTGCTAAATATAGACAATATACGCATGCATTGTCCGCAATAATAAAATTTACTTGTACGAGTTTAAGTCATTAAGATACGTTAAGAAAAGCGAGACTTTGGTGACTTTTCTGACATGTTTTGAATCAATTATATTGTGTTTAATCCTGCAATGTCAAAAAGTATACAACAAGTGTCAACTAAGAAAACAAAATCTGGAAATAGTTGAAACAAGCGGGTCGGTCTACTCGATTTCAATGGTGTCGTCAAAGACGTCCGCACTTATGTTGTCGTTTCTTACCGTCGCTCTACATGTATCAGGTATCAGAAAGAGCTATATTTCTGGAAAAGGACTGTAACCAAAAATTATCCAGTCAGTGAAATTTGACAGGTTAAGGAGAACGGATGCAGAATAAACTTAAATATAAATTTCCTGCACCCATCTATGCACGTATTTCATGGAATATAAAGAAGGTTTTTTTTAATTCATATGTGAATTATTTCATATCTTCCTCCATTAAAAGCTATGGAAACATTGCCTTTGTTTATTTCAAATTACATATGTATACTATGTAGATTTATCTGAAATAAACTATTTTTTAAAACAAAGACTTCTTGTTAGTCTGTGAAATTTCTTTCGCATTTACTTGTTATATTTCGATACCGTGGCTTGAACACTTGTCTCCCTGTATTTTCTGTACCATAGCGCATGCTGGTTTTCTGACTTGGTCATTACAATTTTTAGTCTGCAAAAATTTGATCGCTGCGAGCAGGGTTCGAACCTGCGCGGGGAGACCCCATTGGATTTCAAGTCCAACGCCTTAACCACTCGGCCATCACAGCTTGCTACTGAAAACCGTTTATCTTTCTTATATCCCTGGACATGTAAAATGTCCTTCACTTTTTCACTCTTTTTAATTCTCTAATACACAATTATTATGTTCTAGAGAGAAATAGAATTCCTAACTGAATTTATATTCTGTATATCAAAGTTGTGTCGGAGGTGGTGATTATCAAACACAATTTGCAATGACCCAAATTTTAACGTAAGAGACCCTTTCCTGCAAGCTAGAAGCATATACCCTGCATGAAATGAATTTTTGAAATATTTATTTAAAATTCTCAATTCTTCGTTGGCTTTTCTGGACTATAAAAATACATCGCTGCGAGCAGGGTTCGAACCTGCGCGGGGAGACCCCATTGGATTTCGAGTCCAACGCCTTAACCACTCGGCCATCACAGCTTGAAAAATATTATCGTTATACTTAAATATCAGTCTCCTGCTGACGTTTATCAACATATGTATCGTTCACTTTCGAAATATATTGTTATTCCAAATGGTGGACATGAAATCGTTTCGACGATCAATGTAGGGTTTCAATCTCTATTTTCCTTTCACAGAACTATAGAATTGCCTTTTTCTTATTGTAATTTCCATGTTTATTCATTCAATGGGAAATTTAAAAAAAAAGTAAAATATTACATTTGAAGAGAGAAAATATGCTATTTTGCTGGGCAAAAATTTGATCGCTGCGAGCAGGGTTCGAACCTGCGCTGGGAGACCCCATGGGATTTCAAGTCCAACGCCTTAACCACTCGGCCATCACAGCTTTTAATAAAGGATCATTTTTCTTTCTTATATCCCTTGACATGGAAACTGGTGTCATTTTTCCACAACTGTGTAATGTCCTATGCACAATGATATATCTGAAATGAGATGAAATTTTCTAACTGAAATTCATATATGCCCGATATCCAAATTTTCGAAAATCGTGAATGCTCAATGACGATTTGTAATGGCAAAACTCATTACTAACAGAACCTATCTCTCAAGCTATAATGATTTTTTTTTTTTTTTTTGAACTATGCATTTTGAAATTTGTCAATTCTCCAGTAGCTTTTCTAGATTATGGAATAAAACTCGACCATCACAGACGCTACTGCTAAATATAGACAATATACGCATGCATTGTCCGCAATAATAAAATTTACTTGTACGAGTTTAAGTCATTAAGATACGTTAAGAAAAGCGAGACTTTGGTGACTTTTCTGACATGTTTTGAATCAATTATATTGTGTTTAATCCTGCAATGTCAAAAAGTATACAACAAGTGTCAACTAAGAAAACAAAATCTGGAAATAGTTGAAACAAGCGGGTCGGTCTACTCGATTTCAATGGTGTCGTCAAAGACGTCCGCACTTATGTTGTCGTTTCTTACCGTCGCTCTACATGTATCAGGTATCAGAAAGAGCTATATTTCTGGAAAAGGACTGTAACCAAAAATTATCCAGTCAGTGAAATTTGACAGGTTAAGGAGAACGGATGCAGAATAAACTTAAATATAAATTTCCTGCACCCATCTATGCACGTATTTCATGGAATATAAAGAAGGTTTTTTTTAATTCATATGTGAATTATTTCATATCTTCCTCCATTAAAAGCTATGGAAACATTGCCTTTGTTTATTTCAAATTACATATGTATACTATGTAGATTTATCTGAAATAAACTATTTTTTAAAACAAAGACTTCTTGTTAGTCTGTGAAATTTCTTTCGCATTTACTTGTTATATTTCGATACCGTGGCTTGAACACTTGTCTCCCTGTATTTTCTGTACCATAGCGCATGCTGGTTTTCTGACTTGGTCATTACAATTTTTAGTCTGCAAAAATTTGATCGCTGCGAGCAGGGTTCGAACCTGCGCGGGGAGACCCCATTGGATTTCAAGTCCAACGCCTTAACCACTCGGCCATCACAGCTTGCTACTGAAAACCGTTTATCTTTCTTATATCCCTGGACATGTAAAATGTCCTTCACTTTTTCACTCTTTTTAATTCTCTAATACACAATTATTATGTTCTAGAGAGAAATAGAATTCCTAACTGAATTTATATTCTGTATATCAAAGTTGTGTCGGAGGTGGTGATTATCAAACACAATTTGCAATGACCCAAATTTTAACGTAAGAGACCCTTTCCTGCAAGCTAGAAGCATATACCCTGCATGAAATGAATTTTTGAAATATTTATTTAAAATTCTCAATTCTTCGTTGGCTTTTCTGGACTATAAAAATACATCGCTGCGAGCAGGGTTCGAACCTGCGCGGGGAGACCCCATTGGATTTCGAGTCCAACGCCTTAACCACTCGGCCATCACAGCTTGAAAAATATTATCGTTATACTTAAATATCAGTCTCCTGCTGACGTTTATCAACATATGTATCGTTCACTTTCGAAATATATTGTTATTCCAAATGGTGGACATGAAATCGTTTCGACGATCAATGTAGGGTTTCAATCTCTATTTTCCTTTCACAGAACTATAGAATTGCCTTTTTCTTATTGTAATTTCCATGTTTATTCATTCAATGGGAAATTTAAAAAAAAAGTAAAATATTACATTTGAAGAGAGAAAATATGCTATTTTGCTGGGCAAAAATTTGATCGCTGCGAGCAGGGTTCGAACCTGCGCGGGGAGACCCCATGGGATTTCAAGTCCAACGCCTTAACCACTCGGCCATCACAGCTTTTAATAAAGGATCATTTTTCTTTCTTATATCCCTTGACATGGAAACTGGTGTCATTTTTCCACAACTGTGTAATGTCCTATGCACAATGATATATCTGAAATGAGATGAAATTTTCTAACTGAAATTCATATATGCCCGATATCCAAATTTTCGAAAATCGTGAATGCTCAATGACGATTTGTAATGGCAAAACTCATTACTAACAGAACCTATCTCTCAAGCTATAATGATTTTTTTTTTTTTTTTGAACTATGCATTTTGAAATTTGTCAATTCTCCAGTAGCTTTTCTAGATTATGGAATAAAACTCGACCATCACAGACCAGACACTACTGCTAAATATAGACAATATACGCATGCATTGTCCGCAATAATAAAATTTACTTGTACGAGTTTAAGTCATTAAGATACGTTAAGAAAAGCGAGACTTTGGTGACTTTTCTGACATGTTTTGAATCAATTATATTGTGTTTAATCCTGCAATGTCAAAAAGTATACAACAAGTGTCAACTAAGAAAACAAAATCTGGAAATAGTTGAAACAAGCGGGTCGGTCTACTCGATTTCAATGGTGTCGTCAAAGACGTCCGCACTTATGTTGTCGTTTCTTACCGTCGCTCTACATGTATCAGGTACCAGAAAGAGCTATATTTCTGGAAAAGGACTGTAACCAAAAATTATCCAGTCAGTGAAATTTGACAGGTTAAGGAGAACGGATGCAGAATAAACTTAAATATAAATTTCCTGCACCCATCTATGCACGTATTTCATGGAATATAAAGAAGGTTTTTTTTAATTCATATGTGAATTATTTCATATCTTCCTCCATTAAAAGCTATGGAAACATTGCCTTTGTTTATTTCAAATTACATATGTATACTATGTAGATTTATCTGAAATAAACTATTTTTTAAAACAAAGACTTCTTGTTAGTCTGTGAAATTTCTTTCGCATTTACTTGTTATATTTCGATACCGTGGCTTGAACACTTGTCTCCCTGTATTTTCTGTACCATAGCGCATGCTGGTTTTCTGACTTGGTCATTACAATTTTTAGTCTGCAAAAATTTGATCGCTGCGAGCAGGGTTCGAACCTGCGCGGGGAGACCCCATTGGATTTCAAGTCCAACGCCTTAACCACTCGGCCATCACAGCTTGCTACTGAAAACCGTTTATCTTTCTTATATCCCTGGACATGTAAAATGTCCTTCACTTTTTCACTCTTTTTAATTCTCTAATACACAATTATTATGTTCTAGAGAGAAATAGAATTCCTAACTGAATTTATATTCTGTATATCAAAGTTGTGTCGGAGGTGGTGATTATCAAACACAATTTGCAATGACCCAAATTTTAACGTAAGAGACCCTTTCCTGCAAGCTAGAAGCATATACCCTGCATGAAATGAATTTTTGAAATATTTATTTAAAATTCTCAATTCTTCGTTGGCTTTTCTGGACTATAAAAATACATCGCTGCGAGCAGGGTTCGAACCTGCGCGGGGAGACCCCATTGGATTTCGAGTCCAACGCCTTAACCACTCGGCCATCACAGCTTGAAAAATATTATCGTTATACTTAAATATCAGTCTCCTGCTGACGTTTATCAACATATGTATCGTTCACTTTCGAAATATATTGTTATTCCAAATGGTGGACATGAAATCGTTTCGACGATCAATGTAGGGTTTCAATCTCTATTTTCCTTTCACAGAACTATAGAATTGCCTTTTTCTTATTGTAATTTCCATGTTTATTCATTCAATGGGAAATTTAAAAAAAAAGTAAAATATTACATTTGAAGAGAGAAAATATGCTATTTTGCTGGGCAAAAATTTGATCGCTGCGAGCAGGGTTCGAACCTGCGCGGGGAGACCCCATGGGATTTCAAGTCCAACGCCTTAACCACTCGGCCATCACAGCTTTTAATAAAGGATCATTTTTCTTTCTTATATCCCTTGACATGGAAACTGGTGTCATTTTTCCACAACTGTGTAATGTCCTATGCACAATGATATATCTGAAATGAGATGAAATTTTCTAACTGAAATTCATATATGCCCGATATCCAAATTTTCGAAAATCGTGAATGCTCAATGACGATTTGTAATGGCAAAACTCATTACTAACAGAACCTATCTCTCAAGCTATAATGATTTTTTTTTTTTTTTTGAACTATGCATTTTGAAATTTGTCAATTCTCCAGTAGCTTTTCTAGATTATGGAATAAAACTCGACCATCACAGACCAGACACTACTGCTAAATATAGACAATATACGCATGCATTGTCCGCAATAATAAAATTTACTTGTACGAGTTTAAGTCATTAAGATACGTTAAGAAAAGCGAGACTTTGGTGACTTTTCTGACATGTTTTGAATCAATTATATTGTGTTTAATCCTGCAATGTCAAAAAGTATACAACAAGTGTCAACTAAGAAAACAAAATCTGGAAATAGTTGAAACAAGCGGGTCGGTCTACTCGATTTCAATGGTGTCGTCAAAGACGTCCGCACTTATGTTGTCGTTTCTTACCGTCGCTCTACATGTATCAGGTACCAGAAAGAGCTATATTTCTGGAAAAGGACTGTAACCAAAAATTATCCAGTCAGTGAAATTTGACAGGTTAAGGAGAACGGATGCAGAATAAACTTAAATATAAATTTCCTGCACCCATCTATGCACGTATTTCATGGAATATAAAGAAGGTTTTTTTTAATTCATATGTGAATTATTTCATATCTTCCTCCATTAAAAGCTATGGAAACATTGCCTTTGTTTATTTCAAATTACATATGTATACTATGTAGATTTATCTGAAATAAACTATTTTTTAAAACAAAGACTTCTTGTTAGTCTGTGAAATTTCTTTCGCATTTACTTGTTATATTTCGATACCGTGGCTTGAACACTTGTCTCCCTGTATTTTCTGTACCATAGCGCATGCTGGTTTTCTGACTTGGTCATTACAATTTTTAGTCTGCAAAAATTTGATCGCTGCGAGCAGGGTTCGAACCTGCGCGGGGAGACCCCATTGGATTTCAAGTCCAACGCCTTAACCACTCGGCCATCACAGCTTGCTACTGAAAACCGTTTATCTTTCTTATATCCCTGGACATGTAAAATGTCCTTCACTTTTTCACTCTTTTTAATTCTCTAATACACAATTATTATGTTCTAGAGAGAAATAGAATTCCTAACTGAATTTATATTCTGTATATCAAAGTTGTGTCGGAGGTGGTGATTATCAAACACAATTTGCAATGACCCAAATTTTAACGTAAGAGACCCTTTCCTGCAAGCTAGAAGCATATACCCTGCATGAAATGAATTTTTGAAATATTTATTTAAAATTCTCAATTCTTCGTTGGCTTTTCTGGACTATAAAAATACATCGCTGCGAGCAGGGTTCGAACCTGCGCGGGGAGACCCCATTGGATTTCGAGTCCAACGCCTTAACCACTCGGCCATCACAGCTTGAAAAATATTATCGTTATACTTAAATATCAGTCTCCTGCTGACGTTTATCAACATATGTATCGTTCACTTTCGAAATATATTGTTATTCCAAATGGTGGACATGAAATCGTTTCGACGATCAATGTAGGGTTTCAATCTCTATTTTCCTTTCACAGAACTATAGAATTGCCTTTTTCTTATTGTAATTTCCATGTTTATTCATTCAATGGGAAATTTAAAAAAAAAGTAAAATATTACATTTGAAGAGAGAAAATATGCTATTTTGCTGGGCAAAAATTTGATCGCTGCGAGCAGGGTTCGAACCTGCGCGGGGAGACCCCATGGGATTTCAAGTCCAACGCCTTAACCACTCGGCCATCACAGCTTTTAATAAAGGATCATTTTTCTTTCTTATATCCCTTGACATGGAAACTGGTGTCATTTTTCCACAACTGTGTAATGTCCTATGCACAATGATATATCTGAAATGAGATGAAATTTTCTAACTGAAATTCATATATGCCCGATATCCAAATTTTCGAAAATCGTGAATGCTCAATGACGATTTGTAATGGCAAAACTCATTACTAACAGAACCTATCTCTCAAGCTATAATGATTTTTTTTTTTTTTTTGAACTATGCATTTTGAAATTTGTCAATTCTCCAGTAGCTTTTCTAGATTATGGAATAAAACTCGACCATCACAGACCAGACACTACTGCTAAATATAGACAATATACGCATGCATTGTCCGCAATAATAAAATTTACTTGTACGAGTTTAAGTCATTAAGATACGTTAAGAAAAGCGAGACTTTGGTGACTTTTCTGACATGTTTTGAATCAATTATATTGTGTTTAATCCTGCAATGTCAAAAAGTATACAACAAGTGTCAACTAAGAAAACAAAATCTGGAAATAGTTGAAACAAGCGGGTCGGTCTACTCGATTTCAATGGTGTCGTCAAAGACGTCCGCACTTATGTTGTCGTTTCTTACCGTCGCTCTACATGTATCAGGTACCAGAAAGAGCTATATTTCTGGAAAAGGACTGTAACCAAAAATTATCCAGTCAGTGAAATTTGACAGGTTAAGGAGAACGGATGCAGAATAAACTTAAATATAAATTTCCTGCACCCATCTATGCACGTATTTCATGGAATATAAAGAAGGTTTTTTTTAATTCATATGTGAATTATTTCATATCTTCCTCCATTAAAAGCTATGGAAACATTGCCTTTGTTTATTTCAAATTACATATGTATACTATGTAGATTTATCTGAAATAAACTATTTTTTAAAACAAAGACTTCTTGTTAGTCTGTGAAATTTCTTTCGCATTTACTTGTTATATTTCGATACCGTGGCTTGAACACTTGTCTCCCTGTATTTTCTGTACCATAGCGCATGCTGGTTTTCTGACTTGGTCATTACAATTTTTAGTCTGCAAAAATTTGATCGCTGCGAGCAGGGTTCGAACCTGCGCGGGGAGACCCCATTGGATTTCAAGTCCAACGCCTTAACCACTCGGCCATCACAGCTTGCTACTGAAAACCGTTTATCTTTCTTATATCCCTGGACATGTAAAATGTCCTTCACTTTTTCACTCTTTTTAATTCTCTAATACACAATTATTATGTTCTAGAGAGAAATAGAATTCCTAACTGAATTTATATTCTGTATATCAAAGTTGTGTCGGAGGTGGTGATTATCAAACACAATTTGCAATGACCCAAATTTTAACGTAAGAGACCCTTTCCTGCAAGCTAGAAGCATATACCCTGCATGAAATGAATTTTTGAAATATTTATTTAAAATTCTCAATTCTTCGTTGGCTTTTCTGGACTATAAAAATACATCGCTGCGAGCAGGGTTCGAACCTGCGCGGGGAGACCCCATTGGATTTCGAGTCCAACGCCTTAACCACTCGGCCATCACAGCTTGAAAAATATTATCGTTATACTTAAATATCAGTCTCCTGCTGACGTTTATCAACATATGTATCGTTCACTTTCGAAATATATTGTTATTCCAAATGGTGGACATGAAATCGTTTCGACGATCAATGTAGGGTTTCAATCTCTATTTTCCTTTCACAGAACTATAGAATTGCCTTTTTCTTATTGTAATTTCCATGTTTATTCATTCAATGGGAAATTTAAAAAAAAAGTAAAATATTACATTTGAAGAGAGAAAATATGCTATTTTGCTGGGCAAAAATTTGATCGCTGCGAGCAGGGTTCGAACCTGCGCGGGGAGACCCCATGGGATTTCAAGTCCAACGCCTTAACCACTCGGCCATCACAGCTTTTAATAAAGGATCATTTTTCTTTCTTATATCCCTTGACATGGAAACTGGTGTCATTTTTCCACAACTGTGTAATGTCCTATGCACAATGATATATCTGAAATGAGATGAAATTTTCTAACTGAAATTCATATATGCCCGATATCCAAATTTTCGAAAATCGTGAATGCTCAATGACGATTTGTAATGGCAAAACTCATTACTAACAGAACCTATCTCTCAAGCTATAATGATTTTTTTTTTTTTTTTGAACTATGCATTTTGAAATTTGTCAATTCTCCAGTAGCTTTTCTAGATTATGGAATAAAACTCGACCATCACAGACCAGACACTACTGCTAAATATAGACAATATACGCATGCATTGTCCGCAATAATAAAATTTACTTGTACGAGTTTAAGTCATTAAGATACGTTAAGAAAAGCGAGACTTTGGTGACTTTTCTGACATGTTTTGAATCAATTATATTGTGTTTAATCCTGCAATGTCAAAAAGTATACAACAAGTGTCAACTAAGAAAACAAAATCTGGAAATAGTTGAAACAAGCGGGTCGGTCTACTCGATTTCAATGGTGTCGTCAAAGACGTCCGCACTTATGTTGTCGTTTCTTACCGTCGCTCTACATGTATCAGGTACCAGAAAGAGCTATATTTCTGGAAAAGGACTGTAACCAAAAATTATCCAGTCAGTGAAATTTGACAGGTTAAGGAGAACGGATGCAGAATAAACTTAAATATAAATTTCCTGCACCCATCTATGCACGTATTTCATGGAATATAAAGAAGGTTTTTTTTAATTCATATGTGAATTATTTCATATCTTCCTCCATTAAAAGCTATGGAAACATTGCCTTTGTTTATTTCAAATTACATATGTATACTATGTAGATTTATCTGAAATAAACTATTTTTTAAAACAAAGACTTCTTGTTAGTCTGTGAAATTTCTTTCGCATTTACTTGTTATATTTCGATACCGTGGCTTGAACACTTGTCTCCCTGTATTTTCTGTACCATAGCGCATGCTGGTTTTCTGACTTGGTCATTACAATTTTTAGTCTGCAAAAATTTGATCGCTGCGAGCAGGGTTCGAACCTGCGCGGGGAGACCCCATTGGATTTCAAGTCCAACGCCTTAACCACTCGGCCATCACAGCTTGCTATTGAAGACCGTTTATCTTTCTTATATCCCTGGACATGTAAAATGTCCTTCACTTTTTCACTCTTTTTAATTCTCTAATACACAATTATTATGTTCTAGAGAGAAATAGAATTCCTAACTGAATTTATATTCTGAATATCAAAGTTGTGTCGGAGGTGGTGATTATCAAACACAATTTGCAATGACCCAAATTTTAACGTAAGAGACCCTTTCCTGCAAGCTAGAAGCATATACCCTGCATGAAATGAATTTTTGAAATATTTATTTAAAATTCTCAATTCTTCGTTGGCTTTTCTGGACTATAAAAATACATCGCTGCGAGCAGGGTTCGAACCTGCGCGGGGAGACCCCATTGGATTTCGAGTCCAACGCCTTAACCACTCGGCCATCACAGCTTGAAAAATATTATCGTTATACTTAAATATCAGTCTCCTGCTGACGTTTATCAACATATGTATCGTTCACTTTCGAAATATATTGTTATTCCAAATGGTGGACATGAAATCGTTTCGACGATCAATGTAGGGTTTCAATCTCTATTTTCCTTTCACAGAACTATAGAATTGCCTTTTTCTTATTGTAATTTCCATGTTTATTCATTCAATGGGAAATTTAAAAAAAAAGTAAAATATTACATTTGAAGAGAGAAAATATGCTATTTTGCTGGGCAAAAATTTGATCGCTGCGAGCAGGGTTCGAACCTGCGCGGGGAGACCCCATTGGATTTCAAGTCCAACGCCTTAATCACTCGGCCATCACAGCTTTTAATAAAGGATCATTTTTCTTTCTTATATCCCTTGACATGGAAACTGGTGTCATTTTTCCACAACTGTGTAATGTCCTATGCACAATGATATATCTGAAATGAGATGAAATTTTCTAACTGAAATTCATATATGCCCGATATCCAAATTTTCGAAAATCGTGAATGCTCAATGACGATTTGTAATGGCAAAACTCATTACTAACAGAACCTATCTCTCAAGCTATAATGATTTTTTTTTTTTTTTTTTGAACTATGCATTTTGAAATTTGTCAATTCTCCAGTAGCTTTTCTAGATTATGGAATAAAACTCGACCATCACAGACCAGACACTACTGCTAAATATAGACAATATACGCATGCATTGTCCGCAATAATAAAATTTACTTGTACGAGTTTAAGTCATTAAGATACGTTAAGAAAAGCGAGACTTTGGTGACTTTTCTGACATGTTTTGAATCAATTATATTGTGTTTAATCCTGCAATGTCAAAAAGTATACAACAAGTGTCAACTAAGAAAACAAAATCTGGAAATAGTTGAAACAAGCGGGTCGGTCTACTCGATTTCAATGGTGTCGTCAAAGACGTCCGCACTTATGTTGTCGTTTCTTACCGTCGCTCTACATGTATCAGGTACCAGAAAGAGCTATATTTCTGGAAAAGGACTGTAACCAAAAATTATCCAGTCAGTGAAATTTGACAGGTTAAGGAGAACGGATGCAGAATAAACTTAAATATAAATTTCCTGCACCCATCTATGCACGTATTTCATGGAATATAAAGAAGGTTTTTTTTAATTCATATGTGAATTATTTCATATCTTCCTCCATTAAAAGCTATGGAAACATTGCCTTTGTTTATTTCAAATTACATATGTATACTATGTAGATTTATCTGAAATAAACTATTTTTTAAAACAAAGACTTCTTGTTAGTCTGTGAAATTTCTTTCGCATTTACTTGTTATATTTCGATACCGTGGCTTGAACACTTGTCTCCCTGTATTTTCTGTACCATAGCGCATGCTGGTTTTCTGACTTGGTCATTACAATTTTTAGTCTGCAAAAATTTGATCGCTGCGAGCAGGGTTCGAACCTGCGCGGGGAGACCCCATTGGATTTCAAGTCCAACGCCTTAACCACTCGGCCATCACAGCTTGCTATTGAAGACCGTTTATCTTTCTTATATCCCTGGACATGTAAAATGTCCTTCACTTTTTCACTCTTTTTAATTCTCTAATACACAATTATTATGTTCTAGAGAGAAATAGAATTCCTAACTGAATTTATATTCTGAATATCAAAGTTGTGTCGGAGGTGGTGATTATCAAACACAATTTGCAATGACCCAAATTTTAACGTAAGAGACCCTTTCCTGCAAGCTAGAAGCATATACCCTGCATGAAATGAATTTTTGAAATATTTATTTAAAATTCTCAATTCTTCGTTGGCTTTTCTGGACTATAAAAATACATCGCTGCGAGCAGGGTTCGAACCTGCGCGGGGAGACCCCATTGGATTTCGAGTCCAACGCCTTAACCACTCGGCCATCACAGCTTGAAAAATATTATCGTTATACTTAAATATCAGTCTCCTGCTGACGTTTATCAACATATGTATCGTTCACTTTCGAAATATATTGTTATTCCAAATGGTGGACATGAAATCGTTTCGACGATCAATGTAGGGTTTCAATCTCTATTTTCCTTTCACAGAACTATAGAATTGCCTTTTTCTTATTGTAATTTCCATGTTTATTCATTCAATGGGAAATTTAAAAAAAAAGTAAAATATTACATTTGAAGAGAGAAAATATGCTATTTTGCTGGGCAAAAATTTGATCGCTGCGAGCAGGGTTCGAACCTGCGCGGGGAGACCCCATTGGATTTCAAGTCCAACGCCTTAATCACTCGGCCATCACAGCTTTTAATAAAGGATCATTTTTCTTTCTTATATCCCTTGACATGGAAACTGGTGTCATTTTTCCACAACTGTGTAATGTCCTATGCACAATGATATATCTGAAATGAGATGAAATTTTCTAACTGAAATTCATATATGCCCGATATCAAAATTTTCGAAAATCGTGAATGCTCAATGACGATTTGTAATGGCAAAACTCATTACTAATAGAACCTATCTCTCAAGCTATAATGATTTTTTTTTTTTTTTTGAACTATGCATTTTGAAATTTGTCAATTCTCCAGTAGCTTTTCTAGATTATGGAATAAAACTCGACCATCACAGACGCTACTGCTAAATATAGACAATATACGCATGCATTGTCCGCAATAATAAAATTTACTTGTACGAGTTTAAGTCATTAAGATACGTTAAGAAAAGCGAGACTTTGGTGACTTTTCTGACATGTTTTGAATCAATTATATTGTGTTTAATCCTGCAATGTCAAAAAGTATACAACAAGTGTCAACTAAGAAAACAAAATCTGGAAATAGTTGAAACAAGCGGGTCGGTCTACTCGATTTCAATGGTGTCGTCAAAGACGTCCGCACTTATGTTGTCGTTTCTTACCGTCGCTCTACATGTATCAGGTACCAGAAAGAGCTATATTTCTGGAAAAGGACTGTAACCAAAAATTATCCAGTCAGTGAAATTTGACAGGTTAAGGAGAACGGATGCAGAATAAACTTAAATATAAATTTCCTGCACCCATCTATGCACGTATTTCATGGAATATAAAGAAGGTTTTTTTTAATTCATATGTGAATTATTTCATATCTTCCTCCATTAAAAGCTATGGAAACATTGCCTTTGTTTATTTCAAATTACATATGTATACTATGTAGATTTATCTGAAATAAACTATTTTTTAAAACAAAGACTTCTTGTTAGTCTGTGAAATTTCTTTCGCATTTACTTGTTATATTTCGATACCGTGGCTTGAACACTTGTCTCCCTGTATTTTCTGTACCATAGCGCATGCTGGTTTTCTGACTTGGTCATTACAATTTTTAGTCTGCAAAAATTTGATCGCTGCGAGCAGGGTTCGAACCTGCGCGGGGAGACCCCATTGGATTTCAAGTCCAACGCCTTAACCACTCGGCCATCACAGCTTGCTATTGAAGACCGTTTATCTTTCTTATATCCCTGGACATGTAAAATGTCCTTCACTTTTTCACTCTTTTTAATTCTCTAATACACAATTATTATGTTCTAGAGAGAAATAGAATTCCTAACTGAATTTATATTCTGTATATCAAAGTTGTGTCGGAGGTGGTGATTATCAAACACAATTTGCAATGACCCAAATTTTAACGTAAGAGACCCTTTCCTGCAAGCTAGAAGCATATACCCTGCATGAAATGAATTTTTGAAATATTTATTTAAAATTCTCAATTCTTCGTTGGCTTTTCTGGACTATAAAAATACATCGCTGCGAGCAGGGTTCGAACCTGCGCGGGGAGACCCCATTGGATTTCGAGTCCAACGCCTTAACCACTCGGCCATCACAGCTTGAAAAATATTATCGTTATACTTAAATATCAGTCTCCTGCTGACGTTTATCAACATATGTATCGTTCACTTTCGAAATATATTGTTATTCCAAATGGTGGACATGAAATCGTTTCGACGATCAATGTAGGGTTTCAATCTCTATTTTCCTTTCACAGAACTATAGAATTGCCTTTTTCTTATTGTAATTTCCATGTTTATTCATTCAATGGGAAATTTTAAAAAAAAGTAAAATATTACATTTGAAGAGAGAAAATATGCTATTTTGCTGGGCAAAAATTTGATCGCTGCGAGCAGGGTTCGAACCTGCGCGGGGAGACCCCATTGGATTTCAAGTCCAACGCCTTAACCACTCGGCCATCACAGCTTTTAATAAAGGATCATTTTTCTTTCTTATATCCCTTGACATGGAAACTGGTGTCATTTTTCCACAACTGTGTAATGTCCTATGCACAATGATATATCTGAAATGAGAAGAAATTTTCTAACTGAAATTCATATATGCCCGATATCAAAATTTTCGAAAATCATGAATGCTCAATGACGATTTGTAATGGCAAAACTCATTACTAACAGAACCTATCTCTCAAGCTATAAAGATTTTTTTTTTTTTTTTTTAACTATGCATTTTGAAATTTGTCAATTCTCCAGTAGCTTTTCTAGATTATGGAATAAAACTCGACCATCACAGACGCTACTGCTAAATATAGACAATATACGCATGCATTGTCCGCAATAATAAAATTTACTTGTACGAGTTTAAGTCATTAAGATACGTTAAGAAAAGCGAGACTTTGGTGACTTTTCTGACATGTTTTGAATCAATTATATTGTGTTTAATCCTGCAATGTCAAAAAGTATACAACAAGTGTCAACTAAAAAAAAAATATCTGGAAATAGTTGAAACAAGCGGGTCGGTCTACTCAATTTCAATGGTGTCGTCAAAGACGTCCGCACTTATGTTGTCGTTTCTTACCGTCGCTCTACATGTATCAGGTACCAGAAAGAGCTATATTTCTGGAAAAGGACTGTAACCAAAAATTATCCAGTCAGTGAAATTTGACAGGTTAAGGAGAACGGATGCAGAATAAACTTAAATATAAATTTCCTGCACCCATCTATGCACGTATTTCATGGAATATAAAGAAGGTTTTTTTTTAATTCATATGTGAATTATTTCATATCTTCCTCCATTAAAAGCTATGGAAACATTGCCTTTGTTTATTTCAAATTACATATGTATACTATGTAGATTTATCTGAAATAAACTATTTTTTAAAACAAAGACTTCTTGTTAGTCTGTGAAATTTCTTTCGCATTTACTTGTTATATTTCGATACCGTGGCTTGAACACTTGTCTCCCTGTATTTTCTGTACCATAGCGCATGCTGGTTTTCTGACTTGGTCATTACAATTTTTAGTCTGCAAAAATTTGATCGCTGCGAGCAGGGTTCGAATCTGCGCGGGGAGACCCCATTGGATTTCA
Organism: Bathymodiolus brooksi; assembly: GCA_963680875.1. Taxonomy (NCBI): domain Eukaryota; kingdom Metazoa; phylum Mollusca; class Bivalvia; order Mytilida; family Modiolidae; genus Bathymodiolus; species Bathymodiolus brooksi. The sequence goes on from OY804580.1 coordinate 19,339,544, forward strand.
AGTCCAACGCCTTAACCACTCGGCCATCACAGCTTGCTATTGAAGACCGTTTATCTTTCTTATATCCCTGGACATGTAAAATGTCCTTCACTTTTTCACTCTTTTTAATTCTCTAATACACAATTATTATGTTCTAGAGAGAAATAGAATTCCTAACTGAATTTATATTCTGTATATCAAAGTTGTGTCGGAGGTGGTGATTATCAAACACAATTTGCAATGACCCAAATTTTAACGTAAGAGACCCTTTCCTGCAAGCTAGAAGCATATACCCTGCATGAAATGAATTTTTGAAATATTTATTTAAAATTCTCAATTCTTCGTTGGCTTTTCTGGACTATAAAAATACATCGCTGCGAGCAGGGTTCGAACCTGCGCGGGGAGACCCCATTGGATTTCGAGTCCAACGCCTTAACCACTCGGCCATCACAGCTTGAAAAATATTATCGTTATACTTAAATATCAGTCTCCTGCTGACGTTTATCAACATATGTATCGTTCACTTTCGAAATATATTGTTATTCCAAATGGTGGACATGAAATCGTTTCGACGATCAATGTAGGGTTTCAATCTCTATTTTCCTTTCACAGAACTATAGAATTGCCTTTTTCTTATTGTAATTTCCATGTTTATTCATTCAATGGGAAATTTAAAAAAAAAGTAAAATATTACATTTGAAGAGAGAAAATATGCTATTTTGCTGGGCAAAAATTTGATCGCTGCGAGCAGGGTTCGAACCTGCGCTGGGAGACCCCATGGGATTTCAAGTCCAACGCCTTAACCACTCGGCCATCACAGCTTTTAATAAAGGATCATTTTTCTTTCTTATATCCCTTGACATGGAAACTGGTGTCATTTTTCCACAACTGTGTAATGTCCTATGCACAATGATATATCTGAAATGAGATGAAATTTTCTAACTGAAATTCATATATGCCCGATATCCAAATTTTCGAAAATCGTGAATGCTCAATGACGATTTGTAATGGCAAAACTCATTACTAACAGAACCTATCTCTCAAGCTATAATGATTTTTTTTTTTTTTTTTGAACTATGCATTTTGAAATTTGTCAATTCTCCAGTAGCTTTTCTAGATTATGGAATAAAACTCGACCATCACAGACGCTACTGCTAAATATAGACAATATACGCATGCATTGTCCGCAATAATAAAATTTACTTGTACGAGTTTAAGTCATTAAGATACGTTAAGAAAAGCGAGACTTTGGTGACTTTTCTGACATGTTTTGAATCAATTATATTGTGTTTAATCCTGCAATGTCAAAAAGTATACAACAAGTGTCAACTAAGAAAACAAAATCTGGAAATAGTTGAAACAAGCGGGTCGGTCTACTCGATTTCAATGGTGTCGTCAAAGACGTCCGCACTTATGTTGTCGTTTCTTACCGTCGCTCTACATGTATCAGGTATCAGAAAGAGCTATATTTCTGGAAAAGGACTGTAACCAAAAATTATCCAGTCAGTGAAATTTGACAGGTTAAGGAGAACGGATGCAGAATAAACTTAAATATAAATTTCCTGCACCCATCTATGCACGTATTTCATGGAATATAAAGAAGGTTTTTTTTAATTCATATGTGAATTATTTCATATCTTCCTCCATTAAAAGCTATGGAAACATTGCCTTTGTTTATTTCAAATTACATATGTATACTATGTAGATTTATCTGAAATAAACTATTTTTTAAAACAAAGACTTCTTGTTAGTCTGTGAAATTTCTTTCGCATTTACTTGTTATATTTCGATACCGTGGCTTGAACACTTGTCTCCCTGTATTTTCTGTACCATAGCGCATGCTGGTTTTCTGACTTGGTCATTACAATTTTTAGTCTGCAAAAATTTGATCGCTGCGAGCAGGGTTCGAACCTGCGCGGGGAGACCCCATTGGATTTCAAGTCCAACGCCTTAACCACTCGGCCATCACAGCTTGCTACTGAAAACCGTTTATCTTTCTTATATCCCTGGACATGTAAAATGTCCTTCACTTTTTCACTCTTTTTAATTCTCTAATACACAATTATTATGTTCTAGAGAGAAATAGAATTCCTAACTGAATTTATATTCTGTATATCAAAGTTGTGTCGGAGGTGGTGATTATCAAACACAATTTGCAATGACCCAAATTTTAACGTAAGAGACCCTTTCCTGCAAGCTAGAAGCATATACCCTGCATGAAATGAATTTTTGAAATATTTATTTAAAATTCTCAATTCTTCGTTGGCTTTTCTGGACTATAAAAATACATCGCTGCGAGCAGGGTTCGAACCTGCGCGGGGAGACCCCATTGGATTTCGAGTCCAACGCCTTAACCACTCGGCCATCACAGCTTGAAAAATATTATCGTTATACTTAAATATCAGTCTCCTGCTGACGTTTATCAACATATGTATCGTTCACTTTCGAAATATATTGTTATTCCAAATGGTGGACATGAAATCGTTTCGACGATCAATGTAGGGTTTCAATCTCTATTTTCCTTTCACAGAACTATAGAATTGCCTTTTTCTTATTGTAATTTCCATGTTTATTCATTCAATGGGAAATTTAAAAAAAAAGTAAAATATTACATTTGAAGAGAGAAAATATGCTATTTTGCTGGGCAAAAATTTGATCGCTGCGAGCAGGGTTCGAACCTGCGCGGGGAGACCCAATGGGATTTCAAGTCCAACGCCTTAACCACTCGGCCATCACAGCTTTTAATAAAGGATCATTTTTCTTTCTTATATCCCTTGACATGGAAACTGGTGTCATTTTTCCACAACTGTGTAATGTCCTATGCACAATGATATATCTGAAATGAGATGAAATTTTCTAACTGAAATTCATATATGCCCGATATCCAAATTTTCGAAAATCGTGAATGCTCAATGACGATTTGTAATGGCAAAACTCATTACTAACAGAACCTATCTCTCAAGCTATAATGATTTTTTTTTTTTTTTTGAACTATGCATTTTGAAATTTGTCAATTCTCCAGTAGCTTTTCTAGATTATGGAATAAAACTCGACCATCACAGACCAGACACTACTGCTAAATATAGACAATATACGCATGCATTGTCCGCAATAATAAAATTTACTTGTACGAGTTTAAGTCATTAAGATACGTTAAGAAAAGCGAGACTTTGGTGACTTTTCTGACATGTTTTGAATCAATTATATTGTGTTTAATCCTGCAATGTCAAAAAGTATACAACAAGTGTCAACTAAGAAAACAAAATCTGGAAATAGTTGAAACAAGCGGGTCGGTCTACTCGATTTCAATGGTGTCGTCAAAGACGTCCGCACTTATGTTGTCGTTTCTTACCGTCGCTCTACATGTATCAGGTACCAGAAAGAGCTATATTTCTGGAAAAGGACTGTAACCAAAAATTATCCAGTCAGTGAAATTTGACAGGTTAAGGAGAACGGATGCAGAATAAACTTAAATATAAATTTCCTGCACCCATCTATGCACGTATTTCATGGAATATAAAGAAGGTTTTTTTTAATTCATATGTGAATTATTTCATATCTTCCTCCATTAAAAGCTATGGAAACATTGCCTTTGTTTATTTCAAATTACATATGTATACTATGTAGATTTATCTGAAATAAACTATTTTTTAAAACAAAGACTTCTTGTTAGTCTGTGAAATTTCTTTCGCATTTACTTGTTATATTTCGATACCGTGGCTTGAACACTTGTCTCCCTGTATTTTCTGTACCATAGCGCATGCTGGTTTTCTGACTTGGTCATTACAATTTTTAGTCTGCAAAAATTTGATCGCTGCGAGCAGGGTTCGAACCTGCGCGGGGAGACCCCATTGGATTTCAAGTCCAACGCCTTAACCACTCGGCCATCACAGCTTGCTACTGAAAACCGTTTATCTTTCTTATATCCCTGGACATGTAAAATGTCCTTCACTTTTTCACTCTTTTTAATTCTCTAATACACAATTATTATGTTCTAGAGAGAAATAGAATTCCTAACTGAATTTATATTCTGTATATCAAAGTTGTGTCGGAGGTGGTGATTATCAAACACAATTTGCAATGACCCAAATTTTAACGTAAGAGACCCTTTCCTGCAAGCTAGAAGCATATACCCTGCATGAAATGAATTTTTGAAATATTTATTTAAAATTCTCAATTCTTCGTTGGCTTTTCTGGACTATAAAAATACATCGCTGCGAGCAGGGTTCGAACCTGCGCGGGGAGACCCCATTGGATTTCGAGTCCAACGCCTTAACCACTCGGCCATCACAGCTTGAAAAATATTATCGTTATACTTAAATATCAGTCTCCTGCTGACGTTTATCAACATATGTATCGTTCACTTTCGAAATATATTGTTATTCCAAATGGTGGACATGAAATCGTTTCGACGATCAATGTAGGGTTTCAATCTCTATTTTCCTTTCACAGAACTATAGAATTGCCTTTTTCTTATTGTAATTTCCATGTTTATTCATTCAATGGGAAATTTAAAAAAAAAGTAAAATATTACATTTGAAGAGAGAAAATATGCTATTTTGCTGGGCAAAAATTTGATCGCTGCGAGCAGGGTTCGAACCTGCGCGGGGAGACCCCATGGGATTTCAAGTCCAACGCCTTAACCACTCGGCCATCACAGCTTTTAATAAAGGATCATTTTTCTTTCTTATATCCCTTGACATGGAAACTGGTGTCATTTTTCCACAACTGTGTAATGTCCTATGCACAATGATATATCTGAAATGAGATGAAATTTTCTAACTGAAATTCATATATGCCCGATATCCAAATTTTCGAAAATCGTGAATGCTCAATGACGATTTGTAATGGCAAAACTCATTACTAACAGAACCTATCTCTCAAGCTATAATGATTTTTTTTTTTTTTTTGAACTATGCATTTTGAAATTTGTCAATTCTCCAGTAGCTTTTCTAGATTATGGAATAAAACTCGACCATCACAGACCAGACACTACTGCTAAATATAGACAATATACGCATGCATTGTCCGCAATAATAAAATTTACTTGTACGAGTTTAAGTCATTAAGATACGTTAAGAAAAGCGAGACTTTGGTGACTTTTCTGACATGTTTTGAATCAATTATATTGTGTTTAATCCTGCAATGTCAAAAAGTATACAACAAGTGTCAACTAAGAAAACAAAATCTGGAAATAGTTGAAACAAGCGGGTCGGTCTACTCGATTTCAATGGTGTCGTCAAAGACGTCCGCACTTATGTTGTCGTTTCTTACCGTCGCTCTACATGTATCAGGTACCAGAAAGAGCTATATTTCTGGAAAAGGACTGTAACCAAAAATTATCCAGTCAGTGAAATTTGACAGGTTAAGGAGAACGGATGCAGAATAAACTTAAATATAAATTTCCTGCACCCATCTATGCACGTATTTCATGGAATATAAAGAAGGTTTTTTTTAATTCATATGTGAATTATTTCATATCTTCCTCCATTAAAAGCTATGGAAACATTGCCTTTGTTTATTTCAAATTACATATGTATACTATGTAGATTTATCTGAAATAAACTATTTTTTAAAACAAAGACTTCTTGTTAGTCTGTGAAATTTCTTTCGCATTTACTTGTTATATTTCGATACCGTGGCTTGAACACTTGTCTCCCTGTATTTTCTGTACCATAGCGCATGCTGGTTTTCTGACTTGGTCATTACAATTTTTAGTCTGCAAAAATTTGATCGCTGCGAGCAGGGTTCGAACCTGCGCGGGGAGACCCCATTGGATTTCAAGTCCAACGCCTTAACCACTCGGCCATCACAGCTTGCTACTGAAAACCGTTTATCTTTCTTATATCCCTGGACATGTAAAATGTCCTTCACTTTTTCACTCTTTTTAATTCTCTAATACACAATTATTATGTTCTAGAGAGAAATAGAATTCCTAACTGAATTTATATTCTGTATATCAAAGTTGTGTCGGAGGTGGTGATTATCAAACACAATTTGCAATGACCCAAATTTTAACGTAAGAGACCCTTTCCTGCAAGCTAGAAGCATATACCCTGCATGAAATGAATTTTTGAAATATTTATTTAAAATTCTCAATTCTTCGTTGGCTTTTCTGGACTATAAAAATACATCGCTGCGAGCAGGGTTCGAACCTGCGCGGGGAGACCCCATTGGATTTCGAGTCCAACGCCTTAACCACTCGGCCATCACAGCTTGAAAAATATTATCGTTATACTTAAATATCAGTCTCCTGCTGACGTTTATCAACATATGTATCGTTCACTTTCGAAATATATTGTTATTCCAAATGGTGGACATGAAATCGTTTCGACGATCAATGTAGGGTTTCAATCTCTATTTTCCTTTCACAGAACTATAGAATTGCCTTTTTCTTATTGTAATTTCCATGTTTATTCATTCAATGGGAAATTTAAAAAAAAAGTAAAATATTACATTTGAAGAGAGAAAATATGCTATTTTGCTGGGCAAAAATTTGATCGCTGCGAGCAGGGTTCGAACCTGCGCGGGGAGACCCCATGGGATTTCAAGTCCAACGCCTTAACCACTCGGCCATCACAGCTTTTAATAAAGGATCATTTTTCTTTCTTATATCCCTTGACATGGAAACTGGTGTCATTTTTCCACAACTGTGTAATGTCCTATGCACAATGATATATCTGAAATGAGATGAAATTTTCTAACTGAAATTCATATATGCCCGATATCCAAATTTTCGAAAATCGTGAATGCTCAATGACGATTTGTAATGGCAAAACTCATTACTAACAGAACCTATCTCTCAAGCTATAATGATTTTTTTTTTTTTTTTGAACTATGCATTTTGAAATTTGTCAATTCTCCAGTAGCTTTTCTAGATTATGGAATAAAACTCGACCATCACAGACCAGACACTACTGCTAAATATAGACAATATACGCATGCATTGTCCGCAATAATAAAATTTACTTGTACGAGTTTAAGTCATTAAGATACGTTAAGAAAAGCGAGACTTTGGTGACTTTTCTGACATGTTTTGAATCAATTATATTGTGTTTAATCCTGCAATGTCAAAAAGTATACAACAAGTGTCAACTAAGAAAACAAAATCTGGAAATAGTTGAAACAAGCGGGTCGGTCTACTCGATTTCAATGGTGTCGTCAAAGACGTCCGCACTTATGTTGTCGTTTCTTACCGTCGCTCTACATGTATCAGGTACCAGAAAGAGCTATATTTCTGGAAAAGGACTGTAACCAAAAATTATCCAGTCAGTGAAATTTGACAGGTTAAGGAGAACGGATGCAGAATAAACTTAAATATAAATTTCCTGCACCCATCTATGCACGTATTTCATGGAATATAAAGAAGGTTTTTTTTAATTCATATGTGAATTATTTCATATCTTCCTCCATTAAAAGCTATGGAAACATTGCCTTTGTTTATTTCAAATTACATATGTATACTATGTAGATTTATCTGAAATAAACTATTTTTTAAAACAAAGACTTCTTGTTAGTCTGTGAAATTTCTTTCGCATTTACTTGTTATATTTCGATACCGTGGCTTGAACACTTGTCTCCCTGTATTTTCTGTACCATAGCGCATGCTGGTTTTCTGACTTGGTCATTACAATTTTTAGTCTGCAAAAATTTGATCGCTGCGAGCAGGGTTCGAACCTGCGCGGGGAGACCCCATTGGATTTCAAGTCCAACGCCTTAACCACTCGGCCATCACAGCTTGCTATTGAAGACCGTTTATCTTTCTTATATCCCTGGACATGTAAAATGTCCTTCACTTTTTCACTCTTTTTAATTCTCTAATACACAATTATTATGTTCTAGAGAGAAATAGAATTCCTAACTGAATTTATATTCTGAATATCAAAGTTGTGTCGGAGGTGGTGATTATCAAACACAATTTGCAATGACCCAAATTTTAACGTAAGAGACCCTTTCCTGCAAGCTAGAAGCATATACCCTGCATGAAATGAATTTTTGAAATATTTATTTAAAATTCTCAATTCTTCGTTGGCTTTTCTGGACTATAAAAATACATCGCTGCGAGCAGGGTTCGAACCTGCGCGGGGAGACCCCATTGGATTTCGAGTCCAACGCCTTAACCACTCGGCCATCACAGCTTGAAAAATATTATCGTTATACTTAAATATCAGTCTCCTGCTGACGTTTATCAACATATGTATCGTTCACTTTCGAAATATATTGTTATTCCAAATGGTGGACATGAAATCGTTTCGACGATCAATGTAGGGTTTCAATCTCTATTTTCCTTTCACAGAACTATAGAATTGCCTTTTTCTTATTGTAATTTCCATGTTTATTCATTCAATGGGAAATTTAAAAAAAAAGTAAAATATTACATTTGAAGAGAGAAAATATGCTATTTTGCTGGGCAAAAATTTGATCGCTGCGAGCAGGGTTCGAACCTGCGCGGGGAGACCCCATTGGATTTCAAGTCCAACGCCTTAATCACTCGGCCATCACAGCTTTTAATAAAGGATCATTTTTCTTTCTTATATCCCTTGACATGGAAACTGGTGTCATTTTTCCACAACTGTGTAATGTCCTATGCACAATGATATATCTGAAATGAGATGAAATTTTCTAACTGAAATTCATATATGCCCGATATCCAAATTTTCGAAAATCGTGAATGCTCAATGACGATTTGTAATGGCAAAACTCATTACTAACAGAACCTATCTCTCAAGCTATAATGATTTTTTTTTTTTTTTTGAACTATGCATTTTGAAATTTGTCAATTCTCCAGTAGCTTTTCTAGATTATGGAATAAAACTCGACCATCACAGACCAGACACTACTGCTAAATATAGACAATATACGCATGCATTGTCCGCAATAATAAAATTTACTTGTACGAGTTTAAGTCATTAAGATACGTTAAGAAAAGCGAGACTTTGGTGACTTTTCTGACATGTTTTGAATCAATTATATTGTGTTTAATCCTGCAATGTCAAAAAGTATACAACAAGTGTCAACTAAGAAAACAAAATCTGGAAATAGTTGAAACAAGCGGGTCGGTCTACTCGATTTCAATGGTGTCGTCAAAGACGTCCGCACTTATGTTGTCGTTTCTTACCGTCGCTCTACATGTATCAGGTACCAGAAAGAGCTATATTTCTGGAAAAGGACTGTAACCAAAAATTATCCAGTCAGTGAAATTTGACAGGTTAAGGAGAACGGATGCAGAATAAACTTAAATATAAATTTCCTGCACCCATCTATGCACGTATTTCATGGAATATAAAGAAGGTTTTTTTTAATTCATATGTGAATTATTTCATATCTTCCTCCATTAAAAGCTATGGAAACATTGCCTTTGTTTATTTCAAATTACATATGTATACTATGTAGATTTATCTGAAATAAACTATTTTTTAAAACAAAGACTTCTTGTTAGTCTGTGAAATTTCTTTCGCATTTACTTGTTATATTTCGATACCGTGGCTTGAACACTTGTCTCCCTGTATTTTCTGTACCATAGCGCATGCTGGTTTTCTGACTTGGTCATTACAATTTTTAGTCTGCAAAAATTTGATCGCTGCGAGCAGGGTTCGAACCTGCGCGGGGAGACCCCATTGGATTTCAAGTCCAACGCCTTAACCACTCGGCCATCACAGCTTGCTATTGAAGACCGTTTATCTTTCTTATATCCCTGGACATGTAAAATGTCCTTCACTTTTTCACTCTTTTTAATTCTCTAATACACAATTATTATGTTCTAGAGAGAAATAGAATTCCTAACTGAATTTATATTCTGAATATCAAAGTTGTGTCGGAGGTGGTGATTATCAAACACAATTTGCAATGACCCAAATTTTAACGTAAGAGACCCTTTCCTGCAAGCTAGAAGCATATACCCTGCATGAAATGAATTTTTGAAATATTTATTTAAAATTCTCAATTCTTCGTTGGCTTTTCTGGACTATAAAAATACATCGCTGCGAGCAGGGTTCGAACCTGCGCGGGGAGACCCCATTGGATTTCGAGTCCAACGCCTTAACCACTCGGCCATCACAGCTTGAAAAATATTATCGTTATACTTAAATATCAGTCTCCTGCTGACGTTTATCAACATATGTATCGTTCACTTTCGAAATATATTGTTATTCCAAATGGTGGACATGAAATCGTTTCGACGATCAATGTAGGGTTTCAATCTCTATTTTCCTTTCACAGAACTATAGAATTGCCTTTTTCTTATTGTAATTTCCATGTTTATTCATTCAATGGGAAATTTAAAAAAAAAGTAAAATATTACATTTGAAGAGAGAAAATATGCTATTTTGCTGGGCAAAAATTTGATCGCTGCGAGCAGGGTTCGAACCTGCGCGGGGAGACCCCATTGGATTTCAAGTCCAACGCCTTAATCACTCGGCCATCACAGCTTTTAATAAAGGATCATTTTTCTTTCTTATATCCCTTGACATGGAAACTGGTGTCATTTTTCCACAACTGTGTAATGTCCTATGCACAATGATATATCTGAAATGAGATGAAATTTTCTAACTGAAATTCATATATGCCCGATATCAAAATTTTCGAAAATCGTGAATGCTCAATGACGATTTGTAATGGCAAAACTCATTACTAACAGAACCTATCTCTCAAGCTATAATGATTTTTTTTTTTTTTTTGAACTATGCATTTTGAAATTTGTCAATTCTCCAGTAGCTTTTCTAGATTATGGAATAAAACTCGACCATCACAGACGCTACTGCTAAATATAGACAATATACGCATGCATTGTCCGCAATAATAAAATTTACTTGTACGAGTTTAAGTCATTAAGATACGTTAAGAAAAGCGAGACTTTGGTGACTTTTCTGACATGTTTTGAATCAATTATATTGTGTTTAATCCTGCAATGTCAAAAAGTATACAACAAGTGTCAACTAAGAAAACAAAATCTGGAAATAGTTGAAACAAGCGGGTCGGTCTACTCGATTTCAATGGTGTCGTCAAAGACGTCCGCACTTATGTTGTCGTTTCTTACCGTCGCTCTACATGTATCAGGTACCAGAAAGAGCTATATTTCTGGAAAAGGACTGTAACCAAAAATTATCCAGTCAGTGAAATTTGACAGGTTAAGGAGAACGGATGCAGAATAAACTTAAATATAAATTTCCTGCACCCATCTATGCACGTATTTCATGGAATATAAAGAAGGTTTTTTTTAATTCATATGTGAATTATTTCATATCTTCCTCCATTAAAAGCTATGGAAACATTGCCTTTGTTTATTTCAAATTACATATGTATACTATGTAGATTTATCTGAAATAAACTATTTTTTAAAACAAAGACTTCTTGTTAGTCTGTGAAATTTCTTTCGCATTTACTTGTTATATTTCGATACCGTGGCTTGAACACTTGTCTCCCTGTATTTTCTGTACCATAGCGCATGCTGGTTTTCTGACTTGGTCATTACAATTTTTAGTCTGCAAAAATTTGATCGCTGCGAGCAGGGTTCGAACCTGCGCGGGGAGACCCCATTGGATTTCAAGTCCAACGCCTTAACCACTCGGCCATCACAGCTTGCTATTGAAGACCGTTTATCTTTCTTATATCCCTGGACATGTAAAATGTCCTTCACTTTTTCACTCTTTTTAATTCTCTAATACACAATTATTATGTTCTAGAGAGAAATAGAATTCCTAACTGAATTTATATTCTGTATATCAAAGTTGTGTCGGAGGTGGTGATTATCAAACACAATTTGCAATGACCCAAATTTTAACGTAAGAGACCCTTTCCTGCAAGCTAGAAGCATATACCCTGCATGAAATGAATTTTTGAAATATTTATTTAAAATTCTCAATTCTTCGTTGGCTTTTCTGGACTATAAAAATACATCGCTGCGAGCAGGGTTCGAACCTGCGCGGGGAGACCCCATTGGATTTCGAGTCCAACGCCTTAACCACTCGGCCATCACAGCTTGAAAAATATTATCGTTATACTTAAATATCAGTCTCCTGCTGACGTTTATCAACATATGTATCGTTCACTTTCGAAATATATTGTTATTCCAAATGGTGGACATGAAATCGTTTCGACGATCAATGTAGGGTTTCAATCTCTATTTTCCTTTCACAGAACTATAGAATTGCCTTTTTCTTATTGTAATTTCCATGTTTATTCATTCAATGGGAAATTTAAAAAAAAAGTAAAATATTACATTTGAAGAGAGAAAATATGCTATTTTGCTGGGCAAAAATTTGATCGCTGCGAGCAGGGTTCGAACCTGCGCGGGGAGACCCCATTGGATTTCAAGTCCAACGCCTTAACCACTCGGCCATCACAGCTTTTAATAAAGGATCATTTTTCTTTCTTATATCCCTTGACATGGAAACTGGTGTCATTTTTCCACAACTGTGTAATGTCCTATGCACAATGATATATCTGAAATGAGAAGAAATTTTCTAACTGAAATTCATATATGCCCGATATCAAAATTTTCGAAAATCATGAATGCTCAATGACGATTTGTAATGGCAAAACTCATTACTAACAGAACCTATCTCTCAAGCTATAAAGATTTTTTTTTTTTTTTTTTAACTATGCATTTTGAAATTTGTCAATTCTCCAGTAGCTTTTCTAGATTATGGAATAAAACTCGACCATCACAGACGCTACTGCTAAATATAGACAATATACGCATGCATTGTCCGCAATAATAAAATTTACTTGTACGAGTTTAAGTCATTAAGATACGTTAAGAAAAGCGAGACTTTGGTGACTTTTCTGACATGTTTTGAATCAATTATATTGTGTTTAATCCTGCAATGTCAAAAAGTATACAACAAGTGTCAACTAAAAAAAAAATATCTGGAAATAGTTGAAACAAGCGGGTCGGTCTACTCAATTTCAATGGTGTCGTCAAAGACGTCCGCACTTATGTTGTCGTTTCTTACCGTCGCTCTACATGTATCAGGTACCAGAAAGAGCTATATTTCTGGAAAAGGACTGTAACCAAAAATTATCCAGTCAGTGAAATTTGACAGGTTAAGGAGAACGGATGCAGAATAAACTTAAATATAAATTTCCTGCACCCATCTATGCACGTATTTCATGGAATATAAAGAAGGTTTTTTTTAATTCATATGTGAATTATTTCATATCTTCCTCCATTAAAAGCTATGGAAACATTGCCTTTGTTTATTTCAAATTACATATGTATACTATGTAGATTTATCTGAAATAAACTATTTTTTAAAACAAAGACTTCTTGTTAGTCTGTGAAATTTCTTTCGCATTTACTTGTTATATTTCGATACCGTGGCTTGAACACTTGTCTCCCTGTATTTTCTGTACCATAGCGCATGCTGGTTTTCTGACTTGGTCATTACAATTTTTAGTCTGCAAAAATTTGATCGCTGCGAGCAGGGTTCGAATCTGCGCGGGGAGACCCCATTGGATTTCAAGTCCAACGCCTTAACCACTCGGCCATCACAGCTTGCTATTGAAGACCGTTTATCTTTCTTATATCCCTGGACATGTAAAATGTCCTTCACTTTTTCACTCTTTTTAATTCTCTAATACACAATTATTATGTTCTAGAGAGAAATAGAATTCCTAACTGAATTTATATTCTGTATATCAAAGTTGTGTCGGAGGTGGTGATTATCAAACACAATTTGCAATGACCCAAATTTTAACGTAAGAGACCCTTTCCTGCAAGCTAGAAGCATATACCCTGCATGAAATGAATTTTTGAAATATTTATTTAAAATTCTCAATTCTTCGTTGGCTTTTCTGGACTATAAAAATACATCGCTGCGAGCAGGGTTCGAACCTGCGCGGGGAGACCCCATTGGATTTCGAGTCCAACGCCTTAACCACTCGGCCATCACAGCTTGAAAAATATTATCGTTATACTTAAATATCAGTCTCCTGCTGACGTTTATCAACATATGTATCGTTCACTTTCGAAATATATTGTTATTCCAAATGGTGGACATGAAATCGTTTCGACGATCAATGTAGGGTTTCAATCTCTATTTTCCTTTCACAGAACTATAGAATTGCCTTTTTCTTATTGTAATTTCCATGTTTATTCATTCAATGGGAAATTTAAAATAAAAGTAAAATATTACATTTGAAGAGAGAAAATATGCTATTTTGCTGGGCAAAAATTTGATCGCTGCGAGCAGGGTTCGAACCTGCGCGGGGAGACCCCATTGGATTTCAAGTCCAACGCCTTAACCACTCGGCCATCACAGCTTTTAATAAAGGATCATTTTTCTTTCTTATATCCCTTGACATGGAAACTGGTGTCATTTTTCCACAACTGTGTAATGTCCTATGCACAATGATATATCTGAAATGAGATGAAATTTTCTAACTGAAATTCATATATGCCCATATCAAAATTTTCGAAAATCGTGAATGCTCAATGACGATTTGTAATAGCAAAACTCATTACTAACAGAACCTATCTCTCAAGCTATAATGATTTTTTTTTTTTTTTTGAACTATGCATTTTGAAATTTGTCAATTCTCCAGTAGCTTTTCTAGATTATGGAATAAAACTCGACCATCACAGACGCTACTGCTAAATATAGACAATATACGCATGCATTGTCCGCAATAATAAAATTTACTTGTACGAGTTTAAGTCATTAAGATACGTTAAGAAAAGCGAGACTTTGGTGACTTTTCTGACATGTTTTGAATCAATTATATTGTGTTTAATCCTGCAATGTCAAAAAGTATACAACAAGTGTCAACTAAGAAAACAAAATCTGGAAATAGTTGAAACAAGCGGGTCGGTCTACTCGATTTCAATGGTGTCGTCAAAGACGTCCGCACTTATGTTGTCGTTTCTTACCGTCGCTCTACATGTATCAGGTACCAGAAAGAGCTATATTTCTGGAAAAGGACTGTAACCAAAAATTATCCAGTCAGTGAAATTTGACAGGTTAAGGAGAACGGATGCAGAATAAACTTAAATATAAATTTCCTGCACCCATCTATGCACGTATTTCATGGAATATAAAGAAGGTTTTTTTTAATTCATATGTGAATTATTTCATATCTTCCTCCATTAAAAGCTATGGAAACATTGCCTTTGTTTATTTCAAATTACATATGTATACTATGTAGATTTATCTGAAATAAACTATTTTTTAAAACAAAGACTTCTTGTTAGTCTGTGAAATTTCTTTCGCATTTACTTGTTATATTTCGATACCGTGGCTTGAACACTTGTCTCCCTGTATTTTCTGTACCATAGCGCATGCTGGTTTTCTGACTTGGTCATTACAATTTTTAGTCTGCAAAAATTTGATCGCTGCGAGCAGGGTTCGAACCTGCGCGGGGAGACCCCATTGGATTTCAAGTCCAACGCCTTAACCACTCGGCCATCACAGCTTGCTATTGAAGACCGTTTATCTTTCTTATATCCCTGGACATGTAAAATGTCCTTCACTTTTTCACTCTTTTTAATTCTCTAATACACAATTATTATGTTCTAGAGAGAAATAGAATTCCTAACTGAATTTATATTCTGTATATCAAAGTTGTGTCGGAGGTGGTGATTATCAAACACAATTTGCAATGACCCAAATTTTAACGTAAGAGACCCTTTCCTGCAAGCTAGAAGCATATACCCTGCATGAAATGAATTTTTGAAATATTTATTTAAAATTCTCAATTCTTCGTTGGCTTTTCTGGACTATAAAAATACATCGCTGCGAGCAGGGTTCGAACCTGCGCGGGGAGACCCCATTGGATTTCGAGTCCAACGCCTTAACCACTCGGCCATCACAGCTTGAAAAATATTATCGTTATATTTAAATATCAGTCTCCTGCTGACGTTTATCAACATATGTATCGTTCACTTTCGAAATATATTGTTATTCCAAATGGTGGACATGAAATCGTTTCGACGATCAATGTAGGGTTTCAATCTCTATTTTCCTTTCACAGAACTATAGAATTGCCTTTTTCTTATTGTAATTTCCGTGTTTATTCATTCAATGGGAAATTAAAAAAAAAAAGTAAAATATTACATTTGAAGAGAGAAAATATGCTATTTTGCTGGGCAAAAATTTGATCGCTGCGAGCAGTGTTCGAACCTGCGCGGGGAGACCCCATTGGATGTCAAGTCCAACAACGCCTTAACCACTCGGCCATCACAGCTTTTAATAAAGGATCATTTTTCTTTCTTATATCCCTTGACATGGAAACTGGTGTCATTTTTCCACAACTGTGTAATGTCCTATGCACAATGATATATCTGAAATGAGATGAAATTTTCTAACTGAAATTCATATATGCCCGATATCAAAATTTTCGAAAATCGTGAATGCTCAATGACGATTTGTAATGGCAAAACTCATTACTAACAGAACCTATCTCTCAAGCTATAATGATTTTTTTTTTTTTTTGAACTATGCATTTTGAAATTTGTCAATTCTCCAGTAGCTTTTCTAGATTATGGAATAAAACTCGACCATCACAGACGCTACTGCTAAATATAGACAATATACGCATGCATTGTCCGCAATAATAAAATTTACTTGTACGAGTTTAAGTCATTAAGATACGTTAAGAAAAGCGAGACTTTGGTGACTTTTCTGACATGTTTTGAATCAATTATATTGTGTTTAATCCTGCAATGTCAAAAAGTATACAACAAGTGTCAACTAAAAAAAAAAAATCTGGAAATAGTTGAAACAAGCGGGTCGGTCTACTCGATTTCAATGGTGTCGTCAAAGACGTCCGCACTTATGTTGTCGTTTCTTACCGTCGCTCTACATGTATCAGGTACCAGAAAGAGCTATTTTTCTGGAAAAGGACTGTAACCAAAAATTATCCAGTCAGTGAAATTTGACAGGTTAAGGAGAACGGATGCAGAATAAACTTAAATATAAATTTCCTGCACCCATCTATGCACGTATTTCATGGAATATAAAGAAGGTTTTTTTTAATTCATATGTGAATTATTTCATATCTTCCTCCATTAAAAGCTATGGAAACATTGCCTTTGTTTATTTCAAATTACATATGTATACTATGTAGATTTATCTGAAATAAACTATTTTTTAAAACAAAGACTTCTTGTTAGTCTGTGAAATTTCTTTCGCATTTACTTGTTATATTTCGATACCGTGGCTTGAACACTTGTCTCCCTGTATTTTCTGTACCATAGCGCATGCTGGTTTTCTGACTTGGTCATTACAATTTTTAGTCTGCAAAAATTTGATCGCTGCGAGCAGGGTTCGAACCTGCGCGGGGAGATCCCATTGGATTTCAAGTCCAACGCCTTAACCACTCGGCCATCACAGCTTGCTATTGAAGACCGTTTATCTTTCTTATATCCCTGGACATGTAAAATGTCCTTCACTTTTTCACTCTTTTTAATTCTCTAATACACAATTATTATGTTCTAGAGAGAAATAGAATTCCTAACTGAATTTATATTCTGTATATCAAAGTTGTGTCGGAGGTGGTGATTATCAAACACAATTTGCAATGACCCAAATTTTAACGTAAGAGACCCTTTCCTGCAAGCTAGAAGCATATACCCTGCATGAAATGAATTTTTGAAATATTTATTTAAAATTCTCAATTCTTCGTTGACTTTTCTGGACTATAAAAATACATCGCTGCGAGCAGGGTTCGAACCTGCGCGGGGAGACCCCATTGGATTTCGAGTCCAACGCCTTAACCACTCGGCCATCACAGCTTGAAAAATATTATCGTTATACTTAAATATCAGTCTCCTGCTGACGTTTATCAACATATGTATCGTTTACTTTCGAAATATATTGTTATTCCAAATGGTGGACATGAAATCGTTTCGACGATCAATGTAGGGTTTCAATCTCTATTTTCCTTTCACAGAACTATAGAATTGCCTTTTTCTTATTGTAATTTCCGTGTTTATTCATTCAATGGGAAATTTTAAAAAAAAAAGTAAAATATTACATTTGAAGAGAGAAAATATGCTATTTTGCTGGGCAAAAATTTGATCGCTGCGAGCAGGGTTCGAACCTGCGCGGGGAGACCCCATTGGATGTCAAGTCCAACAACGCCTTAACCACTCGGCCATCACAGCTTTTAATAAAGGATCATTTTTCTTTCTTATATCCCTTGACATGGAAACTGGTGTCATTTTTCCACAACTGTGTAATGTCCTATGCACAATGATATATCTGAAATGAGATGAAATTTTCTAACTGAAATTCATATATGCCCGATATCAAAATTTTCGAAAATCGTGAATGCTCAATGACGATTTGTAATGGCAAAACTCATTACTAACAGAACCTATCTCTCAAGCTATAATGATTTTTTTTTTTTTTTTGAACTATGCATTTTGAAATTTGTCAATTCTCCAGTAGCTTTTCTAGATTATGGAATAAAACTCGACCATCACAGACGCTACTGCTAAATATAGACAATATACGCATGCATTGTCCGCAATAATAAAATTTACTTGTACGAGTTTAAGTCATTAAGATACGTTAAGAAAAGCGAGACTTTGGTGACTTTTCTGACATGTTTTGAATCAATTATATTGTGTTTAATCCTGCAATGTCAAAAAGTATACAACAAGTGTCAACTAAAAAAAAAAAATCTGGAAATAGTTGAAACAAGCGGGTCGGTCTACTCGATTTCAATGGTGTCGTCAAAGACGTCCGCACTTATGTTGTCGTTTCTTACCGTCGCTCTACATGTATCAGGTACCAGAAAGAGCTATTTTTCTGGAAAAGGACTGTAACCAAAAATTATCCAGTCAGTGAAATTTGACAGGTTAAGGAGAACGGATGCAGAATAAACTTAAATATAAATTTCCTGCACCCATCTATGCACGTATTTCATGGAATATAAAGAAGGTTTTTTTTAATTCATATGTGAATTATTTCATATCTTCCTCCATTAAAAGCTATGGAAACATTGCCTTTGTTTATTTCAAATTACATATGTATACTATGTAGATTTATCTGAAATAAACTATTTTTTAAAACAAAGACTTCTTGTTAGTCTGTGAAATTTCTTTCGCATTTACTTGTTATATTTCGATACCGTGGCTTGAACACTTGTCTCCCTGTATTTTCTGTACCATAGCGCATGCTGGTTTTCTGACTTGGTCATTACAATTTTTAGTCTGCAAAAATTTGATCGCTGCGAGCAGGGTTCGAACCTGCGCGGGGAGACCCCATTGGATTTCAAGTCCAACGCCTTAACCACTCGGCCATCACAGCTTGCTATTTAAGACCGTTTATCTTTCTTATATCCCTGGACATGTAAAATGTCCTTCACTTTTTCACTCTTTTTAATTCTCTAATACACAATTATTATGTTCTAGAGAGAAATAGAATTCCTAACTGAATTTATATTCTGTATATCAAAGTTGTGTCGGAGGTGGTGATTATCAAACACAATTTGCAATGACCCAAATTTTAACGTAAGAGACCCTTTCCTGCAAGCTAGAAGCATATACCCTGCATGAAATGAATTTTTGAAATATTTATTTAAAATTCTCAATTCTTCGTTGGCTTTTCTGGACTATAAAAATACATCGCTGCGAGCAGGGTTCGAACCTGCGCGGGGAGACCCCATTGGATTTCGAGTCCAACGCCTTAACCACTCGGCCATCACAGCTTGAAAAATATTATCGTTATATTTAAATATCAGTCTCCTGCTGACGTTTATCAACATATGTATCGTTCACTTTCGAAATATATTGTTATTCCAAATGGTGGACATGAAATCGTTTCGACGATCAATGTAGGGTTTCAATCTCTATTTTCCTTTCACAGAACTATAGAATTGCCTTTTTCTTATTGTAATTTCCGTGTTTATTCATTCAATGGGAAATTTAAAAAAAAAAAGTAAAATATTACATTTGAAGAGAGAAAATATGCTATTTTGCTCGGCAAAAATTTGATCGCTGCGAGCAGGGTTCGAACCTGCGCGGGGAGACCCCATTGGATGTCAAGTCCAACAACGCCTTAACCACTCGGCCATCACAGCTTTTAATAAAGGATCATTTTTCTTTCTTATATCCCTTGACATGGAAACTGGTGTCATTTTTCCACAACTGTGTAATGTCCTATGCACAATGATATATCTGAAATGAGATGAAATTTTCTAACTGAAATTCATATATGCCCGATATCAAAATTTTCGAAAATCGTGAATGCTCAATGACGATTTGTAATGGCAAAACTCATTACTAACAGAACCTATCTCTCAAGCTATAATGATTTTTTTTTTTTTTTTTAACTATGCATTTTGAAATTTGTCAATTCTCCAGTAGCTTTTCTAGATTATGGAATAAAACTCGACCATCACAGACGCTACTGCTAAATATAGACAATATACGCATGCATTGTCCGCAATAATAAAATTTACTTGTACGAGTTTAAGTCATTAAGATACGTTAAGAAAAGCGAGACTTTGGTGACTTTTCTGACATGTTTTGAATCAATTATATTGTGTTTAATCCTGCAATGTCAAAAAGTATACAACAAGTGTCAACTAAAAAAAAAAAATCTGGAAATAGTTGAAACAAGCGGGTCGGTCTACTCGATTTCAATGGTGTCGTCAAAGACGTCCGCACTTATGTTGTCGTTTCTTACCGTCGCTCTACATGTATCAGGTACCAGAAAGAGCTATTTTTCTGGAAAAGGACTGTAACCAAAAATTATCCAGTCAGTGAAATTTGACAGGTTAAGGAGAACGGATGCAGAATAAACTTAAATATAAATTTCCTGCACCCATCTATGCACGTATTTCATGGAATATAAAGAAGGTTTTTTTTAATTCATATGTGAATTATTTCATATCTTCCTCCATTAAAAGCTATGGAAACATTGCCTTTGTTTATTTCAAATTACATATGTATACTATGTAGATTTATCTGAAATAAACTATTTTTTAAAACAAAGACTTCTTGTTAGTCTGTGAAATTTCTTTCGCATTTACTTGTTATATTTCGATACCGTGGCTTGAACACTTGTCTCCCTGTATTTTCTGTACCATAGCGCATGCTGGTTTTCTGACTTGGTCATTACAATTTTTAGTCTGCAAAAATTTGATCGCTGCGAGCAGGGTTCGAACCTGCGCGGGGAGACCCCATTGGATTTCAAGTCCAACGCCTTAACCACTCGGCCATCACAGCTTGCTATTTAAGACCGTTTATCTTTCTTATATCCCTGGACATGTAAAATGTCCTTCACTTTTTCACTCTTTTTAATTCTCTAATACACAATTATTATGTTCTAGAGAGAAATAGAATTCCTAACTGAATTTATATTCTGTATATCAAAGTTGTGTCGGAGGTGGTGATTATCAAACACAATTTGCAATGACCCAAATTTTAACGTAAGAGACCCTTTCCTGCAAGCTAGAAGCATATACCCTGCATGAAATGAATTTTTGAAATATTTATTTAAAATTCTCAATTCTTCGTTGGCTTTTCTGGACTATAAAAATACATCGCTGCGAGCAGGGTTCGAACCTGCGCGGGGAGACCCCATTGGATTTCGAGTCCAACGCCTTAACCACTCGGCCATCACAGCTTGAAAAATATTATCGTTATATTTAAATATCAGTCTCCTGCTGACGTTTATCAACATATGTATCGTTCACTTTCGAAATATATTGTTATTCCAAATGGTGGACATGAAATCGTTTCGACGATCAATGTAGGGTTTCAATCTCTATTTTCCTTTCACAGAACTATAGAATTGCCTTTTTCTTATTGTAATTTCCGTGTTTATTCATTCAATGGGAAATTTAAAAAAAAAAAGTAAAATATTACATTTGAAGAGAGAAAATATGCTATTTTGCTGGGCAAAAATTTGATCGCTGCGAGCAGGGTTCGAACCTGCGCGGGGAGACCCCATTGGATGTCAAGTCCAACAACGCCTTAACCACTCGGCCATCACAGCTTTTAATAAAGGATCATTTTTCTTTCTTATATCCCTTGACATGGAAACTGGTGTCATTTTTCCACAACTGTGTAATGTCCTATGCACAATGATATATCTGAAATGAGATGAAATTTTCTAACTGAAATTCATATATGCCCGATATCAAAATTTTCGAAAATCGTGAATGCTCAATGACGATTTGTAATGGCAAAACTCATTACTAACAGAACCTATCTCTCAAGCTATAATGATTTTTTTTTTTTTTTTTAACTATGCATTTTGAAATTTGTCAATTCTCCAGTAGCTTTTCTAGATTATGGAATAAAACTCGACCATCACAGACGCTACTGCTAAATATAGACAATATACGCATGCATTGTCCGCAATAATAAAATTTACTTGTACGAGTTTAAGTCATTAAGATACGTTAAGAAAAGCGAGACTTTGGTGACTTTTCTGACATGTTTTGAATCAATTATATTGTGTTTAATCCTGCAATGTCAAAAAGTATACAACAAGTGTCAACTAAAAAAAAAAAATCTGGAAATAGTTGAAACAAGCGGGTCGGTCTACTCGATTTCAATGGTGTCGTCAAAGACGTCCGCACTTATGTTGTCGTTTCTTACCGTCGCTCTACATGTATCAGGTACCAGAAAGAGCTATATTTCTGGAAAAGGACTGTAACCAAAAATTATCCAGTCAGTGAAATTTGACAGGTTAAGGAGAACGGATGCAGAATAAACTTAAATATAAATTTTCTGCACCCATCTATGCACGTATTTCATGGAATATAAAGAAGGTTTTTTTTAATTCATATGTGAATTATTTCATATCTTCCTCCATTAAAAGCTATGGAAACATTGCCTTTGTTTATTTCAAATTACATATGTATACTATGTAGATTTATCTGAAATAAACTATTTTTTAAAACAAAGACTTCTTGTTAGTCTGTGAAATTTCTTTCGCATTTACTTGTTATATTTCGATACCGTGGCTTGAACACTTGTCTCCCTGTATTTTCTGTACCATAGCGCATGCTGGTTTTCTGACTTGGTCATTACAATTTTTAGTCTGCAAAAATTTGATCGCTGCGAGCAGGGTTCGAACCTGCGCGGGGAGATCCCATTGGATTTCAAGTCCAACGCCTTAACCACTCGGCCATCACAGCTTGCTATTGAAGACCGTTTATCTTTCTTATATCCCTGGACATGTAAAATGTCCTTCACTTTTTCACTCTTTTTAATTCTCTAATACACAATTATTATGTTCTAGAGAGAAATAGAATTCCTAACTGAATTTATATTCTGTATATCAAAGTTGTGTCGGAGGTGGTGATTATCAAACACAATTTGCAATGACCCAAATTTTAACGTAAGAGACCCTTTCCTGCAAGCTAGAAGCATATACCCTGCATGAAATGAATTTTTGAAATATTTATTTAAAATTCTCAATTCTTCGTTGGCTTTTCTGGACTATAAAAATACATCGCTGCGAGCAGGGTTCGAACCTGCGCGGGGAGACCCCATTGGATTTCGAGTCCAACGCCTTAACCACTCGGCCATCACAGCTTGAAAAATATTATCGTTATACTTAAATATCAGTCTCCTGCTGACGTTTATCAACATATGTATCGTTTACTTTCGAAATATATTGTTATTCCAAATGGTGGACATGAAATCGTTTCGACGATCAATGTAGGGTTTCAATCTCTATTTTCCTTTCACAGAACTATAGAATTGCCTTTTTCTTATTGTAATTTCCGTGTTTATTCATTCAATGGGAAATTTTAAAAAAAAAAGTAAAATATTACATTTGAAGAGAGAAAATATGCTATTTTGCTGGGCAAAAATTTGATCGCTGCGAGCAGGGTTCGAACCTGCGCGGGGAGACCCCATTGGATGTCAAGTCCAACAACGCCTTAACCACTCGGCCATCACAGCTTTTAATAAAGGATCATTTTTCTTTCTTATATCCCTTGACATGGAAACTGGTGTCATTTTTCCACAACTGTGTAATGTCTTATGCACAATGATATATCTGAAATGAGATGAAATTTTCTAACTGAAATTCATATATGCCCGATATCAAAATTTTCGAAAATCGTGAATGCTCAATGACGATTTGTAATGGCAAAACTCATTACTAACAGAACCTATCTCTCAAGCTATAATGATTTTTTTTTTTTTTTTGAACTATGCATTTTGAAATTTGTCAATTCTCCAGTAGCTTTTCTAGATTATGGAATAAAACTCGACCATCACAGACGCTACTGCTAAATATAGACAATATACGCATGCATTGTCCGCAATAATAAAATTTACTTGTACGAGTTTAAGTCATTAAGATACGTTAAGAAAAGCGAGACTTTGGTGACTTTTCTGACATGTTTTGAATCAATTATATTGTGTTTAATCCTGCAATGTCAAAAAGTATACAACAAGTGTCAACTGAGAAAAAAAAATCTGGAAATAGTTGAAACAAGCGGGTCGGTCTACTCGATTTCAATGGTGTCGTCAAAGACGTTCGCACTTATGTTGTCGTTTCTTACCGTCGCTCTACATGTATCAGGTACCAGAAAGAGCTATATTTCTGGAAAAGGACTGTAACCAAAAATTATCCAGTCAGTGAAATTTGACAGGTTAAGGAGAACGGATGCAGAATAAACTTAAATATAAATTTCCTGCACCCATCTATGCACGTATTTCATGGAATATAAAGAAGGTTTTTTTTAATTCATATGTGAATTATTTCATATCTTCCTCCATTAAAAGCTATGGAAACATTGCCTTTGTTTATTTCAAATTACATATGTATACTATGTAGATTTATCTGAAATAAACTATTTTTTAAAACAAAGACTTCTTGTTAGTCTGAAATTTCTTTCGCATTTACTTGTTATATTTCGATACCGTGGCTTGAACACTTGTCTCCCTGTATTTTCTGTACCATAGCGCATGCTGGTTTTCTGACTTGGTCATTACAATTTTTAGTCTGCAAAAATTTGATCGCTGCGAGCAGGGTTCGAACCTGCGCGGGGAGACCCCATTGGATTTCAAGTCCAACGCCTTAACCACTCGGCCATCACAGCTTGCTATTGAAGACCGTTTATCTTTCTTATATCCCTGGACATGTAAAATGTCCTTCACTTTTTCACTCTTTTTAATTCTCTAATACACAATTATTATGTTCTAGAGAGAAATAGAATTCCTAACTGAATTTATATTCTGTATATCAAAGTTGTGTCGGAGGTGGTGATTATCAAACACAATTTGCAATGACCCAAATTTTAACGTAAGAGACCCTTTCCTGCAAGCTAGAAGCATATACCCTGCATGAAATGAATTTTTGAAATATTTATTTAAAATTCTCAATTCTTCGTTGGCTTTTCTGGACTATAAAAATACATCGCTGCGAGCAGGGTTCGAACCTGCGCGGGGAGACCCCATTGGATTTCGAGTCCAACGCCTTAACCACTCGGCCATCACAGCTTGAAAAATATTATCGTTATACTTAAATATCAGTCTCCTGCTGACGTTTATCAACATATGTATCGTTTACTTTCGAAATATATTGTTATTCCAAATGGTGGACATGAAATCGTTTCGACGATCAATGTAGGGTTTCAATCTCTATTTTCCTTTCACAGAACTATAGAATTGCCTTTTTCTTATTGTGATTTCCGTGTTTATTCATTCAATGGGAAATTTAAAAAAAAAAAGTAAAATATTACATTTGAAGAGAGAAAATATGCTATTTTGCTGGGCAAAAATTTGATCGCTGCGAGCAGGGTTCGAACCTGCGCGGGGAGACCCCATTGGATGTCAAGTCCAACAACGCCTTAACCACTCGGCCATCACAGCTTTTAATAAAGGATCATTTTTCTTTCTTATATCCCTTGACATGGAAACTGGTGTCATTTTTCCACAACTGTGTAATGTCCTATGCACAATGATATATCTGAAATGAGATGAAATTTTCTAACTGAAATTCATATATGCCCGATATCAAAATTTTCGAAAATCGTGAATGCTCAATGACGATTTGTAATGGCAAAACTCATTACTAACAGAACCTATCTCTCAAGCTATAATGATTTTTTTTTTTTTTTTTGAACTATGCATTTTGAAATTTGTCAATTCTCCAGTAGCTTTTCTAGATTATGGAATAAAACTCGACCATCACAGACGCTACTGCTAAATATAGACAATATACGCATGCATTGTCCGCAATAATAAAATTTACTTGTACGAGTTTAAGTCATTAAGATACGTTAAGAAAAGCGAGACTTTGGTGACTTTTCTGACATGTTTTGAATCAATTATATTGTGTTTAATCCTGCAATGTCAAAAAGTATACAACAAGTGTCAACTGAGAAAAAAAAATCTGGAAATAGTTGAAACAAGCGGGTCGGTCTACTCGATTTCAATGGTGTCGTCAAAGACGTCCGCACTTATGTTGTCGTTTCTTACCGTCGCTCTACATGTATCAGGTACCAGAAAGAGCTATATTTCTGGAAAAGGACTGTAACCAAAAATTATCCAGTCAGTGAAATTTGACAGGTTAAGGAGAACGGATGCAGAATAAACTTAAATATAAATTTCCTGCACCCATCTATGCACGTATTTCATGGAATATAAAGAAGGTTTTTTTTAATTCATATGTGAATTATTTCATATCTTCCTCCATTAAAAGCTATGGAAACATTGCCTTTGTTTATTTCAAATTACATATATATACTATGTAGATTTATCTGAAATAAACTATTTTTTAAAACAAAGACTTCTTGTTAGTCTGAAATTTCTTTCGCATTTACTTGTTATATTTCGATACCGTGGCTTGAACACTTGTCTCCCTGTATTTTCTGTACCATAGCGCATGCTGGTTTTCTGACTTGGTCATTACAATTTTTAGTCTGCAAAAATTTGATCGCTGCGAGCAGGGTTCGAACCTGCGCGGGGAGACCCCATTGGATTTCAAGTCCAACGCCTTAACCACTCGGCCATCACAGCTTGCTATTGAAGACCGTTTATCTTTCTTATATCCCTGGACATGTAAAATGTCCTTCACTTTTTCACTCTTTTTAATTCTCTAATACACAATTATTATGTTCTAGAGAGAAATAGAATTCCTAACTGAATTTATATTCTGTATATCAAAGTTGTGTCGGAGGTGGTGATTATCAAGCACAATTTGCAATGACCCAAATTTTAACGTAAGAGACCCTTTCCTGCAAGCTAGAAGCATATACCCTGCATGAAATGAATTTTTGAAATATTTATTTAAAATTCTCAATTCTTCGTTGGCTTTTCTGGACTATAAAAATACATCGCTGCGAGCAGGGTTCGAACCTGCGCGGGGAGACCCCATTGGATTTCGAGTCCAACGCCTTAACCACTCGGCCATCACAGCTTGAAAAATATTATCGTTATACTTAAATATCAGTCTCCTGCTGACGTTTATCAACATATGTATCGTTCACTTTCGAAATATATTGTTATTCCAAATGGTGGACATGAAATCGTTTCGACGATCAATGTAGGGTTTCAATCTCTATTTTCCTTTCACAGAACTATAGAATTGCCTTTTTCTTATTGTAATTTCCGTGTTTATTCATTCAATGGGAAATTTAAAAAAAAAAAGTAAAATATTACATTTGAAGAGAGAAAATATGCTATTTTGCTGGGCAAAAATTTGATCGCTGCGAGCAGGGTTCGAACCTGCGCGGGGAGACCCCATTGGATTTCAAGTCCAACAACGCCTTAACCACTCGGCCATCACAGCTTTTAATAAAGGATCATTTTTCTTTCTTATATCCCTTGACATGGAAACTGGTGTCATTTTTCCACAACTGTGTAATGTCCTATGCACAATGATATATCTGAAATGAGATGAAATTTTCTAACTGAAATTCATATATGCCCGATATCAAAATTTTCGAAAATCGTGAATGCTCAATGACGATTTGTAATGGCAAAACTCATTACTAACAGAACCTATCTCTCAAGCTATAATGATTTTTTTTTTTTTTTTTGAACTATGCATTTTGAAATTTGTCAATTCTCCAGTAGCTTTTCTAGATTATGGAATAAAACTCGACCATCACAGACGCTACTGCTAAATATAGACAATATACGCATGCATTGTCCGCAATAATAAAATTTACTTGTACGAGTTTAAGTCATTAAGATACGTTAAGAAAAGCGAGACTTTGGTGACTTTTCTGACATGTTTTGAATCAATTATATTGTGTTTAATCCTGCAATGTCAAAAAGTATACAACAAGTGTCAACTAAGAAAACAAAATCTGGAAATAGTTGAAACAAGCGGGTCGGTCTACTCGATTTCAATGGTGTCGTCAAAGACGTCCGCACTTATGTTGTCGTTTCTTACCGTCGCTCTACATGTATCAGGTACCAGAAAGAGCTATATTTCTGGAAAAGGACTGTAACCAAAAATTATCCAGTCAGTGAAATTTGACAGGTTAAGGAGAACGGATGCAGAATAAACTTAAATATAAATTTCCTGCACCCATCTATGCACGTATTTCATGGAATATAAAGAAGGTTTTTTTTAATTCATATGTGAATTATTTCATATCTTCCTCCATTAAAAGCTATGGAAACATTGCCTTTGTTTATTTCAAATTACATATGTATACTATGTAGATTTATCTGAAATAAACTATTTTTTAAAACAAAGACTTCTTGTTAGTCTGTGAAATTTCTTTCGCATTTACTTGTTATATTTCGATACCGTGGCTTGAACACTTGTCTCCCTGTATTTTCTGTACCATAGCGCATGCTGGTTTTCTGACTTGGTCATTACAATTTTTAGTCTGCAAAAATTTGATCGCTGCGAGCAGGGTTCGAACCTGCGCGGGGAGATCCCATTGGATTTCAAGTCCAACGCCTTAACCACTCGGCCATCACAGCTTGCTATTGAAGACCGTTTATCTTTCTTATATCCCTGGACATGTAAAATGTCCTTCACTTTTTCACTCTTTTTAATTCTCTAATACACAATTATTATGTTCTAGAGAGAAATAGAATTCCTAACTGAATTTATATTCTGTATATCAAAGTTGTGTCGGAGGTGGTGATTATCAAACACAATTTGCAATGACCCAAATTTTAACGTAAGAGACCCTTTCCTGCAAGCTAGAAGCATATACCCTGCATGAAATGAATTTTTGAAATATTTATTTAAAATTCTCAATTCTTCGTTGGCTTTTCTGGACTATAAAAATACATCGCTGCGAGCAGGGTTCGAACCTGCGCGGGGAGACCCCATTGGATTTCGAGTCCAACGCCTTAACCACTCGGCCATCACAGCTTGAAAAATATTATCGTTATACTTAAATATCAGTCTCCTGCTGACGTTTATCAACATATGTATCGTTTACTTTCGAAATATATTGTTATTCCAAATGGTGGACATGAAATCGTTTCGACGATCAATGTAGGGTTTCAATCTCTATTTTCCTTTCACAGAACTATAGAATTGCCTTTTTCTTATTGTAATTTCCGTGTTTATTCATTCAATGGGAAATTTAAAAAAAAAAAGTAAAATATTACATTTGAAGAGAGAAAATATGCTATTTTGCTGGGCAAAAATTTGATCGCTGCGAGCAGGGTTCGAACCTGCGCGGGGAGACCCCATTGGATGTCAAGTCCAACAACGCCTTAACCACTCGGCCATCACAGCTTTTAATAAAGGATCATTTTTCTTTCTTATATCCCTTGACATGGAAACTGGTGTCATTTTTCCACAACTGTGTAATGTCCTATGCACAATGATATATCTGAAATGAGATGAAATTTTCTAACTGAAATTCATATATGCCCGATATCAAAATTTTCGAAAATCGTGAATGCTCAATGACGATTTGTAATGGCAAAACTCATTACTAACAGAACCTATCTCTCAAGCTATAATGATTTTTTTTTTTTTTTTGAACTATGCATTTTGAAATTTGTCAATTCTCCAGTAGCTTTTCTAGATTATGGAATAAAACTCGACCATCACAGACGCTACTGCTAAATATAGACAATATACGCATGCATTGTCCGCAATAATAAAATTTACTTGTACGAGTTTAAGTCATTAAGATACGTTAAGAAAAGCGAGACTTTGGTGACTTTTCTGACATGTTTTGAATCAATTATATTGTGTTTAATCCTGCAATGTCAAAAAGTATACAACAAGTGTCAACTAAAAAAAAAAAATCTGGAAATAGTTGAAACAAGCGGGTCGGTCTACTCGATTTCAATGGTGTCGTCAAAGACGTCCGCACTTATGTTGTCGTTTCTTACCGTCGCTCTACATGTATCAGGTACCAGAAAGAGCTATATTTCTGGAAAAGGACTGTAACCAAAAATTATCCAGTCAGTGAAATTTGACAGGTTAAGGAGAACGGATGCAGAATAAACTTAAATATAAATTTCCTGCACCCATCTATGCACGTATTTCATGGAATATAAAGAAGGTTTTTTTTAATTCATATGTGAATTATTTCATATCTTCCTCCATTAAAAGCTATGGAAACATTGCCTTTGTTTATTTCAAATTACATATGTATACTATGTAGATTTATCTGAAATAAACTATTTTTTAAAACAAAGACTTCTTGTTAGTCTGTGAAATTTCTTTCGCATTTACTTGTTATATTTCGATACCGTGGCTTGAACACTTGTCTCCCTGTATTTTCTGTACCATAGCGCATGCTGGTTTTCTGACTTGGTCATTACAATTTTTAGTCTGCAAAAATTTGATCGCTGCGAGCAGGGTTCGAACCTGCGCGGGGAGACCCCATTGGATTTCAAGTCCAACGCCTTAACCACTCGGCCATCACAGCTTGCTATTGAAGACCGTTTATCTTTCTTATATCCCTGGACATGTAAAATGTCCTTCACTTTTTCACTCTTTTTAATTCTCTAATACACAATTATTATGTTCTAGAGAGAAATAGAATTCCTAACTGAATTTATATTCCGTATATCAAAGTTGTGTCGGAGGTGGTGATTATCAAGCACAATTTGCAATGACCCAAATTTTAACGTAAGAGACCCTTTCCTGCAAGCTAGAAGCATATACCCTGCATGAAATGAATTTTTGAAATATTTATTTAAAATTCTCAATTCTTCGTTGGCTTTTCTGGACTATAAAAATACATCGCTGCGAGCAGGGTTCGAACCTGCGCGGGGAGACCCCATTGGATTTCGAGTCCAACGCCTTAACCACTCGGCCATCACAGCTTGAAAAATATTATCGTTATACTTAAATATCAGTCTCCTGCTGACGTTTATCAACATATGTATCGTTCACTTTCGAAATATATTGTTATTCCAAATGGTGGACATGAAATCGTTTCGACGATCAATGTAGGGTTTCAATCTCTATTTTCCTTTCACAGAACTATAGAATTGCCTTTTTCTTATTGTAATTTCCGTGTTTATTCATTCAATGGGAAATTTAAAAAAAAAAAGTAAAATATTACATTTGAAGAGAGAAAATATGCTATTTTGCTGGGCAAAAATTTGATCGCTGCGAGCAGGGTTCGAACCTGCGCGGGGAGACCCCATTGGATTTCAAGTCCAACAACGCCTTAACCACTCGGCCATCACAGCTTTTAATAAAGGATCATTTTTCTTTCTTATATCCCTTGACATGGAAACTGGTGTCATTTTTCCACAACTGTGTAATGTCCTATGCACAATGATATATCTGAAATGAGATGAAATTTTCTAACTGAAATTCATATATGCCCGATATCAAAATTTTCGAAAATCGTGAATGCTCAATGACGATTTGTAATGGCAAAACTCATTACTAACAGAACCTATCTCTCAAGCTATAATGATTTTTTTTTTTTTTTTGAACTATGCATTTTGAAATTTGTCAATTCTCCAGTAGCTTTTCTAGATTATGGAATAAAACTCGACCATCACAGACGCTACTGCTAAATATAGACAATATACGCATGCATTGTCCGCAATAATAAAATTTACTTGTACGAGTTTAAGTCATTAAGATACGTTAAGAAAAGCGAGACTTTGGTGACTTTTCTGACATGTTTTGAATCAATTATATTGTGTTTAATCCTGCAATGTCAAAAAGTATACAACAAGTGTCAACTAAAAAAAAATAATCTGGAAATAGTTGAAACAAGCGGGTCGGTCTACTCGATTTCAATGGTGTCGTCAAAGACGTCCGCACTTATGTTGTCGTTTCTTACCGTCGCTCTACATGTATCAGGTACCAGAAAGAGCTATATTTCTGGAAAAGGACTGTAACCAAAAATTATCCAGTCAGTGAAATTTGACAGGTTAAGGAGAACGGATGCAGAATAAACTTAAATATAAATTTCCTGCACCCATCTATGCACGTATTTCATGGAATATAAAGAAGGTTTTTTTTAATTCATATGTGAATTATTTCATATCTTCCTCCATTAAAAGCTATGGAAACATTGCCTTTGTTTATTTCAAATTACATATGTATACTATGTAGATTTATCTGAAATAAACTATTTTTTAAAACAAAGACTTCTTGTTAGTCTGTGAAATTTCTTTCGCATTTACTTGTTATATTTCGATACCGTGGCTTGAACACTTGTCTCCCTGTATTTTCTGTACCATAGCGCATGCTGGTTGTCTGACTTGGTCATTACAATTTTTAGTCTGCAAAAATTTGATCGCTGCGAGCAGGGTTCGAACCTGCGCGGGGAGACCCCATTGGATTTCAAGTCCAACGCCTTAACCACTCGGCCATCACAGCTTGCTATTGAAGACCGTTTATCTTTCTTATATCCCTGGACATGTAAAATGTCCTTCACTTTTTCACTCTTTTTAATTCTCTAATACACAATTATTATGTTCTAGAGAGAAATAGAATTCCTAACTGAATTTATATTCTGTATATCAAAGTTGTGTCGGAGGTGGTGATTATCAAGCACAATTTGCAATGACCCAAATTTTAACGTAAGAGACCCTTTCCTGCAAGCTAGAAGCATATACCCTG
The DNA here is from genome assembly GCA_963680875.1 of Bathymodiolus brooksi. Taxonomy (NCBI): domain Eukaryota; kingdom Metazoa; phylum Mollusca; class Bivalvia; order Mytilida; family Modiolidae; genus Bathymodiolus; species Bathymodiolus brooksi. The sequence goes on from OY804580.1 coordinate 19,372,471, forward strand.
CATGAAATGAATTTTTGAAATATTTATTTAAAATTCTCAATTCTTCGTTGGCTTTTCTGGACTATAAAAATACATCGCTGCGAGCAGGGTTCGAACCTGCGCGGGGAGACCCTATTGGATTTCGAGTCCAACGCCTTAACCACTCGGCCATCACAGCTTGAAAAATATTATCGTTATACTTAAATATCAGTCTCCTGCTGACGTTTATCAACATATGTATCGTTCACTTTCGAAATATATTGTTATTCCAAATGGTGGACATGAAATCGTTTCGACGATCAATGTAGGGTTTCAATCTCTATTTTCCTTTCACAGAACTATAGAATTTCCTTTTTCTTATTGTGATTTCCGTGTTTATTCATTCAATGGGAAATTTAAAAAAAAAAGTAAAATATTACATTTGAAGAGAGAAAATATGCTATTTTGCTGGGCAAAAATTTGATCGCTGCGAGCAGGGTTCGAACCTGCGCGGGGAGACCCCATTGGATTTCAAGTCCAACAACGCCTTAACCACTCGGCCATCACAGCTTTTAATAAAGGATCATTTTTCTTTCTTATATCCCTTGACATGGAAACTGGTGTCATTTTTCCACAACTGTGTAATGTCCTATGCACAATGATATATCTGAAATGAGATGAAATTTTCTAACTGAAATTCATATATGCCCGATATCAAAATTTTCGAAAATCGTGAATGCTCAATGACGATTTGTAATGGCAAAACTCATTACTAACAGAACCTATCTCTCAAGCTATAATGATTTTTTTTTTTTTTTTTGAACTATGCATTTTGAAATTTGTCAATTCTCCAGTAGCTTTTCTAGATTATGGAATAAAACTCGACCATCACAGACGCTACTGCTAAATATAGACAATATACGCATGCATTGTCCGCAATAATAAAATTTACTTGTACGAGTTTAAGTCATTAAGATACGTTAAGAAAAGCGAGACTTTGGTGACTTTTCTGACATGTTTTGAATCAATTATATTGTGTTTAATCCTGCAATGTCAAAAAGTATACAACAAGTGTCAACTAAAAAAAAAAAATCTGGAAATAGTTGAAACAAGCGGGTCGGTCTACTCGATTTCAATGGTGTCGTCAAAGACGTTCGCACTTATGTTGTCGTTTCTTACCGTCGCTCTACATGTATCAGGTACCAGAAAGAGCTATATTTCTGGAAAAGGACTGTAACCAAAAATTATCCAGTCAGTGAAATTTGACAGGTTAAGGAGAACGGATGCAGAATAAACTTAAATATAAATTTCCTGCACCCATCTATGCACGTATTTCATGGAATATAAAGAAGGTTTTTTTTAATTCATATGTGAATTATTTCATATCTTCCTCCATTAAAAGCTATGGAAACATTGCCTTTGTTTATTTCAAATTACATATGTATACTATGTAGATTTATCTGAAATAAACTATTTTTTAAAACAAAGACTTCTTGTTAGTCTGTGAAATTTCTTTCGCATTTACTTGTTATATTTCGATACCGTGGCTTGAACACTTGTCTCCCTGTATTTTCTGTACCATAGCGCATGCTGGTTTTCTGACTTGGTCATTACAATTTTTAGTCTGCAAAAATTTGATCGCTGCGAGCAGGGTTCGAACCTGCGCGGGGAGACCCCATTGGATTTCAAGTCCAACGCCTTAACCACTCGGCCATCACAGCTTGCTATTGAAGACCGTTTATCTTTCTTATATCCCTGGACATGTAAAATGTCCTTCACTTTTTCACTCTTTTTAATTCTCTAATACACAATTATTATGTTCTAGAGAGAAATAGAATTCCTAACTGAATTTATATTCTGTATATCAAAGTTGTGTCGGAGGTGGTGATTATCAAACACAATTTGCAATGACCCAAATTTTAACGTAAGAGACCCTTTCCTGCAAGCTAGAAGCATATACCCTGCATGAAATGAATTTTTGAAATATTTATTTAAAATTCTCAATTCTTCGTTGGCTTTTCTGGACTATAAAAATACATCGCTGCGAGCAGGCTTCGAACCTGCGCGGGGAGACCCCATTGGATTTCAAGTCCAACGCCTTAACCACTCGGCCATCACAGCTTGCTATTGAAGACCGTTTATCTTTCTTATATCCCTGGACATGTAAAATGTCCTTCACTTTTTCACTCTTTTTAATTCTCTAATACACAATTATTATGTTCTAGAGAGAAATAGAATTCCTAACTGAATTTATATTCTGTATATCAAAGTTGTGTCGGAGGTGGTGATTATCAAACACAATTTGCAATGACCCAAATTTTAACGTAAGAGACCCTTTCCTGCAAGCTAGAAGCATATACCCTGCATGAAATGAATTTTTGAAATATTTATTTAAAATTCTCAATTCTTCGTTGGCTTTTCTGGACTATAAAAATACATCGCTGCGAGCAGGGTTCGAACCTGCGCGGGGAGACCCCATTGGATTTCGAGTCCAACGCCTTAACCACTCGGCCATCACAGCTTGAAAAATATTATCGTTATACTTAAATATCAGTCTCCTGCTGACGTTTATCAACATATGTATCGTTTACTTTCGAAATATATTGTTATTCCAAATGGTGGACATGAAATCGTTTCGACGATCAATGTAGGGTTTCAATCTCTATTTTCCTTTCACAGAACTATAGAATTGCCTTTTTTTTATTGTGATTTCCGTGTTTATTCATTCAATGGGAAATTTTAAAAAAAAAAGTAAAATATTACATTTGAAGAGAGAAAATATGCTATTTTGCTGGGCAAAAATTTGATCGCTGCGAGCAGGGTTCGAACCTGCGCGGGGAGACCCCATTGGATGTCAAGTCCAACAACGCCTTAACCACTCGGCCATCACAGCTTTTAATAAAGGATCATTTTTGTTTCTTATATCCCTTGACATGGAAACTGGTGTCATTTTTCCACAACTGTGTAATGTCCTATGCACAATGATATATCTGAAATGAGATGAAATTTTCTAACTGAAATTCATATATGCCCGATATCAAAATTTTCGAAAATCGTGAATGCTCAATGACGATTTGTAATGGCAAAACTCATTACTAACAGAACCTATCTCTCAAGCTATAATGATTTTTTTTTTTTTTTTGAACTATGCATTTTGAAATTTGTCAATTCTCCAGTAGCTTTTCTAGATTATGGAATAAAACTCGACCATCACAGACGCTACTGCTAAATATAGACAATATACGCATGCATTGTCCGCAATAATAAAATTTACTTGTACGAGTTTAAGTCATTAAGATACGTTAAGAAAAGCGAGACTTTGGTGACTTTTCTGACATGTTTTGAATCAATTATATTGTGTTTAATCCTGCAATGTCAAAAAGTATACAACAAGTGTCAACTAAAAAAAAAAAATCTGGAAATAGTTGAAACAAGCGGGTCGGTCTACTCGATTTCAATGGTGTCGTCAAAGACGTCCGCACTTATGTTGTCGTTTCTTACCGTCGCTCTACATGTATCAGGTACCAGAAAGAGCTATATTTCTGGAAAAGGACTGTAACCAAAAATTATCCAGTCAGTGAAATTTGACAGGTTAAGGAGAACGGATGCAGAATAAACTTAAATATAAATTTCCTGCACCCATCTATGCACGTATTTCATGGAATATAAAGAAGGTTTTTTTTAATTCATATGTGAATTATTTCATATCTTCCTCCATTAAAAGCTATGGAAACATTGCCTTTGTTTATTTCAAATTACATATGTATACTATGTAGATTTATCTGAAATAAACTATTTTTTAAAACAAAGACTTCTTGTTAGTCTGTGAAATTTCTTTCGCATTTACTTGTTATATTTCGATACCGTGGCTTGAACACTTGTCTCCCTGTATTTTCTGTACCATAGCGCATGCTGGTTTTCTGACTTGGTCATTACAATTTTTAGTCTGCAAAAATTTGATCACTGCGAGCAGGGTTCGAACCTGCGCGGGGAGACCCCATTGGATTTCAAGTCCAACGCCTTAACCACTCGGCCATCACAGCTTGCTATTGAAGACCGTTTATTTTTCTTATATCCCTGGACATGTAAAATGTCCTTCACTTTTTCACTCTTTTTAATTCTCTAATACACAATTATTATGTTCTAGAGAGAAATAGAATTCCTAACTGAATTTATATTCTGTATATCAAAGTTGTGTCGGAGGTGGTGATTATCAAGCACAATTTGCAATGACCCAAATTTTAACGTAAGAGACCCTTTCCTGCAAGCTAGAAGCATATACCCTGCATGAAATGAATTTTTGAAATATTTATTTAAAATTCTCAATTCTTCGTTGGCTTTTCTGGACTATAAAAATACATCGCTGCGAGCAGGGTTCGAACCTGCGCGGGGAGACCCCATTGGATTTCGAGTCCAACGCCTTAACCACTCGGCCATCACAGCTTGAAAAATATTATCGTTATACTTAAATATCAGTCTCCTGCTGACGTTTATCAACATATGTATCGTTCACTTTCGAAATATATTGTTATTCCAAATGGTGGACATGAAATCGTTTCGACGATCAATGTAGGGTTTCAATCTCTATTTTCCTTTCACAGAACTATAGAATTGCCTTTTTCTTATTGTAATTTCCGTGTTTATTCATTCAATGGGAAATTTAAAAAAAAAAAGAAAAATATTACATTTGAAGAGAGAAAATATGCTATTTTGCTGGGCAAAAATTTGATCGCTGCGAGCAGGGTTCGAACCTGCGCGGGGAGACCCCATTGGATTTCAAGTCCAACAACGCCTTAACCACTCGGCCATCACAGCTTTTAATAAAGGATCATTTTTCTTTCTTATATCCCTTGACATGGAAACTGGTGTCATTTTTCCACAACTGTGTAATGTCCTATGCACAATGATATATCTGAAATGAGATGAAATTTTCTAACTGAAATTCATATATGCCCGATATCAAAATTTTCGAAAATCGTGAATGCTCAATGACGATTTGTAATGGCAAAACTCATTACTAACAGAACCTATCTCTCAAGCTATAATGATTTTTTTTTTTTTTTTGAACTATGCATTTTGAAATTTGTCAATTCTCCAGTAGCTTTTCTAGATTATGGAATAAAACTCGACCATCACAGACGCTACTGCTAAATATAGACAATATACGCATGCATTGTCCGCAATAATAAAATTTACTTGTACGAGTTTAAGTCATTAAGATACGTTAAGAAAAGCGAGACTTTGGTGACTTTTCTGACATGTTTTGAATCAATTATATTGTGTTTAATCCTGCAATGTCAAAAAGTATACAACAAGTGTCAACTAAGAAAACAAAATCTGGAAATAGTTGAAACAAGCGGGTCGGTCTACTCGATTTCAATGGTGTCGTCAAAGACGTCCGCACTTATTTTGTCGTTTCTTACCGTCGCTCTACATGTATCAGGTACCAGAAAGAGCTATATTTCTGGAAAAGGACTGTAACCAAAAATTATCCAGTCAGTGAAATTTGACAGGTTAAGGAGAACGGATGCAGAATAAACTTAAATATAAATTTCCTGCACCCATCTATGCACGTATTTCATGGAATATAAAGAAGGTTTTTTTTAATTCATATGTGAATTATTTCATATCTTCCTCCATTAAAAGCTATGGAAACATTGCCTTTGTTTATTTCAAATTACATATGTATACTATGTAGATTTATCTGAAATAAACTATTTTTTAAAACAAAGACTTCTTGTTAGTCTGTGAAATTTCTTTCGCATTTACTTGTTATATTTCGATACCGTGGCTTGAACACTTGTCTCCCTGTATTTTCTGTACCATAGCGCATGCTGGTTTTCTGACTTGGTCATTACAATTTTTAGTCTGCAAAAATTTGATCGCTGCGAGCAGGGTTCGAACCTGCGCGGGGAGATCCCATTGGATTTCAAGTCCAACGCCTTAACCACTCGGCCATCACAGCTTGCTATTGAAGACCGTTTATCTTTCTTATATCCCTGGACATGTAAAATGTCCTTCACTTTTTCACTCTTTTTAATTCTCTAATACACAATTATTATGTTCTAGAGAGAAATAGAATTCCTAACTGAATTTATATTCTGTATATCAAAGTTGTGTCGGAGGTGGTGATTATCAAACACAATTTGCAATGACCCAAATTTTAACGTAAGAGACCCTTTCCTGCAAGCTAGAAGCATATACCCTGCATGAAATGAATTTTTGAAATATTTATTTAAAATTCTCAATTCTTCGTTGGCTTTTCTGGACTATAAAAATACATCGCTGCGAGCAGGGTTCGAACCTGCGCGGGGAGACCCCATTGGATTTCGAGTCCAACGCCTTAACCACTCGGCCATCACAGCTTGAAAAATATTATCGTTATATTTAAATATCAGTCTCCTGCTGACGTTTATCAACATATGTATCGTTCACTTTCGAAATATATTGTTATTCCAAATGGTGGACATGAAATCGTTTCGACGATCAATGTAGGGTTTCAATCTCTATTTTCCTTTCACAGAACTATAGAATTGCCTTTTTCTTATTGTAATTTCCGTGTTTATTCATTCAATGGGAAATTTAAAAAAAAAAAGTAAAATATTACATTTGAAGAGAGAAAATATGCTATTTTGCTGGGCAAAAATTTGATCGCTGCGAGCAGGGTTCGAACCTGCGCGGGGAGACCCCATTGGATGTCAAGTCCAACAACGCCTTAACCACTCGGCCATCACAGCTTTTAATAAAGGATCATTTTTCTTTCTTATATCCCTTGACATGGAAACTGATGTCATTTTTCCACAACTGTGTAATGTCCTATGCACAATGATATATCTGAAATGAGATGAAATTTTCTAACTGAAATTCATATATGCCCGATATCAAAATTTTCGAAAATCGTGAATGCTCAATGACGATTTGTAATGGCAAAACTCATTACTAACAGAACCTATCTCTCAAGCTATAATGATTTTTTTTTTTTTTGAACTATGCATTTTGAAATTTGTCAATTCTCCAGTAGCTTTTCTAGATTATGGAATAAAACTCGACCATCACAGACGCTACTGCTAAATATAGACAATATACGCATGCATTGTCCGCAATAATAAAATTTACTTGTACGAGTTTAAGTCATTAAGATACGTTAAGAAAAGCGAGACTTTGGTGACTGTTCTGACATGTTTTGAATCAATTATATTGTGTTTAATCCTGCAATGTCAAAAAGTATACAACAAGTGTCAACTAAAAAAAAAAAATCTGGAAATAGTTGAAACAAGCGGGTCGGTCTACTCGATTTCAATGGTGTCGTCAAAGACGTCCGCACTTATGTTGTCGTTTCTTACCGTCGCTCTACATGTATCAGGTACCAGAAAGAGCTATATTTCTGGAAAAGGACTGTAACCAAAAATTATCCAGTCAGTGAAATTTGACAGGTTAAGGAGAACGGATGCAGAATAAACTTAAATATAAATTTCCTGCACCCATCTATGCACGTATTTCATGGAATATAAAGAAGGTTTTTTTTAATTCATATGTGAATTATTTCATATCTTCCTCCATTAAAAGCTATGGAAACATTGCCTTTGTTTATTTCAAATTACATATGTATACTATGTAGATTTATCTGAAATAAACTATTTTTTAAAACAAAGACTTCTTGTTAGTCTGTGAAATTTCTTTCGCATTTACTTGTTATATTTCGATACCGTGGCTTGAACACTTGTCTCCCTGTATTTTCTGTACCATAGCGCATGCTGGTTGTCTGACTTGGTCATTACAATTTTTAGTCTGCAAAAATTTGATCGCTGCGAGCAGGGTTCGAACCTGCGCGGGGAGACCCCATTGGATTTCAAGTCCAACGCCTTAACCACTCGGCCATCACAGCTTGCTATTGAAGACCGTTTATCTTTCTTATATCCCTGGACATGTAAAATGTCCTTCACTTTTTCACTCTTTTTAATTCTCTAATACACAATTATTATGTTCTAGAGAGAAATAGAATTCCTAACTGAATTTATATTCTGTATATCAAAGTTGTGTCGGAGGTGGTGATTATCAAGCACAATTTGCAATGACCCAAATTTTAACGTAAGAGACCCTTTCCTGCAAGCTAGAAGCATATACCCTGCATGAAATGAATTTTTGAAATATTTATTTAAAATTCTCAATTCTTCGTTGGCTTTTCTGGACTATAAAAATACATCGCTGCGAGCAGGGTTCGAACCTGCGCGGGGAGACCCTATTGGATTTCGAGTCCAACGCCTTAACCACTCGGCCATCACAGCTTGAAAAATATTATCGTTATACTTAAATATCAGTCTCCTGCTGACGTTTATCAACATATGTATCGTTCACTTTCGAAATATATTGTTATTCCAAATGGTGGACATGAAATCGTTTCGACGATCAATGTAGGGTTTCAATCTCTATTTTCCTTTCACAGAACTATAGAATTTCCTTTTTCTTATTGTGATTTCCGTGTTTATTCATTCAATGGGAAATTTAAAAAAAAAAGTAAAATATTACATTTGAAGAGAGAAAATATGCTATTTTGCTGGGCAAAAATTTGATCGCTGCGAGCAGGGTTCGAACCTGCGCGGGGAGACCCCATTGGATTTCAAGTCCAACAACGCCTTAACCACTCGGCCATCACAGCTTTTAATAAAGGATCATTTTTCTTTCTTATATCCCTTGACATGGAAACTGGTGTCATTTTTCCACAACTGTGTAATGTCCTATGCACAATGATATATCTGAAATGAGATGAAATTTTCTAACTGAAATTCATATATGCCCGATATCAAAATTTTCGAAAATCGTGAATGCTCAATGACGATTTGTAATGGCAAAACTCATTACTAACAGAACCTATCTCTCAAGCTATAATGATTTTTTTTTTTTTTTTTGAACTATGCATTTTGAAATTTGTCAATTCTCCAGTAGCTTTTCTAGATTATGGAATAAAACTCGACCATCACAGACGCTACTGCTAAATATAGACAATATACGCATGCATTGTCCGCAATAATAAAATTTACTTGTACGAGTTTAAGTCATTAAGATACGTTAAGAAAAGCGAGACTTTGGTGACTTTTCTGACATGTTTTGAATCAATTATATTGTGTTTAATCCTGCAATGTCAAAAAGTATACAACAAGTGTCAACTAAAAAAAAAAAATCTGGAAATAGTTGAAACAAGCGGGTCGGTCTACTCGATTTCAATGGTGTCGTCAAAGACGTTCGCACTTATGTTGTCGTTTCTTACCGTCGCTCTACATGTATCAGGTACCAGAAAGAGCTATATTTCTGGAAAAGGACTGTAACCAAAAATTATCCAGTCAGTGAAATTTGACAGGTTAAGGAGAACGGATGCAGAATAAACTTAAATATAAATTTCCTGCACCCATCTATGCACGTATTTCATGGAATATAAAGAAGGTTTTTTTTAATTCATATGTGAATTATTTCATATCTTCCTCCATTAAAAGCTATGGAAACATTGCCTTTGTTTATTTCAAATTACATATGTATACTATGTAGATTTATCTGAAATAAACTATTTTTTAAAACAAAGACTTCTTGTTAGTCTGTGAAATTTCTTTCGCATTTACTTGTTATATTTCGATACCGTGGCTTGAACACTTGTCTCCCTGTATTTTCTGTACCATAGCGCATGCTGGTTTTCTGACTTGGTCATTACAATTTTTAGTCTGCAAAAATTTGATCGCTGCGAGCAGGGTTCGAACCTGCGCGGGGAGACCCCATTGGATTTCAAGTCCAACGCCTTAACCACTCGGCCATCACAGCTTGCTATTGAAGACCGTTTATCTTTCTTATATCCCTGGACATGTAAAATGTCCTTCACTTTTTCACTCTTTTTAATTCTCTAATACACAATTATTATGTTCTAGAGAGAAATAGAATTCCTAACTGAATTTATATTCTGTATATCAAAGTTGTGTCGGAGGTGGTGATTATCAAACACAATTTGCAATGACCCAAATTTTAACGTAAGAGACCCTTTCCTGCAAGCTAGAAGCATATACCCTGCATGAAATGAATTTTTGAAATATTTATTTAAAATTCTCAATTCTTCGTTGGCTTTTCTGGACTATAAAAATACATCGCTGCGAGCAGGCTTCGAACCTGCGCGGGGAGACCCCATTGGATTTCAAGTCCAACGCCTTAACCACTCGGCCATCACAGCTTGCTATTGAAGACCGTTTATCTTTCTTATATCCCTGGACATGTAAAATGTCCTTCACTTTTTCACTCTTTTTAATTCTCTAATACACAATTATTATGTTCTAGAGAGAAATAGAATTCCTAACTGAATTTATATTCTGTATATCAAAGTTGTGTCGGAGGTGGTGATTATCAAACACAATTTGCAATGACCCAAATTTTAACGTAAGAGACCCTTTCCTGCAAGCTAGAAGCATATACCCTGCATGAAATGAATTTTTGAAATATTTATTTAAAATTCTCAATTCTTCGTTGGCTTTTCTGGACTATAAAAATACATCGCTGCGAGCAGGGTTCGAACCTGCGCGGGGAGACCCCATTGGATTTCGAGTCCAACGCCTTAACCACTCGGCCATCACAGCTTGAAAAATATTATCGTTATACTTAAATATCAGTCTCCTGCTGACGTTTATCAACATATGTATCGTTTACTTTCGAAATATATTGTTATTCCAAATGGTGGACATGAAATCGTTTCGACGATCAATGTAGGGTTTCAATCTCTATTTTCCTTTCACAGAACTATAGAATTGCCTTTTTTTTATTGTGATTTCCGTGTTTATTCATTCAATGGGAAATTTTAAAAAAAAAAGTAAAATATTACATTTGAAGAGAGAAAATATGCTATTTTGCTGGGCAAAAATTTGATCGCTGCGAGCAGGGTTCGAACCTGCGCGGGGAGACCCCATTGGATGTCAAGTCCAACAACGCCTTAACCACTCGGCCATCACAGCTTTTAATAAAGGATCATTTTTGTTTCTTATATCCCTTGACATGGAAACTGGTGTCATTTTTCCACAACTGTGTAATGTCCTATGCACAATGATATATCTGAAATGAGATGAAATTTTCTAACTGAAATTCATATATGCCCGATATCAAAATTTTCGAAAATCGTGAATGCTCAATGACGATTTGTAATGGCAAAACTCATTACTAACAGAACCTATCTCTCAAGCTATAATGATTTTTTTTTTTTTTTTGAACTATGCATTTTGAAATTTGTCAATTCTCCAGTAGCTTTTCTAGATTATGGAATAAAACTCGACCATCACAGACGCTACTGCTAAATATAGACAATATACGCATGCATTGTCCGCAATAATAAAATTTACTTGTACGAGTTTAAGTCATTAAGATACGTTAAGAAAAGCGAGACTTTGGTGACTTTTCTGACATGTTTTGAATCAATTATATTGTGTTTAATCCTGCAATGTCAAAAAGTATACAACAAGTGTCAACTAAAAAAAAAAAATCTGGAAATAGTTGAAACAAGCGGGTCGGTCTACTCGATTTCAATGGTGTCGTCAAAGACGTCCGCACTTATGTTGTCGTTTCTTACCGTCGCTCTACATGTATCAGGTACCAGAAAGAGCTATATTTCTGGAAAAGGACTGTAACCAAAAATTATCCAGTCAGTGAAATTTGACAGGTTAAGGAGAACGGATGCAGAATAAACTTAAATATAAATTTCCTGCACCCATCTATGCACGTATTTCATGGAATATAAAGAAGGTTTTTTTTAATTCATATGTGAATTATTTCATATCTTCCTCCATTAAAAGCTATGGAAACATTGCCTTTGTTTATTTCAAATTACATATGTATACTATGTAGATTTATCTGAAATAAACTATTTTTTAAAACAAAGACTTCTTGTTAGTCTGTGAAATTTCTTTCGCATTTACTTGTTATATTTCGATACCGTGGCTTGAACACTTGTCTCCCTGTATTTTCTGTACCATAGCGCATGCTGGTTTTCTGACTTGGTCATTACAATTTTTAGTCTGCAAAAATTTGATCACTGCGAGCAGGGTTCGAACCTGCGCGGGGAGACCCCATTGGATTTCAAGTCCAACGCCTTAACCACTCGGCCATCACAGCTTGCTATTGAAGACCGTTTATTTTTCTTATATCCCTGGACATGTAAAATGTCCTTCACTTTTTCACTCTTTTTAATTCTCTAATACACAATTATTATGTTCTAGAGAGAAATAGAATTCCTAACTGAATTTATATTCTGTATATCAAAGTTGTGTCGGAGGTGGTGATTATCAAGCACAATTTGCAATGACCCAAATTTTAACGTAAGAGACCCTTTCCTGCAAGCTAGAAGCATATACCCTGCATGAAATGAATTTTTGAAATATTTATTTAAAATTCTCAATTCTTCGTTGGCTTTTCTGGACTATAAAAATACATCGCTGCGAGCAGGGTTCGAACCTGCGCGGGGAGACCCCATTGGATTTCGAGTCCAACGCCTTAACCACTCGGCCATCACAGCTTGAAAAATATTATCGTTATACTTAAATATCAGTCTCCTGCTGACGTTTATCAACATATGTATCGTTCACTTTCGAAATATATTGTTATTCCAAATGGTGGACATGAAATCGTTTCGACGATCAATGTAGGGTTTCAATCTCTATTTTCCTTTCACAGAACTATAGAATTGCCTTTTTCTTATTGTAATTTCCGTGTTTATTCATTCAATGGGAAATTTAAAAAAAAAAAGAAAAATATTACATTTGAAGAGAGAAAATATGCTATTTTGCTGGGCAAAAATTTGATCGCTGCGAGCAGGGTTCGAACCTGCGCGGGGAGACCCCATTGGATTTCAAGTCCAACAACGCCTTAACCACTCGGCCATCACAGCTTTTAATAAAGGATCATTTTTCTTTCTTATATCCCTTGACATGGAAACTGGTGTCATTTTTCCACAACTGTGTAATGTCCTATGCACAATGATATATCTGAAATGAGATGAAATTTTCTAACTGAAATTCATATATGCCCGATATCAAAATTTTCGAAAATCGTGAATGCTCAATGACGATTTGTAATGGCAAAACTCATTACTAACAGAACCTATCTCTCAAGCTATAATGATTTTTTTTTTTTTTTTGAACTATGCATTTTGAAATTTGTCAATTCTCCAGTAGCTTTTCTAGATTATGGAATAAAACTCGACCATCACAGACGCTACTGCTAAATATAGACAATATACGCATGCATTGTCCGCAATAATAAAATTTACTTGTACGAGTTTAAGTCATTAAGATACGTTAAGAAAAGCGAGACTTTGGTGACTTTTCTGACATGTTTTGAATCAATTATATTGTGTTTAATCCTGCAATGTCAAAAAGTATACAACAAGTGTCAACTAAGAAAACAAAATCTGGAAATAGTTGAAACAAGCGGGTCGGTCTACTCGATTTCAATGGTGTCGTCAAAGACGTCCGCACTTATTTTGTCGTTTCTTACCGTCGCTCTACATGTATCAGGTACCAGAAAGAGCTATATTTCTGGAAAAGGACTGTAACCAAAAATTATCCAGTCAGTGAAATTTGACAGGTTAAGGAGAACGGATGCAGAATAAACTTAAATATAAATTTCCTGCACCCATCTATGCACGTATTTCATGGAATATAAAGAAGGTTTTTTTTAATTCATATGTGAATTATTTCATATCTTCCTCCATTAAAAGCTATGGAAACATTGCCTTTGTTTATTTCAAATTACATATGTATACTATGTAGATTTATCTGAAATAAACTATTTTTTAAAACAAAGACTTCTTGTTAGTCTGTGAAATTTCTTTCGCATTTACTTGTTATATTTCGATACCGTGGCTTGAACACTTGTCTCCCTGTATTTTCTGTACCATAGCGCATGCTGGTTTTCTGACTTGGTCATTACAATTTTTAGTCTGCAAAAATTTGATCGCTGCGAGCAGGGTTCGAACCTGCGCGGGGAGATCCCATTGGATTTCAAGTCCAACGCCTTAACCACTCGGCCATCACAGCTTGCTATTGAAGACCGTTTATCTTTCTTATATCCCTGGACATGTAAAATGTCCTTCACTTTTTCACTCTTTTTAATTCTCTAATACACAATTATTATGTTCTAGAGAGAAATAGAATTCCTAACTGAATTTATATTCTGTATATCAAAGTTGTGTCGGAGGTGGTGATTATCAAACACAATTTGCAATGACCCAAATTTTAACGTAAGAGACCCTTTCCTGCAAGCTAGAAGCATATACCCTGCATGAAATGAATTTTTGAAATATTTATTTAAAATTCTCAATTCTTCGTTGGCTTTTCTGGACTATAAAAATACATCGCTGCGAGCAGGGTTCGAACCTGCGCGGGGAGACCCCATTGGATTTCGAGTCCAACGCCTTAACCACTCGGCCATCACAGCTTGAAAAATATTATCGTTATACTTAAATATCAGTCTCCTGCTGACGTTTATCAACATATGTATCGTTCACTTTCGAAATATATTGTTATTCCAAATGGTGGACATGAAATCGTTTCGACGATCAATGTAGGGTTTCAATCTCTATTTTCCTTTCACAGAACTATAGAATTGCCTTTTTCTTATTGTAATTTCCGTGTTTATTCATTCAATGGGAAATTTAAAAAAAAAAAGTAAAATATTACATTTGAAGAGAGAAAATATGCTATTTTGCTGGGCAAAAATTTGATCGCTGCGAGCAGGGTTCGAACCTGCGCGGGGAGACCCCATTGGATTTCAAGTCCAACAACGCCTTAACCACTCGGCCATCACAGCTTTTAATAAAGGATCATTTTTCTTTCTTATATCCCTTGACATGGAAACTGGTGTCATTTTTCCACAACTGTGTAATGTCCTATGCACAATGATATATCTGAAATGAGATGAAATTTTCTAACTGAAATTCATATATGCCCGATATCAAAATTTTCGAAAATCGTGAATGCTCAATGACGATTTGTAATGGCAAAACTCATTACTAACAGAACCTATCTCTCAAGCTATAATGATTTTTTTTTTTTTTTTGAACTATGCATTTTGAAATTTGTCAATTCTCCAGTAGCTTTTCTAGATTATGGAATAAAACTCGACCATCACAGACGCTACTGCTAAATATAGACAATATACGCATGCATTGTCCGCAATAATAAAATTTACTTGTACGAGTTTAAGTCATTAAGATACGTTAAGAAAAGCGAGACTTTGGTGACTTTTCTGACATGTTTTGAATCAATTATATTGTGTTTAATCCTGCAATGTCAAAAAGTATACAACAAGTGTCAACTAAAAAAAAATAATCTGGAAATAGTTGAAACAAGCGGGTCGGTCTACTCGATTTCAATGGTGTCGTCAAAGACGTCCGCACTTATGTTGTCGTTTCTTACCGTCGCTCTACATGTATCAGGTACCAGAAAGAGCTATATTTCTGGAAAAGGACTGTAACCAAAAATTATCCAGTCAGTGAAATTTGACAGGTTAAGGAGAACGGATGCAGAATAAACTTAAATATAAATTTCCTGCACCCATCTATGCACGTATTTCATGGAATATAAAGAAGGTTTTTTTTAATTCATATGTGAATTATTTCATATCTTCCTCCATTAAAAGCTATGGAAACATTGCCTTTGTTTATTTCAAATTACATATGTATACTATGTAGATTTATCTGAAATAAACTATTTTTTAAAACAAAGACTTCTTGTTAGTCTGTGAAATTTCTTTCGCATTTACTTGTTATATTTCGATACCGTGGCTTGAACACTTGTCTCCCTGTATTTTCTGTACCATAGCGCATGCTGGTTGTCTGACTTGGTCATTACAATTTTTAGTCTGCAAAAATTTGATCGCTGCGAGCAGGGTTCGAACCTGCGCGGGGAGACCCCATTGGATTTCAAGTCCAACGCCTTAACCACTCGGCCATCACAGCTTGCTATTGAAGACCGTTTATCTTTCTTATATCCCTGGACATGTAAAATGTCCTTCACTTTTTCACTCTTTTTAATTCTCTAATACACAATTATTATGTTCTAGAGAGAAATAGAATTCCTAACTGAATTTATATTCTGTATATCAAAGTTGTGTCGGAGGTGGTGATTATCAAGCACAATTTGCAATGACCCAAATTTTAACGTAAGAGACCCTTTCCTGCAAGCTAGAAGCATATACCCTGCATGAAATGAATTTTTGAAATATTTATTTAAAATTCTCAATTCTTCGTTGGCTTTTCTGGACTATAAAAATACATCGCTGCGAGCAGGGTTCGAACCTGCGCGGGGAGACCCCATTGGATTTCGAGTCCAACGCCTTAACCACTCGGCCATCACAGCTTGAAAAATATTATCGTTATACTTAAATATCAGTCTCCTGCTGACGTTTATCAACATATGTATCGTTCACTTTCGAAATATATTGTTATTCCAAATGGTGGACATGAAATCGTTTCGACGATCAATGTAGGGTTTCAATCTCTATTTTCCTTTCACAGAACTATAGAATTGCCTTTTTCTTATTGTGATTTCCGTGTTTATTCATTCAATGGGAAATTTAAAAAAAAAAGTAAAATATTACATTTGAAGAGAGAAAATATGCTATTTTGCTGGGCAAAAATTTGATCGCTGCGAGCAGGGTTCGAACCTGCGCGGGGAGACCCCATTGGATTTCAAGTCCAACAACGCCTTAACCACTCGGCCATCACAGCTTTTAATAAAGGATCATTTTTCTTTCTTATATCCCTTGACATGGAAACTGGTGTCATTTTTCCACAACTGTGTAATGTCCTATGCACAATGATATATCTGAAATGAGATGAAATTTTCTAACTGAAATTCATATATGCCCGATATCAAAATTTTCGAAAATCGTGAATGCTCAATGACGATTTGTAATGGCAAAACTCATTACTAACAGAACCTATCTCTCAAGCTATAATGATTTTTTTTTTTTTTTTTGAACTATGCATTTTGAAATTTGTCAATTCTCCAGTAGCTTTTCTAGATTATGGAATAAAACTCGACCATCACAGACGCTACTGCTAAATATAGACAATATACGCATGCATTGTCCGCAATAATAAAATTTACTTGTACGAGTTTAAGTCATTAAGATACGTTAAGAAAAGCGAGACTTTGGTGACTTTTCTGACATGTTTTGAATCAATTATATTGTGTTTAATCCTGCAATGTCAAAAAGTATACAACAAGTGTCAACTAAAAAAAAAAAATCTGGAAATAGTTGAAACAAGCGGGTCGGTCTACTCGATTTCAATGGTGTCGTCAAAGACGTTCGCACTTATGTTGTCGTTTCTTACCGTCGCTCTACATGTATCAGGTACCAGAAAGAGCTATATTTCTGGAAAAGGACTGTAACCAAAAATTATCCAGTCAGTGAAATTTGACAGGTTAAGGAGAACGGATGCAGAATAAACTTAAATATAAATTTCCTGCACCCATCTATGCACGTATTTCATGGAATATAAAGAAGGTTTTTTTTAATTCATATGTGAATTATTTCATATCTTCCTCCATTAAAAGCTATGGAAACATTGCCTTTGTTTATTTCAAATTACATATGTATACTATGTAGATTTATCTGAAATAAACTATTTTTTAAAACAAAGACTTCTTGTTAGTCTGTGAAATTTCTTTCGCATTTACTTGTTATATTTCGATACCGTGGCTTGAACACTTGTCTCCCTGTATTTTCTGTACCATAGCGCATGCTGGTTTTCTGACTTGGTCATTACAATTTTTAGTCTGCAAAAATTTGATCGCTGCGAGCAGGGTTCGAACCTGCGCGGGGAGACCCCATTGGATTTCAAGTCCAACGCCTTAACCACTCGGCCATCACAGCTTGCTATTGAAGACCGTTTATCTTTCTTATATCCCTGGACATGTAAAATGTCCTTCACTTTTTCACTCTTTTTAATTCTCTAATACACAATTATTATGTTCTAGAGAGAAATAGAATTCCTAACTGAATTTATATTCTGTATATCAAAGTTGTGTCGGAGGTGGTGATTATCAAACACAATTTGCAATGACCCAAATTTTAACGTAAGAGACCCTTTCCTGCAAGCTAGAAGCATATACCCTGCATGAAATGAATTTTTGAAATATTTATTTAAAATTCTCAATTCTTCGTTGGCTTTTCTGGACTATAAAAATACATCGCTGCGAGCAGGCTTCGAACCTGCGCGGGGAGACCCCATTGGATTTCAAGTCCAACGCCTTAACCACTCGGCCATCACAGCTTGCTATTGAAGACCGTTTATCTTTCTTATATCCCTGGACATGTAAAATGTCCTTCACTTTTTCACTCTTTTTAATTCTCTAATACACAATTATTATGTTCTAGAGAGAAATAGAATTCCTAACTGAATTTATATTCTGTATATCAAAGTTGTGTCGGAGGTGGTGATTATCAAACACAATTTGCAATGACCCAAATTTTAACGTAAGAGACCCTTTCCTGCAAGCTAGAAGCATATACCCTGCATGAAATGAATTTTTGAAATATTTATTTAAAATTCTCAATTCTTCGTTGGCTTTTCTGGACTATAAAAATACATCGCTGCGAGCAGGGTTCGAACCTGCGCGGGGAGACCCCATTGGATTTCGAGTCCAACGCCTTAACCACTCGGCCATCACAGCTTGAAAAATATTATCGTTATACTTAAATATCAGTCTCCTGCTGACGTTTATCAACATATGTATCGTTTACTTTCGAAATATATTGTTATTCCAAATGGTGGACATGAAATCGTTTCGACGATCAATGTAGGGTTTCAATCTCTATTTTCCTTTCACAGAACTATAGAATTGCCTTTTTCTTATTGTGATTTCCGTGTTTATTCATTCAATGGGAAATTTTAAAAAAAAAAGTAAAATATTACATTTGAAGAGAGAAAATATGCTATTTTGCTGGGCAAAAATTTGATCGCTGCGAGCAGGGTTCGAACCTGCGCGGGGAGACCCCATTGGATGTCAAGTCCAACAACGCCTTAACCACTCGGCCATCACAGCTTTTAATAAAGGATCATTTTTGTTTCTTATATCCCTTGACATGGAAACTGGTGTCATTTTTCCACAACTGTGTAATGTCCTATGCACAATGATATATCTGAAATGAGATGAAATTTTCTAACTGAAATTCATATATGCCCGATATCAAAATTTTCGAAAATCGTGAATGCTCAATGACGATTTGTAATGGCAAAACTCATTACTAACAGAACCTATCTCTCAAGCTATAATGATTTTTTTTTTTTTTTTGAACTATGCATTTTGAAATTTGTCAATTCTCCAGTAGCTTTTCTAGATTATGGAATAAAACTCGACCATCACAGACGCTACTGCTAAATATAGACAATATACGCATGCATTGTCCGCAATAATAAAATTTACTTGTACGAGTTTAAGTCATTAAGATACGTTAAGAAAAGCGAGACTTTGGTGACTTTTCTGACATGTTTTGAATCAATTATATTGTGTTTAATCCTGCAATGTCAAAAAGTATACAACAAGTGTCAACTAAAAAAAAATAATCTGGAAATAGTTGAAACAAGCGGGTCGGTCTACTCGATTTCAATGGTGTCGTCAACGACGTCCGCACTTATGTTGTCGTTTCTTACCGTCGCTCTACATGTATCAGGTACCAGAAAGAGCTATATTTCTGGAAAAGGACTGTAACCAAAAATTATCCAGTCAGTGAAATTTGACAGGTTAAGGAGAACGGATGCAGAATAAACTTAAATATAAATTTCCTGCACCCATCTATGCACGTATTTCATGGAATATAAAGAAGGTTTTTTTTAATTCATATGTGAATTATTTCATATCTTCCTCCATTAAAAGCTATGGAAACATTGCCTTTGTTTATTTCAAATTACATATGTATACTATGTAGATTTATCTGAAATAAACTATTTTTTAAAACAAAGACTTCTTGTTAGTCTGTGAAATTTCTTTCGCATTTACTTGTTATATTTCGATACCGTGGCTTGAACACTTGTCTCCCTGTATTTTCTGTACCATAGCGCATGCTGGTTTTCTGACTTGGTCATTACAATTTTTAGTCTGCAAAAATTTGATCGCTGCGAGCAGGGTTCGAACCTGCGCGGGGAGAACCCATTGGATTTCAAGTCCAACGCCTTAACCACTCGGCCATCACAGCTTGCTATTGAAGACCGTTTATCTTTCTTATATCCCTGGACATGTAAAATGTCCTTCACTTTTTCACTCTTTTTAATTCTCTAATACACAATTATTATGTTCTAGAGAGAAATAGAATTCCTAACTGAATTTATATTCTGTATATCAAAGTTGTGTCGGAGGTGGTGATTATCAAACACAATTTGCAATGACCCAAATTTTAACGTAAGAGACCCTTTCCTGCAAGCTAGAAGCATATACCCTGCATGAAATGAATTTTTGAAATATTTATTTAAAATTCTCAATTCTTCGTTGGCTTTTCTGGACTATAAAAATACATCGCTGCGAGCAGGGTTCGAACCTGCGCGGGGAGACCCCATTGGATTTCGAGTCCAACGCCTTAACCACTCGGCCATCACAGCTTGAAAAATATTATCGTTATACTTAAATATCAGTCTCCTGCTGACGTTTATCAACATATGTATCGTTCACTTTCGAAATATATTGTTATTCCAAATGGTGGACATGAAATCGTTTCGACGATCAATGTAGGGTTTCAATCTCTATTTTCCTTTCACAGAACTATAGAATTGCCTTTTTCTTATTGTAATTTCCGTGTTTATTCATTCAATGGGAAATTTAAAAAAAAAAGTAAAATATTACATTTGAAGAGAGAAAATATGCTATTTTGCTGGGCAAAAATTTGATCGCTGCGAGCAGGGTTCGAACCTGCGCGGGGAGACCCCATTGGATTTCAAGTCCAACAACGCCTTAACCACTCGGCCATCACAGCTTTTAATAAAGGATCATTTTTCTTTCTTATATCCCTTGACATGGAAACTGGTGTCATTTTTCCACAACTGTGTAATGTCCTATGCACAATGATATATCTGAAATGAGATGAAATTTTCTAACTGAAATTCATATATGCCCGATATCAAAATTTTCGAAAATCGTGAATGCTCAATGACGATTTGTAATGGCAAAACTCATTACTAACAGAACCTATCTCTCAAGCTATAATGATTTTTTTTTTTTTTTTGAACTATGCATTTTGAAATTTGTCAATTCTCCAGTAGCTTTTCTAGATTATGGAATAAAACTCGACCATCACAGACGCTACTGCTAAATATAGACAATATACGCATGCATTGTCCGCAATAATAAAATTTACTTGTACGAGTTTAAGTCATTAAGATACGTTAAGAAAAGCGAGACTTTGGTGACTTTTCTGACATGTTTTGAATCAATTATATTGTGTTTAATCCTGCAATGTCAAAAAGTATACAACAAGTGTCAACTAAAAAAAAAAAATCTGGAAATAGTTGAAACAAGCGGGTCGGTCTACTCGATTTCAATGGTGTCGTCAACGACGTCCGCACTTATGTTGTCGTTTCTTACCGTCGCTCTACATGTATCAGGTACCAGAAAGAGCTATATTTCTGGAAAAGGACTGTAACCAAAAATTATCCAGTCAGTGAAATTTGACAGGTTAAGGAGAACGGATGCAGAATAAACTTAAATATAAATTTCCTGCACCCATCTATGCACGTATTTCATGGAATATAAAGAAGGTTTTTTTTAATTCATATGTGAATTATTTCATATCTTCCTCCATTAAAAGCTATGGAAACATTGCCTTTGTTTATTTCAAATTACATATGTATACTATGTAGATTTATCTGAAATAAACTATTTTTTAAAACAAAGACTTCTTGTTAGTCTGTGAAATTTCTTTCGCATTTACTTGTTATATTTCGATACCGTGGCTTGAACACTTGTCTCCCTGTATTTTCTGTACCATAGCGCATGCTGGTTTTCTGACTTGGTCATTACAATTTTTAGTCTGCAAAAATTTGATCGCTGCGAGCAGGGTTCGAACCTGCGCGGGGAGAACCCATTGGATTTCAAGTCCAACGCCTTAACCACTCGGCCATCACAGCTTGCTATTGAAGACCGTTTATCTTTCTTATATCCCTGGACATGTAAAATGTCCTTCACTTTTTCACTCTTTTTAATTCTCTAATACACAATTATTATGTTCTAGAGAGAAATAGAATTCCTAACTGAATTTATATTCTGTATATCAAAGTTGTGTCGGAGGTGGTGATTATCAAACACAATTTGCAATGACCCAAATTTTAACGTAAGAGACCCTTTCCTGCAAGCTAGAAGCATATACCCTGCATGAAATGAATTTTTGAAATATTTATTTAAAATTCTCAATTCTTCGTTGGCTTTTCTGGACTATAAAAATACATCGCTGCGAGCAGGGTTCGAACCTGCGCGGGGAGACCCCATTGGATTTCGAGTCCAACGCCTTAACCACTCGGCCATCACAGCTTGAAAAATATTATCGTTATACTTAAATATCAGTCTCCTGCTGACGTTTATCAACATATGTATCGTTCACTTTCGAAATATATTGTTATTCCAAATGGTGGACATGAAATCGTTTCGACGATCAATGTAGGGTTTCAATCTCTATTTTCCTTTCACAGAACTATAGAATTGCCTTTTTCTTATTGTAATTTCCGTGTTTATTCATTCAATGGGAAATTTAAAAAAAAAAGTAAAATATTACATTTGAAGAGAGAAAATATGCTATTTTGCTGGGCAAACATTTGATCGCTGCGAGCAGGGTTCGAACCTGCGCGGGGAGACCCCATTGGATTTCAAGTCCAACAACGCCTTAACCACTCGGCCATCACAGCTTTTAATAAAGGATCATTTTTCTTTCTTATATCCCTTGACATGGAAACTGGTGTCATTTTTCCACAACTGTGTAATGTCCTATGCACAATGATATATCTGAAATGAGATGAAATTTTCTAACTGAAATTCATATATGCCCGATATCAAAATTTTCGAAAATCGTGAATGCTCAATGACGATTTGTAATGGCAAAACTCATTACTAACAGAACCTATCTCTCAAGCTATAATGATTTTTTTTTTTTTTTTGAACTATGCATTTTGAAATTTGTCAATTCTCCAGTAGCTTTTCTAGATTATGGAATAAAACTCGACCATCACAGACGCTACTGCTAAATATAGACAATATACGCATGCATTGTCCGCAATAATAAAATTTACTTGTACGAGTTTAAGTCATTAAGATACGTTAAGAAAAGCGAAACTTTGGTGACTTTTCTGACATGTTTTGAATCAATTATATTGTGTTTAATCCTGCAATGTCAAAAAGTATACAACAAGTGTCAACTAAAAAAAAAAAATCTGGAAATAGTTGAAACAAGCGGGTCGGTCTACTCGATTTCAATGGTGTCGTCAAAGACGTCCGCACTTATGTTGTCGTTTCTTACCGTCGCTCTACATGTATCAGGTACCAGAAAGAGCTATATTTCTGGAAAAGGACTGTAACCAAAAATTATCCAGTCAGTGAAATTTGATAGGTTAAGGAGAACGGATGCAGAATAAACTTAAATATAAATTTCCTGCACCCATCTATGCACGTATTTCATGGAATATAAAGAAGGTTTTTTTTAATTCATATGTGAATTATTTCATATCTTCCTCCATTAAAAGCTATGGAAACATTGCCTTTGTTTATTTCAAATTACATATGTATACTATGTAGATTTATCTGAAATAAACTATTTTTTAAAACAAAGACTTCTTGTCAGTCTGTGAATTTTCTTTCGCATTTACTTGTTATATTTCGATACCGTGGCTTGAACACTTGTCTCCCTGTATTTTCTGTACCATAGCGCATGCTGGTTTTCTGACTTGGTCATTACAATTTTTAGTCTGCAAAAATTTGATCGCTGCGAGCAGGGTTCGAACCTGCGCGGGGAGACCCCATTGGATTTCAAGTCCAACGCCTTAACCACTCGGCCATCACAGCTTGCTATTGAAGACCGTTTATCTTTCTTATATCCCTGGACATGTAAAATGTCTTTCACTTTTTCACTCTTTTTAATTCTCTAATACACAATTATTATGTTCTAGAGAGAAATAGAATTCCTAACTGAATTTATATTCTGTATATCAAAGTTGTGTCGGAGGTGGTGATTATCAAACACAATTTGCAATGACCCAAATTTTAACGTAAGAGACCCTTTCCTGCAAGCTAGAAGCATATACCCTGCATGAAATGAATTTTTGAAATATTTATTTAAAATTCTCAATTCTTCGTTGGCTTTTCTGGACTATAAAAATACATCGCTGCGAGCAGGGTTCGAACCTGCGCGGGGAGACCCCATTGGATTTCGAGTCCAACGCCTTAACCACTCGGCCATCACAGCTTGAAAAATATTATCGTTATACTTAAATATCAGTCTCCTGCTGACGTTTATCAACATATGTATCGTTCACTTTCGAAATATATTGTTATTCCAAATGGTGGACATGAAATCGTTTCGACGATCAATGTAGGGTTTCAATCTCTATTTTCCTTTCACAGAACTATAGAATTGCCTTTTTCTTATTGTAATTTCCGTGTTTATTCATTCAATGGGAAATTTAAAAAAAAAAGTAAAATATTACATTTGAAGAGAGAAAATATGCTATTTTGCTGGGCAAAAATTTGATCGCTGCGAGCAGGGTTCGAACCTGCGCGGGGAGACCCCATTGGATTTCAAGTCCAACAACGCCTTAACCACTCGGCCATCACAGCTTTTAATAAAGGATCATTTTTCTTTCTTATATCCCTTGACATGGAAACTGGTGTCATTTTTCCACAACTGTGTAATGTCCTATGCACAATGATATATCTGAAATGAGATGAAATTTTCTAACTGAAATTCATATATGCCCGATATCAAAATTTTCGAAAATCGTGAATGCTCAATGACGATTTGCAATGGCAAAACTCATTACTAACAGAACCTATCTCTCAAGCTATAATGATTTTTTTTTTTTTTTTTTGAACTATGCATTTTGAAATTTGTCAATTCTCCAGTAGCTTTTCTAGATTATGGAATAAAACTCGACCATCACAGACGCTACTGCTAAATATAGACAATATACGCATGCATTGTCCGCAATAATAAAATTTACTTGTACGAGTTTAAGTCATTAAGATACGTTAAGAAAAGCGAAACTTTGGTGACTTTTCTGACATGTTTTGAATCAATTATATTGTGTTTAATCCTGCAATGTCAAAAAGTATACAACAAGTGTCAACTAAAAAAAAAAAATCTGGAAATAGTTGAAACAAGCGGGTCGGTCTACTCGATTTCAATGGTGTCGTCAAAGACGTCCGCACTTATGTTGTCGTTTCTTACCGTCGCTCTACATGTATCAGGTACCAGAAAGAGCTATATTTCTGGAAAAGGACTGTAACCAAAAATTATCCAGTCAGTGAAATTTGACAGGTTAAGGAGAACGGATGCAGAATAAACTTAAATATAAATTTCCTGCACCCATCTATGCACGTATTTCATGGAATATAAAGAAGGTTTTTCTTAATTCATATGTGAATTATTTCATATCTTCCTCCATTAAAAGCTATGGAAACATTGCCTTTGTTTATTTCAAATTACATATGTATACTATGTAGATTTATCTGAAATAAACTATTTTTTAAAACAAAGACTTCTTGTTAGTCTGTGAAATTTCTTTCGCATTTACTTGTTATATTTCGATACCGTGGCTTGAACACTTGTCTCCCTGTATTTTCTGTACCATAGCGCATGCTGGTTTTCTGACTTGGTCATTACAATTTTTAGTCTGCAAAAATTTGATCGCTGCGAGCAGGGTTCGAACCTGCGCGGGGAGAACCCATTGGATTTCAAGTCCAACGCCTTAACCACTCGGCCATCACAGCTTGCTATTGAAGACCGTTTATCTTTCTTATATCCCTGGACATGTAAAATGTCCTTCACTTTTTCACTCTTTTTAATTCTCTAATACACAATTATTATGTTCTAGAGAGAAATAGAATTCCTAACTGAATTTATATTCTGTATATCAAAGTTGTGTCGGAGGTGGTGATTATCAAACACAATTTGCAATGACCCAAATTTTAACGTAAGAGACCCTTTCCTGCAAGCTAGAAGCATATACCCTGCATGAAATGAATTTTTGAAATATTTATTTAAAATTCTCAATTCTTCGTTGGCTTTTCTGGACTATAAAAATACATCGCTGCGAGCAGGGTTCGAACCTGCGCGGGGAGACCCCATTGGATTTCGAGTCCAACGCCTTAACCACTCGGCCATCACAGCTTGAAAAATATTATCGTTATACTTAAATATCAGTCTCCTGCTGACGTTTATCAACATATGTATCGTTCACTTTCGAAATATATTGTTATTCCAAATGGTGGACATGAAATCGTTTCGACGATCAATGTAGGGTTTCAATCTCTATTTTCCTTTCACAGAACTATAGAATTGCCTTTTTCTTATTGTAATTTCCGTGTTTATTCATTCAATGGGAAATTTAAAAAAAAAAGTAAAATATTACATTTGAAGAGAGAAAATATGCTATTTTGCTGGGCAAAAATTTGATCGCTGCGAGCAGGGTTCGAACCTGCGCGGGGAGACCCCATTGGATTTCAAGTCCAACAACGCCTTAACCACTCGGCCATCACAGCTTTTAATAAAGGATCATTTTTCTTTCTTATATCCCTTGACATGGAAACTGGTGTCATTTTTCCACAACTGTGTAATGTCCTATGCACAATGATATATCTGAAATGAGATGAAATTTTCTAACTGAAATTCATATATGCCCGATATCAAAATTTTCGAAAATCGTGAATGCTCAATGACGATTTGTAATGGCAAAACTCATTACTAACAGAACCTATCTCTCAAGCTATAATGATTTTTTTTTTTTTTTTGAACTATGCATTTTGAAATTTGTCAATTCTCCAGTAGCTTTTCTAGATTATGGAATAAAACTCGACCATCACAGACGCTACTGCTAAATATAGACAATATACGCATGCATTGTCCGCAATAATAAAATTTACTTGTACGAGTTTAAGTCATTAAGATACGTTAAGAAAAGCGAGACTTTGGTGACTTTTCTGACATGTTTTGAATCAATTATATTGTGTTTAATCCTGCAATGTCAAAAAGTATACAACAAGTGTCAACTAAAAAAAAAAAATCTGGAAATAGTTGAAACAAGCGGGTCGGTCTACTCGATTTCAATGGTGTCGTCAACGACGTCCGCACTTATGTTGTCGTTTCTTACCGTCGCTCTACATGTATCAGGTACCAGAAAGAGCTATATTTCTGGAAAAGGACTGTAACCAAAAATTATCCAGTCAGTGAAATTTGACAGGTTAAGGAGAACGGATGCAGAATAAACTTAAATATAAATTTCCTGCACCCATCTATGCACGTATTTCATGGAATATAAAGAAGGTTTTTTTTAATTCATATGTGAATTATTTCATATCTTCCTCCATTAAAAGCTATGGAAACATTGCCTTTGTTTATTTCAAATTACATATGTATACTATGTAGATTTATCTGAAATAAACTATTTTTTAAAACAAAGACTTCTTGTTAGTCTGTGAAATTTCTTTCGCATTTACTTGTTATATTTCGATACCGTGGCTTGAACACTTGTCTCCCTGTATTTTCTGTACCATAGCGCATGCTGGTTTTCTGACTTGGTCATTACAATTTTTAGTCTGCAAAAATTTGATCGCTGCGAGCAGGGTTCGAACCTGCGCGGGGAGAACCCATTGGATTTCAAGTCCAACGCCTTAACCACTCGGCCATCACAGCTTGCTATTGAAGACCGTTTATCTTTCTTATATCCCTGGACATGTAAAATGTCCTTCACTTTTTCACTCTTTTTAATTCTCTAATACACAATTATTATGTTCTAGAGAGAAATAGAATTCCTAACTGAATTTATATTCTGTATATCAAAGTTGTGTCGGAGGTGGTGATTATCAAACACAATTTGCAATGACCCAAATTTTAACGTAAGAGACCCTTTCCTGCAAGCTAGAAGCATATACCCTGCATGAAATGAATTTTTGAAATATTTATTTAAAATTCTCAA
The DNA here is from genome assembly GCA_963680875.1 of Bathymodiolus brooksi. NCBI lineage: Eukaryota > Metazoa > Mollusca > Bivalvia > Mytilida > Modiolidae > Bathymodiolus > Bathymodiolus brooksi. Next base: position 19,400,615 of record OY804580.1, read on the forward strand.
TTCTTCGTTGGCTTTTCTGGACTATAAAAATACATCGCTGCGAGCAGGGTTCGAACCTGCGCGGGGAGACCCCATTGGATTTCGAGTCCAACGCCTTAACCACTCGGCCATCACAGCTTGAAAAATATTATCGTTATACTTAAATATCAGTCTCCTGCTGACGTTTATCAACATATGTATCGTTCACTTTCGAAATATATTGTTATTCCAAATGGTGGACATGAAATCGTTTCGACGATCAATGTAGGGTTTCAATCTCTATTTTCCTTTCACAGAACTATAGAATTGCCTTTTTCTTATTGTAATTTCCGTGTTTATTCATTCAATGGGAAATTTAAAAAAAAAAGTAAAATATTACATTTGAAGAGAGAAAATATGCTATTTTGCTGGGCAAACATTTGATCGCTGCGAGCAGGGTTCGAACCTGCGCGGGGAGACCCCATTGGATTTCAAGTCCAACAACGCCTTAACCACTCGGCCATCACAGCTTTTAATAAAGGATCATTTTTCTTTCTTATATCCCTTGACATGGAAACTGGTGTCATTTTTCCACAACTGTGTAATGTCCTATGCACAATGATATATCTGAAATGAGATGAAATTTTCTAACTGAAATTCATATATGCCCGATATCAAAATTTTCGAAAATCGTGAATGCTCAATGACGATTTGTAATGGCAAAACTCATTACTAACAGAACCTATCTCTCAAGCTATAATGATTTTTTTTTTTTTTTTGAACTATGCATTTTGAAATTTGTCAATTCTCCAGTAGCTTTTCTAGATTATGGAATAAAACTCGACCATCACAGACGCTACTGCTAAATATAGACAATATACGCATGCATTGTCCGCAATAATAAAATTTACTTGTACGAGTTTAAGTCATTAAGATACGTTAAGAAAAGCGAAACTTTGGTGACTTTTCTGACATGTTTTGAATCAATTATATTGTGTTTAATCCTGCAATGTCAAAAAGTATACAACAAGTGTCAACTAAAAAAAAAAAATCTGGAAATAGTTGAAACAAGCGGGTCGGTCTACTCGATTTCAATGGTGTCGTCAAAGACGTCCGCACTTATGTTGTCGTTTCTTACCGTCGCTCTACATGTATCAGGTACCAGAAAGAGCTATATTTCTGGAAAAGGACTGTAACCAAAAATTATCCAGTCAGTGAAATTTGACAGGTTAAGGAGAACGGATGCAGAATAAACTTAAATATAAATTTCCTGCACCCATCTATGCACGTATTTCATGGAATATAAAGAAGGTTTTTTTTAATTCATATGTGAATTATTTCATATCTTCCTCCATTAAAAGCTATGGAAACATTGCCTTTGTTTATTTCAAATTACATATGTATACTATGTAGATTTATCTGAAATAAACTATTTTTTAAAACAAAGACTTCTTGTCAGTCTGTGAATTTTCTTTCGCATTTACTTGTTATATTTCGATACCGTGGCTTGAACACTTGTCTCCCTGTATTTTCTGTACCATAGCGCATGCTGGTTTTCTGACTTGGTCATTACAATTTTTAGTCTGCAAAAATTTGATCGCTGCGAGCAGGGTTCGAACCTGCGCGGGGAGACCCCATTGGATTTCAAGTCCAACGCCTTAACCACTCGGCCATCACAGCTTGCTATTGAAGACCGTTTATCTTTCTTATATCCCTGGACATGTAAAATGTCTTTCACTTTTTCACTCTTTTTAATTCTCTAATACACAATTATTATGTTCTAGAGAGAAATAGAATTCCTAACTGAATTTATATTCTGTATATCAAAGTTGTGTCGGAGGTGGTGATTATCAAACACAATTTGCAATGACCCAAATTTTAACGTAAGAGACCCTTTCCTGCAAGCTAGAAGCATATACCCTGCATGAAATGAATTTTTGAAATATTTATTTAAAATTCTCAATTCTTCGTTGGCTTTTCTGGACTATAAAAATACATCGCTGCGAGCAGGGTTCGAACCTGCGCGGGGAGACCCCATTGGATTTCGAGTCCAACGCCTTAACCACTCGGCCATCACAGCTTGAAAAATATTATCGTTATACTTAAATATCAGTCTCCTGCTGACGTTTATCAACATATGTATCGTTCACTTTCGAAATATATTGTTATTCCAAATGGTGGACATGAAATCGTTTCGACGATCAATGTAGGGTTTCAATCTCTATTTTCCTTTCACAGAACTATAGAATTGCCTTTTTCTTATTGTAATTTCCGTGTTTATTCATTCAATGGGAAATTTAAAAAAAAAAGTAAAATATTACATTTGAAGAGAGAAAATATGCTATTTTGCTGGGCAAAAATTTGATCGCTGCGAGCAGGGTTCGAACCTGCGCGGGGAGACCCCATTGGATTTCAAGTCCAACAACGCCTTAACCACTCGGCCATCACAGCTTTTAATAAAGGATCATTTTTCTTTCTTATATCCCTTGACATGGAAACTGGTGTCATTTTTCCACAACTGTGTAATGTCCTATGCACAATGATATATCTGAAATGAGATGAAATTTTCTAACTGAAATTCATATATGCCCGATATCAAAATTTTCGAAAATCGTGAATGCTCAATGACGATTTGCAATGGCAAAACTCATTACTAACAGAACCTATCTCTCAAGCTATAATGATTTTTTTTTTTTTTTTTTGAACTATGCATTTTGAAATTTGTCAATTCTCCAGTAGCTTTTCTAGATTATGGAATAAAACTCGACCATCACAGACGCTACTGCTAAATATAGACAATATACGCATGCATTGTCCGCAATAATAAAATTTACTTGTACGAGTTTAAGTCATTAAGATACGTTAAGAAAAGCGAAACTTTGGTGACTTTTCTGACATGTTTTGAATCAATTATATTGTGTTTAATCCTGCAATGTCAAAAAGTATACAACAAGTGTCAACTAAAAAAAAAAAATCTGGAAATAGTTGAAACAAGCGGGTCGGTCTACTCGATTTCAATGGTGTCGTCAAAGACGTCCGCACTTATGTTGTCGTTTCTTACCGTCGCTCTACATGTATCAGGTACCAGAAAGAGCTATATTTCTGGAAAAGGACTGTAACCAAAAATTATCCAGTCAGTGAAATTTGACAGGTTAAGGAGAACGGATGCAGAATAAACTTAAATATAAATTTCCTGCACCCATCTATGCACGTATTTCATGGAATATAAAGAAGGTTTTTTTTAATTCATATGTGAATTATTTCATATCTTCCTCCATTAAAAGCTATGGAAACATTGCCTTTGTTTATTTCAAATTACATATGTATACTATGTAGATTTATCTGAAATAAACTATTTTTTAAAACAAAGACTTCTTGTCAGTCTGTGAATTTTCTTTCGCATTTACTTGTTATATTTCGATACCGTGGCTTGAACACTTGTCTCCCTGTATTTTCTGTACCATAGCGCATGCTGGTTTTCTGACTTGGTCATTACAATTTTTAGTCTGCAAAAATTTGTTCGCTGCGAGCAGGGTTCGAACCTGCGCGGGGAGACCCCATTGGATTTCAAGTCCAACGCCTTAACCACTCGGCCATCACAGCTTGCTATTGAAAACCGTTTATCTTTCTTATATCCCTGGACATGTAAAATGTCCTTCACTTTTTCACTCTTTTTAATTCTCTAATACACAATTATTATGTTCTAGAGAGAAATAGAATTCCTAACTGAATTTATATTCTGTATATCAAAGTTGTGTCGGAGGTGGTGATTATCAAACACAATTTGCAATGACCCAAATTTTAACGTAAGAGACCCTTTCCTGCAAGCTAGAAGCATATACCCTGCATGAAATGAATTTTTGAAATATTTATTTAAAATTCTCAATTCTTCGTTGGCTTTTCTGGACTATAAAAATACATCGCTGCGAGCAGGGTTCGAACCTGCGCGGGGAGACCCCATTGGATTTCGAGTCCAACGCCTTAACCACTCGGCCATCACAGCTTGAAAAATATTATCGTATACTTAAATATCAGTCTCCTGCTGACGTTTATCAACATATGTATCGTTCACTTTCGAAATATATTGTTATTCCAAATGGTGGACATGAAATCGTTTCGACGATCAATGTAGGGTTTCAATCTCTATTTTCCTTTCACAGAACTATAGAATTGCCTTTTTCTTATTGTAATTTCCGTGTTTATTCATTCAATGGGAAATTTAAAAAAAAAAAGAAAAATATTACATTTGAAGAGAGAAAATATGCTATTTTGCTGGGCAAAAATTTGATCGCTGCGAGCAGGGTTCGAACCTGCGCGGGGAGACCCCATTGGATTTCAAGTCCAACAACGCCTTAACCACTCGGCCATCACAGCTTTTAATAAAGGATCATTTTTCTTTCTTATATCCCTTGACATGGAAACTGGTGTCATTTTTCCACAACTGTGTAATGTCCTATGCACAATGATATATCTGAAATGAGATGAAATTTTCTAACTGAAATTCATATATGCCCGATATCAAAATTTTCGAAAATCGTGAATGCTCAATGACGATTTGTAATGGCAAAACTCATTACTAACAGAACCTATCTCTCAAGCTATAATGATTTTTTTTTTTTTTTTGAACTATGCATTTTGAAATTTGTCAATTCTCCAGTAGCTTTTCTAGATTATGGAATAAAACTCGACCATCACAGACGCTACTGCTAAATATAGACAATATACGCATGCATTGTCCGCAATAATAAAATTTACTTGTACGAGTTTAAGTCATTAAGATACGTTAAGAAAAGCGAGACTTTGGTGACTTTTCTGACATGTTTTGAATCAATTGTATTGTGTTTAATCCTGCAATGTCAAAAAGTATACAACAAGTGTCAACTAAAAAAAAAAAATCTGGAAATAGTTGAAACAAGCGGGTCGGTCTACTCGATTTCAATGGTGTCGTCAAAGACGTCCGCACTTATGTTGTCGTTTCTTACCGTCGCTCTACATGCATCAGGTACCAGAAAGAGCTATATTTCTGGAAAAGGACTGTAACCAAAAATTATCCAGTCAGTGAAATTTGACAGGTTAAGGAGAACGGATGCAGAATAAACTTAAATATAAATTTCCTGCACCCATCTATGCACGTATTTCATGGAATATAAAGAAGGTTTTTTTTAATTCATATGTGAATTATTTCATATCTTCCTCCATTAAAAGCTATGGAAACATTGCCTTTGTTTATTTCAAATTACATATGTATACTATGTAGATTTATCTGAAATAAACTATTTTTTAAAACAAAGACTTCTTGTTAGTCTGTGAAATTTCTTTCGCATTTACTTGTTATATTTCGATACCGTGGCTTGAACACTTGTCTCCCTGTATTTTCTGTACCATAGCGCATGCTGGTTTTCTGACTTGGTCATTAAAATTTTTAGTCTGCAAAAATTTGATCGCTGCGAGCAGGGTTCGAACCTGCGCGGGGAGACCCCATTGGATTTCAAGTCCAACGCCTTAACCACTCGGCCATCACAGCTTGCTATTGGAGACCGTTTATCTTTCTTATATCCCTGGACATGTAAAATGTCCTTCACTTTTTCACTCTTTTTAATTCTCTAATACACAATTATTATATTCTAGAGAGAAATAGAATTCCTAACTGAATTTATATTCTGTATATCAAAGTTGTGTCGGAGGTGGTGATTATCAAACACAATTTGCAATGACCCAAATTTTAACGTAAGAGACCCTTTCCTGCAAGCTAGAAGCATATACCCTGCATGAAATGAATTTTTGAAATATTTATTTAAAATTCTCAATTCTTCGTTGGCTTTTCTGGACTATAAAAATAAATCGCTGCGAGCAGGGTTCGAACCTGCGCGGGGAGACCCCATTGGATTTCGAGTCCAACGCCTTAACCACTCGGCCATCACAGCTTGAAAAATATTATCGTTATACTTAAATATCAATCTCCTGCTGACGTTTATCAACATATGTATCGTTCACTTTCGAAATATATTGTTATTCCAAATGGTGGACATGAAATCGTTTCGACGATCAATGTAGGGTTTCAATCTCTATTTTCCTTTCACAGAACTATAGAATTGCCTTTTTCTTATTGTAATTTCCGTGTTTATTCATTCAATGGGAAATTTAAAAAAAAAAGTAAAATATTACATTTGAAGAGAGAAAATATGCTATTTTGCTGGGCAAAAATTTGATCGCTGCGAGCAGGGTTCGAACCTGCGCGGGGAGACCCCATTGGATTTCAAGTCCAACAACGCCTTAACCACTCGGCCATCACAGCTTTTAATAAAGGATCATTTTTCTTTCTTGTATCCCTTGACATGGAAACTGGTGTCATTTTTCCACAACTGTGTAATGTCCTATGCACAATGATATATCTGAAATGAGATGAAATTTTCTAACTGAAATTCATATATGCCCGATATCAAAATTTTCGAAAATCGTGAATGCTCAATGACGATTTGTAATGGCAAAACTCATTACTAACAGAACCTATCTCTCAAGCTATAATGATTTTTTTTTTTTTTTTTGAACTATGCATTTTGAAATTTGTCAATTCTCCAGTAGCTTTTCTAGATTATGGAATAAAACTCGACCATCACAGACGCTACTGCTAAATATAGACAATATACGCATGCATTGTCCGCAATAATAAAATTTACTTGTACGAGTTTAAGTCATTAAGATACGTTAAGAAAAGCGAAACTTTGGTGACTTTTCTGACATGTTTTGAATCAATTATATTGTGTTTAATCCTGCAATGTCAAAAAGTATACAACAAGTGTCAACTAAAAAAAAAAAATCTGGAAATAGTTGAAACAAGCGGGTCGGTCTACTCGATTTCAATGGTGTCGTCAAAGACGTCCGCACTTATGTTGTCGTTTCTTACCGTCGCTCTACATGTATCAGGTACCAGAAAGAGCTATATTTCTGGAAAAGGACTGTAACCAAAAATTATCCAGTCAGTGAAATTTGACAGGTTAAGGAGAACGGATGCAGAATAAACTTAAATATAAATTTCCTGCACCCATCTATGCACGTATTTCATGGAATATAAAGAAGGTTTTTTTTAATTCATATGTGAATTATTTCATATCTTCCTCCATTAAAAGCTATGGAAACATTGCCTTTGTTTATTTCAAATTACATATGTATACTATGTAGATTTATCTGAAATAAACTATTTTTTAAAACAAAGACTTCTTGTTAGTCTGTGAAATTTCTTTCGCATTTACTTGTTATATTTCGATACCGTGGCTTGAACACTTGTCTCCCTGTATTTTCTGTACCATAGCGCATGCTGGTTTTCTGACTTGGTCATTACAATTTTTAGTCTGCAAAAATTTGATCGCTGCGAGCAGGGTTCGAACCTGCGCGGGGAGACCCCATTGGATTTCAAGTCCAACGCCTTAACCACTCGGCCATCACAGCTTGCTATTGAAGACCGTTTATCTTTCTTATATCCCTGGACATGTAAAATGTCCTTCACTTTTTCACTCTTTTTAATTCTCTAATACACAATTATTATGTTCTAGAGAGAAATAGAATTCCTAACTGAATTTATATTCTGTATATCAAAGTTGTGTCGGAGGTGGTGATTATCAAATACAATTTGCAATGACCCAAATTTTAACGTAAGAGACCCTTTCCTGCAAGCTAGAAGCATATACCCTGCATGAAATGAATTTTTGAAATATTTATTTAAAATTCTCAATTCTTCGTTGGCTTTTCTGGACTATAAAAATAAATCGCTGCGAGCAGGGTTCGAACCTGCGCGGGGAGACCCCATTGGATTTCGAGTCCAACGCCTTAACCACTCGGCCATCACAGCTTGAAAAATATTATCGTTATACTTAAATATCAATCTCCTGCTGACGTTTATCAACATATGTATCGTTCACTTTCGAAATATATTGTTATTCCAAATGGTGGACATGAAATCGTTTCGACGATCAGTGTAGGGTTTCAATCTCTATTTTCCTTTCACAGAACTATAGAATTGCCTTTTTCTTATTGTAATTTCCGTGTTTATTCATTCAATGGGAAATTAAAAAAAACAAGTAAAATATTACATTTGAAGAGAGAGAATATGCTATTTTGCTGGGCAAAAATTTGATCGCTGCGAGCAGGGTTCGAACCTGCGCGGAGAGACCCCATTGGATTTCAAGTCCAACGCCTTAACCACTGGGCCATCACAGCTTTTAATAAAGGATCATTTTTCTTTCTTATATCCCTTGACATGGAAACTGGTGTCATTTTTCCACAACTGTGTAATGTCCTATGCACAATGATATATCTGAAATGAGATGAAATTTTCTAACTGAAATTCATATATGCCCGATATCAAAATTTTCGAAAATCGTGAATGCTCAATGACGATTTGTAATGGCCAAACTCATTACTAATAGAATCTATCTCTCAAGCTATAATGATTTTTTTTTGTTTTTTTGAACTATGCATTTTGAAATTTGTCAATTCTCCAGTAGCTTTTCTAGATTATGGAATAAAACTCGACCATCACAGACGCTACTGCTAAATATAGACAATATACGCATGCATTGTCCGCAATAATAAAATTTACTTGTACGAGTTTAAGTCATTAAGATACGTTAAGAAAAGCGAGACTTTGGTGACTTTTCTGACATGTTTTGAATCAATTGTATTGTGTTTAATCCTGCAATGTCAAAAAGTATACAACAAGTGTCAACTAAAAAAAAAAAATCTGGAAATAGTTGAAACAAGCGGGTCGGTCTACTCGATTTCAATGGTGTCGTCAAAGACGTCCGCACTTATGTTGTCGTTTCTTACCGTCGCTCTACATGCATCAGGTACCAGAAAGAGCTATATTTCTGGAAAAGGACTGTAACCAAAAATTATCCAGTCAGTGAAATTTGACAGGTTAAGGAGAACGGATGCAGAATAAACTTAAATATAAATTTCCTGCACCCATCTATGCACGTATTTCATGGAATATAAAGAAGGTTTTTTTTAATTCATATGTGAATTATTTCATATCTTCCTCCATTAAAAGCTATGGAAACATTGCCTTTGTTTATTTCAAATTACATATGTATACTATGTAGATTTATCTGAAATAAACTATTTTTTAAAACAAAGACTTCTTGTTAGTCTGTGAAATTTCTTTCGCATTTACTTGTTATATTTCGATACCGTGGCTTGAACACTTGTCTCCCTGTATTTTCTGTACCATAGCGCATGCTGGTTTTCTGACTTGGTCATTACAATTTTTAGTCTGCAAAAATTTGATCGCTGCAAGCAGGGTTCGAACCTGCGCGGGGAGACCCCATTGGATTTCAAGTCCAACGCCTTAACCACTCGGCCATCACAGCTTGCTATTGGAGACCGTTTATCTTTCTTATATCCCTGGACATGTAAAATGTCCTTCACTTTTTCACTCTTTTTAATTCTCTAATACACAATTATTATATTCTAGAGAGAAATAGAATTCCTAACTGAATTTATATTCTGTATATCAAAGTTGTGTCGGAGGTGGTGATTATCAAACACAATTTGCAATGACCCAAATTTTAACGTAAGAGACCCTTTCCTGCAAGCTAGAAGCATATACCCTGCATGAAATGAATTTTTGAAATATTTATTTAAAATTCTCAATTCTTCGTTGGCTTTTCTGGACTATAAAAATACATCGCTGCGAGCAGGCTTCGAACCTGCGCGGGGAGACCCCATTGGATTTCAAGTCCAACGCCTTAACCACTCGGCCATCACAGCTTGCTATTGAAGACCGTTTATCTTTCTTATATCCCTGGACATGTAAAATGTCCTTCACTTTTTCACTCTTTTTAATTCTCTAATACACAATTATTATGTTCTAGAGAGAAATAGAATTCCTAACTGAATTTATATTCTGTATATCAAAGTTGTGTCGGAGGTGGTGATTATCAAACACAATTTGCAATGACCCAAATTTTAACGTAAGAGACCCTTTCCTGCAAGCTAGAAGCATATACCCTGCATGAAATGAATTTTTGAAATATTTATTTAAAATTCTCAATTCTTCGTTGGCTTTTCTGGACTATAAAAATACATCGCTGCGAGCAGGGTTCGAACCTGCGCGGGGAGACCCCATTGGATTTCGAGTCCAACGCCTTAACCACTCGGCCATCACAGCTTGAAAAATATTATCGTTATACTTAAATATCAGTCTCCTGCTGACGTTTATCAACATATGTATCGTTCACTTTCGAAATATATTGTTATTCCAAATGGTGGACATGAAATCGTTTCGACGATCAATGTAGGGTTTCAATCTCTATTTTCCTTTCACAGAACTATAGAATTGCCTTTTTCTTATTGTAATTTCCGTGTTTATTCATTCAATGGGAAATTTAAAAAAAAAAAGAAAAATATTACATTTGAAGAGAGAAAATATGCTATTTTGCTGGGCAAAAATTTGATCGCTGCGAGCAGGGTTCGAACCTGCGCGGGGAGACCCCATTGGATTTCAAGTCCAACAACGCCTTAACCACTCGGCCATCACAGCTTTTAATAAAGGATCATTTTTCTTTCTTATATCCCTTGACATGGAAACTGGTGTCATTTTTCCACAACTGTGTAATGTCCTATGCACAATGATATATCTGAAATGAGATGAAATTTTCTAACTGAAATTCATATATGCCCGATATCAAAATTTTCGAAAATCGTGAATGCTCAATGACGATTTGTAATGGCAAAACTCATTACTAACAGAACCTATCTCTCAAGCTATAATGATTTTTTTTTTTTTTTTGAACTATGCATTTTGAAATTTGTCAATTCTCCAGTAGCTTTTCTAGATTATGGAATAAAACTCGACCATCACAGACGCTACTGCTAAATATAGACAATATACGCATGCATTGTCCGCAATAATAAAATTTACTTGTACGAGTTTAAGTCATTAAGATACGTTAAGAAAAGCGAGACTTTGGTGACTTTTCTGACATGTTTTGAATCAATTGTATTGTGTTTAATCCTGCAATGTCAAAAAGTATACAACAAGTGTCAACTAAAAAAAAAAAATCTGGAAATAGTTGAAACAAGCGGGTCGGTCTACTCGATTTCAATGGTGTCGTCAAAGACGTCCGCACTTATGTTGTCGTTTCTTACCGTCGCTCTACATGCATCAGGTACCAGAAAGAGCTATATTTCTGGAAAAGGACTGTAACCAAAAATTATCCAGTCAGTGAAATTTGACAGGTTAAGGAGAACGGATGCAGAATAAACTTAAATATAAATTTCCTGCACCCATCTATGCACGTATTTCATGGAATATAAAGAAGGTTTTTTTTAATTCATATGTGAATTATTTCATATCTTCCTCCATTAAAAGCTATGGAAACATTGCCTTTGTTTATTTCAAATTACATATGTATACTATGTAGATTTATCTGAAATAAACTATTTTTTAAAACAAAGACTTCTTGTTAGTCTGTGAAATTTCTTTCGCATTTACTTGTTATATTTCGATACCGTGGCTTGAACACTTGTCTCCCTGTATTTTCTGTACCATAGCGCATGCTGGTTTTCTGACTTGGTCATTACAATTTTTAGTCTGCAAAAATTTGATCGCTGCGAGCAGGGTTCGAACCTGCGCGGGGAGACCCCATTGGATTTCAAGTCCAACGCCTTAACCACTCGGCCATCACAGCTTGCTATTGGAGACCGTTTATCTTTCTTATATCCCTGGACATGTAAAATGTCCTTCACTTTTTCACTCTTTTTAATTCTCTAATACACAATTATTATATTCTAGAGAGAAATAGAATTCCTAACTGAATTTATATTCTGTATATCAAAGTTGTGTCGGAGGTGGTGATTATCAAACACAATTTGCAATGACCCAAATTTTAACGTAAGAGACCCTTTCCTGCAAGCTAGAAGCATATACCCTGCATGAAATGAATTTTTGAAATATTTATTTAAAATTCTCAATTCTTCGTTGGCTTTTCTGGACTATAAAAATAAATCGCTGCGAGCAGGGTTCGAACCTGCGCGGGGAGACCCCATTGGATTTCGAGTCCAACGCCTTAACCACTCGGCCATCACAGCTTGAAAAATATTATCGTTATACTTAAATATCAATCTCCTGCTGACGTTTATCAACATATGTATCGTTCACTTTCGAAATATATTGTTATTCCAAATGGTGGACATGAAATCGTTTCGACGATCAATGTAGGGTTTCAATCTCTATTTTCCTTTCACAGAACTATAGAATTGCCTTTTTCTTATTGTAATTTCCGTGTTTATTCATTCAATGGGAAATTTAAAAAAAAAAGTAAAATATTACATTTGAAGAGAGAAAATATGCTATTTTGCTGGGCAAAAATTTGATCGCTGCGAGCAGGGTTCGAACCTGCGCGGGGAGACCCCATTGGATTTCAAGTCCAACAACGCCTTAACCACTCGGCCATCACAGCTTTTAATAAAGGATCATTTTTCTTTCTTGTATCCCTTGACATGGAAACTGGTGTCATTTTTCCACAACTGTGTAATGTCCTATGCACAATGATATATCTGAAATGAGATGAAATTTTCTAACTGAAATTCATATATGCCCGATATCAAAATTTTCGAAAATCGTGAATGCTCAATGACGATTTGTAATGGCAAAACTCATTACTAACAGAACCTATCTCTCAAGCTATAATGATTTTTTTTTTTTTTTTTGAACTATGCATTTTGAAATTTGTCAATTCTCCAGTAGCTTTTCTAGATTATGGAATAAAACTCGACCATCACAGATGCTACTGCTAAATATAGACAATATACGTATGCATTGTCCGCAATAATAAAATTTACTTGTACGAGTTTAAGTCATTAAGATACGTTAAGAAAAGCGAGACTTTGGTGACTTTTCTGACATGTTTTGAATCAATTATATTGTGTTTAATCCTGCAATGTCAAAAAGTATACAACAAGTGTCAACTAAAAAAAAATAATCTGGAAATAGTTGAAACAAGCGGGTCGGTCTACTCGATTTCAATGGTGTCGTCAAAGACGTCCGCACTTATGTTGTCGTTTCTTACCGTCGCTCTACATGTATCAGGTACCAGAAAGAGCTATATTTCTGGAAAAGGACTGTAGCCAAAAATTATCCAGTCAGTGAAATTTGACAGGTTAAGGAGAACGGATGCAGAATAAACTTAAATATAAATTTCCTGCACCCATCTATGCACGTATTTCATGGAATATAAAGAAGGTTTTTTTTAATTCATATGTGAATTATTTCATATCTTCCTCCATTAAAAGCTATGGAAACATTGCCTTTGTTTATTTCAAATTACATATGTATACTATGTAGATTTATCTGAAATAAACTATTTTTTAAAACAAAGACTTCTTGTTAGTCTGTGAAATTTCTTTCGCATTTACTTGTTATATTTCGATACCGTGGCTTGAACACTTGTCTCCCTGTATTTTCTGTACCATAGCGCATGCTGGTTTTCTGACTTGGTCATTACAATTTTTAGTCTGCAACAATTTGATCGCTGCGAGCAGGGTTCGAACCTGCGCGGGGAGACCCCATTGGATTTCAAGTCCAACGCCTTAACCACTCGGCCATCACAGCTTGCTATTGAAGACCGTTTATCTTTCTTATATCCCTGGACATGTAAAATGTCCTTCACTTTTTCACTCTTTTTAATTCTCTAATACACAATTATTATGTTCTAGAGAGAAATAGAATTCCTAACTGAATTTATATTCTGTATATCAAAGTTGTGTCGGAGGTGGTGATTATCAAATACAATTTGCAATGACCCAAATTTTAACGTAAGAGACCCTTTCCTGCAAGCTAGAAGCATATACCCTGCATGAAATGAATTTTTGAAATATTTATTTAAAATTCTCAATTCTTCGTTGGCTTTTCTGGACTATAAAAATAAATCGCTGCGAGCAGGGTTCGAACCTGCGCGGGGAGACCCCATTGGATTTCGAGTCCAACGCCTTAACCACTCGGCCATCACAGCTTGAAAAATATTATCGTTATACTTAAATATCAATCTCCTGCTGACGTTTATCAACATATGTATCGTTCACTTTCGAAATATATTGTTATTCCAAATGGTGGACATGAAATCGTTTCGACGATCAGTGTAGGGTTTCAATCTCTATTTTCCTTTCACAGAACTATAGAATTGCCTTTTTCTTATTGTAATTTCCGTGTTTATTCATTCAATGGGAAATTAAAAAAAACAAGTAAAATATTACATTTGAAGAGAGAGAATATGCTATTTTGCTGGGCAAAAATTTGATCGCTGCGAGCAGGGTTCGAACCTGCGCGGAGAGACCCCATTGGATTTCAAGTCCAACGCCTTAACCACTGGGCCATCACAGCTTTTAATAAAGGATCATTTTTCTTTCTTATATCCCTTGACATGGAAACTGGTGTCATTTTTCCACAACTGTGTAATGTCCTATGCACAATGATATATCTGAAATGAGATGAAATTTTCTAACTGAAATTCATATATGCCCGATATCAAAATTTTCGAAAATCGTGAATGCTCAATGACGATTTGTAATGGCCAAACTCATTACTAATAGAACCTATCTCTCAAGCTATAATGATTTTTTTTTTTTTTTTTGAACTATGCATTTTGAAATTTGTCAATTCTCCAGTAGCTTTTCTAGATTATGGAATAAAACTCGACCATCACAGACGCTACTGCTAAATATAGACAATATACGTATGCATTGTCCGCAATAATAAAATTTACTTGTACGAGTTTAAGTCATTAAGATACGTTAAGAAAAGCGAGACTTTGGTGACTTTTCTGACATGTTTTGAATCAATTATATTGTGTTTAATCCTGCAATGTCAAAAAGTATACAACAAGTGTCAACTAAAAAAAAATAATCTGGAAATAGTTGAAACAAGCGGGTCGGTCTACTCGATTTCAATGGTGTCGTCAAAGACGTCCGCACTTATGTTGTCGTTTCTTACCGTCGCTCTACATGTATCAGGTACCAGAAAGAGCTATATTTCTGGAAAAGGACTGTAGCCAAAAATTATCCAGTCAGTGAAATTTGACAGGTTAAGGAGAACGGATGCAGAATAAACTTAAATATAAATTTCCTGCACCCATCTATGCACGTATTTCATGGAATATAAAGAAGGTTTTTTTTAATTCATATGTGAATTATTTCATATCTTCCTCCATTAAAAGCTATGGAAACATTGCCTTTGTTTATTTCAAATTACATATGTATACTATGTAGATTTATCTGAAATAAACTATTTTTTAAAACAAAGACTTCTTGTTAGTCTGTGAAATTTCTTTCGCATTTACTTGTTATATTTCGATACCGTGGCTTGAACACTTGTCTCCCTGTATTTTCTGTACCATAGCGCATGCTGGTTTTCTGACTTGGTCATTACAATTTTTAGTCTGCAACAATTTGATCGCTGCGAGCAGGGTTCGAACCTGCGCGGGGAGACCCCATTGGATTTCAAGTCCAACGCCTTAACCACTCGGCCATCACAGCTTGCTATTGAAGACCGTTTATCTTTCTTATATCCCTGGACATGTAAAATGTCCTTCACTTTTTCACTCTTTTTAATTCTCTAATACACAATTATTATGTTCTAGAGAGAAATAGAATTCCTAACTGAATTTATATTCTGTATATCAAAGTTGTGTCGGAGGTGGTGATTATCAAATACAATTTGCAATGACCCAAATTTTAACGTAAGAGACCCTTTCCTGCAAGCTAGAAGCATATACCCTGCATGAAATGAATTTTTGAAATATTTATTTAAAATTCTCAATTCTTCGTTGGCTTTTCTGGACTATAAAAATAAATCGCTGCGAGCAGGGTTCGAACCTGCGCGGGGAGACCCCATTGGATTTCGAGTCCAACGCCTTAACCACTCGGCCATCACAGCTTGAAAAATATTATCGTTATACTTAAATATCAATCTCCTGCTGACGTTTATCAACATATGTATCGTTCACTTTCGAAATATATTGTTATTCCAAATGGTGGACATGAAATCGTTTCGACGATCAGTGTAGGGTTTCAATCTCTATTTTCCTTTCACAGAACTATAGAATTGCCTTTTTCTTATTGTAATTTCCGTGTTTATTCATTCAATGGGAAATTAAAAAAAACAAGTAAAATATTACATTTGAAGAGAGAGAATATGCTATTTTGCTGGGCAAAAATTTGATCGCTGCGAGCAGGGTTCGAACCTGCGCGGAGAGACCCCATTGGATTTCAAGTCCAACGCCTTAACCACTGGGCCATCACAGCTTTTAATAAAGGATCATTTTTCTTTCTTATATCCCTTGACATGGAAACTGGTGTCATTTTTCCACAACTGTGTAATGTCCTATGCACAATGATATATCTGAAATGAGATGAAATTTTCTAACTGAAATTCATATATGCCCGATATCAAAATTTTCGAAAATCGTGAATGCTCAATGACGATTTGTAATGGCCAAACTCATTACTAATAGAACCTATCTCTCAAGCTATAATGATTTTTTTTTGTTTTTTTGAACTATGCATTTTGAAATTTGTCAATTCTCCAGTAGCTTTTCTAGATTATGGAATAAAACTCGACCATCACAGACGCTACTGCTAAATATAGACAATATACGCATGCATTGTCCGCAATAATAAAATTTACTTGTACGAGTTTAAGTCATTAAGATACGTTAAGAAAAGCGAGACTTTGGTGACTTTTCTGACATGTTTTGAATCAATTGTATTGTGTTTAATCCTGCAATGTCAAAAAGTATACAACAAGTGTCAACTAAAAAAAAAAAATCTGGAAATAGTTGAAACAAGCGGGTCGGTCTACTCGATTTCAATGGTGTCGTCAAAGACGTCCGCACTTATGTTGTCGTTTCTTACCGTCGCTCTACATGCATCAGGTACCAGAAAGAGCTATATTTCTGGAAAAGGACTGTAACCAAAAATTATCCAGTCAGTGAAATTTGACAGGTTAAGGAGAACGGATGCAGAATAAACTTAAATATAAATTTCCTGCACCCATCTATGCACGTATTTCATGGAATATAAAGAAGGTTTTTTTTAATTCATATGTGAATTATTTCATATCTTCCTCCATTAAAAGCTATGGAAACATTGCCTTTGTTTATTTCAAATTACATATGTATACTATGTAGATTTATCTGAAATAAACTATTTTTTAAAACAAAGACTTCTTGTTAGTCTGTGAAATTTCTTTCGCATTTACTTGTTATATTTCGATACCGTGGCTTGAACACTTGTCTCCCTGTATTTTCTGTACCATAGCGCATGCTGGTTTTCTGACTTGGTCATTACAATTTTTAGTCTGCAAAAATTTGATCGCTGCAAGCAGGGTTCGAACCTGCGCGGGGAGACCCCATTGGATTTCAAGTCCAACGCCTTAACCACTCGGCCATCACAGCTTGCTATTGGAGACCGTTTATCTTTCTTATATCCCTGGACATGTAAAATGTCCTTCACTTTTTCACTCTTTTTAATTCTCTAATACACAATTATTATATTCTAGAGAGAAATAGAATTCCTAACTGAATTTATATTCTGTATATCAAAGTTGTGTCGGAGGTGGTGATTATCAAACACAATTTGCAATGACCCAAATTTTAACGTAAGAGACCCTTTCCTGCAAGCTAGAAGCATATACCCTGCATGAAATGAATTTTTGAAATATTTATTTAAAATTCTCAATTCTTCGTTGGCTTTTCTGGACTATAAAAATACATCGCTGCGAGCAGGCTTCGAACCTGCGCGGGGAGACCCCATTGGATTTCAAGTCCAACGCCTTAACCACTCGGCCATCACAGCTTGCTATTGAAGACCGTTTATCTTTCTTTTATCCCTGGACATGTAAAATGTCCTTCACTTTTTCACTCTTTTTAATTCTCTAATACACAATTATTATGTTCTAGAGAGAAATAGAATTCCTAACTGAATTTATATTCTGTATATCAAAGTTGTGTCGGAGGTGGTGATTATCAAACACAATTTGCAATGACCCAAATTTTAACGTAAGAGACCCTTTCCTGCAAGCTAGAAGCATATACCCTGCATGAAATGAATTTTTGAAATATTTATTTAAAATTCTCAATTCTTCGTTGGCTTTTCTGGACTATAAAAATAAATCGCTGCGAGCAGGGTTCGAACCTGCGCGGGGAGACCCCATTGGATTTCGAGTCCAACGCCTTAACCACTCGGCCATCACAGCTTGAAAAATATTATCGTTATACTTAAATATCAATCTCCTGCTGACGTTTATCAACATATGTATCGTTCACTTTCGAAATATATTGTTATTCCAAATGGTGGACATGAAATCGTTTCGACGATCAATGTAGGGTTTCAATCTCTATTTTCCTTTCACAGAACTATAGAATTGCCTTTTTCTTATTGTAATTTCCGTGTTTATTCATTCAATGGGAAATTTAAAAAAAAAAAGTAAAATATTACATTTGAAGAGAGAAAATATGCTATTTTGCTGGGCAAAAATTTGATCGCTGCGAGCAGGGTTCGAACCTGCGCGGGTAGACCCCATTGGATTTCAAGTCCAACGCCTTAACCACTGGGCCATCACAGCTTTTAATAAAGGATCATTTTTCTTTCTTATATCCCTTGACATGGAAACTGGTGTCATTTTTCCACAACTGTGTAATGTCCTATGCACAATGATATATCTGAAATGAGATGAAATTTTCTAACTGAAATTCATATATGCCCGATATCAAAATTTTCGAAAATCGTGAATGCTCAATGACGATTTGTAATGGCCAAACTCATTACTAATAGAACCTATCTCTCAAGCTATAATGATTTTTTTTTGTTTTTTTGAACTATGCATTTTGAAATTTGTCAATTCTCCAGTAGCTTTTCTAGATTATGGAATAAAACTCGACCATCACAGACGCTACTGCTAAATATAGACAATATACGCATGCATTATCCGCAATAATAAAATTTACTTGTACGAGTTTAAGTCATTAAGATACGTTAAGAAAAGCGAGACTTTGGTGACTTTTCTGACATGTTTCGAATCAATTGTATTGTGTTTAATCCTGCAATGTCAAAAAGTATACAACAAGTGTCAACTAAAAAAAAAAAATCTGGAAATAGTTGAAACAAGCGGGTCGGTCTACTCGATTTCAATGGTGTCGTCAAAGACGTCCGCACTTATGTTGTCGTTTCTTACCGTCGCTCTACATGTATCAGGTACCAGAAAGAGCTATATTTCTGGAAAAGGACTGTAACCAAAAATTATCCAGTCAGTGAAATTTGACAGGTTAAGGAGAACGGATGCAGAATAAACTTAAATATAAATTTCCTGCACCCATCTATGCACGTATTTCATGGAATATAAAGAAGGTTTTTTTTAATTCATATGTGAATTATTTCATATCTTCCTCCATTAAAAGCTATGGAAACATTGCCTTTGTTTATTTCAAATTACATATGTATACTATGTAGATTTATCTGAAATAAACTATTTTTTAAAACAAAGACTTCTTGTTAGTCTGTGAAATTTCTTTCGCATTTACTTGTTATATTTCGATACCGTGGCTTGAACACTTGTCTCCCTGTATTTTCTGTACCATAGCGCATGCTGGTTTTCTGACTTGGTCATTACAATTTTTAGTCTGCAAAAATTTGATCGCTGCAAGCAGGGTTCGAACCTGCGCGGGGAGACCCCATTGGATTTCAAGTCCAACGCCTTAACCACTCGGCCATCACAGCTTGAATAATATTACCGTTATACTTAAATAATTTAATTTGATTTGAATACTTCAATCTGATTGGCTAATCCACCTGGAGCAAATGTTGGTTATACTCGATAACCTGGGTTGGTATTGTGACGTCACCAACGTGTTCATCCGCCAACGACAAATTCAAATAGTCACACGGAATAATCGTAATTAAAATCGAAGAATCATTAAATTTTGTTGTAAAGATTAAATTATAAGGAATATATGAAATTGTTGAACAGGTTATTCTTACATAACCTGGTTTGGGTCAGTTTACGCTTTTCATAAACCGCTTCGAGGTTTATTAAGCGTAAACTGACCCAAACCAGGTTATATCGTATAACCTGTTCAACAATTTCAAATATTCCTTAAATAATTTGATTTGATTTGAATATTTCAATCTGATTGGCTAATCCGCCTGGAATTTTTTTTGGATATACTCGATAACCTGGGTTGGTATTATGACGTCACCAACGTGTTCA
This sequence comes from Bathymodiolus brooksi, assembly GCA_963680875.1. NCBI lineage: Eukaryota > Metazoa > Mollusca > Bivalvia > Mytilida > Modiolidae > Bathymodiolus > Bathymodiolus brooksi. The sequence continues at coordinate 19,420,830 of OY804580.1, forward strand.
TCCGCCAACGACAAATTCAAATAGTCACTTGAAATAATCGTAATTAAAATCGAGGAATCATTAAATTTTGTTGAAAAAATTAAATTATAAGGAATATTTGAAATTGTTGAACAGGTTATACTTGCATAACCTGGTTTGGGTCAGTTTACGCTTTTCATAAACCGCTTTACGGTTTATTAAACGTAAACTGACCCAAACCAGGTTATATCGTATAACCTGTTCAACAATTTCAAATATTCCTTAAATATCAATCTGACTTTTATCAACGTAAGTATCGTTCACTTTCGAAATATATTGTTATTCCAAATGGTGGACATGAAATCGTTTCGACGATTAATGTAGGGTTTCAATCTCTATTTTCCTTTCACAAAACTATAGAATTGCCTTTTTCTTATTGTAATTTCCATTTTTATTCATTAAATGGGAAATTAAAAAAAAAGTCAAATATTACATTTGAAGAGAGAAAATATGCTATTTTGCTCGGCAAACATTGATCACTGCGAGCAGGGTTCGAACCTGCGCGGGGAGACCCCATTGGATTTCAAGTCCAACGCTTTTTTTCTATTGATAAAATTGTATTCATAAATTCCATTAAAATTATAATTAGGCTAATCTTCTGAATATCCACAATTGTTAACGCAATGTACATATCACATATCTATATATATTCAGATAAATGTTAAAATCTGAAGGATAAATTGTCTAATTATTCTGCCATTATAAATTGCTGTCTAAAATTATATGACTACCGTACTATATTGTTTAAAACTGAAAGTACTGGATTATTTTGTTCATAGTACTTTTCAAACAGGTTAAAACTGTTTGTGCTTTTGTAATATTCATAAGCATATTGTACATTTTTTAACACAGTTCATCTAAAATAATCTTCAATATTGAGACTTTTGCCTTCTCTGATAGCAATGTTTCTTCTTTTAATTATACAAAATTTTCTAATTGCTAGGATATTCTTTCCAAAATAAAAATTAACTGATTTACTGTTTTGTAATAAACCAAACATACATAACATTTCAAAGTCTAACTGATTCACAAAATCAGGACTACTTTTTGCCAGAACATCATGTAAAAATCACTTTATATATTCATTAAAACTATGAAGAGAAGAACATTCTAATAACATGTGATATACATTCTCAGATTGTATTGAACATATTGGACATAAATCATCATTTGTTATTTTACATTTCAATAACTTTTCCTTAGTAAAAATAACATTATGAAACAGTTCATATGTTACTTCTCTTATATCACTCTGTAAAAAAAATAAATTGAGAACTCTACATATTGTTCTGATATTCAAATTAGGAAATTTGTCTAACCATTTTTGAATAGAATTTGGTTCACAATCTTTAGTAAATTTTGACAAAAATAATTCAAAATATCTACTAGTCGTATTAGGCATGACAGATAGTTTATTGTCTGTTTTCAAAATTGGATTAAATACATCAATGTTGTCTTTGTGAGTGTTCTCATTCTCCTTTACTATATTCAATCTGGTAAAGATTCAAATATTTTGTTAACACCTTTTATAATTTTTATTTCTGAAAAGTATGGAAAAACTTCTGATATTTTTTCCACTATATATTTTTCCTTTAGAAAACCTTTCCTATATTCAAATGCTATATCTGATTTTTATTATTCCTGCTGAAATAAATTCTTTAAAATGTAAACTTTTTCCTTTACTTTCTATTTTTGGGTTAGAAAATAAGGGAATATGAAACACACTATCTTTGTCAACATCAATGTTTATATTTTCTTGTAAGGTATACCATAACATAATTTGGTTAAATTCTGGAAGACAAGTTAAATTCATCATAGGTATTTTACAAAAAAGGATTTCATTTCCTCGACTTTGGAAGAAAAAAAAATATAAGCATGTTCTTTTCCAAAATGCTACGTAGCTTTCATCTAACAGTCTTGACAAAAATTTCATTCTAAATACAAACATCTTTTGAAAGATTTCTGGAAAATTTAATCCACCTTTCTGACATTTATTTATAATCACTTTATATGAGATTAGATGGGGTTTGTCATTCCATAAAAATTTTAGACATATATATCTTTTATTAAACTATAATATTTTTCTGGAATTTTCACTACCATAAATGTGTACCAAATTTTGGACATGAGAAGTGAACTAATAACGCTCACCTTTCCATGAAGAGACAAGTTTCTCATTTTCCAAAAATTTAGTATTTTTGTAATTTTATTGACTTTATTCTCCCAGTTCAACAGTTCGCATGCTTTTTTGTTTTTTCCTATCCATATACCTAATAGCTGAACTATTTCATCACATTCTTTAATTTCTAAATCTTTTAATTCTGTTTTGCTTATTTTTCCTCTACCTAATACTAATATTTCAGATTTACTTTTATTAAGTTTTGCACCTGATGCTTTGGATGCGTAGCATTATTCCGACAGCCCATAACTCCGACAGCCCATTACTCCGACAACCCATTACTCCGACAGCCCATTACTCCGACGGCCCATTTTTCCGACAATGCAAAATAAAACTCAATCCACAAATCCTTGGTTTAACCAGGTGTATCCAACAGGATGTTCCGTCGGTCAGGCTAATCTTGACGGACCATGGCCTAGACAGAATGTTCTGGAAAGGAAAAGGAGCTTTTATCCTAGGCTGTACATCCCCGTTAAAGGCAATTATGATCGACCGACCTGGTATGGGGAAAGTTAAAAATTGAAGAAAAAGTTGTGCACATTGCACAAAGGAACCAGAAAAGAGGAGTGAAGGAAAAAAGTGTAAACCGGGAGAAGCACGAGAAAGACAAAATGACGGAAGATAGCAATACGCATGGAAGCGAGGAGAGTTAAGAATTGAAGAAGGACGTATATAGTAGAAAGGGAGAGAAAGGGAGCACAATGTACATGCAGAAGAATGGAAAAAGCTCCGAAGATAGGGAGACAGTTCCCTTGTTCAGGTCAATAAATACATTGATCACTTCTGCTGAAGCACGATTGGCAACCAACATATGCGGCTAATAGAACGCCTTCCATATGCATTATGCCGCTTCCACACACGTTCATTTATTCTGCATTCCGACGTACGTTTCATGATGCGAATTGAATGCGCATCCAACATGGTTAATGCCTTCACACGTACGTTAAAACGTTTGCGATTTCCATTATTTACGTGAAAATATTTACATTTTCTCTACATGCAAAAAATAGTATTATTACAGTCGTAACTTATGCCAACGGAAAACTCCTTGTTATAGGTGTGAAGCGTTTAGAGCATGCGATGCGCATTTAATGGGAATTAAATGTACATGTGAAGGAGGCATTCATCGGTTTACAATGTATATAAAACGTATTAGAAAACGCAATACGGTTGAACAGCATCAGGTAGTGTCTCTCCGGTCACAAATTGTGGGAGTTTAGACGTGATACTCCCGACAACAACCGAATTTTGCTTAAAATTAAATCTTTATTATTTAATTTTAGCCCCCCTCCTGGAGTTTATGGAATTTTTTTATTGTATTAATCATAATGTACGGTAATGGCATTTTTTTTTCTCCAGATCCAGGATTAAACTAGACTAGCTCACTCACAATGGCTCTGTATCCTAAATGCAACCGTTAATGTCAGAACAAACCTTTATAATTATTTCATGCACATCTACATATGGTGTACTCCTTTGTGTAAAGTTTAATAAAAAAAAATACTTTGGACGGTTTTGAAGGGTTACAAGGTTTATGGACGGGCGGGGGTGGGGGCTGGGATTTTCGTCCGGACAGATTTTTTTTTCGGTAAAAATCAAGGCAAGAAATTTAAAAAAAAATCTCCCCCCCCCCCTCCAATAATATTTGTGTCGTCTCGCGTAACGGTGGCGGTGTAAACTTTTCATGATTAAATCCAAAATATAGAAGTGTTAGACCATCTGAAATTGGTACTGATATATCTCATGTCGTCATGATGTAAGGAATCTGCTAGCACCATGACATTTGACTTTGACCCCATATTTACCCTTTTGTTTAATACAGAAACAATCCGCCCAATGAGTATAAAGATTAAAGTCAGTCTTCCGTTAGGTATAGAAGAAAAACAACAGGTTTTAAGATAATTATACTACTTTTGACCATTTTTGACGAATAATGGGTTGTCGGAGAAATGGGCTGTCGGAGCAATGGGCTGTCGGAATAATGGGCCGTCGGAACAATGGGCTGTCGGAATAATGGGCTGTCGGAATAATGACCTGACCCCGATGCTTTACCATAAAGATTAAACACTTTAAAAGTTTCTTTAACAGAATTTGTGTCAGACAATGTTAATGTTGTATCATCAGCTTTTGAAGAAGAAAAAATAGCTTCTCTATCTGTATTAGGAATTTGGTATTCCTGTTTATTTTATCATTTTGTTTTATTGCTTCACTTCAGGGTTCAGCTAAAAGCACATACAACAGAGCTGATATTGGATATCCTTGTTTTACTGAATTTTTCAATCTGAAATAAGGGGTTAAAAAACCATTACATATAACAGAACAAGATATGCTAGTGTAAAATATTTTTATCCAATTTCTGAATTTGAGACCAAAACCAAATTTTTCTAGAACTGCAAACAAGTATTCGTGACCAGCTCTAACGAATGCTTTTTCTTGGTAAGTTTTTAACAGAAAACCTTCTAAGATGTTATCATATCGCAATTTCCATAGCACACCTTACATCAACACCAATATTTACCAAGGACCGAAAGCTCGAGGTCTCATATAGGCATCGTGGTTTGATACCGAGTGTGATTTGAAAATTACCATTATTCACAGTGTAAGATTAATATTTCTTGTACATTTACTTTTAATTTTGATGTTCAATGTTACACCGTTAGATTCTTGTTTAATTCAAACTGATTGGTGCACCCATTAAACTCTTGATATTATAAATTTCATTGTGAACTTTAATTCAAAATTGCAAATGTTTTGAATTAAATTGTTTAAAATCTGATAAACAACTTGGTGCATGATGATAAAGTAGAAATATAATAATAACAGGGTTGTTTTACATGTACTGTAGCAATGCTTCTCAGTCTTGATTTAAAAATAGATTCTCTGTCATGGAGAGGGATCGTCGTGGTCGTGATTGCATGGAAGCTGGATTTACAACTGTCTATGCAATCAGTGCCCATCACCACTAAAGTTATGAGTTCGAATCCCGCTCATGGCGAGGTATACTCGATACAATATTATGTGGTAACGTTTGTCAGTGACTTGCGGAAGGTCGGTGGTTTTCTCCGGTGTCTTCCACCAATAAAACTGACCGATACGATATAACTGAAATATTGTTGAAAGTGATGTAAACTTTAATAGAATAATATTTAAGCAACAGAGAATTTTACTTTTTCCATCTGAGCGTTGAAATGTATGAATATGAAGATTACTGACAGTTTTCTGATATCCGAATTCCAGATGACGGTTCGGTGCAAAACGTAGGTAGGTCAAACCTGCCCATGCGGTCGCCTCTATTAAGCAGTCACAAATTTGACTATATAGTTTGAAAACATGCATCACTGTAATGCATCTTACACATTACATTTTAGGACCGCATCTTATCATGTTTATCGTAGATTGAGTTCGAGCCCCTTTCACGTTAAATCAAAGACCAAAGGCTATCCATCCCTTCTTCCAAATACAAGACTAAACTCTAAGGTTAAAGTGTGTAACGTCTCGGAACTGTGTGCGCTATGTACATGAACACATTAAAAGTATAATAAACAAAAACAAAAAATAACCAAACAAAAAAAATTAATTATATATATGTACAGTGGCTTGCAATATGTATTTAAAGGTGGGTTGAGAATCCTTCAAATGTTAATGTGGAGATACCACTTTTGAAGGATTCTAGGTTAGATGAAAGAGCTATTGAGTGAGGTAAACTGTTCCAGACTGATATTGTATTAGGGAAGAACGAAAATTTATAAAAATCTTTATTTAACTGACTGTATGTGCCCCACGAGTAAGCCAGTCAGATTGGGATGGCATGGTTGTTGGTACCTCTACTAAACCCCCGTTTATTTTACATAGCAGTATCGGACTTGCTTTAGTTCGTCTACAAGCAAGACTGCCCCACTGTAAGGTGTCAATTATATTGGTGACCGCACCAGGTTATCTGTCACGGTAGTCATTAAAGACGTATCGAGCTGCTTTCCTTTGTATTTGCTCAACCTGAGATATTTGCTGTTTTTTAGATGGATTCCAAACTGGTGAAGAATAGTCGACAACCGGACGAAGAAGTGACGTGTACGTGCATGTACCGTTTTTCATGTATCTGCGTAGAAAGCCTAAGGTTGTATTAGCTTTTGTAGTTATGTTATTAATATGTGGGCCCCAATATAGATCATTGCTAATAGTTACACCTAAATGTTCACTATTGTCAACTGGTTGTAATATGTGGTTATGTAATTTATAATTAAATTTAAGGGGAATGTTCTTCTTGGTAACATGGATGACATAACATTTTTCTGGATTGAACTTCATCTGCCAGGTCTTTTCCCAATTCTCTAGGTTTGTCAAATCTTTTTGTAGCAATTCTGAATCAGATTGATTATTCACATTTCTGTACAACAAGCAATCATCTGCAAAGAGTCTAACATTGCAGTTTACATATTCGTGCAAGTCGTTTATAATAATTTGAATAAGGTTGGATCTATAACTGTCCCCTGTGGGACTCCAGAGTCAACTGATAATTTAGAAGATGTTATACCATTTAAAAGAACTTGTTGTTGTCTATTTTCTAAAAAGTCTCTAATACCGTAATAATTTAATCTATGAATCAATCTTTGGTGGGGAACTTTATCAAAGGTTTTTGAAAAATCTAGTAGGATTATATCAATCTGATTGCCATCTGCTAGTCAATTGGGAAGATCTTGAATGCTAATGACCAGTTGTGTCTGGCAGGATCTTTTGCTTCTAAAACCGTGTTGGCTATCGTGTAATATTTTATATTGACTAAGATGTTTGCTGATGTTACTAGTTATAATGTGTTCTAATAATTTACAACAGATAGCGGTTAAAGACACAGGTCTATAATTTAATTACAACACTGTGTTTATCCCTTTTTAAAAAAATAGGTACAACATTAGCTTGTTTCCAATCTACTGGGATATTACCATTATCAATTGAATGTTGGAAGAAAAATGATAAAAATGGTGATAGTTTTTCTGATAAATTATTTAAAAAATGAGCTGGTATATCGGTCCGATAGTCCGAAGGTCCAATAGTCCGAAGTTCCGATAGTCCGAATGTCTAATAGTCCGAAGGTCCAATAGTCCGAAGGTCCTATAGTCCGGAGGTTTGATAGTCCGAAACCGAAATAGAATTTTTTTGTTTATTCCGACAGTAGCTCGATAAACGGTTTACACCCCGTTTTTAAGCATTTTCAGTGAATCGTCTTTGAATATCAAGGTTGATAAAAGATGGATCCCCTTTGTTAGAAATTGGATATTTAACTTCACGGTAGTACAGTAGATTAAAAAAACACAGTTTAGCTACAGTAGCGAATTTTTTTAACCAAGTTACAAATGTATATCGGCTCTGACTACAATTTCATTTAAACATATATATATACAATATATGTACATTGTCGGTAAATATAAAATTTATTTGTACGAGCTTTAGAAACAAGGCAGAATAGCGAGCTTTCGGCGAACTTTTCAGGCCCGTTTCGCAGCGAGTACAAATGAATTTTATATTTAACGACAATGTACGTATTTTGTGTTTATTCTGCAATGTAAAAAAAGTCGGAAAACTTGTCAGATTTAAACAAAAAGGACAGAAACAAGCGTCATTCCTCACCTTTCATAAAGGCACAAGCTACCAATACGACGGATACGTATTCGTAGCCTGAGTTCTACAAGTACGACGGGCGGAAGTTGTGACTAATGATCAACCGGTTTCCGGACATGGACCCCTATTTTACGGAAATTAATCACGTATTGCTAGCATCTAGAGGCTACGAATACGACGGATTTTTGTTTTCTTAAATATATTGTTTTTAGACATTTATTACTGTGATACTATAAAGCTTAAAGAAAAAAAATATACATAGATAATTTTAATTTAAGAATTATCATATACAATTTAAAATTTCAAGTAAGACAATGTATTAAATTAATGTTCAAAGTTATTTCAAGCAATTTCATTTTTTTGTCCACTGTCGAGACTACTTTGGTGAAACAGGTGGTTGAAAGCTGCCTTTGAAACCTCATGGTTATGTTCATGGACGATGTTCGTTATTTCCAGAGTTTCATCATCTTTACAACGAAATCTTATAGACATAGGACACTTCATTTGGAATGTACTGAAAAAACATTTTTACCAGGTGTAAGAATATAAAAACATAATAACATAACTGAATACATACAAGGTAAAAGGTACCATACAAAAAGCGCAGACTTGTGTGTTTTATCATATGACTTACGGTAGTATTGTAATGACTTAAAAATTCTAGAAACATGTATTTGCTGCTATACAGAACATGATTGAAGACATCGCTGCGAATTGAATATGAAGAACTTGTGTGTTTTATCATATGACTTACGATAGTATTGTAATGACTTAAAAATTCTAGAAAGTGATGATCATTTGCTTATTTAAGGTATGTTATATGTGATTTTTACCTTGTGTTTGGGCGTTGACCACTGGAAATGGAACTAAAATTGGTCTCTCCATGAATACAGGAATAATCCAACTCCTTATAAATTAAAAGATCCGCTGCACTTTCTGCAACTTCCATGTTTTTATATTTAGACCCCGTACCAAGCTTCCTTGAGATACGCTTATAAAGTTGGACGTAGTTATCCTGTTGGAATATTTTTAGGGCACACTCTAAATCTGTAAAAGATTTATACTTTGCTCTAACACGGAGCGCACTACCATCGTCGTCCATTTTGAAAATAATTAGTATTGGGAAGTGCGAGTTGTACTCTGAGAAGTACTCATACCAGTGAAATCTATGGGCTTAATCGTTTATTGTAAGACTAGTTTTTCAATGCATCAGATGTTATTGGAATAAAAATAAACTACAAACAGAAAATTATATAAAAAAATCATTAATTGTCATTTAATGAAATAAAAACAATATATTTAAGAAAACAAAAATCCGTGGTATTCGTAGCCTCTAGATGCTAGCAATACGTGATTAATTTCCGTAAAATAGGGGTCCATGTCCGGAAACCGGTTGATCATTAGTCACAACTTCCGCCCGTCGTACTCGTAGAATCCAGGCTACGAATACGTATCCGTCGTATTCGTAGCCTGTGCCTTTCATAAATGTTGTCAATGGTGGTGTCTTCTTCGTGGTCCGCGTTACATTAGTACCAGTTTCATACTTGTCTGCGCCCTCCGCTGTACATAGCTACAGGATACCAGGAAAGTTTATTCGTAGGCTGAAAAGTGTATTCGTCTAGTACGAATAAAGCAAACATTTATTCGTATAGCATATTTGTACAGCAAATGTACTGATTGCAGGATAAATATTTCTACCGTTAATTTTATTTATCCAAGACTATTCGGGGTAGTATAAAAATAAACAAATAATAAACAATAAGCTTTTATTGATTGTTTTGTAATGGCAAATTGTACAAATTGTACGGCCACGGCTTGGAGATAATGGGCCGCCGGCAAACGTCAATGGCAGGCCCGAAATATATACACATAACCATTATAATATTCCAACAAATCATAATGTTCATATAAACCATATCCACATTATCCATGAAAATATCAAAATGCTGGCCCTGGGAACAGAAGCTCAGCCTATAAACAAATCCATTAAAATAGCACAACATAATATGAATACTTTGCGTCGCTATTTTCGCTTTCCTCCATCCGTGACGATAGGTTTCACCTAGGGGAAGGACTCTATCTGAAAAATAAAATAACAACAGCAGAAAAACGACCAAAACTTCTTATTCATTGACAGATAATTGGTGAGGGTGGGTGGGGAATTTTAAAAACACTTTTCCCCTTGATCAAATTTTTCTGTGACCTTGCTCTTCGATTACAGATTCAGAAAGGAAGTATGATGTCACAGCAAATTGTCACGTAACACCCGTCAAATTAAAGCGGGATAACTCTTGCTCAAATCTGTGAACAATCAAATGTTTGCGGAAAAATTGTCCGATTAGCTGTGGATAACTGGATTTATTCCTTATACGAATAAATCTTATTATTCTTTTATTTATTTTTAAAGTAATCTAAAATCGGATTCATTTTTTGCAATAGAAAGCATCCAATTTTGCCATGGTTATGCCACTTGATATTTAAGTTGAAACACATACATTTATAATTATAACATAGATGGAAAAAGTCACAGAGAGGTTCACAAGATCCCGAATTTTTCACCTTGGGTTAAGTTCATGGGAAATTATCAGAAATTTCAAGTTGTATCATTTGTGCATGATCTGACAGGTAACATCTCTGCCAAATTTAATTTAATTCATTCTCTTTAGTGCCTCTCCGAGAGATGATAGTGAATTTCCCATAAAGCTACAATGTAAACTTTGACCGTAGCTGGTGGTCATTTTAAACTTCTCACCTCCACCAAAACTATCATTGGGGCCATCGTGATCGCATGGTAGTTGGATATGTAACTACCTATGCAACCAGTGCCTATCACCACTAAAGTTTGAATCCCGTTCAGGCATTACGTGATAAAGTTTGTTAGTGACTTGCGACAGGTTGATGGTTTTCTCCATCAGTAAAACTGACCACCACGATATAACTGAAATGTTGTTGGAAGTGGCGTTAAATACCATAACACCCTCAATAAACTATTAACTTGTGCGCACGACTTTGTTACCCAAATTGTTTTTCGGTATGACTTTGTTTCTTAATTTTTTCCAGATATATAACAAAATATATTTTCACACCTCCGTGTTTGCTTCCGTAGATTAATTTATTACAAAATGCATTCAAAACCCTTAGGATGTTGTTGAGAAAAAAATCTTCAAATAGTGACCATCAAAATATCCGAAGTCATGTGACTGCTGTGCCACACCTCGTTGGGAAAATTTCTGCCAAATATGGTTAAAGTCCGTTCAGTGGTTCTAAAGCAGATGAACATATTTCCCATAGAGTTTCTATGTAAATCGTGACCTCTACTGTCGGTCATTTCCGATCGACATCAAAGTACCACCATTGATGATAGGAACATAAATATTAAGTTTCATTTCACTCTCTGAATGGTCCCCCCCCCCCCCCCCCCCAGATTGATCAACAAGAAAAACCCTTTCATCGTTCATGTTTGTTGACGAATCAACAAAAACTACCATCATATGCACAGTAACTCCTAAACAATATGCTTGCTATGTTCAGACTATTTCTTAAAATACTATTCATTGGTTCTCAAGAAGTTTCAAAGGTGAAAGTTAAAGGATATACGAAGGACTCCAAGTAATGGCTATATCTTAAATGCCAATATTCGGGGAACTAATACTCTGTCTGCTAGTAAGTGTACCATTGGCAATATGTATTTCCTTGCTAAATGAGGGTGTATACTTTAGGTGATCAATGTGGTTTTTTTTAATCAATATAACAATCTGAAGAATTTTTTTTAGATCGTATCTAATTGTTAGAAAAAGGCATGCCTTAAAAAAAACCGGTGGTCGTCATATTTGTCTGGGTTACCTTTAGTTACAAGAAAGCAGTCAGATTCAAAATCATTCTAAATAAATTAAATTGTAACTATTGGGCTTTCGGACTATCGGGCCTTTTTAGTTATTTTTTTACACCATTCGTGTTAATCTTTAATTCTGGCATGATGGGGGTGGGGACTTTGACCTTTATTTGGCATGGTAGTAGTATGCTCTGTTGTAAATGCACTTTTAAATTGTTCAGTTAAGATGTTAACTTGGATATTTGTATCACTATACAACAGTCCATCTTTACCTCTAAGGGGTGATACTCTTGATGTTTCTCTTTTTTAACTTTTAATATATTGCCAGAAAGATTTAGGTTTTTCATCTAAATGGGGGCTTATTATTTCTTGCATATAATTACTTTGGGCTCTTCTAATTTCTCTTTGTGCTGTAGCTTTTTTTGCTTTATTAAATGCCTTTCTTTGTTGTTTACATAATTTTTCTATTTTTGTATTTATCCAGTTATTAGTAAATTTAGATTTTGTCATTTTACTGGGTACATTATCTTCTATAATTTTATTGATGCCATCTCTAAATTTAATCCACCACTGATTGACTGTGGTTTTTGTATCAATTTTTGTCAACAGTTCCGACACAAATTTACTAGTTAAATTCTTAAGATCATTCATGTTATTTTTTTTCCATAAGTATATTTTATTGTGTATTTTTTTTAGACCTTTTTGGATTGCAAATTGCATCTACTAGAACAATATTATGGTCTGAGATACCTGGTATAGATTTGACTTTATTTATTAACGATGGTGGATTTGTACAAAAAAAGATCTAAATTATTCTCCTTTCTTGTGAGAAAGTCCACAATTTGATCAATTCCCAATTTATTTATCATATCTATGAATAATTCATTAAATATGAATTTGATGATTCTCCGTTAAGCATGCAGTATTAAGGAGTAAGCGCAAACAATGTTTGGCTTAGAATCAGGTAAATGTGCCCACGTGTTTACTAAGCAGATTGTTGTTTCATTGCACTGGTACAACAGCAATCCAGTTCAATGTATTGGACTGGTACAAGACAGGTGTTCGCATGGTGTCGGCCCATTAGTCCAAATGCCCAATAGTCCGAAGGCCCAATAGTCCAAAGGCCCGATAGTCTGAAGGATATTTTGATGGTAAATATTTGAAGATTTCTTTCTCAATAACATCCTAAGGGTTTTGAATGAAGTTTGTAATACATATTTCTATTAATGAAGGGGTCCTTATTAATGTTCAACGGAAGCAAACACAGAGGGTGTGAAAATATATTTTGTTATTTATCTGGAAGAAATGAAGAAACAAAGTCGTACCGAAAGTTTTTTTTTGAGGTAACAAAGTCGTGCACAAGTTAATAATTTTTTTCAACAATATTTCAGTTATTTCATGGAGGGCACTTTTATTGGTGGAGGAAACTTGAGTATCCGGAGAAAATCACTGACCTGCCGCAACTCACTGATAAACTTTACCACATAATGTTGTATCGAGTACACCTCGCCTGAGCGGGATTCGAACTCACAACGTTAGTGGGATAGACATTGACTGCATAGGTTGTTATATATCCAACTGCCATACGATCACGACCACCTCAAGAATAATTTTGGTGTAGATGAGAAGTTCAAAATTAATACACAACCTTAATACATTTTTGAGATTATTTCATTTTGGAACACATTTCACTTATAATGATTTTATAGCTGTCAGTGGTCCATAGAAATAGATGGGAAATTAAAAAACAAAAACCTTTTCAAACATTTTACTTGTTGTTTTTTTGTCTAAATGAAACTAGTATTAACATAATATTTAAAACAGTAGTCAATTTATACATAGCAATCAAAATGTAAGCAGAAGAAATTCACAATTTTGCTTTAAAGACAAGGACATAAATCATTATGTTTTTTTCTTTCTTTTTTTCTTACAAAGGACGATGCTCAGTGTGAAATTTGATACAATACAAAAGCTGCTTCTTTACTTTAAATTATATCCAAGTGCAAAATTTGATAGTCTCTCATGTTCACTTACATCCAAATCCTTTCTTTCTAATTATAAGAAACACTTCACTTTTTGGTCCACGACAGTTCTATTTAACCAAACTTTCCTGTAGATTACATATAAAATTAGAGGCTCCCAGGAGCCTGTAATCACTCACCTGGTTTTCAATTTGACATCTAAAGTTGATAGAAAATGGGGGTGTTACACATAATTTTGAAAGTGGCCCACCCAAAGATCATTTCAACTCAAATTTCTGAGCAAAAGATTTTGATGTGATTTTTATCTCATAATATTCCTAAACGGAATAAACTGGCTGAAAAAATCTCACAGAAAAACACAGAATATATGCTAAACTACTCATTGCCATATAGCTGTAGTTAAAATTTGAGTTCATTTTGATTTGTAATAAAGCAGAAATTGACAACTAAAGACATTTCTATTTTTAGTAACAGCAGCCATTTTGAATGGAGGGCGGGGCTGTCGGACACAATATTCAAAGGGGACCACCCAAGGACCATCACAGCCAAATTTGCTTTAATTTGGTTCTGCGGTTTCATCAGAGAAGATTTAAATGTGATCTTTTATCAAAATATGTCTAATTTGTATAATCAGTATAAATCGGTTGAAAGAACAAATTCACAGAAAAACCCAGAATACATGTTAATCTACTCATTGTCATGTATCTGCAGTTAAAATTTTAGCTCATTTTGATTTATAATAAAGCAGCAATGGACAATTGAAGAAATTTCTATTTTTAGTAACAGCAGCCATCTTGAATGGAGGGTGGAGCTGTCGGACACAATTTTGAAATAGGACTATCCAAGGACTATCCCTGCCAGGTTTGGTTTAACTTAGTTCAGTGGTTTCAGAGAAAAAGATTTAAATGTGATCTTTTATCAAAATATGCCTAATTTGCATAATCGGTATAAATCGGCTGAAAGAAAAATTTCAAAGAAAAACTCGAAATAATGTTAAACTACTCCTTGCCATGTAGCTGCAGTTAAAATTTGAGCTCATTTTGACTTATACTAAAGCAGCAATGGACAATTGAAGAAATTTCTATTTTTAGTAACAGCAGCCATCTTGAATGGACGGCGGGGCTGTCAGACACAATTTTGAATGGGACCCACCCAAGGACCATCCCTGCCAGGTTTAGTGTAATTTGGTTCAGCGGTTTCAGAGGAGAAGATTTAAATGTGATCTTTTATCAAAATATGCTTAATTTGTATATTCGGTATAAATCGGCTGAAAAAAAAATTTCACAGAAAAATGCGGAATATATGTTAAACTACTCCTTACCATGTAGCTGCAGTTAAAATTTAAGCTCATTTTGACTTATGCTAAAGCAGCAATGGACAATTGAAGAAATTTCTATTTTTAGTAACAGCAGCCATCTTGAATGGAGGGCGGGGCTGTCGGACACAATTTTGAAAGGGACCCACCCAGGGACCATCCCTACAAGGTTTGGTTTAATTTGGTTCAGCGGTTTCAGAGGAGAAGATTTAAATGTGATCTTTTATCAAAATATGCCTAATTTGCATAATCGGTATATATCGGCTGAAAGAAAAATTGCACAGAAAAACCCGGAATATATGTTAAACTACTCTTTGCCATGTAGCTGCAGTTAAAATTTGAGCTCATTTTGACTTATACTAAAGCAGCAATGAACAATTAAAATTTCATCCCCCCTTTTTTCTATTTTTAGCTTGGCGGCCATCTCAGTTGGAAATCGGGATCACCAGACACAATTTTAGAAGGGGGCCATCCAAGGACCATTCCACCAAAGTTTGGTTCAAATTGGCCCAGTGGCTTCAGGGGAGTTGATTAAAATGTGAAAAGTTAACGAACGGACGATGACGGAAAACGGACGACAGACGACGGACGCTCAGTGGTGACAATAGCTCACCTGACCCTTTGACCCTTTGGGTCAGGTGAGCTAAAAAGATAACTCATTGATGTACATTTGTAAGACAGCCACTCTGTCGGTGAAGTTGAATGAAGAAATTATTAGAATCCAAATGAAAACCAGAGGCTCTCAAGAGCCTGTATCATTCACCTGGTTATAAAAAAAACCAATTGGTCCTATGTAAAAACTATGTCCTGCAGTGGTAGTCATCTTGGAATTACGATCAACATAAAAAACGCAAAGTTTGTAAAGGACCTTCCAATGATTGATGCACAATAGGTTCAATCAGTGCAATAGCTTCAGAGAAGAATTTATTTCTGTATTTTCTAAAAAACAGAAACTTTGTAGAGGACCTTCCAATGATCATTCCTGGGCAGTTTGGTTTCAACTGTCCAAGTGGATTCAGAGAAGAAGCGTTTTGAAACATTTTCCCCATAGGGTCCAATGTTAAACTAAGTCCTGCCGTAGCCGCCATTTTGAATTTCATATCAGAACAAAAAACGTAAAGTTTGTAGAGGACCATCCAATGAACATTCATGTACAGTTTGGCTTTAATCATATTTGTAGTTTCTGAGAAGAAGGCATTTGAATATTTTCCCATAGGGTCCAATGTTAATCTATGTGCTGCGGTGGTGACCATCTTGGATTTCCGATCGGCATAAAAAACAGAAAATTTGTAGAGGACCTTCCAATGATCATTCCTGGGCAGTTTGGTTTCAACTGTCCAAGTGGTTTCAGAGAAGAAGCATCTTGAAACATTTTTCCCATAGGGTCCAATGTTAAACTAAGTCCTGCCGTAGCCGCCATTTTGAATTTCATATCGGAACAAAAAACCTTAAGATTGTAGAGGACCATCCAATGAACATTCATGTACAGTTTGGCTTTAATCATATTTGTAGTTTCTGAGAAGAAGGCATTTGAATATTTTCCCATAGGGTCCAATGTTAATCTATGTCCTGCGGAGGCGGCCATCTTGGATTTCCGATCGGCATAAAAAACAGAAAATTTGTAGAGGACCTTCCAATGATCATTCCTGGGCAGTTTGGTTTCAACTGTCCAAGTGGTTTCAGAGAAGAAGCATTTTGAAACATTTTTCCCATAGGGTCCAATGTTAAACTAAGTCCTGCCGTAGCCGCCATTTTGAATTTCATATCGGAACAAAAAACCTTAAGATTGTAGAGGACCATACAATGAACATTCATGTACAGTTTGGCTTTAATCATATTTGTAGTTTCTGAGAAGAAGGCATTTGAATATTTTCCCATAGGGTCCAATGTTAATCTATGTCCTGCGGTGGCGGCCATCTTGGATTTCCGATCAGCATAAAAAACAGAAAATTTGTAGAAGACCTTCCAATGATCATTCCTGGGCAGTTTGGTTTCAACTGTCCAAGTGGTATCAGAGAAAAAGCATTTTTGAAACATTTTCCCTTAGGGTCCAATGTTAAACTAAGTCCTGCGGTAGCCGCCATTTTGAATTTCATACCGGAACAAAAAACCTAAAGTTTGTAGAGGACCATCTAATGAACATTCATGTACAGTTTGGCTTTAATCATATTTGTAGTTTCTGAGAAGAAGGCATTTGAATATTTTCCCATAGGGTCCAATGTTAATCTATGTCCTGCGGTGGCAGCCATCTTGGATTTCCGATCGGCATAAAAAACAGAAATTTGTAGAGGACCTTCCAATGATCATTCCTGGGCAGTTTGGTTTCAACTGTCCAAGTGGTTTCAGAGAAGAAGCATTTTGAAACATTTTTCCCATAGGGTCCAATGTTAAACTAAGTCCTGCGGTAGCCGCCATTTTGAATTTCATATCGGAACAAAAAACCTTAAGATTGTAGAGGACCATCCAATGAACATTCATGTACAGTTTGGCTTTAATCATATTTGTAGTTTCTGAGAAGAAGGCATTTGAATATTTTCCCATAGGGTCCAATGTTAATCTATGTCCTGCGGTGGCAGCCATCTTGGATTTCAGATCGGCATAAAAAACAGAAAATTTGTAGAGGACCTTCCAATGATCATTCCTGGGCAGTTTGGTTTCAACTGTCCAAGTGGTTTCAGAGAAGAAGCATTTTGAAACATTTTTCCCATAGGGTCCAATGTTAAACTAAGTCCTGCCGTAGCCGCCATTTTGAATTTCATATCGGAACAAAAAACCTTAAGATTGTAGAGGACCATACAATGAACATTCATGTACAGTTTGGCTTTAATCATATTTGTAGTTTCTGAGAAGAAGGCATTTGAATATTTTCCCATAGGGTCCAATGTTAATCTATGTCCTGCGGTGGCGGCCATCTTGGATTTCCGATCGGCATAAAAAACAGAAAATTTGTAGAAGACCTTCCAATGATCATTCCTGGGCAGTTTGGTTTCAACTGTCCAAGTGGTATCAGAGAAAAAGCATTTTGAAACATTTTCCCTTAGGGTCCAATGTTAAACTAAGTCCTGCGGTAGCCGCCATTTTGAATTTCATACCGGAACAAAAAACCTAAAGTTTGTAGAGGACCATCTAATGAACATTCATGTACAGTTTGGCTTTAATCATATTTGTAGTTTCTGAGAAGAAGGCATTTGAATATTTTCCCATAGGGTCCAATGTTAATCTATGTCCTGCGGTGGCAGCCATCTTGGATTTCCGATCGGCATAAAAAACAGAAAATTTGTAGAGGACCTTCCAATGATCATTCCTGGGCAGTTTGGTTTCAACTGTCCAAGTGGTTTCAGAGAAGAAGCATTTTGAAACATTTTTCCCATAGGGTCCAATGTTAAACTAAGTCCTGCCGTAGCCGCCATTTTGAATTTCATATCGGAACAAAAAACCTAAAGTTTGTAGAGGACCATCTAATGAACATTCATGTACAGTTTGGCTTTAATCATATTTGTAGTTTCTGAGAAGAAGGCATTTGAATATTTTCCCATAGGGTCCAATGTTAATCTATGTCCTGCGGTGGCAGCCATCTTGGATTTCCGATCGGCATAAAAAACAGAAACTTTGAAGAGGACCTTCCAATGATCATTCCTGGGCAGTTTGGTTTCAACTGTCCAAGTGGTTTCAGAGAAGAAGCATTTTGAAACATTTTTCCCATAGGGTCCAATGTTAAACTAAGTCCTGCCGTAGCCGCCATTTTGAATTTCATATCGGAACAAAAAACCTTAAGATTGTAGAGGACCATCCAATGAACATTCATGTACAGTTTGGCTTTAATCATATTTGTAGTTTCTGAGAAGAAGGCATTTGAATATTTTCCCATAGGGTCCAATGTTAATCTATGTCCTGCGGTGGCAGCCATCTTGGATTTCCGATCGGCATAAAAAACAGAAACTTTGTAGAGGACCTTCCAATGATCATTCCTGGGCAGTTTGGTTTCAACTGTCCCAGTGGTTTCAGAGAAGAAGCATTTTGAAACATTTTTCCCATAGGGTCCAATGTTAAACTAAGTTCTGACGTAGTCGCCATTTTGAATTTCATACCGGAACAAAAAACCTATAGTTTGTAGAGGGCCATCCAATGAACATTCATGTACAGTTTGGCTTTAATCATATTTGTAGTTTCTGAGAAGAAGGCATTTGAATATTTTCCCATAGGGTCCAATGTTAATCTATGTCCTGCGGTGGTGGCCATCTTGGATTTCCGATCGGCATAAAAAACAGAGACTTTGTAGAGGACCTTCCAATGATCATTCCTGGGCAGTTTGGTTTCAACTGTCCAAGTGGTTTCAGAGAAGAAGCATTTTGAAACATTTTTCCCATAGGGTCCAATGTTAAACTAAGTCCTGTCGTAGCCGCCATTTTGAATTTCATATCGGAACAAAAAACCTTAAGATTGTAGAGGACCATCCAATGAACATTCATGTACAGTTTGGCTTTAATCATATTTGTAGTTTCTGAGAAGAAGGCATTTGAATATTTTCCCATAGGGTCCAATGTTAATCTATGTCCTGCGGTGGCGGCCATCTTGGATTTCTGATCGGCATAAAAAACAGAAAATTTGTAGAGGACCTTCCAATGATCATTCCTGGGCAGTTTGGTTTCAACTGTCCAAGTGGTTTCAGAGAAAAAGCATTTTGAAACATTTTTCCCATAGGGTCCAATGTTAAACTAAGTCCTGCGGTAGCCGCCATTTTGAATTTCATACCGGAACAAAAAACCTAAAGTATGTAGAGGACCATCAAAAATGAACATTCATGTACAGTTTGGCTTTAATCATATTTGTAGTTTCTGAGAAGAAGGCATTTGAATATTTTCCCATAGGGTCCAATGTTAATCTATGTATTGCGGTGGCGGCCATCTTGGATTTCCGATCGACATAAAAAACAGAAAATTTGTAGAGGACCTTCCAATGATCATTCCTGGGCAGTTTGGTTTCAACTGTCCAAGTGGTATCAGAGAAAAAGCATTTTGAAACATTTTTCCCATAGGGTCCAATGTTAAACTAAGTCCTGCGGTAGCCGCCATTTTGAATTTCATACCGGAACAAAAAACCTAAAGTTTGTAGAGGACCATCTAATGAACATTCATGTACAGTTTGGCTTTAATCATATTTGTAGTTTCTGAGAAGAAGGCATTTGAATATTTTCCCATAGGGTCCAATGTTAATCTATGTCCTGCGGTGGCAGCCATCTTGGATTTCCGATCGGCATAAAAAACAGTAACTTTGTAAAGGACATTCCAATGATCATTCGTGTACAGTTTAGGTTCAGTCAGTTCATTAGTTTCAGAGAAGAAGATCTTTGAAATTTCAGCCAATCAGAGCATATTATTGGCCTTGGCAGCCATATTGAATATCCGACTGG
Organism: Bathymodiolus brooksi; assembly: GCA_963680875.1. Taxonomy (NCBI): domain Eukaryota; kingdom Metazoa; phylum Mollusca; class Bivalvia; order Mytilida; family Modiolidae; genus Bathymodiolus; species Bathymodiolus brooksi. Next base: position 19,441,179 of record OY804580.1, read on the forward strand.
AACAAAAAACAGTAACTTTGTAGAGGACCATCCATGGAACATTCCTGCTAAGTTTGGTTCCAATCGGCCCAGTGGTTTCGGAGAAGAAGCTTGAAATGTGAAAAGTTTACAGACGACAGACAACAGACGACGGACGCCAAGTGATGGCAATAGTTCACTTGGACCTTTGGTCCAGGTGAACTAAAAATATTGTCAAGCATATCTAAGTTCCCAAACACTTGCTAGATAGCACGATACCAAGAGAAATGGGCAAGTTATCAAGTAAGCTGGTTTTTTTTTTCAATATAGCTTTATTTCTCAGCACATGTAAACAATGCACCTTTGTCGTCCATGTTCAACCAAGGTTCCCTGTTTTACATCACAAGATAACATACATAGGATCAGACATGTAATGTAAGATACATCATAAAAAAATCATCACATATTCATAAATCATCACACACAAAGAAAGAGCAAAATATACTTATATTAAATATATCACAAATTGTGCAAAAAAATATAATGAGTATGCTTTCATTAAACTATAAAGTCACCGGTATATTTGTTTCTTTTATTTAGAATCTAATCTTTGACAATGGGACAAACATCAGCGAGGTGCCAATATCACATCAAATAATCATAAATAATACACAACTATGCAAAATTAAAAGTGAGCATATATAAATATATGTTAGAGAAAACCGAAGGGTCAATCAAAAATGGACAATCCAGAGAAACTGGCAACATAGGGTACACAAGACAAAGACAAACAAAACAAGGGCAACGCAAAGCGTGGCATATCCCCTCGCCTAAATATTAGACCATGTGACCTTGACCGTTGACCTATAACCTTGAAAATCAATAGGGTTCCAGATTCTCTTACGGTCTCAGTATGTACCAAGCCTGGTCAAAATCCATTGAAGGATGTTGATTCTAGAGTGTTCACAAGGGTGTTATGCAGTAAAAATTCTCCCTCGTCTCCTATACCCACGATCATACAATATACAATATATCAATGGCAGAAGAACAATACTTTTTTTCTTCATGTGTGATTACTTTGTTAGTAGAATAATCAAAAACAAACATTAGCATATAAAAGCACATGTACATATTTTATAGGAAAGTGCAAATGCCCTTTCTCCTCAAGTATCATATCGTCTTGTTATATGTATGCGTATTTTCACATACTTCTGTCTCTTGTCCTCGTAAAACGGTTTACTGTACCATACATGGTTTCACTAAAACAATCCGTCTTCCTTCTGAAATAGAACGACAAAATCATATAAATTCGTTATATTTATTTATTTAAGGAACAGGAAACGCCAACCTTACCGGAGCATCAGGTCACAATTCCGGTTTTGTGGTTGTTCTCAGAGTTCAGGATTCTTGGGTTGTATTCTGTTTTCTTTTTATACCTTGTGTTTGTATTGTTTTGTCTTGTGTACAAAGGACCCATTTGCTCAAATGTGAAGATTCTATTATACAATCAATCTAATATAATGGCAAACAATTTTGTGTGTGGAAGTTTGTTTGATATACCAATTCATTGTTTATTTCATATTTACATGGTTCTGCCTTGGCTATCACCATTAAATCACTCACTCTTTTTTGATGTTCTCGCAATGATATAGCTGAAAATTGCTTAATTGGTGTAAAACAACAATCACTCCGCTATCTCCATTACTTTGTAGGGACCGTCGTGGTCATGATCGTATGGTAGTTGGATTAACAACTACCTCAGGGATTTCAAAGTGAGCCGGTACCCGGTACTTTTATCTGTCTGAGATCGTGTGCTGGTCGGGGAGTAGTTCTCGCCAACTGTCTCATTTAGCGCGAGCGCTCGCGAATTTTCGTCAGATTTTTTCACCATCATTAAAGGACGCCGTACCAATCCTTCATATTAATTTTTATCGAATTTCATTGTGAAATATCGCTAAAATCGGGTAAAAACCCTACTGCACCCCACATTCTGTCATAACATCAACAGGGGGTCACGTGTGTTGGTACTCTTAAAATAGAAAAACACGTGGAATGATCATCAGAGAATCTAGTGACACCATATTTCCAATTTATCTCTACAAATCTTTTAAGATCTTTCTAAAAAGTGTCACACTGTCACTTTGTTTTATTATTCATCCCTACAATCCAAAATACTCTCGGTTGCAGAATAAAAATAGATTCCATGTGAATGCAAATGGCCACCTGCGCATGCACTGTTTACGTCATCAATTACCTTGACCGCTAATTTATACATGGATCCTATATTATGCATTGGGCATAAAACATGGACAAAATATTAAAATTAATTCTAGAAAAACTGGAATTATTAATACTTTTCATCAATAAAATGAAAATTATCAGGTAAACCACTGTTGAAAAGGATGTATTTTATGGAATGGGGGAGCGGCGTGGGGATGGCATGACAGCCTTTAAAACAGCGATGAATAATTATCAGAGTTTTCTACAAACTAACACAAATACCGGTAAATTTTTTAAGAAAGGGTTTTAATTTTCTAAAATGTCGTTTTTCTTTCCCTTTGATGCTTTAGGTTCACAAAAAACAATATTTCTGAAAGTTGGCGAGAATTGCTTCTGTTGTGGTAATTTTCTGTTAAAAAACGCAATATCGTAATAATGGATCCCCGATCAGCGTACGCTCTCCTTTATGAAAATTCATTTCGTAGGTAAATCGTTATGGTTCATGCAAAATAATAATGGGGTGAAACAAAGGTTTCTCGACTGCTTCTTAAAAATTTTGGATAAAAAACGTAAAAAATGGCGATAACTACTGTCATATGGTATTTTGAACCCCATGGTAAATTGAACCCGGGGTCGATTTACCTATGATATTTTGACCCCGGGTTCAATTTTCCTTATGGTATTTTGACCCCGGGGTCAATTTTTTGTCACTGTATTTTGACCCCCTCATGGTAAATTGAACCCCCTACATTTCTACCAAAAGAGGAGTTCATAATACCATAAGAGAGGGTTTGATATACCATAGGTAGAGGGGTCGATATTCCATGAGCAGGGGGTCAAAATACCATGGGTTGGGGGGTCGATATACCATGGGTAGGGGGGTCAATATAACATGGGTAGGGGGGTCGATATACCATGGGTAGGGGGGTCAATATGCCATGGGTAGGGAGTCGATATACCATGGGTATGGGGGTCAATATATCATGGGTAGGGGGGTCGATATACCATGGTTAAGGGGGTCAATATACCATGGGTAGGGGGTCGATATACCATGGGTAGGGGGGTCAATATACCATGAGTAGGAGGGTCAAAATGCCATGGGTAGGGAGGGGGTTCAATATATATTAACAAGAGCCTGTATCGTTCACCTGGTTATAAAAAAAACCAATTGGTCCTATGTAAAAACTATGTCCTGTAGTGGTAGTCATCTTGGAATTACGATCAACATAAAAAACACAAAGTTTGTAAAGGACCTTCCAATGATTGATGCACAGTTTAGGTTCAATCAGTGCAATAGCTTCAGAGAAGAATATATTTCTGTATTTTCCCCATATGGTCCTGTGTTAATACTATGACCTGTGGTGGCAGCCATCTTGGATTTCCGATCGGCATAAAAAACAGAAAATTTGTAGAGGACCTTCCAATGATCATTCCTGGGCAGTTTGGTTTCAACTGTCCAAGTGGTTTCAGAGAACAAGCGTTTTGAAACATTTTTCCCATAGGGTCCAATGTTAAACTAAGTCCTGCCGTAGCCGCCATTTTGAATTTCATATCAGAACAAAAAACGTAAAGTTTGTAGAGGACCATCCAATGAACATTCATGTACAGTTTGGCTTTAATCATATTTGTAGTTTCTGAGAAGAAGGCATTTGAATATTTTCCCATAGGGTCCAATGTTAATCTATGTCCTGCGGTGGCAGCCATCTTGGATTTCAGATCGTCATAAAAAACAGAAAGTTTGTAGAGGACCTTCCAATGATCATTCCTGGGCAGTTTGGTTTCAACTGTCCAAGTGGTTTCAGAGAAGAAGCATTTTGAAACATTTTTCCCATAGGGTCCAATGTTAAACTAAGTCCTGCCGTAGCCGCCATTTTGAATTTCATATCGGAACAAAAAACCTTAAGATTGTAGAGGACCATCCAATGAACATTCATGTACAGTTTGGCTTTAATCATATTTGTAGTTTCTGAGAAGAAGGCATTTGAATATTTTCCCATAGGGTCCAATGTTAATCTATGTCCTGCGGTGGCGGCCATCTTGGATTTCCGATCGGCATAAAAAACAAAAACTTTGTAGAGGACCTTCCAATGATCATCCCTGGGCAGTTTGGTTTCAACTGTCCAAGTGGTTTCAGAGAAGAAGCATTTTGAAACATTTTTCCCATAGGGTCCAATGTTAAACTAAGTCCTGCCGTAGCCGCCATTTTGAATTTCACATCGGAACAAAAAACCTTAAGATTGTAGAGGACCATCCAATGAACATTCATGTACAGTTTGGCTTTAATCATATTTGTAGTTTCTGAGAAGAAGGCATTTGAATACTTCCCATAGGGTTCAATGTTAATCTATGTCCTGCGGTGGCGGCCATCGTGGATTTCCGATCGGCATAAAAAACAGAAACTTTGTAGAGGACTTTCCAATGATCATTCCTGGGCAGTTTGGTTTCAACTGTCCAAGTGGTTTCAGAGAAGAAGCATTTTGAAACATTTTTCCATTGGGTCCAATGTTAAACTAAGTCCTGCCGTAGCCGCCATTTTGAATTTCATATCGGAACGAAAAACCTTAAGATTGTAGAGGACCATCCAATGAACATTCATGTACAGTTTGGCTTTAATCATATTTGTAGTTTCTGAGAAGAAGGCATTTGAATATTTTCCCATAGGGTCCAATGTTAATCTATGTCCTGCGGTGGCGGCCATCTTGGATTTCCGATCGGCATAAAAAACAAAAACTTTGTAGAGGACCTTCCAATGATCATCCCTGGGCAGTTTGGTTTCAACTGTCCAAGTGGTTTCAGAGAAGAAGCATTTTGAAACATTTTTCCCATAGGGTCCAATGTTAAACTAAGTCCTGCCGTAGCCGCCATTTTGAATTTCATATCGGAACAAAAAACCTTAAGATTGTAGAGGACCATCCAATGAACATTCATGTACAGTTTGGCTTTAATCATATTTGTAGTTTCTGAGAAGAAGGCATTTGAATATTTTCTCATAGGGTCCAATGTTAATCTATGTCCTGCGGTGGTGGCCATCTTGGATTTCCGATCGGCATAAAAAACAAAAACTTTGTAGAGGACCTTCCAATGATCATCCCTGGGCAGTTTGGTTTCAACTGTCCAAGTGGTTTCAGAGAAGAAGCATTTTGAAACATTTTTCCCATAGGGTCCAATGTTAAACTAAGTCCTGCCGTAGCCGCCATTTTGAATTTCATATCGGAACAAAAAACCTTAAGATTGTAGAGGACCATCCAATGAACATTCATGTACAGTTTGGCTTTAATCATATTTGTAGTTTCTGAGAAGAAGGCATTTGAATATTTTCCCATAGGGTTCAATGTTAATCTATGTCCTGCGGTGGCGGCCATCTTGGATTTCCGATCGGCATAAAAAAGAGAAACTTTGTAGAGGACCTTCCAATGATCATTCCTGGGCAGTTTGGTTTCAACTGTCCAAGTGGTTTCAGAGAAGAAGCATTTTGAAACATTTTTCCCATAGGGTCCAATGTTAAACTAAGTTCTGCCGTAGCCGCCATTTTGAATTTCATACCGGAACAAAAAACCTATAGTTTGTAGAGGGCCATCTAATGAACATTCATGTACAGTTTGGCTTTAATCATATTTGTAGTTTCTGAGAAGAAGGCATTTGAATATTTTCCCATAGGGTCCAATGTTAATCTATGTCCTGCGGTGGCGGCCATCGTGGATTTCCGATCGGCATAAAAAACAGAAACTTTGTAGAGGACTTTCCAATGATCATTCCTGGGCAGTTTGGTTTCAACTGTCCAAGTGGTTTCAGAGAAGAAGCATTTTGAAACATTTTTCCATTGGGTCCAATGTTAAACTAAGTCCTGCCGTAGCCGCCATTTTGAATTTCATATCGGAACGAAAAACCTTAAGATTGTAGAGGACCATCCAATGAACATTCATGTACAGTTTGGCTTTAATCATATTTGTAGTTTCTGAGAAGAAGGCATTTGAATATTTTCCCATAGGGTCCAATGTTAATCTATGTCCTGCGGTGGCGGTCATCTTGGATTTCCGATCGGCATAAAAAACAAAAAGTTTGTAGAGGACCTTCCAATGATCATCCCTGGGCAGTTTGGTTTCAACTGTCCAAGTGGTTTCAGAGAAGAAGCATTTTGAAACATTTTTCCCATAGGGTCCAATGTTAAACTAAGTCCTGCCGTAGCCGCCATTTTGAATTTCATATCGGAACAAAAAACCTTAAGATTGTAGAGGACCATCCAATGAACATTCATGTACAGTTTGGCTTTAATCATATTTGTAGTTTCTGAGAAGAAGGCATTTGAATATTTTCTCATAGGGTCCAATGTTAATCTATGTCCTGCGGTGGTGGCCATCTTGGATTTCCGATCGGCATAAAAAACAGAAAATTTGTAGAGGACCTTCCAATGATCATTCCTGGGCAGTTTGGTTTCAACTGTCCAAGTGGTTTCAGAGAAAAAGCATTTTGAAACATTTTTCCCATAGGGTCCAATTTTAAACTAAGTCCTGCGGTAGCCGCCATTTTGAATTTCATACCGGAACAAAAAACCTAAAGTTTGTAGAGGACCATCTAATGAACATTCATGTACAGTTTGGCTTTAATCATATTTGTAGTTTCTGAGAAGAAGGCATTTGAATATTTTCCCATAGGGTCCAATGTTAATCTATGTCCTGCGGTGGCAGCCATCTTGGATTTCCGATCGGCATAAAAAACAGTAACTTGGTAAAGGACATTCCAATGATCATTCATGTACAGTTTAGGTTCAGTCAGTTCATTAGTTTCAGAGAAGAAGATCTTTGAAATTTCAGCCAATCAGAGCATATTATTAGTCTTGGCAGCCATATTGAATATCCGACTGGAACGAAAAACAGTAACTTTGTAGAGGACCATCCATGGAACATTCCTGCTAAGTTTGGTTCCAATCGGCCCAGTGGTTTCGGAGAAGAAGCTTGAAATGTGAAAAGTTTACAGACGACAGACGACGGACGCCAAGTGATGGCAATAGTTCACCTGGACCTTTTGACCTTTGGTCCAGGTGAACTAATAATTATGGGTAGGGGGGGTAATAAAATTTCAAAATTTCCAAAAATCTAAATTTTCAAAAAAGTTCAAAATTGAAATTTTATTTTTATAAAATTAAAAAAAAAAAAAAAAAAAAAAATATTAAAATCAAAATTGAAATTATTTTTGAAAAATTTCAATATTTCAAAAATTTTAAAAAATTACAAAATTTTCATAAAATTTCAAAACTAACATATTTCATAAGATTAATAAAAATAAAAAAAAAATTCAAAATTTTCATAGAATTTTAAGAAAATTTTAAAAATTTGTATATCATGAATCTGATATTTTATAGAAATATACCATGCTTGTAAGTGGTATTTGCCAAAAAATACTGGTTGAGAGACTGGACAAATTTCCCGAGCCGCTGACAGGCGAGGGATATTTGTCTAGTCTCGAAACCAGTATTTTTTGGCAAATACCACTTACAAGCATGGTATATTTCTATAATTCCACCGAATATGTGGTTATCATTACCTGAAGATAAATCCCGAGATCATCGGAATGTAAAATACTACTATTTTTAATCACGCTCTATTTTTAGATATGGTATTTTCCTACCTGCCGTTGTATTTCTGAAAAATACCACGGCACTTAAAATGGCGGGAAAAAAAATACCATGGTAAAGGAAAAATTGGAGTAAATCATAATATTTACAGAAAAATAGCATAGCTTTTATCCAATGAAAATCCAGCATTTTTATATAAGGTGGAATTATTCTTAAAATTGGTTTCACTGAGATTCCCTATATAAACAAAGGCTTACTTGTTTACTTAGTCTTTTGAATGGGTATGGGGGTCAATATACCATGGGTAGGGGGGTCGATATACCCATGGTATATCGACCCCCCTACCAATGGTATATCGACTCCCTACCCCATACAATTATTGACTTTTAATGCAGTCTACTCATGACCAGGTCCACATAGTCATGAGTAGACTGAAATTAAAAGTCAATAACTGCTTATTAAATAATAAGGAATTTTTCAACTTTTCAACAGTATATTCAACAAAATAGGCTACAATTGTTTTATTATTTTTCAAGATTATTTAAATATTAAAATTTTGAAATATGATGAAATTTTTGAGTTTTGAAATTTTATATATTTTTTTTTATTTTCAAATTTTCAAATTTTTTGAAACTTTTGAACTTTAAATTATTTTTTGGAAAATTTTGACCCCCTACCGATGGTATATTGACCCTGTACCCATGGAATATCGACCCCCCTACCCATGGTATATCGACATTTTGACCCCCCTATCCATGGTATATTTACCCCCCTACCCATGTTATATTGACCCCCTTACCCATGGTATATAGACAACCCTACCCATGATATTTTGAACCCCTACCCATGGAATATTGAACCCCCTACCCATGGTATTTTGACCCACCTATCCATGGTATATCGACCCCCCTACCCATGGTATATTGAACCCCTTACCCATGGTATATCGACCCCCCTATGCATGGTATTTTGACCCCTAGCCATAGAATATCGACCCCCTACACATGACATTTTGACCTCCCTGCATATTTTTTTATTATAAATGGGGGGGTTCAAAATACCATGGGGGTTCAATTTACCATACAGGGGGTTCAGTTTTCAATAAGGGGGTTCAATATACCATGGATGTAAATCGACCCCGGGTTCAATTTACCATGGGGTTCAAAATACCATATGACACCGGCAGAAATTACTGAACCCCTCAAAATTAGCGGTGGTAAAAACCACAAGTACGATTGGCTTGTGGAATATTCTTCATAAAAAATTAATGATCACGTCAATTGCTGAATTCTCGCATTCAAATCGAACAACTGCGTTCGGCCACGACCAAGTTGACTGGATATTCCCTGTTTTAAAAATAACTTTACCATAAAATCGTAAATAGCAGTTTGCGCATGAGGTAAATATATATGTTTTTGCCCCAATATCTTTTCATCCTTGTGTAAAACTCGGACCGGTGTCATATGGTATTTTGAACCCCATGGTAAATTGAACCCGGGGTGGATTTACATCCATGGTATATTGCACCCTCTTATTGAAAACTGAACCCCCCCCTGTATGGTAAATTGAACCCCATGGTATTTTGAACCCCCCATTTATAATAAAAAAAATATGCAGGGAGGTCAAAATATCATGTGTAGGGGGTCGATATTCTATGGGTAGGGGGTCAAAATACCATGGATAGGGGGGTCGATATACCATGGGTAAGGGGTTCAATATACCATGGGTAGGGGGGTCGATATACCATGGATAGGTGGGTCAAAATACCATGGGTAGGAGGTTCAATATTCCATGGGTAGGGGGGTCAAAATACCATGGGTAGGGGGGTCGATATACCATGGGTAAGGGGGTCAATATAACATGGGTAGGGGGGTCAATATACCATGGATAGGGGGTCAAAATACCATGGGTAGTGGGGTCGGTATGCCATGGGTAGGGGGGTCAAAATACCATAGGTAGGGGGGTCGATATACCATGTGTAGGGGGGTCGATATTCCATGGGTAGGGGGGTTGATATACCATTGGTAGGGGGTCAAAATTTTCCAAAAAATAATTTTAAAGTTCAAAAGTTTTTGAAAATTTGAAAATAAAAAAAAATATACATATTGTATAAAATTTCAAAACTAAAAAATTTCATCATATTTCAAAATTTTAATATTTAAATAATCTTGAAAAATGATAAAACAATTGTAGCCTATTTTGTTGAATATACTGTTGAAAAGTTTGAAAAATTCCTTATTATTTAATAAGCAGTTATTGACTTTTAATTTCAGTCTACTCATGACTATGCGGACCTGGTCATGAGTAGACTGCATTAAAAGTTAATAATTGTATGGGGTAGATATACCATGTTATATCGACCCCCTACCCATGGTATATCGACCCCCTACCTATGGCATATTGACCCCCCTACCCATGGTATATCAACCCCCCTACCCATGGTATATCGACCCCTTACCCATGGCATATTGACCCCCCTACCCATGGTATATCGACCCCCCTACCCATGGTATATCGACCACCTACCCATAGTATATCGACCCCCTACCCATGGTATATCGACCCCCCCTACCCATGGTATATTGACCCCCCTACCCATAGTATATCGACCCCCTACCCATGGTATATCGACCCCCCTACCCATGGTATATTGACCCCCCTACCCATGGTATATCAACCCCCCTACCCATGGTATATCGACCCCCAACCCATGGTATTTTGACCCCCCTACCCATGGAATATTGACCCCCTACCTATGGTATATCAAACCCTCTCTTATGGTATTATGAACTCCTCTTTTGGTAGAAATGAAGGGGGGTTCAATTTACCATGAGGGGGTTCAAAATACAATGACAAAAAATTGACCCCGGGGTCAAAATACCATAAGGAAAATTGAACCCGGGGTCAAAATATCATAGGTAAATCGACCCCAGGTTCAATTTACCATGGGGTTCAAAATACCATATGACACCGGAACAAAGCTGACATCATTTTTTTTTTTAAATTACCGATTACAAATTATGTTCAAACACAAACTAGTGTAATCTTCAGTATACAAGTATGATCATTATGTATTATGAATATTTGACTACACAATATTTTGTGCGATTTTTTTTTATCCATTTAAAATGCAGGGTTGAACCATTTTGGGGCGTACTGCCTTGTTGCTTAACTCTGTCCATATTGTTTAACTTCCGGTATAATATAATAATAATTCTTTATTGGATAAAGCACAGCAGATAACAATGCGTAATCCATGTTCACATACAATGACAATACAAGTATATAAATACTGATGAGTATAAATATAAAGAAATGATTTAATTATAGTTCTAATAACACCATACAAATGACATATTACAAAGTGAAACCATTCTAAGACTAGCCAACATTGAACTGCTTTTGACGTATGTCAAAGGATTCTTTCAGAAAAATACATGAATTTTTAGCATCTGTCAAGTTGACTGGGTTCAAAATTTTAGATATTAAATAAATTTCATCTGAATCAGATTGAGATTCTTCATTTATAAGATAAAAAAATAAAAACCTATGGCTAATTTATTTAAATATTTTGACGGGGCCCTACCGCAGTTGTTCACAGAAATGAAAGTGTGCTGAAAAACATTTTTAAAAGGGGGTACGAGGAGATAAGGGATAGAAAATTACTAGAAATCTGGAAAAAGGACCAGACATAGCTCAAATACGAATAAATGTCAAAACGCCGACCCAACTTTTTTCCAAAATAATTTATCTTTTATTCAAATGTTAATAAATGTCTTCCCGCAAATCGTTTTTGTTCGAATATTTTTTTGGAACTTAAGTCGTGAAAGTAACAATATATATATTGTTTTTGTTTAATTATATTTGTATTGATCTATTTATTAAAATTATAAATTTTATTAATGATGATTGCATTTTATTTTAATTAGATAAATTCATATGTTTCATTAATTATTACACTTATATGTCTTGATCCGTGCCAATGGTCTTTGATGAGTTTAATTACAATTTACTGGTAATAAAGTAAAAAACACACAAGCCAAGGTATTGTGAAAAAGAAAAGGACCAAGCCAACAAAAGAATTTTGAGAAGTTTAAGCTTTGATAACAATGACTTGGTCAAGCCTAGCTGCTGAACCGGAGCTCTTTATGATCCTTTTGTTTGTTTTTATATAAGATATGGTGGACTATCCATGAATAATCTTGGCTGAAGTCGGTAATCTCAAATATTCAAAAAAGAAATTGGGGAAAAAAATCCATTATGCATGGTCTTGGTGAAATCTGAACTCTAAAGAGAAAGTTAATGGGATTTTTCTTTCAAAAACACTTAATGTTTTGCAGTCTCTGAAGTACATTTTTTGGTCCACAAAATGCTAGATTTCAGGAGCTTCCGGGGTCTTTGCCCCCCCTGGACCCCCTACTAGGCTTAGCCCTGGACCCACTGGGACCCTCCAGCGGGCCCAAGACCCCCGGCCAAATTTTTTAGGTACCTTCTAAAATTTAAGAAGTACCTCCTATTATAAAAAACTTTGAAACCCCTGCTACCTATGCAATTAATGCCCATCACCACTAGAGTTGTGATTTCAAACTCCTCTCAGGGCGAGGTTTACTCGATACAACATTATGTGAAAAGGTTTGTCAATTACTTGCACTTAGTCGGTTGCTTTTTTAAGGGTACCCCAGTTTACTCAACCAATACAACTGTTCGCCATGATATAACTGAAATATTGTTGAAAATGGTGTTAAACACCATAAATCAAACAAAGCATTTTTTATTTTACATTTACATGGTTCCATTTTGTTTATCTCCATTACTTTGTATGTTCCCTGTATACCAAATTTAACACACTACAACAGAGAAGGTCACTCCTTATTCTACACCACAGGGTTTCAGCTGGATTTTATTATACTAAGGTCAAATGACCTAACTCATATAAATTCCTCAGGCCTTTTGTCCTGAAAGGCACTTATTCAATAGGTCAATTGTGTCCTAATTTGTCTAAAACTGATAGGTCATTTAATGATATAATTATATTAAGGTGTGGTTTGATTCTTTTAATGCAGCTGGAGCTTAATTTAATATTCATTTGTTTCAAACTTGCATACTTATTATGATATTTGGAATTGACAACCAGACAGGTTTTCAGAGGTCACCATCTCTTTCCAAAAAAAAGTTAAACTCAAGTGAAAATAAATAGAAATTAAAATCAAATTCCCCAATGAGGAATGAGTCAAAGACTTAAGAGAAAGCTACCCTAAATAGGTTACAAAAAAGTCTGCTTTTAAATAAACATTTTGTAGATTTTTTTTTTTTTACATTTAAATTCACAGAGAAATAACAATTTTAGTGGATCTTTTCAACCATTTGTCTTAATCAGGAAAAAGCTTGTAATATTTGTCCATTTCAAAGGTTTCAGTATTTCCCAAAAACCTAAATCAAGTCCTCTATCGTATCTTGAACAAAAGACAAGTTTAAATTTGGCGCCAAATTGATATCCGATAATTTTTACGTATCCGGTCCGGAGTGATTCTTGTTCTTATATTTCAAATATTGATATTTTTGTTCATTAAAGCGTTTCTGAGATTGCGACTTTAATTTTGTCAATGTCCTTGAACTTCATAAAAGCATGTAGGAACGATAAATGATACAATAAAAGAGTTTTGATCTGGCGTTTCACTTTAGTTTTAATCAAAATAAATTATGGACAAATTGGAGAATACTTGATCACGTGTCGGATGCATAGTAACATGTGTCAGTCTTTTTGGCCACTTATTTTGAAAAAACGGTCATTTTGAAAGCAATGTCAAATTATTTCCTGTCATATACGCAAATTATCGGCCCATGACCGATGACCGACGCCAAACGGAAACCGTGCACCACATTAGGTATACTACTATGTTCTCACCATGTAGCAAACATCATTCATGATTCCTACATCTGATTATTATTTTCTGAAGGGGAGCACTTTGTCATAATTACACTTTGTTTCATCATGTGTCAAATAACGCCATTCCCTATCTCATGTTAAAAATGTCAAATAACGCCATTCCCTATCATATGTTAAAAATGCATTATACCATTAAACTTAATACAAACATCAATAACTGTCAATGATATTTGTGACTTCTTATTGGGGAATTCTATAATTGAAGTGTGCTGTATATGACGCTATTCTTTGTGCATCTTCTGACATTATGGTCACAAAACTTTTGGGCTAGATTTTTCAGTCGTACTCGAAAAAACAGCATAATTGCAGGACCAGAATATGCTGTAATGCCAGTAGACTGGTACTACGGTTTCCTCCACCAATAAAACTGACCCCCACGATATAACTGAAATATTGTTGAAAGTGGCGTTAGACATCATAAACCTCACCCCAGTAGACCCAGTTGTTTTTGTGTTGGTTCTATTGTTTTGATAGACATCTCTAAATTAGTTGCTGTTGTTATTCCGTCTTTGTATTATATAAACATTACAACATCAAGAATTTACCGTTGTCAATTCTTTCTACAATTGCACTCCTGCATTTTGGACATTGGTCAAACCGAACACTGCAAGTCTCACACATGATCTTATGTCCACATGGTTTGAACGTTGCATTGGCGACATCCTCGTTACATGCAATACATGGTATGACCAGCACAGCAGCCAGAAGTTGTAGGAATGTGACTCTAGTCTGTGCCTTTTGCTTTCTATAAAATTCAGTATATATGTGTTATTAATGTACGTTGCTAAAAATATGAAGTAATAACACATAATTAATTTTAACATAAAAAGTACTATTTTAGGAATATATTTTGTCGCACACTGTCGGTCATTATATTGTGTCGGTTATTATAGTTGTTTTCGTTGCCTTTTTACATAACCATTATGTCATACACTAATACCATTTGTTTCAAATAAACGTAAGAGAAACCGAAGGGGCAATCAAGAATGGACAATAAAAAGAAACTGGCAACATTAGTTACACAAGACACAAGACGAAGCCAAAAAAACAAAAATATACAACACAATATGTGTTGGACACCACCATGCACAAGATGGAAAAAAGCAAAAAACACAACACAATATGTCTTGGACACCACTATACGCAAACATGTTATCATGTAGATAACAGTACATAATCACTACAAAAAATATATTTCTGCTGAAAAAAATATCGACAATTTATGTATTAGCTACTCCGCTTCAGGTAATAAATCAACATATGATAATTACTTTTCCTGTATATATTAAAACATTCTAAATAATCCAATCGTGACAGAACATTGTGCTAAAAAAAAGTCTTTACAGAAGTTTAAATGATCTAATTTGATTTGTTAAATATTACAAAATCAGATTAAGTGTTAATACGAGTTATAGGGTGAACTCCTGAATAGATTCATAGATATACATGAACGTAGCTTTATTGGTGGAGGAGACTGGAGTACCCGGAGAAAACCACCAACCTGCCGCAAGTCACCGACAAACTTGATCACATGATGTTGTATCGAGTACTCCTCGGCATAAGCAGGATTCGAACTCGCAACTTAAATAGTGGTAGCATGCACAGATCGCATAGGTAGTTATAAATCCAACTACCATATGATCACGACCACACTACTGTCCCTACATGAACTTATATCAGTAAGATGTAGTCAACAAAATGAAATAAAATAACACCTTGTTCATTGACTTACCTTTGTCTAATGAAATCCTCAACACCACTTTTAACACTTGGACTTTTACAGACTTGTAGTGGCGTTTTTCCATTTTTGTCTTGTTGGTCGACTATTGCTCCATTGTTGAGGAGGAGACAAGCGATCTTAACACGATCACTATCATCATTTGGTTTCCTTAGCATTAATCCCAGAAGCTGAAAAAAAGTTTAAATGGGTTGATAATGTTTATAACGTACAGTGAATCATGTCTAAACTGAACCTCATTAGGACTAACTTTTTGTGTTCAGAATAAACTGGTGTGTATATTGTAGATTAAATTAATAATGATTTCCTACATTGGAACTTTATTTAAATTTCTGCTTATACAGGATTCCGGTTTTTCAGGGTTCGGTTTAAACAGGTGTGACTGTATTCTACTGAATGATATGAATGATTTATGCAATTATTACTAATAGCTTGTTAGAATTTGTCCTTCGTGGACCGTTGAGTGAGAAACAGTTTGTACTTTTAAACAGTTCCCTTGTTTTCTTTTTTTACTTCTATTAACAGTATACAGTTATTGACTGGGTCCGAGGACAACAGCTGTTTTGTTTGACCCGAGGACTGAACTGTTGCCCAAAGCCGAAGGGTCAAACAAAACAGCTGTTGTTCGAGGAACCAGTCTATAACTGATTTGTTATACCTTATCATACTTAATGCTTTCTAATTTAATTTCTTTTCCTGTTTTTAGTTTTACTGGCTTATCGGGACCAGCTTATAAATTATTTTTGAATTTGTATCCTGTATTTCTGCCATTCCAATAGCAGTCTTTTTTGCTATAGTATATAATTCATTAATAAGTCTGTTTTAGTAAACGTTACACAGACGACAGGGAATCACGGGACATACGCGTGCAGCTATTTTAAGTAACCAATAAAAGTAGGGCAATCGGTCAACAGATCGGACCCGGTCCAACAAACCGAAAACTGTTGATGGTCAACAGATCACTGATTCAAGGATTTTGAGATTTTTAAAAAAACAGTAAAAAATGTTGATTTTTTATTCCTAATACATTTATATAGAGAAAAAAATTATAAGGTATAACAATCACGTATATATACGGAACAGATAATATAAAGAACAAAAACATACTGAAGTCAAACGCTGCAGTATTTTTGCTTGTGAATTTTAATTTCCTTTTTGCTTATTCGACATGACTTTATGACTGATTGTTTTCTTATTGTTGTGTGCCATGTTATAAATTGTAGGTAGAGTGTTTAAAACATAATGTAGTTGTAACTCCTGACCAATCCTATGTTGCTTCAATGGTCGAGTACGTAATTATAAAATAAAGCTCTTACACCTGGGAGTTGACGTTGTTGGCCTCCAAGGGTAAGATGTAAAGGTGCGTTTCCATCTTTATCTTGTACGTTCACCTCTGCCTCTGTAGACAAAGAGAGGATCAACGTAATATATAAATACATTTACATTTAATTTCAAGACTGTCGTTAATCTGTACATGGACCGTTGTGATCATGATCGTAGTGTAGTTGGATATATATTTACCTATGTAATATGTGTCTGTCGTAACAAACGTTTTGAATTCGATTGTCTTCCATGCGGTTCATGGCGAGGTGTACTCGATATAGCATAATGTGATGAGTTTTATCTGTTATTTGCGATAGGTCGGTCCTTTTTACTGGTTATTTCGGTTTCCTCCACGACCTATCCTTCCGCAGCACCTAAGTTCACCTCCGTTTTAGTGGAGATTTCGTGTTGCTCAATTGTTAGCTTTCTGTGTACTTTTTTTTAATCATTCTTTGTCTTTTGTCTTTTTTCTTTTTGCCATTTCCTTGTCTACTTCCTCTTCGAAACACGGCTTCTGATTACCACTTTGGTATCTTTCAAGCTTTTCTTCTATAATAAGTTACTTTTCATTATAAGGAAAACATATTCAGACTTGTTTGACTTTGATTATTACTTACAATCACATAACACTGATTTACAGTTCCTAAATAATGTAATTATTATTAAAACTAAAGTTCTCCTCCCTCAGACATAGGCGATCATAACGGAATTTGGTTATCCTGTTTTGGTCCTTTGTGTTTTGCTTGTTTTTTTTTTGTGTGTTTGTTTTTTGTTTTCAAACACTTTTAAATTATTTGACTTTCCAATAATTCTATATTAAGCATTCCTGTTGAAGGTAATTGCAGAAACGTGTCATTCGCAGTAAATTTGATATCTACGTTTTTATTACTGAGAAATAAAAACATACATATCGAATTTTGTGCTCAGTTGTTGAAAGGTCCAATTAAAAATTCCAGATAACAAATACATGTTAAAACCAAGAACTTAATCAAACGACAAACACATTTTGGCAGAAACACAGTTATGGTTTAAAACAAACTAATAAATGCATGCAATACGTTATTGTTCTATACTAATGCTTACTATTTTTGATAAGAAGTTCGACCATTTCAAAATATCCCTCGTGACATGCAAGGTGGAGTGGAGTTAACCCATTTGTATCTCTAAGGTCCACAACTGCATGCTGAAAATCAATAAATATGCAACCGAAATTACACAAACTGAGATCGGGGCGAGCCTTTTTTTTTGCTGGCTAAAATATATTTTACTTTAAAGAATCGGATATATGCATACGTATATTAGCATTCGCTTGAATCTGATTAGTTCGAAACTCGTTATCCCGAAGTCTAGTAGGGGCCGTCGTGGTCGTGATCGTATGGTAGTTGGATTTACAACTACCTGTGCAATCAGTGCCTATCACTACTAAAGTTGTGAGTTCGAATCCCGCTCATGGTGAATTCGATACAACGTTATGCGATAAAGTTTGTCAGTGACTTGCGATAGGTCGGTGGGTTCTTTGCGGGTACTCTGGTGTCCTCCACCAATAAAACTGAGCGCCAAGATATAACTGAAACATTGTTGAAAGTGGCATTAACACCATAAACAAACCTATCGTTTATGGCTAATACTAGCTTAACTCGAATACTCTTCAACTAAAAAATATTTTGGCGACATTTCCTTCGATACAACAAGGATCTACCAAGGAAGATGTATTTAGATATATCCACAGTCTGGTGATAGATATACATTATTCGGACAGAGGTTGTTCCATTTTCTTAAAGGGAAACTTTGCAAAAAAAATATTTTTTTATATGTTTTTCCTGATGTATAAATATGGATGTTTATATGTATATTAGCGTTTTATTATGTTGGATAAGGGAATGAAATTGATTTTAAAATTCGGTCAACGATAGATGGTTGTTGCCATTTTGATAGCATCTTGATACCAATTATCACGTGATGTCTAAATACCACCACGCCCCAAAACAAGCGTGACAAACCGGGGTCCTCATTCAGTGTCGATATGGCTTGTCAGGCGTAATTCATTTTATTTTTCTTATTATTCTAAATAGATGAATTTATTACACAATCACTTTTTGCAGATTTACGTTTTGTTTCTATATACTTATGGCAAAACAAACGAATCGGAGAAAACGGTCTGTCTTTAATGAGACACATTTACAAAAGAATTTTTTTGAAAATTGAAGAACTACGAAATTATGTGAAAAAAAAGAATGGACATCGGAACAATGCCATGAAATCGTAAAAAAATAAAAATAGGCCTATAATACGGGGCAAAATTGTTTTAATGATATTATTTATAAGATCGCACTTTGTAATCGATCGTTCATGCACTACAATAAAGCTGCACAGAAGCTCTGCTTCTTAGCTAAAAGCACAGAAAGTTACAAGGTAGGAAGCCATAAAATTGAGAGGATTATGTAAACATATAATTTGTAATAGTTTTCATTTGACAATTACAGACGATGAGTATTATAAATACTTTTAAAGTTTATTATACAAAACTTCAGGGTACATCTCTTACGTAATATATAATTTGTTTATGGAAATACAATATTCTTATTCGCCAACAGTAAAAAGATTAATCTGTTTTCATAACGGTTATTTCTGATTTGAACAAAGCGTAACATATAATATGTCTCTGCGTAAAGAAAACATTTTTGTTTATTTTAATCACATCTTTCGAACTGGCGGACCCTTCTGATTAATCTCAGAATAGTCATAAAAAAGATGGTTGTTGTTTTTACAAGGAAAAATTGCATACAAATGGTTTTTTTTGGGGGGTTTGCAAGAAGAATTTTCTACCCTGCCCTGTTCACCCTGCTTTACTTCATAATTTTGGTTTTTGCTATATGATTCTGATGAGGCACAAAAAAAATCAAGATAAAAATGAACAATTCAATATAACTTACGATCAATGTTAATCTTAAGATTTTTTTTGTAAAAATAGCCCCAGAATCATTGCTGCATCAGGAGCGAATCCAGCAGTTTTGAAAACGGGGTCCCAGGCTCTTGTTTGCCAATTTTTACCCAATTTATACACAAATTTTACTAAATTGTCGAACACCCCTTGATCCGCCAGTGTGCATTAATATGCACCCATTCCTAATGTATACTTGATCAGGGTCGTGTATTTTGATCACCTATTAGAACCTTTAAAATGTGTATTGCATCTCCTATTCTAGTAATGGGTAGCATTAACGGGTCACAAAATGTGTATCGCGTTTCTGATTATTGCCAAAGATTGTGACACATATGTATTCAAGTATTCGGTCAGAGTCCCGTCGACCGGATGTAAAATGACACTTGTATATTCTGCCTGGCGACTTCCTGTGTGGACCTAAACTCATTATGCAATATTAGGTACCCTGCTGAGTGAACCGGTGTGAATGTACCTGTCGTTTTCAGAATGAAAATAAAATTAAGTAAATCCCGCCTTTCACTTCTTATTTCAGGAATTATTTGCCTTAATTTATTGAAGAATAAAATATTTAAAATTAAAATATGGTCTCTCGCTTCTGAAAATACATGAAAAATATAAGAAATATATTTTCCGCATAATATTTTACGTTTCGCTCATCAAAAATGACAAACAAACAAAAAAAGGAAAAGAAATTAACATTTTTTAAATCACTTGCTCGCTCCAACGTTTTTAGCACAAAATCCGAAGAACAAGAAGTAAATTTGGTGTGGCCTAATCTCTGTATATTTTGACTGCTCTTCATCTGTTTATACCACTCATGATCATGATCTCTTTCAAACTTTTTCTGAATGAATATCAGTGGATATCAAAATTATAGGTCAAGTTTGCTTACAGGGTTCCGAGCTGAAAAAAATCATATATTTAGGCTTTGTGCCTTCTGGGGGTCACTGAGCAAAGAGGTTTTTTTTCTTTAAACACTAACTTTGTAAACTCAGTTGCCACCCATTCTCCAAACCTTTAATTTTTAGTTCTTTAATTAAAATTAAAACATCTTTTATGAACATCGATCATTAAAATTGTGAATACATATTAATTATGATGAGACAGCTATATATAGTTAGGCCAATTTGGCACCTCTAATAATGAAAACTTATAATTTCAAGGATGGTGTATACTTTTTATCATCTAAAACATAATTACTATTATAATTGTATCTGTTATTTCAACATTATATTTATTCTAATGTTTTAAAAATATTTTATCTTTAATAAATAATAAACGATCTACCAACTCGTCTTGGAAAGCAAATAGTGTGTATTCAAATTCCCATTTTATTAATCCGATCAATACACAAGTTACGCGTTGTCAAAATTATCCATTATATTTTTCAGCACATTAGCAGTAAAACAAAATGAACATAATTGTAAAAGGGATCCTACATTATAGTGAATATAGGTGACTGTTGTAAAACACTCTTTCCGTTGTAAATATAAAGGAAATGAAACATTTTGTTCATTTAAAATAGTTGTTTGTCAAAAAGGTACGTAGCTGTTCACTTCAGTATTTAATTTTCCAACGGTTATTAGATTTAAATTAGTCCTCTGAGCACTTTAAATGAAGCGAATTTAACATCAGCGACCCAGACTTTAAATTTCAATCCCACAATGCAATTGTCGGGCTAAAACGTCACAACCCATGAACAAATTTGAAATAAAATTACAAATTTGCAATTTGCTTCGTTATTTGTGGAAATATGTCGATAAAACTTTGTGAATAATGTATTTTATATCACCAGGAACATATTTAGCTAACATGTAAAAAATCACGAAGTTTCCCTTTAAGATGAAAACATTACATTTTATTTCATTTTTATTTTTTAAATTAGCAAATAAACATTAGAGAACATCGAAGGGGCAATCAAAAATGGGTAATCCAGAGATACTGGTAACATAGAGTACACAATACGAAGACAAACAAAACCAAAACATAACACAATATGCAAGTAATAATATGGATGTAAATAAACATGAGAAACTACATAGCTTTACACTTATAAAGACACAAATTAAAGTAAAGGAACGACATGCTTAGTGCTGTTCTAGACAGTATAAATTGAATTTTTGATTTGCTTGCATTATGGCTATCTTGCTAAGAATAGATAAGCTAAAATTTATACCTTAGACATCAACGTTACTGCTATATCCTTGTGGTCATTAACAGCAGCTACATGAAGTGCTGAAAATCCATCTTTCTTTGTCGTTTTTATCAAATCGGGGAGTTTCTCTAACAATTTTTTTGTCGCGCTATTAACAGAACATAAATCATATCAAATTCTAACTATTTTACAACCATGCAAGACAAAATGTATATTTCAAATATACCACATGCATTTATGGTGTCAGGTGTCAGGGTCACTATTTTGATTCCATTTTAAATGTTCTCTTGTCTTCATTTTTATATGCCACATATACATATTTCTCCTATTCTTAGCATGCTTAGCAAGTTGGTACAATTTTCGTAATATTTTATATCACCACATACACGGTGTTTAAATGTCTGCATGAGAATTCCCACCACTTTCCTTTCGACAGTCATTAACGACGGAAATTAACAACTTAGAAACATATTTGATGTATTGGTTATAGAAGAAACAGATTCTCTTTCCGCTATCAGTGTATTACGACTTTAACTCTCTATAATGCAGAAATTTTGTAATCTGCTAATAACAGAAGAAGAATATATATATAATACAAACAAGGGCCTGGGTGGCTCAATGAGTTAGGTAGTTGGATTACCTAACAACTCATACAAGCCTATCACCAATACGGCGTGGGTTTGCGCCCGGCTTTTGTAAGTTACAAAAAAGGGTGCACTTGAATAGCAGCCGCAAGTGATAAAGTTTACCAGTTGCTTGCCTATGGTCAGTGGTTCTCTCCGGGCTTCTTCCACCACTAAAACTGGTCGCCATGATATAGCTGAAAGATTGCTGAAAGTGGCATTAAAACACCAAAAATAAACAAAAAATAAAAAAATATAATACAAACATGAATTCATGCGTAAAAATGAAACAATTAAAAAAATTATACAATGTAATAATGAAAGAAGGGAACTCTCACACCAAGCATGGAGTAAGACATTTTTTTAATAGAAAGTAAATCTTACTAAACATTCCGATATATTATAAGGTACATATAGTGTATTTTGAAAAGAAAACAAGTAGTAGGTCGCTATTAAAATTTTGCATCTGTTCTTGAATGCTTGGTATTTTTACAAACCTTTGGTGTTGAGACACAGAAAGGCTGCGCAAAGGGTGGTCTATATTTGATTGATATAATAAAACGAGTATGGCCATCTAAGGAGATTCACACGAATAATGATCACAAGGGTTTTCTTACGCAGATATAAGTCCTCGAGAAACCAACACTTCTCAGGAGGTTGACAATTAGGTGATCCCCACCTCCCAAGAAGGCAGTAATGGTAATATGTCACAATTTTGTAGTTTTATTTTTGAAATGTAAACTTACTGATCATTTTCTTTCAATGCGGCAAAGATAAGTGGGTTAAAATCCTTGTTGTTTGTAAGAGTCAAATTGATGGACGGGTGAGCAAGTAACAAATTGACAGCTGTGTCGTGGCCTATAACAATAGCGTCATGTAAAGCTGTGTCACCTTCAACATCCTGGAAATATTCAATATTATTATTCTTTAATTAAGAATCTGTAGTGATATTTGTACAGATGATAATTGATGATGTTTAATGCCACTTACAACAATATTTCAGTTATATCGTTATATGGTTAAATTTTTTGTTTATATAGCGATCAGTAGAAATAAACATTAGAGAAGACTGAAGAGGTAATCAAGAATGGACAATCTAGAGACACGAGCATTTGGCACACGAGACACAGGACGAAGACAAAAAAAAACAAATAAAGCACAATACAGCCCAGAAAACCAAAAAGATGAGCAACACGGACCCCACAAAAACACTGGAATGGCAAACTCATGTGCTCAAGTAGGGCCAACAGGGACGTGGTTACCACCATGATGATTAAGGTTGAAGGGGGAGATATGAGATACAAGTTTTTTTAAATTATTATTGAGTAGTTATTTATTATTTGGATTTTAATTTTTTTTCTATAGCTGAAGTGTTGTATCAGTCAAACATGGTGTTAAAGCATGCAGGTACACATATTTTAAACACATATTACAATGTAAAAAAAAATGCATGTGATCCGTGAACCATTTACAAAATCTGCTGACATCCTATAACATCCTAATAGCTTAAGTCAATAAATTAGTTCGTTGTTTGCTTTCAATGGGTTACGGTTATGATTATGGTGCTTAACACCACTTTCAACAATATTTCAGCTATTTCATGGCGGTCAGTTTTATTGGTGGAGGACACCGAAGTACCCGAAGAAAGCCACCCATCTGTCGTAAGTCACTGACAAACATTATCACATAAAGCTGTATCGAGCACACCACACCAGGAGCGGGATTCGACCTCACAACTTTAGTAGTGATAGGTATCCAACTACTAAGCGATCATGACTACCACTGCCCCAAACATAGATTTCAAACACATTGTTATTATTAATATATCACCTGAAGATTTGGATTACAACCTTTCTCTAAAACTTTTCTCAGAAGACTAAACATTCCAGCGAAACTTGAATGATGGGCGAGGCTGCGCTTATTTTTATCTATAATACGGACTGATGCTCCGCTATCTATCAAGGATATGGCTAGATTC
Source organism: Bathymodiolus brooksi (assembly GCA_963680875.1). NCBI lineage: Eukaryota > Metazoa > Mollusca > Bivalvia > Mytilida > Modiolidae > Bathymodiolus > Bathymodiolus brooksi. The sequence continues at coordinate 19,465,637 of OY804580.1, forward strand.
TCTTTTTTCCTTAAAATAAAAAGAATTAAAAGTATCAATGACGTACAATGCAATAACAATTAAATAATAATACAATCTTCTCATCCTCTCTCAAGCTCCCATTTACAGATATGTCGCAACAAAGTAGATCTGCGTAAACCCTATTCTGGGTTACATGCGACTAACCGCGTGTTACCGTCCAATGAAAATGATTGTTACGAGACTATAGAATCCCTATAATTCAAAATTAAGCTGTTTTGTTTGCTATCAGTAATTAGATTTGTCGAAAAGGGTCATAACCCGCATTTATCATATCTTTAAATATTCATGACATAGTGTCACTCCCATGGTTTCTTTATATCCTACACGTTGTGACATACATGTATATGTAAAGTGAGAAATGTGATTTTAATCAGATTATTAATAATAAAATAGCAGTTAATTATTTTTGCTGCTTTGTAAAAGGAGTAAGGCCACATGCATTTTACACAGATGCTATTTTGTAATTTATTCTATCATTGTGTATGCTTTTTGATATACTACGTTAAAATCTCCATATTGCATTTGCATTCGTTACTTTGATTTATCAATCATATTTAGAATGCATGTTTTGTTTTGTTTGTTTTGCTTTTGTTTTGTTTTGTTTTTTGTTTTGTTTTGTTTTGTTTTGTTTTTTATTTTTGTTTGTTTTATTTAAACCTTAATTCCACAGATTACCCTTTGGATATTTTCTAACCTTTCTTACCGTATCATTACATAGTGAGTGATCGCTGCTTAACACAACTGGTCAATTTTTTCAGCTATACCATAGATCATTTTTTTGTGAAGTGATATTGAGGCCTGCTTTGTATTAGAGCCATCCTGAAATGTTATGGTTCTAGCTCTCTTGAAACAACAATTTTTTTTCGTATTACTCCTACATCCTTAATGCTGCTTGCTTGGTCGAGAAGCAGCAAATATTATATAGATTTTGGTGTATCCAAACAGCAGTCTGCACCAAAAACCACTAGCGTTAAGCCCCAATCTAGTAAAAAATGGTTGGGCTAGTAAAAATTGCATAATATTTGCTTAATCAAATAAGGGACCAACCATTTAACTTGCAGGGGGGGATTATGGTTTTTTGTTTCGTTCAGAAAATTTTTTTCCGACAACACAAGAGTTAGAATAATTTTTTTTTGTCGCACAAAGTGCAAATTTTTTTTTTCAGAGTTCAACATTAGGTTATATGACAAAAACTCTGAATCAGATTATCATTTTTTTTCCTCCACCAAAATCAGAATATTTTTTTCAGCAACATTGGGAATCAAAATAATTTTTTAGAAAAAAACCATAAGCCCCCTTCAAGTTAAATGGTCGTTCCCTAAAGAAATTCTGTTTGGGCTAGTTTGTCAAAATGTTCTTGGCACAGACTGGAACGGGGGATCTAGCCAAAAGTTGTTCCGCAATCTAGGCGAGCACCTGAACCATTACAGAACCGAGTGGTCCCAATCAAAAAAGAGTAAAATTTTATGACAATGTACCCTGCCGCTGCTACTAAGACCGCTGTTGTACCATCTGCTGATTGTGCATTGATATCGGCACCATTTGCTAATAATAGTTTCATTATTTCAATGTGACCCCCGTGGGTTGCCAACATCAATGGTGTCAGATCTTTAAATTTGCAGTTGACCTAAATAAAAAAAAATAAAAAAATGCAAATGTAATCAAATGAAAAATATTCTAAATATAAATATTGAGTGGACTTTATTTACTTTCACTTTCTACACCTGGACAAGTTAGATTGATGTAAAACAGGGATCCTTAATGTGCAATCCTGGGAAGATTGTCTTATGTCCAACATTACAATTTGGTCAAATTGTGGTAGATGGGAGTGTTGGACAATATCACAAAAGACAGACAGATGTTACCACTAGTATCGAATCAAGTCCGACTAAAGATTGAACAACACGAACCTCATTAAAATTCGTGAGGGGAGCTCCGGGGGGATAGGCAGTTGCTCTTCCACTAGTGACACATGTGGCATTACACAAAATTTGGTGATAAGTCATGAAAGAGGAAAGCAGTACTACGACTAACGAAGTATATCCGTGGTCATCTGTGAGGGTTAAATATATCATGATGATTACTGTAAAGCTTCTGCCTTTTAATGGCCATCATCAAGTGCGCATGTAAGTTTATAGAATGTTAAAATACTGATGGGTCAGTAGTATGTATATTTAAAACTATGTACAGTTCCATTTTCTAATGTGGAAGTTGGCTAACTTGTTTTTTGAAAGCAACAAGTGTTGTGGCAGCTGCTGTGTTTGTAGGTAGTGAATTCCAATCTCGGATAGTTCGTGGGAAGAAGGAATACTTTCTATAGTCGCTGCTGCTGGATGGTACTTGGAAAGATAGCGGATGCATGTTTTTGGTGGTTCTTTTTGGTGGTATAAGTCTTTCCTCTTTGCTAATAGCGACATCTTCGTGGTGTGTTTTATAGTATGTGTAACCGAGCATCACGTCTTCTGTGTTGTAGTGATTTCCATTTAAGTGTGTCAAGCATGGAATCGACACTTGATCTGTTGCCTTGTCGGTTACAAACGTATCTGGCACCTCTACGCTGGACCATTTCTAGAGTATGAATATCTTTTTGTGTGTAAGGATCCCATACAGTTGAGGCATATTCCACTATTGGTCTTACTAGTGAGTTGTATGCATTTTGTTTTACAGTTGTTGATCCGATGTTAAGGTTACGTCGTAAGAATCCTAGTGTCTTATTTGCTTTGCCGCATATTGAGTTGATGTGTTTGGTCCAACGAAGGTCTGATGAAATTAGACAGCCCAGATATTTGGCACTTTCAACCGATTCTAAGGTGTGTCCATGTAGACTAGTTGTATTTGATTGGATTTGGTTTCCTGCTTATTGTTAGGACATTGCATTTGCCAGAGTGGAATTCCATTTTCCATTTCTTCTCCCAAATGCCTAGCTTGTTAAGGTCTGTCTGGAGTGCCAGGGCATCATTCTCAGATGTTATAGTTAGGTACGCTATGGTGTCATCTGCGAAGAGCCTAACTGTTGATTTTAGACCTGATGGCATATCGTTAATATAGAATAGGAACAGGCTAGGTCCTAACACTCACTGATCCTTGTGGTACACCAGAGTCAACGCTGATGTAATCTGATGTTACGCCGTCTACAATTACCGTCTGTGATCTATCGTGTAGGAAGTTTTTTATCCAGTTGTTAGTTTCACTACGGATTCCAGTTTTCTAGCTTGTGGACAAGGCGGCTGTGACTCACTTTGTCAAAGGCTTTAGAGAAATCCATGATAAGAACATCTGTTTGCTTCCCTGATGCCATATTGTTGCTGGTTTCGTTGATGAATTCAATTAGCTGAGTCTCACATGATCTTTTGCTCCTGAAGCCATTGTAGCGAATATAAGATGTTATTTCTGTCGACATGGCCCATAATGTGGCTTGTTATTATGTGCTCCATTAGCTTTCGAAGTGATGTAAATGTGAATGGAAATATTCTTACCAGTTCTTTCTTTAACTTGATAAATTGTTTTACTGAACCAATGTCGCCTTTAGCTGCAGCTTGAGCCATATGCTCTGGTCCTATTGTGCTTAGTTGTTGCTGATGATGCTCCAGGATCATCATATGAGCAACAAGACGTGCAAGAGAGTCACCCAATTCTTGTCGAGCATTTTCTGTTTAAAATGGTAAAATTATTTTTAAAAAAAATATATATATATATACAATATATTAAAAATTGCTGAGTTAGATTGCTGTCAAATTATAATATTAAGTATATATGTACCATCTACACACGCTTATACACACTACGATTATTGAAGCTCCTTTTAAAGGGAGTGGATGTGGTCGAGTGGTCTAGGGCGCTGGACGTAAGGCTAAGCGAATGGTGCTGCAGTGTATCAATGGTGTGGGTTCAAATCCCGTCGAGGGAAGAACAAAAATTTGACAGCTCTAAAATCTAATTCTAACACTGTTTGGTTTAATTTTCAGGCATATATAATATTTAGTATTAACCTAGTATCCTTAGTAACTTTGAGATCCAGTGGGACAGATATATTGTATGGTTTTCACTTGCTTCTAGACGTTTGTATAATATACTTTATTTCCTGTGACTGTATAGTGAATTCTTCATTATCCTATACAATATATTAAAAATTGCTGAGTTAGATTGCTGTCAAATTATAATATTGAGTATATATGTACCATCTACACACGCTTATACACATGTCTTACGTCTATCCCTAGATTTGCCTTACGAGAAAAGGTAACACTACGATTATTGAAGCTCCTTTTAAAGGGAGTGGATGTGGTCGAGTGGTCTAGGGCGCTGGACGTAAGGCTAAGCGAATGGTGCTGCAGTGTATCAATGGTGTGGGTTCAAATCCCGTCGAGGGAAGAAAAAAATTTGACAGCTCTAAAATCTAATTCTAACACTGTTTGGTTTAATTTTCAGTCGTATATACGGTCATGTGTGTACATATGTGTGCTAGTGAACGGTCATGTGTGTACATGTGTGTTAGTGAACGGTCATGTGTGTACATATGTGTGTTAGTGAACGGTCATGTGTGTACATATGTGTGTTAGTGAACGGTCATGTGTGTACATACATTAGTGAACGGTCATGTGTGTGCATATGTGTTAGTGAACGGTCATGTGTGTACATATGTGTGTTAGTGAACGGTCATGTGTACATATGTGTGTTAGTGAACGGTCATGTGTGTACATGTGTGTTAGTGAACGGTCATGTGTGTACATGTGTGTGTTAGTGAACGGTCATGTGTGTACATATGTGTGTTACTGAACGGTCATGTGTGTACATATGTGTGTTAGTGAATGGTCATGTGTGTACATATGTGTGTTAGTGAACGGTCATGTGTGTACATATGTGTGTTAGTGAACGATCATGTGTGTACATATATGTGTTAGTGAACGATCATGTGTGTACATATGTGTTAGTGAACGGTCATGTGTACATATGTGTGTTAGTGAACGGTCATGTGTGTACATGTGTGTTAGTGAACGGTCATGTGTGTGCATATGTGTGTTAGTGAACGGTCATGTGTGTACATATGTGTGTTAGTGAACGGCCATGTGTACATGTGTGTTAGTGAACGGTCATGTGTGTACATATGTGTGCTAGTGAACGGTCATGTGTGTACATATTTGTGTTAGTGAACGGTCATGTGTGTACATGTGTGTTAGTGAATGGTCATGTGTGTACATGTGCGTTAGTGAATGGTCATGTGTGTACATATGTATGTTAGTGAACGGCCATGTGTACATGTGTGTTAGTGAACGATCATCTGTGTACATGTGTGTTAGTAAACGGTCATTTGTGTACATATGTGTGTTAGTGAACGGTCATGTGTGTACATATGTGTGTTAGTGAATGGTCATGTGTGTACATATGTGTTAGTGAACGGTCATGTGTGTACATATGTGTGTTAGTGAACAGTCATGTGTGTACATATGTGTGTTAGTGAACGATCATGTGTGTACATGTGTGTTAGTGAACGGTCATGTGTACATATGTGTGTTAGTGAACGGTCATGTGTGTACATGTGTGTTAGGGAACGGTCATGTGTGTACATGTGTGTGAGTGAACGGTCATGTGTGTACATGTGTGTTAGTGAACGGTCATGTGTGTACATTTGTGTGTTAGTGAATGGTCATGTGTGTACATATGTGTGTTAGTGAACGGTCATGTGTGTACATATGTGTGTTAATGAACGGTCATGTGTGTACATATGTGTGTTAGTGAACAGTCATGTGTGTACATATGTGTGTTAGTGAACGGTCATGTGTGTACATGTGTGTTAGTGAGCGGTCATGTGTACATATGTGTGTTATTGAACGGTCATGTGTGCACATATGTGTGTTAGTGAATGGTCATGTGTGTACATATGTGTGTTAGTGAACGGTCATGTGTGTACATATGTGTGTTAGTGAACGGTCATGTGTGTACATATGTGTATTAGTGAACGGTCATGTGTGTTAGTGAACGGTTGTGTGTTAGTGAACGGTCATGTGTGTACATATGTGTGTTAATGAACGGTCATGTGTGTTAGTGAACGGTTATGTGTTAGTGAACGGTCATGTGTGTACATATGTGTGTTAGTGAACGGTCATGTGTGTACATATGTGTGTTAGTGAACAGTCATGTGTGGACATATGTGTGTTAGTGAACGGTCATGTGTACATGGGATTTAAGATGGCCGACAAGCTAGTCACCTGAGTTTTTGCTCTGCAGTTTTCTGATAATTTCACTGTGTTATGGAATGAAATTAAGAAAATTATTCATATCTACATGCTCAGGACATTATTATCTACAAGTTATGGAAACTTTATGTTAAATATTTGAACTTTAAATTCTTAAATTTGATGGAAATATATTTAACCTTTGTCTTGTGAACAGAACTCAGTTACAATCTACAAACACTTTACAATTTGGATTGGATTATAACTCACAACATATATAACATGCCTGGGAATAGTGATAAAAGTAGTGAGAAACCAAAACCTGTTCAAACTGTACAAACACTGCTTGCAGCAAAAAATGGAAATGAAAAACAAAAGAAGAAAACTCCTAAAAGGCCTAATATAGAAGTTTCAATGGATAGTAGTTCAGATTTGACAATTGAATTGACAAATTTCCAAAATGATCTGGACATTATCAAGGATAGCCTGGAGGGTGTTGTTACAAAAACAGATCTTGACAAATCTCTTGCTGACATTGTAAAGAAAAGTGATTTAGAAACTGTAGTCACTTCAATTGTCACCAAATTACTTGATAGCTTCAAGAAAGAAATAAACGAAAAAATTAGTGAAAAGTCAAACAAACAGACAAAGGCTATTGAAAATTTAACTAAGGAGAATGAGGAGTTGAGAGAACAAATAGCTGGACAAAGAAAAAAAATGAGCGAGATTCAGAAACAGGTAGCTGATAACGAAATCATATCAAAAGAGGCACTACAAATGTCTAATTATAACCAGCAATACTCCAGGAAATTTAACATCAAAATCATGAACTATCCTGAGAATAAAGACGAAAAAATAAGAGATATATTTGTCAAGGATATTGTAAAGGACAAACTAAATGTAAAAGTTGATTCATCAGAGATCCAGGCTATACATAGGATACCATGGAAGATCGGTGAAGCAAGACCTGTAATTGTGAAATTAGTCAATTCTGAAGTGAAATACAGGATTATGAGGGCAAAAAAGAACTTGCCAAAGAAAGAGACTGTAAGACTGGTAGACGATGTTACAAAACACAATATGGGACTTATAACAAGACTGAGAAATTGTAAAGAACTTGAAAGTGCCTGGTACTTTAATTGTTCTGTGTATGGTAAAACTTTTGACGAAAAGAGAATAAAATTTGATATTTTTGATGACATCAACAACAAAATTGCAAAAAGACACTAAATTAACCATTTGCTCTGGATTTATATGTACTATAAAGGAATACAGTGAACTTTTATTCAATAAACAGTAAGTTTATTTACATTTTTTTTTTTTTTTTCAATTATATAATTTTGTTGTTTATGAATGTAAAAAAGGGTGATAAGTTAAATTAGTAAAATATCTTTTATTGTTAACACACTAAATGATCATCAAAATTAAACATTTTCAAATCCACTTCTTTTATATTATATACAATACAAATATTGTGAGCATAAAATTGTAATACATGTACCTGTAAATTACAGTTATCATTTTTATAGCCAAAGGGAGATAACTCAAATCATATTACCAATCAATGAATCTCTTAAATTTTGTGCTGTACCCTAAAAATATCTAATCGTCAAATGAAACCTTTCAAAACGGTTTATTTTTTAATATTGGATATTTTCATTTATTAGTAATTTATTAATTCTATGTAAGATTAAATAAATACTTTAAAACTATGAATTTACAAAATGTATAACTCTCTTTTTTTGGTTTGGTTTTAAAAATCAGGGCTAATTTTCTTTTTTTCAAATGTATATGTAAAATATCAGATTGACTGCCCTCGTGTTTCAATTATTTACATGTATAAAATGTGCTATCTTAAGTGTATGAATGAGTGTAGTGGTATGGTTTGTGTATCTGTGTTCTTGGTTGTATTGACTTGTAACTTGCTCCTATCGGTATATCAACATGTTAATATAACATAATGAATAACCATATACAAATTTTGTCTATGAATGTAAGGGGTCTTTTTTCAAATACTAAAAAGAGGTCAGATGTATTTAATTGGGTCAAGGCAAAGAAAATCTCCATAGTTTGTTTTCAGGAGACACATAGTACCAAAGATGTAGCAGTCAAATGGGAGGACGAATGGGGTAGTAAATGTTTTTTTAGTCATGGTGATAGTAAAAGTGCCGGAGTAAGTGTTATGTTCAGAAATGGTTTTGATTTTAAGGTTAATGATTCTATATTAGATCAGAATGGTCGCTATATTATTTTAGATTTAACTGTTTATGAACAACGTTTAACACTAGTTTGTTTATATGGTTACAACACTGACAAACCTGAATTGTTTACTGAAATACTGCAAAAGTCTGCAGGATTTGCTAATACTAGTTTTTTATTTTGTGGTGACTGGAATGTAGTACAGAATAAATCTGATGATACTTATAATGTAATACATGACAGAAACCAAAATGCACGTAAGAAAATAGAGGAACTTAAAGAAACATTTGAATTATTAGATCCTTGGCGAACTTGTTATCCTGTGGATAAAAAGTTCACATGGCGTCAAACCTCTCCTATTAAACAAAGCAGAATTGATTACTTTCTTGTCTCAGAAGATATTTTTTCTCTCATGGAGTATACCAAAATAATTCCAGGCTATAGAACTGACCACTCTGCCATTGTTTTTAGTTTTTCTGCCTCTCCTGCTAATCGGGGAAAGGGCTACTGGAAATTTAATTCCCAATTATTGAGGGACTCAAATTATATTGATATAGTTAAAACATGCATTAGAGATACATTATCTGAATACTATTCAGTTGGAAATATTGATGATTTTCTTCATGTTGAATTATTATGTAATGATCAGATGTTTTTTGAAATATTGAAAATGAAAATCAGAAGTGTTTCCATAACCTACAGTATAAGAAAATCTCGAGATGAAAAGGAAAAAACATTAAAACTTGAGAATGACATACAAATTTTAGAAAATCAAATGAATTTGAATCCTACTGAGTTTATTCAGGCATCTTTGAATCAGAAAAAGGGGGAATTAGAAAATCGGAGGCAGGATATAGTAGAGGGTTTACTTCTTCGATCTCGGGCCAATTGGCATGAGAATGGGGAAAGATGCTCTGAATATTTTTGTAAATTAGAAAAAAAGTCCTCTATCAACAAAACCATTTCTGAACTTATCAATGAAAAAGGTAATCATATTTCAGAACAATCAAAAATTCTATTTGAACAGGAACAATATTACAGGAAATTGTATTCATCCAATCATTTATGTGTAGATAATGATTTTTTCTTCCAGCATGATGTCAAATTAAGTGATGAACAAAAAAACTCTTTGGAGGGGAATTTATCATTCAAGGAATGTGGTGAATCTCTTAAATTAATGAAAAATGGCAAAAGCCCTGGGTCAGATGGTTTCACAGTAGATTTCTATAAATTCTTTTGGAACGATATTGGTGCTTTTGTTTTTCGGTCATTATATTTTGGCTATGAAACAGGCCATTTCTCTCAATTTCAGACTCAAGGAGTTATTACTTGTATTCCTAAGGAGAATAAAGATAGGCGATATATGAGCAACTGGCATCCAATCAGTTTACTAAATACAGATTTAAAAATAGCTTCTGCAGCAATTGCAAATAGATTTAAACAAGTTTTAGGTGGTATTATTAGTGATACTCAAAAAGGTTTTATGAAAGACAGATTCATGGGTGAAAATACTCGTCTTCTTTATGACTTAATGCACTATTTAGAAGAAAATGATATGGATGGGTTATTATTATTAGTTGATTTCGAAAAAGCTTTTGATTCTATTGAATGGAAATTTTTACAGAAAGCTTTAAATAGTTTTAATTTTGGTCCTTCTATTTGCAAATGGTTTGAAACTTTTTATGTAGACTCTAAAAGTTGTGTGATAAATAATGGACATATATCAAACTTTTTCAATCTGGAAAGAGGCTGTCGTCAAGGCGATCCACTATCTCCCTATTTATTTATTATTGGTGTTGAGTTGCTTTCCCTACAAATTAAATCAAATCCCAAAATAAAAGGAGCATTGGTGAATGATACTGAATCACTCATTAGTCAATATGCAGATGATACATTCCTTGTACTTGATGGTTGTGAGACATCACTTAGGGAGACCCTGATTTGTTTTGAAAACTTTTATAAAGCTTCAGGTCTGAAAATTAATACATCTAAAACAAGGGTAGTATGGGTGGGAAATAAAAGGTATTCCAATCAAATTCTTTGTCCAGATTTCAAATTGAACTGGTCTGTATCCAATTTCAAACTACTTGGAATAGATTTTTCTCTTGATCTCAGTTCTATGCCTGACCTAAATTTTAGAAAGAAAATTATAGATGTTTCAAAAATATTAAAAAGCTGGCAACATAGAAAACTCACCCTTCTTGGGAAGGTAACCGTGATAAAAACACTTGCACTTCCAAAACTTATTCATTTACTTACCTCACTGCCAAATTTAAAACAATCACTGTTTAATGATCTAAATAAACTATTTTTTAATTTTATATGGGATGGAAAACCAGAAAAAATCAAACGAAATACACTCATAGCTGATTTTGAAGATGGAGGGTTAAAAATGATACATTTACAACAGTTCAATGCCTATCTCAAAATAAGCTGGATAAAAAGATTCTTTTCCAATTTGAAAGGTGGCTGGCAAAAAATCATGGCAAAGAATATAAAATATTATGGGGGTGAAAGAATTTTTTCCTTACAAAAGGAAAAGATCCTTGAAATTTCTAAAATATTCAGTAACCCATTTTGGAAAGATGTCTTTTATAGCTTGTATTTAGCAAAGCCACTTGTAAAATTGAATATAAAGGAGTGTTTATCTCTTGATCTACTTAACTTTGTATCGATTGATGATTTCCCTTTTTATATGAGATGGGAAAATGCAGGTGTAACAAACTTAAATCATATGATGGATACTGTTACAAAAAATTTCTTGACTTTTGAAAAGATTAAAACATTAATTAAAAGTAACAATTTCATTCGATATTACACATTAATCTCAAACATTCCTACTGATATTAAAAAGTGCTTAAAGGATAACATTGATAATATCAATACAGAAAATGTTCATCCAAAAGATGACTTTTTAGACAGACTAATATATACAAAAAGTTTAAAGTTTGTATATATTACTTTACTGCAGACATTAACTCATCTTCCCATTCAAAAATTTTTGAAATGGGAAGAAATACTTGGGATTGACATTGCAGACTGGTCTATATATTTTCGAATTCTTAAAAAGTGTTGTAGGAATACATATCTGATCAATTTTCAGTATAAGTTTTTACATAGAGTTATACCTACTAATACCTTTTTATTCAAAATTCATATTAAAGACACAAAATTGTGCTCATTTTGCAATGTTGAAGACGAAACGGTTGTTCATTTATTTTTTAATTGTCCTTTGATATTTCCTTTCCTGAGAGCTTTCTATGACTGTCTTAAACGCTATTTTCACAATATTGAATTTCACAAAGAACAATTTTTGCTTGGATTTAAAGAAGAAAGTTTAACTCTTAACTTGCTGATCCTTATAGCTAAAAATTATATATATAAATGTAAACTAAAAGAAAAAATTCCAAATATCATAGAATTGAAGTATCGAATTAAAAATTACTATTCACTTGAACAATATATAGCCATAAAGAACAACAACTTAAAAGGTTTTGAAAAATACTGGACCCCAGTGAAACATGTTTTTCCAGATTTTTAACTATGGATAGGTACCTGGGTACACTACGTTATTTATGTTTATGTATTTATTTGTATCAATTGGGAGTAAGTTACTAAAGTCACAAAATAATAGAAGACAGATATTGTAAAGGAATGGGTGTTTTGTTTATGAAAGGGAGAGAGAGAATGTGAAAGAATGAATGTGTCTCAATTGATTTATTTATTCATGTCATATTTTGCTTATTAATTAACTTTAAAAAAATGCAATAGTCACATAATAATTATGTTGTAAATCCTTGTACATCCATGTCAGGTGGTAATGTACGGGCTTTTATATGAATGTAAATTCCTGACTATTGAAGAAACAAATAAAAAAAAAAAAAAAAAATGTGTACATATGTGTTAGTGAATGGTCATGTGTGTACATATGTGTGTTAGTGAACGGTCATGTGTGTACATATGTGTGTTAGTGAACGATCATGTGTGTACATATGTTAGTGAACGGTCATGTGTTTACATATGTGTGCTAGTGAATGATCATGTGTGTACATATGTGTGTTAGTGAATGTACATGTGTGTTAGTGAACGGTCATGTGTGTACATATGTGTGTTAGTGAATGGTTATGTGTGTACATATGTGTGTCAGTGAATGGTCATGTGTGTACATGTGTGTTAGTGAACGTCATGTGTGTACATATGTGTGTTAGTGAACGGTCATGTGTGTACATATGTGTTAGTGGACGATCATGTGTACATATGTTAGTGAATGGTCATGTGTGTACATGTGTGTTAGTGAACGGTCATGTGTGTACATATGTGTGTTAGTGAACGGTCATGTGTGTACATATGTGTTAGTGAACGGTCATGTGTGTACATATGTGTTAGTGAATGATCATGTGTTTACATGTGTGTTAGTGAATGGTCATGTGTGTACATATGTGTGTTAGTGAACGGTCATGTGTGTACATGTGTGTTAGTGAACAGTCATGTGTGTACATATGTGTGTTAGTGAACGATCATGTGTGTACATATGTCTGTTAGTGAATGGTCATGTGTGTACATATGTGTGATAGTGAACGGTCATGTGTGTACATATGTGTGTTAGTGAACGGTCATGTGTGTACATATGTGTGTTAGTGAACGGTCATGTGTGTACATATCTGTGTTAGTGAACGATCATGTGTGTACATATGTGTTAGTGAATGGTCATGTGTACATATGTGAGTTAGTGAACGGTCATTTGTGTACATATGTGTGTTAGTGAACGGTCATGTGTTTACATATGTGTGTTAGTGAACGGTCATGTGTGTACATATGTGTGTTAGTGAACGATCATGTGTGTACATATGTGTGTTAGTGAACAGTCATGTGTACATATGTGTTAGTGAACGGTCATGTGTACATATGTGTTAGTGAACGGTCATGTGTGTACATATGTGTGTTAGTGAACGGTCATGTGTGTACATATGTGTGTTAGTGAACGGTCATGTGTGTACATATGTGTGTTAGTGAACGGTCATGTTTACATATGTGTGTTAGTGAACGGTCATGTGTGTACATATGTGTGTTAGTGAACGGTCATGTGTGTACATGTGTTAGTGAACGGTCATGTGTGTACATGTGTGTTAGTGAACGCTCATGTGTGTACAATTGTGTTAGTGAACGGTCATGTGTGTATGTATGTGTGTTAGTGAACGGTCATGTGTGTACATATGTGTGTTAATGAACGGTCATGTGTGTACATATGTGTGTTAGTGAACGGTCGTGTGTACATATGTGTGTTAGTGAACGGTCATGTGTGCACATATGTGTGTTAGTGAACGGTCCTGTGTTTATATATGTATGTTAGTGAACGGTCATGTGTGTTAGTGAACGGTCATGTGTGTACATATGTGTGTTAGTGAACGGTCATGTGTACATATGTGTGTTATTGAACGGTCATGTGTGCACATATGTGTGTTAGTGAATGGTCATGTGTGTACATATGTGTTAGTAAACAGTCATGTGTGTACATATGTGTGTTAGTGAACGGTCATGTGTGTACATATGTGTGTTAGTGAACGTCATGTGTGTACATATGTGTGTTAGTGAATGGTTATGTGTGTACATATGTGTGTTAGTGAATGGTCATGTGTGTACATATGTGTGTTAGTGAACGTCATGTGTGTACATATGTGTGTTAGTGAATGATCATGTGTGTACATATGTGTGTTAGTGGACGATCATGTGTACATATGTTAGTGAATGGTCATGTGTGTACATGTGTGTTAGTGAACGGTCATTTGTGTACATGTGTGTTAGTGAACGGTCATGTGTGTACATGTGTGTTAGTGAATGGTCGTGTGTGTACATATGTGTGTTAGTGAATGGTCATGTGTTTACATGTGTGTTAGTGAATGGTCATGTGTGTACATATGTGTGTTAGTGAACAGTCATGTGTGTACATATGTGTGTTAGTGAACAGTCATGTGTGTACATATGTGTGTTAGTGAATGATCATGTGTGTACATATGTGTGCTAGTGAATGGTCATGAGTGTACATATGTGTGTTAGTGAACGGTCATGTGTGTACATATGTGTGTTAGTGAACGGTCATGTGTGTACATATGTGTGTTAGTGAACGGTCATGTGTGTACATATGTGTGTTAGTGAACGGTCATGTGTGTACATATGTGTGTTAGTGAACGGTCATGTTTACATATGTGTGTTAGTGAACGGTCATGTGTGTACATATGTGTGTTAGTGAACGGTCATGTGTGTACATGTGTTAGTGAACGGTCATGTGTGTACATGTGTGTTAGTGAACGGTCATGTGTGTACAATTGTGTTAGTGAACGGTCATGTGTGTATGTATGTGTGTTAGTGAACGGTAATGTGTGTACATATGTGTGTTAATGAACGGTCATGTGTGTACATATGTGTGTTAGTGAACGGTCGTGTGTACATATGTGTGTTAGTGAACGGTCATGTGTGCACATATGTGTGTTAGTGAACGGTCCTGTGTTTATATATGTATGTTAGTGAACGGTCATGTGTGTTAGTGAACGGTCATGTGTGTACATATGTGTGTTAGTGAACGGTCATGTGTACATATGTGTTAGTGAACGGTCATGTGTGCACATATGTGTGTTAGTGAATGGTCATGTGTGTACATATGTGTTAGTAAACAGTCATGTGTGTACATATGTGTTAGTGAACGGTCATGTGTGTACATATGTGTGTTAGTGAACGGTCATGTGTGTACATATGTGTATTAGTGAACGGTCATGTGTGTTAGTGAACGGTTGTGTGTTAGTGAACGGTCATGTGTGTACATATGTGTGTTAGTGAACGGTCATGTGTGTTAGTGAACGGTTATGTGTTAGTGAACGGTCATGTGTGTACATGTGTGTTAGTGAACAGTCATGTGTGGACATATGTGTGTTAGTGAACGGTCATGTGTACATATGTGTGATAGTGAATGGTCATGTGTGTACATATGTGTGTTAGTGAACGGTCATGTGTGTACATATGTGTGTTAGTGAACGATCATGTGTGTACATATGTTAGTGAACGGTCATGTGTTTACATATGTGTGCTAGTGAATGATCATGTGTGTACATATGTGTGTTAGTGAATGGTCATGTATGTACATATGTGTGTTAGTGAATGGTCATGTGTGTACATATGTGTGTTAGTGAACGGTCGTGTGTGTACATATGTGTGTTAGTGAATGGTCATGTGTTTACATGTGTGTTAGTGAATGGTCATGTGTGTACATATGTGTGTTAGTGAACAGTCATGTGTGTACATGTGTGTTAGTGAACAGTCATGTGTGTACATATGTGTGTTAGTGAATGATCATGTGTGTACATATGTGTGCTAGTGAATGGTCATGAGTGTACATATGTGTGTTATTGAACGGTCATGTGTGTACATATGTGTGTTAGTGAACGGTCATGTGTGTACATATGTGTGTTAGTGAACGGTCATGTGTGTACATATGTGTGTTAGTGAACGGTCATGTGTGTACATATGTGTGTTAGTGAACGGTCATGTGTGTACATATGTGTGTTAGTGAACGGTCATGTGTGTACATATGTGTGTTAGTGAACGGTCATGTGTGTACATGTGTGTTAGTGAACGGTCATGTGTGTACAATTGTGTTAGTGAACGGTCATGTGTGTATGTATGTGTGTTAGTGAACGGTAATGTGTGTACATATGTGTGTTAATGAACGGTCATGTGTGTACATATGTGTGTTAATGAACGGTCGTGTGTACATATGTGTGTTAGTGAACAGTCATGTGTGCACATATGTGTGTTAGTGAACGGTCCTGTGTTTATATATGTATGTTAGTGAACGGTCATGTGTGTACATATGTGTGTTAGTGAACGGTCATGTGTACATATGTGTGTTAGTGAACGGTCATTTGTGCACATATGTGTGTTAGTGAATGGTCATGTGTGTACATATGTGTTAGAAAACAGTCATGTGTGTACATATGTGTGTTAGTGAACGGTCATGTGTGTACATATGTGTGTTAGTGAACGGTCATGTGTGTACATATGTGTATTAGTGAACGGTCATGTGTGTTAGTGAACGGTTGTGTGTTAGTGAACGGTCATGTGTGTACATATGTGTGTTAGTGAACGGTCATGTGTGTTAGTGAACGGTTATGTGTTAGTGAACGGTCATGTGTGTACATGTGTGTTAGTGAACAGTCATGTGTGGACATATGTGTGTTAGTGAACGGTCATGTGTACATATGTGTGTTAGTGAATGGTCATGTGTGTACATATGTGTGTTAGTGAACGGTCATGTGTGTACATATGTGTGTTAGTGAACGATCATGTGTGTACATATGTTAGTGAACGGTCATGTGTTTATATATGTGTGCTAGTGAATGATCATGTGTGTACATATGTGTGTTAGTGAATGGTCATGTATGTACATATGTGTGTTAGTGAATGGTCATGTGTGTACATATGTGTGTTAGTGAACGGTCATGTGTGTACATATGTGTGTTAGTGATTGGTTATGTGTGTACATATGTGTGTTAGTGAATGGTCATGTGTGTACATATGTGTGTTAGTGAACGTCATGTGTGTACATATGTGTGTTAGTGAACAGTCATGTGTGTACATATGTGTGTTAGTGAATGATCATGTGTGTACATATGTGTGCTAGTGAATGGTCATGAGTGTACATATGTGTGTTAGTGAACGGTCATGTGTGTACATATGTGTGTTAGTGAACGGTCATGTGTGTACATATGTGTGTTAGTGAACGGTCATGTGTGTACATATGTGTGTTAGTGAACGGTCATGTGTGTACATATGTGTGTTAGTGATCGGTCATGTTTACATATGTGTGTTAGTGAACGGTCATGTGTGTACATATGTGTGTTAGTGAACGGTCATGTGTGTACATGTGTTAGTGAACGGTCATGTGTGTACATGTGTGTTAGTGAACGGTCATGTGTGTACAATTGTGTTAGTGAACGGTCATGTGTGTATGTATGTGTGTTAGTGAACGGTAATGTGTGTACATATGTGTGTTAATGAACGGTCATGTGTGTACATATGTGTGTTAGTGAACGGTCGTGTGTACATATGTGTGTTAGTGAACGGTCATGTGTGCACATATGTGTGTTAGTGAACGGTCCTGTGTTTATATATGTATGTTAGTGAACGGTCATGTGTGTTAGTGAACGGTCATGTGTGTACATATGTGTGTTAGTGAACGGTCATGTGTACATATGTGTGTTAGTGAACGGTCATGTGTGCACATATGTGTGTTAGTGAATGGTCATGTGTGTACATATGTGTTAGTAAACAGTCATGTGTGTACATATGTGTGTTAGTGAACGGTCATGTGTGTACATATGTGTGTTAGTGAACGGTCATGTGTGTACATATGTGTATTAGTGAACGGTCATGTGTGTTAGTGAACGTTGTGTGTTAGTGAACGGTCATGTGTGTACATGTGTGTGTTAGTGAACTGTCATGTGTGTTAGTGAACGGTTATGTGTTAGTGAACGGTCATGTGTGTACATGTGTGTTAGTGAACAGTCATGTGTGGACATATGTGTGTTAGTGAACGGTCATGTGTACATATGTGTGTTAGTGAATGGTCATGTGTGTACATATGTGTGTTAGTGAACGGTCATGTGTGTACATATGTGTGTTAGTGAACGATCATGTGTGTACATATGTTAGTGAACGGTCATGTGTTTACATATGTGTGCTAGTGAATGATCATGTGTGTACATATGTGTGTTAGTGAATGGTCATGTATGTACATATGTGTGTTAGTGAATGGTCATGTGTGTACATATGTGTGTTAGTGAACGGTCATGTGTGTACATATGTGTGTTAGTGAATGGTTATGTGTGTACATATGTGTGTTAGTGAATGGTCATGTGTGTACATATGTGTGTTAGTGAACGTCATGTGTGTACATATGTGTGTTAGTGAACGATCATGTGTGTACATATGTGTGTTAGTGGACGATCATGTGTACATATGTTAGTGAATGGTCATGTGTGTACATGTGTGTTAGTGAACGGTCATGTGTGTACATGTGTGTTAGTGAACGGTCATGTGTGTACATGTGTGTTAGTGAACGGTCGTGTGTGTACATATGTGTGTTAGTGAATGGTCATGTGTTTACATGTGTGTTAGTGAATGGTCATGTGTGTACATATGTGTGTTAGTGAACAGTCATGTGTGTACATGTGTGTTAGTGAACAGTCATGTGTGTACATATGTGTGTTAGTGAATGATCATGTGTGTACATATGTGTGCTAGTGAATGGTCATGAGTGTACATATGTGTGTTAGTGAACGGTCATGTGTGTACATATGTGTGTTAGTGAACGGTCATGTGTGTACATATGTGTATTAGTGAACGGTCATGTGTACATATGTGTGTTAGTGAACGGTCATTTGTGTACATATGTGTGTTAGTGAACGGTCATGTGTGTACATATGTGTGTTAGTGAACGGTCATGTGTGTACATATGTGTGTTAGTGAACGATCATGTGTGTACATATGTGTGTTAGTGAACGGTCATGTGTACATATGTGATAGTGAACGGTCATGTGTACATATGTGTTAGTGAACGGTCATGTGTGTACATATGTGTGTTAGTGAACGGTCATGTGTGTACATATGTGTGTTAGTGAACGGTCATGTGTGTACATATGTGTGTTAGTGAACGGTCATGTTTACATATGTGTGTTAGTGAACGGTCATGTGTGTACATATGTGTGTTAGTGAATGGTCATGTGTGTACATATGTGTGTTAGTGAACGGTCATGTGTGTACATATGTGTGTACATGTGTGTACATGTGTGTTAGTGAACGGTCATGTGTGTACAATTGTGTGTTAGTGAACGGTCATGTGTGTATATATGTGTGTTAGTGAACGGTCATGTGTGTACATATGTGTGTTAATGAACGGTCATGTGTGTACATATGTGTGTTAGTGAACGGTCGTGTGTACATATGTGTGTTAGTGAACGGTCATGTGTGCACATATGTGTGTTAGTGAACGGTCCTGTGTTTATATATGTATGTTAGTGAACGGTCATGTGTGTTAGTGAACGGTTATGTGTTAGTGAACGGTCATGTTTGTACATGTGTGTTAGTGAACGGTCATGTGTGTACATATGTGTGTTAGTGGAATCAATTTTGCCTCTGTTTCTATTATTTGTCCATTACATTTTGAAACTGTTTCCACGTTGTGGTATTTTTTGTTTGTTTTTCATTTTACCACCCTTGGAGTTTTTAAATTGGAATGTACAATTTATATCTCATACAAATAAACAAGGGGTGTTATGAAATATATCGTCTTACCTTTTCTCGTCGATGCTGGGGCTCCAGGAGTAGTAGTAGATGCATTCTTTATCATATCAATCTCTTTACCTGGGGCAGGTATTAAACATGCTGGACTGTATATCCATACCTGTTCACCAAACTGTACCATAACATCGCCATCATTATCTATCTTTTCTACTTTTCCAACCTTGCCACACGCCTAGGACAATTAAGAATTTTTACATCATCGCACAATTAGGCAGGGGTTTCGTATGACCCCCTTTATTGAAAAACAAGTAGGACTATTAAAGTCGGGGTATTGGATGAACTACGACTACGAATGTCCAGGTTTTGATCTCCACTGGAAGAAAATTACATGTCGCAAGTCTTTCACACCCTCTCCTTGAAATGTCCTAGCTACAGTCCTGGTCACTGTACCAGGTCTTGCATATTTTAATGCATGGTATGGAAATTCATTTTTTGCTAATGATACGAGATTTCGGTTTTAATTGTGATAGGATATATACTTAAATCGTGTCCGCTGTAAAACAAGCAAAATGGTAAAAAAATATAACTTTAGCCATGGCTCATAAAACTTGTATGCGTTCCCTCCTTGTTTAATGGAATAAAAACGTAGACATCAAATTTAGTGCGCACGACACGTTTCTGTAATAACCTTCATCAATAATTTAAAGTTTTGGGAGCAATAAAACCAAAAGACCTGAACAGAATAGCCAATATCGGATAAGGTCACCGATGCCGGAGGGGGGAAAACTTTAGTTTTTTTTTGTTAATGTGTGACGTAATAATATTTTTGACATTTACGTCACCGAATATGGTACTGCTTTGACAACTATTTTACCTATTTTGTTCCTGTATTTAAATACTGTTACAGTGACAGCTGGAACCTTTGAACCGTAATGAGAGTGGGAGGTTTGGCACCTTAAAATCTGATTCAACCCACCATTTCTTTAGAAATGCCTGTACCAAGTCAGGGTCATTACGTTTTCACAGTTTTCCGGTTGTTGACTGATTTTGTCTGTTTATATAATTATGAGTTTTGACTTTCCCTTTGTAAGATTGTTCGGAGTTCGGTAATTTTGTTATTACCCTTATTTATTAATTATTTATTTATTAATAATTACATTAGTTAGGAACTATAATAATAAAGATTCGCTTTCACTGTTTCCTAAATTACACCATTAATAATATACAATTATGGCCTTCATGAGAAGTTAATATCCATAATTATTAAATTGAGAAAGGGTTATTTTCCAGAGGTCCGAAGTAAAGTATAATAATAATTATTATTATACTTGGTGTAAGTTTCTGTAGTGATATTTGGTACTGTAATATTTTGGCATATTACCTGGACAATTAGACACTCAGTATAATAATGATATTAATGTGGTCTTGTCCAGGTAATATGCCAAAATGGTATGTAAGTCTGTAGAGATGATTACCTTAGCCATTGAATCTTCCCATCCACCATGACCCTTTTGTAACAATTCCATCATCTTTTCTCCTTTCAATATCTTAACTGTGTCACCTACTTTGACATCGTAGACCTATATAGAAAAAATACCTTCTAAGCTATTCCAATTCAAACTTCAACACCAAAATATGTTGGGAGTTAAACTCCCGTTCATGGCGAGCAGAGGTATACTCGATAAAATATTACGTGATAAAGTTTGTCAGTGACTTGCGACAGGTTGGTGGTTTTCTCCTGCTACTCCGGTTTCCTCCACCAATAAAACTGATTGCCACGATATAATGAAATATTGTTGAAAGTGGCGTTAAACACCATAAGCCAAAAAAAAACACAAACCAAAATATGTTCTTCCTGTTTAGCTTATTACTGGTCAAGATTTCGTAAATAATTATCATTATTTTGTATACTATAAACAAGTTTAAAATTCTTTGATTGCTCATAAGAGATATATTATCATCAACATTCTTATGTTCATTGCTTCCGGATTTCCAAAAGAAATAGTATCAAGCGATAAAGAAATTGTGATATATATTTGTTCGATTATAAAATTTTAAATTCGATGATCTGTTGACACAAAATCCACAGGAAATTGGTTTCCCAAGTATAAAATTGCGTCACAAAGTATTTGAATTAAAATAGACCGTTGTGACTAGTCTACGGCACAGGGGCTAGGTGCGTCCGAAATAAAAGAGAAAAAAAATACTATATAGTTTGGCTTTTTTTCTCGGACGCACCTAGCCTAGCCCCTGTGGTCTACAGGAACTTGCTCACCTGAATGCGCAGCCGTTTTAGTACGGTTTGTGTTGTTCAATGTTGTTGGGTTTTTCTCGGACGCACCTAGCCCCTGTGGTCTACAGGAACTTGCTCACCTGAATGCGCAGCCGTTTTAGTACGGTTTGTGTTGTTCAATATTTATTTTTTTCGGTGATGTTTTGTCGACTATTGTTTGTCTTTTTGCTCTTTTTGTTTTGTTGCTGTATTTTCTGTACTTTTTCGAACTACGGCTTCTGATTACATCTTAGGTATTTTCAAATTTCTCTTTGTTTGATTGCCATTTTCTGTTACATATATCAATGTTATTTTTCATGATTAATAGATTAGCAAAACACTTTTAACAATATCTACATTGAAACATTTTTAAATGGATTTTATATCAAAGAGGGATGTCAAGATTGATAAACGTATATTATATTTTGTCTTCTCAAACTAGCTCATTAAAATAATACCCTTCTGCTTTCGATACTACAAAAATATATACTTTGACCTTTTCTATAGAGCATAAACACATGTTGATTCACATCTTGCAGCATTTGAATTGCCATGTATTGTACACACTTTACTTGTCATACATTATGGCAGTAGCATTCTTGAAAGATTCAAGACAGAAAAGAAGTCATTAGAAGCAGTCAATTAAAGAAGGACAGACAATGCAATTACGAAGAGTAAGATATATAAAGACAAGAAATGGGCTACAAAGCACTAAGCAGACAATCGAGAGAAACTGGCAAAATAGGGTACACAAAACTCGAGTTGACAGGATAAAAGTTACACAAATGTACATGTAGTGGAATTATTGTTAACATTATGTTTATCTTACACTATCAATAAACAGGCCTCACAGATACGTGTGGACAGGACCCTATGATGCCCCCCCCCTTTTTTTTCTTTTTTTTTTAGATGTTGCCCCCCCCCACTTTTTTTTTTATTTCAACATCGATTTTTTTTCATATAAACAACATTTTGCAACTTTCTATGTATCACTGTATGACATATATACAATAAATACAATCAAGTAGTTTCTATCCATGCCGGTTTTCTGACATAATAAAAACATCTAAAAATAAAAAAATAAAAAGGGGGGGGGGGGGGGGCATCATAGGGTCCTGTCCACACGTACCTGTGGTTATATACCGGTATTCCTTGTCGAGAAGGAAATTATGAATTTACCTTTCTGACGGCTCCTTGATAAAATTGCCAGGTAATTTCTTTGTAGACAACTTCAATGATATCATCAGATTCAATACTGTTCACCTTACCGATTTGTCCAATACACTGTAATTGGAAATAAACAATATTCTATAGTAAAACACAGACAATGCACAATTGTAAAAGGCAAACTATACACTGTAGTTACACAATAGCAAAACACAAACATAAAACTAGTTCAACTCCACCACTTTTTATTGAAGTGTGTGTACAAAGCCAGTAAAGTGGTCGGTTACGTATATATGTGTATTAGGGGATTTCAATATTACATCCGTTTCTATTACTTTTCGATTCAATTTTGGACCTGTTCCGACAGTGTGGTATTTTTTTATTTGTCATTTTATTAGTAGATTTTGGACCTGTTCCGACAGTGTGGTATTTTTTATTTGTCATTTTATTAGTAGATTTTGGACCTGTTCCGACAGTGTGGTATTTTTTATTTGTCATTTTATTAGTAGATTTTGGACCTGTTCCGACAGTGTGGTATTTTTTATTTGTCTTTTTATTAGTAGATTTTGGACCTGTTCCGACAGTGTGGTATTTTTTATTTGTCATTTTATTAGTAGATTTTGGACCTGTTCCGACAGTGTGGTATTTTTTATTTGTCATTTTATTAGTAGATTTTGGACCTGTTCCGACAGTGTGGTATTTTTCATTTGTCATTTTATTAGTAGATTTTGGACCTGTTCCGACAGTGTGGTATTTTTCATTTGTCATTTTACTAGTAGATTTTGGACCTGTTCCGACAGTGTGGTATTTTTTATTTGTCATTTTATTAGTAGATTTTTGACATATTCCGACAGTGTGGTATTTTTCATTTGTCATTTTATTAGTAGATTTTGGACCTGTTCCGACAGTGTGGTATTTTGGAAATGTTCCGACAGTGTGGTATTTTTTATTTGTCATTTTATTAGTAGATTTTGGACCTGTTCCGACAGTGTGGTATTTTTTATTAAGTCTCCAAAACAACGGAGACGTTTTTGCTCCGTTTCTTATTAAGTCTCCCAAACTTTGTTTGGGAGACTTATTGTTTTTGCTCCGTTTCTTATTATTATTATTTTTATTTTTATTATTATTATTCTTATTCTTCTTCTTTCTTTCCGCGGACCATGAACTTGTCCACGGCAGATCTCAGGAACTACTGGACAGAATTTCATGAAACTTGGTGGAGTTATAGATATATGTTTCTAGTTGGTCCTAAAGTTTTTAGCTTTGTGGTAAAGGGGTCAAAGTCATATTTTGAGGGGTTCAAATGGGGTGGAGGTTACCATAGAATCCTATGGGAAAGTTGAAATTTCGTACATTAATGTTGATAACTTCTAAATGGATAATGATAGAGACATAAAATTTGACATAGTGATAGGTCACCATTAGAGGAGCAATTCTGCATTTTCAAAATTTTCAAGGTGTCTGCCATTTTCAAAATGGCTGCCAAAACACGGCATACAAAATGGGCGGTAAATATTTAACATTGTCCGATATCATCAAAATTTGATATGTGGGTAGACAATGATGTCCCGAATTGATTCGGTTTGAGAGACTTGAGACTTCATAATCGTTAGATTATAATCATATCTTGTTTGTCATTTTATTAGTAGATTTTGCACCTGTTCCGACAGTGTGGTATTTTTTATTTGTCATTTTATTAGTAGATTTTGGACCTGTTCCGACAGTGTGGTATTTTTCATTTGTCATTTTATTAGTAGATTTTGGACCTGTTCTGACAGTGTGGTATTTTGGACCTGTTCCGACAGTGTAGTATTTTGGACCTGTTCCGACAGTGTGGTATTTTGGATCTGTTCCGACAGTGTGGTATTTTGGACCTGTTCCGACAGTGTGGTATTTTTTATTTGTCATTTTATTAGTAATATCGAGTTTGTGAAAATTGCTTCCATATTGGAATATTCCTTTATTATAAAATTATATAAAATGCAGTCACATTGTAAAACCATTCAGCTGGTCATTTGTTCCTGATGCCAAGAACGAGCAAAACTGTTTTTCACTTTTTGAAGATGTTCTTTTGTTAATTGCAATACAGTTTGCTTGATAGCTTTATTCAATGGTTTTTTTTCTTACAAAAACAAAGGAAGTATCGTAGTTGCTATATCTAGACGATAGCAGATAAGAAAATATCACTAACAAATAAATATATTCCGTCTCTCAAAAATGTATAGCTTTTCAGCTTAACTCATAATTACCTCTGTCATGCGCATACTCCATCTTCCCCTTCCACGTTGAACTTCCTTCAATTCAGTGGCTGGTAAAAATACACAAACACGATCACCTACATGCAATACTGTGTCAAGACCCGGATTCTCAGCCTCTTCCATGCGGCTGTCATTCACTTCTAGGTACCCCAAAGCTAGTGGTTGTGTCCTAGTTTTGGTAGGTATGACGCTGTACTCTCTTGTCAGTCTAAGTGATGAGTCTATATGAATATCATTTCAAAATACATTTATGCTTCATGAAACAATATAAAATCATTGCCCATTTTTCACATATTATTAAATTGTATTTCTGCTATTTGGGTGCATCATGCACAATAGTGTACCAATTCATTAAAATATATTTCTCATTTATAATAAAAATTTATTGAAAAACAACATACATTATTTGACTCTACAATCTTTTGAATATGAGCGTACCAGGTGAAGGTTATTCCAAAAAAGCGTGCCTTGCGCACTAAATTAAATATCTTCGTTTTTATGTTTTTGAGACAGAACAAAAGAAATAAGACTTAATTAGTTAAATTGACTGCATTTTCCTAGTTATTTTCTTAGTCCTTCTTTTTTATTTTATCTATCTATTTCTTTTTATGAAATTTATTATTAAAGTAAAAAATGTTTGAAAAAGGTTCAAATAAAGATTGAGCAACACGAACCACATAAAAAACCAATGGTGAACTCATGGGCTCTGGAAGGGTTGGCAGTTCCTGTTCCACTAGTGACACGAATATGATGCGATATGAAAATCTTAGCAGACACCAGTATACGTACATAAGCACAAGCAAGTGTACAGTTTTTTCTGTAGATCTATAACCCTATTCATTCTAGGTAATCAGAGATCAAATAAACAAAATTAAATGTTAAACTTTAATTTATACCTTTAAAATGGATATTAAAATTAGACCTAGCTAACAATTTAACAAAAGAAAGAGTTAAAAGAATGCTAACTATGACGCAATATATTAGTGTAAAACATAAATATGTATGGTATGGCTAGACTTAGTTCGACCAAATATAATGAGTAGCCACAAGTATTTAATTTTGACGCTAATGCCATTCCATAGTCAACATACATGTATATAAACATAAAGGTGAATGGTTCACAACAGCACTTTTTAGGTTTAGTACTGTACTTCGCTAAACGAACGCTATATGGTCTTCAATAAGCATACTTCAAATATGAAAGCAAGTGCGTGACTATACAAACACTACCCAGAAAGCCAGGATTTCTAACTACACATGTATATGTCCTTTTTTAAATTCAATGCTTTAAGGGGAGAGATAATTGTTGTTGGTTTTGGTGGAATTGTTTACCATCTCTGTTCAAAACTTTCCTTTCATTAAAAATAAAATTTAAATAACTGGCGGTCTTTGTTTCGTTAATGTTTTTTTCTAAATAAATTATGATTGCCATCAGCTGGGGGAAGTTTGTTTCTTGACTCTATGTCACTTTGTGCTATAATCTCTATTAGTGACTTCCGGTTGGAAGCTGGGTTTCTCCAGGAGCTCTAGCTTCCTCCGTCGATTAAAATTACCGCCATGACACTGCTAAAATATTGCTGAAACTGGTGTGAACCCGAAATCACTGATAACCGATATTTGCGTGAATTTGAACTCAAGAGATATTGTCACGGTATGTGTTTTCGTGCGTCATCTGTTTTCGTGGTATCCATTTTATTTTGATTTCCACAGCGCATGCATTATTTTTTACGTGTCTTCCGGTATCTATTTATGGAACATAAACAATAACAGCGCATGCATTATTTTTTACGTGTCTTCCGGTATCTATTTATGGAACATAAACAATACGAAAGCTGACATCTGTAAAAGATGTTAAAGTTTGCTTTTAAAGACGTAAGTACCAACAGTGAACCTACCTACTGAACCATACTTTTTGTAATGCCAAAAATGTACTTCATTTATAAAGTAGCTGGGAAAAAATCCAGAAGGGCTATATAAAATTTAACTATGTCGTCTGCCTCTCAGACACCTGCTCTTCCTGTCATGTAACTATCATGGGGTCACTGATCGTATTTGTAAACAAAAGAGCCGACTGAAATGTGCCTGTTTCTTATATAAAATACATGTCACTTTGCAGTGCATTGTGGTTTCAGCACTAAAAAAAACATCAAAAGTAAACACAATTTTGAAAGTGGTCATTTTCAAACATTCTGTTATTTTATTTAGATGTAGTATGATTTGGTAGATGGCCAGAACCATGAAATTTTAAAACCAGCCATTACCGGATTTTATATTCGTTTTTTATATCCCTTATATCGGCCTTGTTTTTATTTGCCACGAAACAGATGACGCCATTTTACTGACAACAAAAGTTGCCAGGTAATCGAGAGTATATTAAAATACAAGAATGGCTTTGAAAACAATCTTATGCACAAAGAAATATTTAACTAGTCATTCTTTGAAAATTCCAATCGTCATATGAATGGAGGGTTAACACTGTTAATCGCTATATCTGAAAATCGATAATAGCACGAAAACCGATAACACGATGGTAGATTATTAGTCTCATGTTGCTTACCTGGAACATAAAGATGGTCTCTGTAGTAGCTAAAACCAACACCTGGTTCTATATATTTCACATCTACTTTGCCACTGGCTCCAATCTTGTATTCACCAATTTTACCGTTCTTCCATTTAACCAGGACTGCATTTCGCGCTCCTGTATCATTACTGTAATTTTTCAATTTTATTACAATACCTTTAGATCCTGGGCCACCTGTGCATATACAATAAATCTGTAGATATCAAATTTAGAACGCACGACGCGTTTCTGTTTTTGTTTATTATGATAATTATAAAATAAAAATATTATTATTATAGGATTAAACGCATTTTTTCTGGAGTTTATTGATGTATAACCTGAACCAATTCACTCACAAACAAATAAAAGTCCAAAGGACTTTTATGAAAGTTTGTGAGTGACTTGGTCCAGGTTATACATCAATAAACTCCGGGAAAAAATGCGTTTAATCCTTATAATTCTGTAACTAAGTATTTTTTTTTTCATTTGTTTTGAAAATTTACTATCCCCAGTACGCACACAGATAAGAGATAAGATAAGATTTTATTGGTCCAAATTAAAGGGCCCACGAAGGGGCATATAAACATAATAAAACATAAGGTGATTGCATAAAATATCATATAAATTATAAATACAAGAATGAGAGACATGACTAGTGTTAAAATATGCGATACCAGCTATCCGAAACAGTGACTTTTTAACAGGAAATCACACATGCATATTAAAGTATCTTTACTTTCTGAGTTTAAAAGCCATATAAATTTATCCCCAAATGATAATTTTTCAAGGTTAGAATGATTAATGTTATTCTTACATTCCATTGATGTGTGTCGGCCACACAGAATAAAATAAACAGAAATCATGTTTTTATCTTAATAAATGAAAAAATAAAAAATAAAAAAATTGTAAAAATCCAAAATTAAAAGAAAAAAATTGTAAAACCAATGAAAATATGTGTAACAAACTAAATTCGTAATATAGGCCTTTATGTACTTTTCAGGACATTTCATGACAATTTTCAGGTCAAATTATTTCCACCTAAAAAATTTTTTTTTATTTTTTTTTTTTAATATTCGTTAAACATATGCTTATGTATTTAACATTTTCAAATTTGAACTCAATCCATTGGATAATAAAAAAAATATGGCCCTTATGTACTTTTCAGAACATTTTCAGGACATTTCATGACAATTTTCAGGTCAAATTATTTCCACCTAAAATTATTTTTTTAATTTTTTTTTTGAATATTCGTTAAACATATGCTTATGTATTTAACATTTTCATATTTGAACTCAATCCATTGGATAATAAAATAAATATGGCCTTTATGTACTTTTCAGAACATTTTCAGGACATTTCATGACAATTTTCAGGTCAAATTATTTCCACCTAAAAATATTTTTTTTAATATTTTTTTTAAAATATTCGTTAAATATATGCTAATGTATTTAACATTTTCATATTTGAACTCAATCCATTGGATAATAAAAAAAGATATAAGCCTTTATGTACTTTTCAGGTAAATTTTCAGGACATTAGTGTAACCCCAATATTTTTCATCGCCGTATTTTATCATTTTTACCGTCGTCATTTCCGTAGTTCCAATCCTTTCCTCTTTCTACAACAGCCTCTGGAAATATTCCAAATCCTTTCAGGTTCTGTGAAATTGACCTTTTAGGAACATTTTCTCTGTAAATAGAACAAAAATAAACAATCGCGCATGCTATGTTAAAATTGGAATTATCATCGTAACTGGAACGGGATATAAAAATATTATAGGATTAAACGCATTTTTTCAGGAGTTTATTGATCAATAAACTCCGGAAAAAATGCATTTAATCCTTATAATTCTGTAACTAAGTTTTTTTTTTTCATTTGTTTTGAAAATTTACCTTTGGGGATCCCCAGTACGCACACATACATTCCATTGAAGTGTGTCGGCCATGAATAACAAAATGAACTAACCTTGTTTAAATTGTTTTCCTACATTGATAACTAGACGGTGATGTAATTAAGTTACTGATATTTTCCAATTTGATGGCATTTTGCATTTAGCTACTCAAACCACAGGAGTCGGAAGTTCTATCAATAATAAGGTATAGGGGCACCTCGAAGATCGCTGGGAAACTATAAAAAAAACACCAGGAGTGCAACGCATTTTTGGGGGGTTGGCCTAAATCTATACCTACAGGTAGATCAGCATGGAATAAAAGGTTGAATCCTACTCTTGGATGTTTAAACTAAATAAATATCATGTTTTCTTGTACTTACCACACGGTTTTGTAGCAGTTTCGTACATTTTACCCTTCTACACCACCATCGCAAGATCCATGACCGGAAGTGCAGCTCTGTCGTGAATTTTAAGGTCAGTATAACTATAATGTACAAAACAAATCCGGAACTTTTTTTTTCTCCGGAATTTTACACTTTTTCCCGGAATTTTTTGGTTTTTATTATATATATCTCACAGTCACAGCATGTTTGTATGGCAGTAATTAAAGGGTTAACATGATTAATGTAATTAATTTTTAAAATTATTTAGTTTTTGAATCAAATTCACACAATACATTTTAAAAACTGGGATACCAAATTGTGTATATGACTGAACCCTTTCACAAGATTCCAGATCCTTTGCCCTTTTCTTTCTGTTTTAAATTAGACTGGACACCTTTCCCAAAATTGCCAGATTGTTTGTCCTTTTTTACATGTAAGGCCTGCCTCATATTAGTGTCAAAGAGGGTCTCATTATCATATTGCTCACATGTGATGTGTACACCCGCCCCCTCTTTTTTTTTGTTCCCAATATGACTATGTTAAACAATATTCAAAGGAAAATAATTATGTGTATTAGTAACTATTACCATGCAGCTATGTCTATGTTGCCAGCCATTGATATGCGAGCTTAAGCGAGCTCTTTATGGTATAAAATGTGTACTTAGGATTTTTTAACAAACATGGTTGAACATATTGTCGAAGAACAAAAAATTCTACGTTTTGTAAACACCGGTTTCCGGGTAACACACTAACACACTCAACTAATGAAGATCTTCTTAACATAAAGCGCAAATGTGATCCTGAAGTCTCGTACCCTCTCTCGTACGTCCGATACCACTTAAACCCAGAACCCGTGTGTAATATGCGAGCTTAAGCGAGCTCTTTATGGTATAAAATGTATACTTAGGATTTTTTAACAAACATGGCTGAACATATTGTCGAAGAAAAAAAATTTCTGCGTTTTGTATTTGTTATTCGAGTTATCGTTCCTTACGTTTTGTAAACACCGGTTTCCGGGTAACACACTAACACACTCAACTAATGGAGATCTTCTTAACATAAAGCGCTAAGGTGATCCTGAAGTCTCGTACCCTCTCTCGTAAGGAACGATAACTCGAATAAAGGAACGACAGCTCGATTGAATGAGACTAGATTCGGCCCTAAAAAAAAGTCGTCCCCAATATATCTCGGCCCAAAAAATCTCGACACTTTTGATGAAATTGCCAGATAATTTTCAGATGCGCGAGCATTTAAGGCCGTGCCGGTTTCATATTAAAAGTCATTTTGCTAGCTTGTTTTACTTATATTGATATTTTTTAATTTATTAAATCTCTTCTGACATACTGACAAGAATTTTTGTTTCTACGCGGAAGTTAACTTTTGAGATTTCGTAAGGAACGATAACTCGAATAAAGGAACGACAGCTCGATTGAATGAGACTAGATTCGGCCCTAAAAAAAAGTCGCCCCCAATATATCTCGGCCCAAAAAATCTCGACACTTTTTGATGAAATTGCCAGATAATTTTCAGATGCGCGAGCATTTAAGGCCGTGCCGGTTTCATATTATGCGAGCTTAAGCGAGCTCTTTATGGTATAAAATGTATACTTAGGATTTTTTAACAAACATGGCTGAACATATTGTCGAAGAAAAAAAAATTCTACGTTTTGTATTTGTTATTCGAGTTATCGTTCCTTACGTTTTGTAAACATCGGTTTCCGGGTAACACACTAACACACTCAACTAAATGGAGATCTTCTTAACATAAAGCGCTAAGGTGATCCTGAAGTCTCGTACCCTCTCTCGTAAGGAACGATAACTCGAATAAAGGAACGACAGCTCGATTGAATGAGACTAGATTCGGCCCTAAAAAAAAGTCGTCCCCAATATATCTCGGCCCAAAAAATCTCGACACTTTTGATGAAATTGCCAGATAATTTTCAGATGCGCGAGCATTTAAGGCCGTGCCGGTTTCATATTAAAAGTCATTTTGCTAGCTTGTTTTACTTATATTGATATTTTTTAATTTATTAAATCTCTTCTGACATACTGACAAGAATTTTTGTTTCTACGCGGAAGTTAACTTTTGAGATTTCGTAAGGAACGATAACTCGAATAAAGGAACGACAGCTCGATTGAATGAGACTAGATTCGGCCCTAAAAAAAAGTCGCCCCCAATATATCTCGGCCCAAAAAATCTCGACACTTTTTGATGAAATTGCCAGATAATTTTCAGATGCGCGAGCATTCAAGGCCGTGCCGGTTTCATATTATGCGAGCTTAAGCGAGCTCTTTATGGTATAAAATGTATACTTAGGATTTTTTAACAAACATGGCTGAACATATTGTCGAAGAAAAAAAAATTCTACGTTTTGTATTTGTTATTCGAGTTATCGTTCCTTACGTTTTGTAAACATCGGTTTCCGGGTAACACACTAACACACTCAACTAAATGGAGATCTTCTTAACATAAAGCGCTAAGGTGATCCTGAAGTCTCGTACCCTCTCTCGTAAGGAACGATAACTCGAATAAAGGAACGACAGCTCGATTGAATGAGACTAGATTCGGCCCTAAAAAAAGTCGTCCCCAATATATCTCGGCCCAAAAAATCTCGACACTTTTGATGAAATTGCCAGATAATTTTCAGATGCGCGAGCATTTAAGGCCGTGCCGGTTTCATATTATAAATGTTTATATAATTTAACTTTAGTTTAAATTACAAATTTGAATTAGCCGCCTTGTAAGGTTTTTCCGTTGTGGAGAGTTACCCCCCTTGTAAATTTTTAACCATGGCAAAATAAATACAACAAACAATTGGACCTTATTTTTGAAGTAATATTTTATTATATTTAAATCATATAATATATCACAAGATGTTTCATAAGTTATCAAAAGAGATAATTTAATTATACTGACCTTAAAATTCACGACAGAGCTGCACTTCCGGTCATGGATCTTGCGATGGTGGTGTAGAGGGGTAAAATGTACGAAACTGCTACAAAACCGTGTGGTAAGTACAAGAAAACATGATATTTATTTAGTTTAAACATCCAAGAGTAGGATTCAACCTTTTATTCCATGCTGATCTACCTGTAGGTATAGATTTAGGCCAACCCCCCAAAAATGCGTTGCACTCCTGGTGTTTTTTTTATAGTTTCCCAGCGATCTTCGAGGTGCCCCTATACCTTATTACTGATAGAACTTCCGACTCCTGTGCTCAAACCACGGCACAGGGCCTTGTCACTATCCAGGTAAATATTCTATCAATGTATAAACATATACATATATATGTTTATACATTGATAGTATATTTACCTGGATAGTGACGAGCCCTTATATGTTTATACATTGATAGTATATTTACCTGGATAGTGACAAGGCCCTGTGCTCAAACAAGTAAAATGCTCACAAAATCGTAAAATAAATCAGTAACCAGCTTGTGTCAATCAGCGTCCCTTGTAAACAACGTCACAGGATGACGATATATTACAAAAGTCAAAGTCGATAGATGGTTGTCTTAAGTATTTTTTCCGGAACTGTTTTGTACAAGCTTTTTTTTTTCATTGGCATTTATTTTTTCATTTCATATCTAACAATAAATGTTGATTATTAACAATAAACATTGTTTCTTTTATCTTTTTTTATTATCGGGAATCCAAGCCGCCATTTTGTTTACATTACGAAAAAAGTAGTCCGGTGAACATCGTCTATCGAAAAATAAACTGACAAAAACCCCACCTCCATAAGCGCTTATACCCAATCAGAGTATAGGATTTCTAAATATGTAAATCATATAAGAATTATAACCTAATATCTCCGTTCGAGGTACAACCCGTCCGAAATTGTTAATTCAAAAAGAGATTATTAGAAGATTGTTTAATACATATACAATCAATCCTGTCTTAAAGAGAACCTCTATATAACAAATAACTGTCTATGAAGGGCAGCCTTATACTTCCCATTGTTAAATAGTTTATATAATTCTAACCAGTGTATAAAGACCAACTGTTCATAAAGGGCACATTTTCAGGTTACGTACCTTTTATATACAGGTTTGGCTGTATTCATCTCAAGTACTAATTATTCTAGAAGCATATAACACCTTCTTTTCAAAAGACTGAATCTGTCTGATATCAAAGATGGCTGCTATGACAACATGTATATATTTTCGTGCCAAATTAAAGCATGGAAATGAAAAATGAAAAACAAACTTACGGCATGCTTGTAGTTTGTCTGTTAAAACGCTGGAATGAATGATTCAGATCGTGTTTGTCCGAGTGGTAACAGATGGTACATAGGTTAACTCCCGCACATTCAACGCATGCCCAGCGGGTACCAAGGATCGGTTGTCTCTTACACTCCTTGCAGGCCATGCCAAAATGTTTGATTCCTACAAAAAACAGTTAACGTATAATTCCCCAAATAAGCGAGTTCAACCTCGGTTGGTTTTTTTTTAGTGGGCTCGTTTTTACTCAATTACATTTAAATCACACCAAAATTTAATGTAGTTAAATTTTTCGTTGTGAATTTTATTTGTGTTATATTATTTGCTGTTGGAAATTACTACGCCATTGATTGTTTACATCTGACGTCGTCATGGAGGCACGTGCAAGTTCGGGTTTGAGTTTTATTGGGATGTAAAACATCTCTTTTATAATCATGTGACCACTTCATAGCCAATCATATTGTAACATTTCAATGAAAAACGGAAGTAATGTAATTATAATATCATATATAATAATGCATCACAAGGATTAACAATACTACAATGTTCAATATTCGAGCATTCGCTATAACAATGGTGGTCCCCCAGCTGTATGTGAGAGTTTTTATTTTACTCACATATGGAAAATGTAGAACACTTATAGGGTGGTTTGAGCCCATAAAACTAGTTTAGCCCCGCCACTTTTTATTGAAGACAGGAAAGTCAGTGATAAATGGAGAACACTTATAGGGAGGTTTGTGCCCATAAAGCTAGTTTAACCCGGCCACTTTTTATTGAAGACAGGAAAATCAGTGATCGTGTATATGTGTGTTAAGGGTGCCGATTTTGTTCTGTTTCCAACATTTTTCGAATGGATGTTTGACCTGTTCCGAGAGTGTGGTATTTATTTGTTTGCTTTATCTTATATTCAACATACTTGTACTAACCATCACACTTTCTCAATGTTAACGAGGGCCCGGGTGGCTCAATGAGTTAGGTAGTTGGATTACCTAACAACTCATATAAGCCTATCAGCAATACGGCGTGGGTTCGCGCCCAGCTTTGTAGACTACAAAAAAGGGTGCACTCGACTTGTAGCCGCATGTGATAAAGTTTACTAGTTGCTTGTCCATGGTCGATGGTTCTCCGGCTTCTTCCACCACTAAAACTGGTCGCCATGATATAGCTGAAATGTTGCTGAAAGTGGCGTTAAACACCAAAAATCAATCAAATCAATCAATGTTAACGGTTCATTAGTGTGGGTATGTATATATTCTGAAGCAAACGTTATATTAAGATGGGTACATTCGGTTTTCTGCATTGTCAGGGTATCCTCGTTGATCCTAAACACGGTGTTCTCTTAGTTACCTGCTGGTGCATTGTCAATCACCCTTAAGTTCCTTTGTCTGTCTTTTCCAATTTTACATGTTACTTGAGTTCCGTTGTCCCACACAACTTCAGCAGTATTATCATCTTTTACCGAAATAACAGTGCCAATATGGCCTTCCCCACCATCTTTATTACCAAATTTCCAATCTGGTCCACGTACTACTCTTAAGCCGATAGACATGACAGATTTCTAGAATAAAAACGTAGATATCAAAATTAGTGCACGATGCGTTTCTGGAATAACCTTCATCAGGTATTCTCAAAGTCGAAAAGTTGGAAAGCCAAATAATCTAAAAAGTTTTGGGAGCAAGTAACCAAATGACTTAAATAGGATCTCCAAAATCGGATAAGGACACATATGCCTTAGGGAGGAGAACCTTAGTTTTAATAATAATTACTTTATTTAGCAACTGTAAAAATATCAAATATATTGTCAGTGCCAAAACAATGACTACTTAGCGGGTGATTTGGGCGGGTGCATTGGTAGGATTAAAATAATTGTACAAATTGAAAATTCAAATTAAACATATGACGTATATATAAAATCTACAATATTGATGAGAAAAACTAATCCAATGTAAAGGGGTAGAAAAAACTAAAATATTATGTTTCGCAAGTGGAAGACTCCCGAACAATTTATATTTCAGATATAAATCCGAGATATGAAGAG
The DNA here is from genome assembly GCA_963680875.1 of Bathymodiolus brooksi. Classification (NCBI taxonomy): domain Eukaryota; kingdom Metazoa; phylum Mollusca; class Bivalvia; order Mytilida; family Modiolidae; genus Bathymodiolus; species Bathymodiolus brooksi. The sequence goes on from OY804580.1 coordinate 19,502,116, forward strand.
CCGCAATATTGTAACTATTTGAAACGTTATAAGGTTCGCTGGCTAGATGGGGTTTTTCAAGTTTCAGAGAGTGGTTGTGGTGTTTTTCGTTCTTTTTCGCCATTAAATATATATATAAATATAAAACTAATCCAATGTAAAGGGGTTTGGGGGTTAGTGGTATTTTATGCCACTTTCCAATGTAAAGGGGTTTGGGGGTTAGTGGTATTTTATGCCACTTTCCAATGTAAAGGGGTTTGGGGGTTAGTGGTATTTTATGCCACTTTCCAATGTAAAGGGGTTTGGGGGTTAGTGGTATTTTATGCCACTTTCCAATGTAAAGGGGTTTGGGGGTTAGTGGTATTTTATGCCACTTTCCAATGTAAAGGGGTTGGGGGGTTAGTGGTATTTTATGCCACTTTCCAATGTAAAGGGGTTTGGGGGTTAGTGGTATTTAAGCCACTTTCCAATATAAAGGGGTTTGGGGGTTAGTGGTATTTTATGCCACTTTCCAATGTAAAGGGGTTTGGGGTTAGTGGTATTTTATGCCACTTTCCAATGTAAAGGGGTTTGGGGGTTAGTGGTATTTTATGCCACTTTCCAATATAAAGGGGTTTGGGGGTTAGTGGTATTTTATGCCACTCTCCAATGTAAAGGGGTTTGGGGGTTAGTGGTATTTTATGCCACTTTCCAATGTAAAGGGGTTTGGGGGTTAGTGGTATTTTATGCCACTTTCCAATGTAAAGGGGTTTGGGGGTTAGTGGTATTTTATGCCACTTTCAACAATATTTCAGTTACATTTCTACATGTTTCTAAATCTCGTACAAATAAATGTTATATTTCCCAACAATGTACATAAATTTTATGTAAGAGTTTTGCTATAAATGGCTTTTATCATCTTTTCAATTCAACCCCATATATGTCTCAATCGCCTTTATGACTCTTTTTAACATTTTGACGTTTACGCGTTCCTCTACCTAAAGTCATAGGAACCATTGATCCTCTGCTATCTCCTTTACCAGCGTTACAGTGCGAGAATCACATTTGGGACATCACATTTTCCGGAGATAAAACATGTTCTACCGTCACACAGATAAACCACAGTTGCAGCATGAATGCATTCTTTAACTTATGGCTTATATACCCGAATGTAAGCAACAGCTAAGAACTATGAAATAATACATGCAGATACGAAATATTGCACACTTTAAATCTGGGCTGTAGTTTCATTACTTTCAGAGCCGTGCAATAACCAACGCGTGCGATTGTTTAACCGTTTAACTCGGAAAACCGTGGTATGCATATTACTTATATTGGTATTGTTGAAATTTTAACTAGTCAGCATTTATGAGAGTAAATTAAAGCTGTGTCTCTTAAATTCCCATCAAATGTGCTCTTGTACATGATGTAATTTATAGTCGTGGCGTCGAATTTCAGTTATGAATATACATTATGTGTCGTATTTGGCAAAGGGACAATACTTGTGCACAAGTAGATATTTAAAATGAATTAGATTTACTAGTCTAAATTAAACATCCATTGTAATAAAATATTCTTAAGCTGTATTACACAATAATAACGATGGAAACAAACGTTTGATAATTACGTGACCTTAGGAATGTGTAATACATATATGCGTTACACAATAATAACGGTAATTACGTGACCTTAGGAATGTGTAATACATATATGCGTTACACAATAATAACGGTAATTACGTGACCTTAGAAATGTGTAATACATATATGTGTTACACAATAATAACGGTAATTACGTGACCTTAGAAATGTGTAATACATATATGTGTTACACAATAATAACGGTAATTACGTGACCTTAGAAATGTGTAATAGTGTAAAAGGAATGGTATTTTGTGATTTTAGAGATGATTACTTGACATAAAAGCTGAATAACACAAAGTACTAAAATTTAAATAGATTTAAAATGTGTTTTATATATTCGTGTTGACTTAGCTAATCGTCATTTTCTATCATGTCCAATTCAACAATTGTCGTTAACATTTAATATATGCAATCAATGAAGTATGACATAACAACTCAATTAAAAACTCAGATTATTTGGAAGTGACTCAATATTCTTAGGTGTCTTGTCCTATGCCTCTTACTCATTTAATCCGAGATATGAAGAGCCGCAATATTGTAACTATTTGAAACGTTATAAGGTTCGCTGACTAGATGGGTTTTCCAAGATTCAGAGAGTAGTTGTGGTGTTTTTCTCTCTTTTTCACGTTAAATATATATATATATATGACGTCACTAACGTATGCCCTAACCCTTACCCTAACACTAACCCTAACCAATAAATCGGCCATAGATCTGAGAATTTGGAAAGGACGCCGATATGATAGTACCCTTAACTCGTACCGTGATTTGGAATAATGAAGTCATTGGGTGCCGATTTGAGGAGTGGACGTCGATTTGAGTCCGAACGCTGATCAGAGTCTATCATATATATTATACCAATTAGCTTTTGGTATTTATTGACGTCTGTCGCCGTTGACTTTTTCATTACACATTTTAATAAAATGATTGATATCTAATTTAGGGCGCATGCGCGCTTCTGGAATAACTCCCATCAAGTACTAACAGAACACCTCAATCCATGGAATAGAACATGGCTGAGAGATTAAATCCAGATTTGGACAAATGAAGTTAAATCCTCCAAGTGAATGGGCCAGTAAGATATACATGTGTGAAGAAATCTTTAAAAAGAGATGTCTCTGTTCTGATGAATCAGCGAGCGTTGTTTTACAGTATCATTGTTGATTTTGCAAAAATCAAAAATTATTTATCACTTTTTTTTTTAAATCCGGGACGAAAATGAAATTGTATATTGCATAAATAATTTTTGTGACGTCAGATTCAAACTTGTACAAATAAAGGCACCCGGTCTTTATTTCCGTTGAGATTTACCTATAATTTTTTTTAAAGTGCTATAAAACTGAAAAATGACTGATTTTTGTTTGTGTTTAACGCCAGTTTTAATAATGATTCAGTTATCTTGTGGCTGTCAGATCTATTGGCTGACGAAACCGGAGTATTGGGAGTAATGAACACAGATTTGTCTCAGGTGAGGAAACCAGAGTATCGGGAGTAATCCACAGACTTGTCTCAGGTCACTGATAAATTTTGCAGTGAGATGGGCACTGACTAATTGCATAGGTATATATTGAAACTGCATGTAATTTACATTCGTGGACACGACGGTCCTTGTGAATATAAATATATGGATATACATGTAAGTGCAATGTAGATATAATAAATCCTGATTGTGAAATATGTATAAGTTAGTCCAGTAGACATTGATTATTTTATAGTGTTAATTTAACATCTTTTAGCTGATTTCACGGAATACTTAGTTTACCACATATTTTTACTGATGATCAAAGAGGAAATGAAAATTTGACAATGTCAAACAGATTTTTTTGGTAGCAAGTTAACCATAGACAATAGATATATAAGGAAAATGGATTTTTGGGGGGATTTAGTATATAAAACACTACAAAATATTAGTGTTCTATTTTTTCTTTTCCATTTCTAAATCGGGCTTTCATTTCTATTTATATTCATTTCGTTTGTTGTATTTTTTTTTTATAAACAACGCCAGCGCAGTTAACAGTGGCAAAAAATCAATAATCAGGTTTTAACAGAAATAGGTTCAAGTTTTTATTTGAATTCTCAGTATTAAAATTCATTTTAAACATGAATTTAAAAAAAAAAAAAAGTATATTTACCTTTACAACAGAAACCAGAAAAAATCTTCAAAATAATATAAATGCATATTGAAATTTAAGCTGTATGCTACTTACAGTTTTGGCAAGAGGAATACAAAATTTCGCGGAACTGAAAATTGGGTACTGGTAATTCCCACTTAAGAAGGATGTTAGTTGGCATAAATCCAAAGAATGTAGATCAAATCGATCAATATCATTCTTTTTTTTGTTGGTTGTTTTGTATTTAAAATTCGGTGTATTGTTGGCATTTAATGTGTATTTACTATTTTGTAATAAAAACGTATATATCTAATATTGTCTGCACCACGCATTTCTGGAATAACCTTCATTAGGTACGCTCAAAGTCGATAACATGGTAGCCAAAATCGACGTAGGTCATCTATCCCTGTGGAAGCATACTTTAATTTCGTAAATTATTCGGATTGCATTTTGCAATATTTGGAGTATAGTGTGGTGTTTGAATTTTTTTTTTTTTTTTTTTTTGCGGGAATTTTCGTGACAATTGTTAGTCGTTTAATAATGATATGTTTACACATGACATAAGAGTACTACTTTATTGTACCTCTATGTAACCTTATCAAGAATGTATGTTGTAAATAAATAAATGAATAAATAAAGTTTTATTTAGAGTCGATACATATCACAACATACATAAAACACAAGCTCTACAGAACTTTTCAAATCGACTATACATATAACAAAACAACATACATGCATACATACAAGGTACATAAAAATACTAGCAAAAATTAAACTTATCTATTTGAAAGTCGAACTGAAATTTTTTACAAAATAGTCGATATGCTAATCGTAGAGGACTCGGTTTGTTTCTTCGACCAGGATGATGACGAGGTTGTAGAATCGTTGCTTGGAAGTATGAACCATGCCATACAGCAGATTATGCTAAAACTATATCATGTTTACAACTACGAATTTCATAGTCATTTATACGGCTTAAATTACAAAATGCTTGTGGAAAGATATTCTGATTTTTTATGTATTTTTTGTAGTTTGGTCCCAAATATTTCATGTGTATTTAATATGTAAATTTGTTTTTGTAATGTTTTGAAATGTTGTTTGTTTGACATAAATTGTAAAATCTTCAATTATGGAGGAAATAAAGATAATCAATCAAGCAACTTCATCAAGAAAATTAGCTAAAGCTTTTTCGAGACGATTCCAATTAATTTCAATATTTTATAGGCTTAACTAATTACCTTATTATTTTATATTATATAGACCGTAAATTCTCTTCATGCACTTTTTTCGGTTTAATTCTGGTTTGCCCACATTTAATTACACCAATTATCAATAAGTTAAATAAACAAAAAAGACAAAGGGTTTACTGACCATAAAATTGTATAGTCTGTTCCAAATATATAGGTGTCAAATAGGTATGTTTCTGTGTATATAGAAGATTTTTTTTCACTGTGTAGTTTCTTTTTAATATATAAATGTGCAAAAAAAAAAGATGAATAATATATCTTTATATACTTTAATATTACTTCATTGAAGTCAATTACAATTAATTTGAACAATAAAAATAACAACATTGAAAGTAATCTTTAAACTTTACTAATATATCAGACAATCATAGCACATATAATTTATGTTTATCTTATTTATCTTATTAACTGTTGCTGGACAGACTGGAATACTACATCGCCAGTAAACTCTGTCGTTGCATCTGTTCTTCACTCTGAAACGGTGACCTCCTAGAATCACACTTTCTCTACCAAACTTGTTCTGGACGTACTGAAGTGCTTGAAGTTGAGCGTTTGCCATACTTGGTTTGAATGATTCAAAACTAAAACAACTTCCTATTTATAATGCTTATAATTTGTGAGAAGAGTTCAAATAGACACAATTAACAGCTTGGATAAGCAAAAATATAATTAAACAATAAAGAAAGTGCAAAAATTAAAATAATTTCTAAATGACATCCTTAATTTCGTTTTATTCTCCAAGTATCGTGCATTTAATTTAATTATCTGTCATAATTTTACCAATTAAAAAAAAATCCATATTTTGTTAAACATGTTAAAGATATTTCACCAAAATTATACATATTTTGGCAAATTTGTAAGATATTTCGTCAAAATTGTATAAGTTTTGCAAATTTTGTTATTAAAATTAAGCATATTTCTACAGAGTTTGTGAAAGATTTATTGTTAAAATGTGCATATTTCACTTAATTCAATAGTAAATTATATAATTCTTTACAAGGATTCGGGAAAATAAAGATTTGGTAAAAAACAGATATGGTACTTTGTTGTTAGATTTTTGAAAGGGAAATAACTTCTTTATACTGAATGAAAGGCTAGATGGTGACAAACATGGAAACTATACCTATAAAAATGTGAGTGTGGTTGATTATTGTATTTGTAATGCTCGTTTTGTAAATATATTTGTCACTTTGAAAGTTCTAGAATTTTCGAAACTTTTTTCTGATGTACATTGTCCTTTATCAATTTGTTTAAATGTTAAAACAAATTGTCTTGCCAATACAACTGAGAGTAGTCAAAAGGGTACAGAAAGGGTGAATAAGTGGGATAATGAAAAGTTTCTAAACTTTCAATCTAGCATCAATCAAGACGATTTAAATAAGACTATTGTACAACTTGTCAGAGCCTAGGACAAATTTTACTAATGATAAAGTAAATACATTGGTTAATAACTTGCGCGACATATTTTTAAATAGCGCAAAATCCACTTTTGGAACATATTGTCATAAAGCCGGGAAAACGCGCCAGACTAAGTTTAAAGATAAACCCTGGTTTGATTTGGATTGTAAATTTGCTAGGTAGAAATATCGCAAGTTTAAAAGAAAATTCTATAAATACCGGACGGAAATAAACAAATAAATGTTGGCAGAATCTGAAAAAGATTACAAGAGAACACTTGATAAGACTCAGAGAAAATATCGACAAAATTTGTGTAGACGTTTGAAAAACATGCGCACGAAAGACCAGAAAGAGTTCTGGAAAATACTCAACCAGGGAAAACGCAAAACTCAGCCAAATATTTCGCTGCAAAAACTGTTTGAATTTTTCAAAAACTTAAATACAGCTCCATCAGACGATATTGGAGCTGATTTGCCAAATCTAAACGTAGAGGAGTTAAATCAACTAAATTATGAGCTTAATATACATATAGAAAAAGAAGAGATTCTATAAAAAATAATCAAGCTAGCGGTGAAGATGTTATCATAAATGAATACATAAAGGAAACTTCAGATCAATTTATTGTTTATGAAAAACTTTTCAATCTTATATTTGAATCGGGAATTGTTCCAGAAAGTTGGCTAATTGGGAACATAATTCCAATTTACAAGAATAAAGGAGACAGTAATATTGTCTGCCGATAACTATTGTTAGTTGTCTAGACAAACTTTTTACTGCCGTATTAACTGAACGATTAAATAGATATTCAGACAATTTATTGATCCTAAATGAAAATCAGTGTGGCTTTAGACAATGTTGTTGTACAATGGATAATATTTTCACGTTATACGCCTTCTTTGAACTTTTGAAATGAAAAAAGAAAAAAATATACTGTGTTTTTATAGATTTTGAGAAGGCCTTTGATAAAGTGTGGCGAGATGGTTTATGGTACAAATTATTATTGAACAATATCAATGGAAAAATGTTTCAAATTATACAAAATATGTACCAAAACATTAAATCAAATATAGTTTATAACAATGATAAATCGGAATTCTTCCCTTGCGATAATGGTGTTAGACAAAGGAGAAAATATGTATCCTTATTTATTTGCATTATTTTTAAACGATTTGAAAAACTTTATGGAAAATCAAAATAGTACAGGTCTTAACACAATTACAGAGGACATTGATACCGCGTTATGTCTGAATCACCTGAAGAATTACAAAGAGAATTGAATAGATTTCACGAATATTGTACAACATGGAAGCTAAAAGTTAATGTAGAAAAAACTAAAATATTATGTTTCGCAAGTGGAAGACTCCCGAACAATTTATATTTCAGATATGACAATAGGAACATAGAAATAGTCAAAGAATTTAATTACCTAGGTATATTGTTGAATAGAACAGGAAATTTCAACCTGGCAATTAAATCTCAGGCTGATAAAGGAACAAGAGCTATGTATGAAATTTAAAAAAAAAGAAAATACCATAATCTTTCTGTTTCGTGTCAACTAGATCTTTTTGATAACGTTGTCAAGCCTATTGTTTTATATGGTTCCGAAGCTTGGGGTTTTAGAAACTATCATATGGTAGAACACGTTCACTTGAAATTTTACAAATTATTGTTGAATCTATGGATGATATTTTGTGATTTTAGAGATGATTACTTGACATAAAAGCTGAATAACACAAAGTACTGAAATTTAAATAGATTTAAAATGTGTTTTATATATTCGTGTTGACTTAGCTAATCGTCATTTTCTATCATGTTCAATTCAACAATTGTCGTTAACATTTAATATATGCAATCAATGAAGCATGACATAACCCAATTAAAAACTCAGATTATTTGGAAGTGACTCAATATTCTAAAGTATCTTGTCCTATGCCTCTTACTCATTTAATCCGAGATATGAAGAGCCGCAATATTGTAACTATTTGAAACGTTATAAGTTTCGCTGACTAGATGGGGTTTTTCAAGTTTCAGAGAGTGGTTGTGGTGTTTTTCGTTCTTTTCCACCATTAAATATATATATAAATATAAAACTAATCCAATGTAAAGGGGTTTGGGGGTTAGTGGTATTTTATGCCACTTTCCAATGTAAAGGGGTTTGGGGGTTAGTGGTATTTTATGCCACTTTCCAATGTAAAGGGGTTTGGGGGTTAGTGGTATTTATGCCACTTTCCAATGTAAAGGGGTTTGGGGGTTAGTGGTATTTTATGCCACTTTCCAATGTAAAGGGGTTGGGGGGTTAGTGGTATTTTATGTCACTTTCCAATGTAAAGGGGTTTGGGGGTTAGTGGTATTTTATGCCACTTTCCAATGTAAAGGGGTTTGGGGGTTAGTGGTATTCTATGCCACTTTCCAATGTAAAGGGGTTTGGGGGTTAGTGGTATTTAATGCCACTTTCCAATGTAAAGGGGTTTGGGGGTTAGTTGTATTTTATGCCACTTTCCAATGTAAAGGGTTTGGGGGTTAGTGGTATTTTATGCCACTTTCCAATGTAAAGGGGTTTGGGGGTTAGTGGTATTTTATGCCACTTTCCAATGTAAAGGGGTTTGGGAGTTAGTGGTATTTTATGCCACTTTCCAATGTAAAGGGGTTTGGGGGTTAGTGGTATTTTATGCCACTTTCCAATGTAAAGGGGTTTGGGGGTTAGTGGTATTCTATGCCACTTTCCAATGTAAAGGGGTTTGGGGGTTAGTGGTATTTTATGCCACTTTCCAATGTAAAGGGGTTTGGGGGTTAGTGGTATTTTATGCCACTTTCCAATGTAAAGGGGTTTGGGGGTTAGTGGTATTTTATGCCACTTTCCAATGTAAAGGGGTTTGGGGGTTAGTGGTATTTTATGCCACTTTCCAATGTAAAGGGGTTTGGGGGTTAGTGGTATTTTATGCCACTCTCCAATGTAAAGGGGTTTGGGGGTTAGTGGTATTTTATGCCACTTTCAACAATATTTCAGTTACATTTCTACATGTTTCTAAATCTCGTACAAATAAATGTTATATTTCCCAACAATGTACATAAATTTTATGTAAGAGTTTTGCTATAGATGGCTTTTATCATCTTTTCAATTCAACCCCATATATGTCTCAATCGCCTTTATGACTCTTTTTAACATTTTGACGTTTACACGTTCCTCTACCTAAAGTCATAGGAACCATTGATCCTCTGCTATCTCCTTTACCAGCGTTACAGTGCGAGAATCACATTTGGGACATCACATTTTCCGGAGATAAAACATGTTCTACTGTCACACAGATAAACCACAGTTGCAGCATGAATGCATTCTTTAACTTATGGCTTATGTACCCGAATGTAAGCAACAGCTAAGAACTATGAAATAATACATGCAGATACGAAATATTGCACACTTTAAATCTGGGCTGTAGTTTCATTACTTTCAGAGCCGTGCAATAACCAACGCGTGCGATTGTTTAACCGTTTAACTCGGAAAACCGTGGTATGCATATTACTTATATTGGTATTGTTGAAATTTTAACTAGTCAGCATTTATGAGAGTAAATTAAAGCTGTGTCTCTTAAATTCCCATCAAATGTGCTCTTGTACATGATGTAATTTATAGTCGTGGCGTCGAATTTCAGTTATGAATATACATTATGTGTCGTATTTGGCAAAGGGACAATACTTGTGCACAAGTAGATATTTAAAATGAATTAGATTTACTAGTCTAAATTAAACATCCATTGTAATAAAATATTCTTAAGCTGTATTACACAATAATAACGATGGAAACAAACGTTTGATAATTACGTGACCTTAGAAATGTGTAATACATATATGCGTTACACAATAATAACGGTAATTACGTGACCTTAGAAATGTGTAATACATATATGTGTTACACAATAATAACGGTAATTACGTGACCTTAGAAATGTGTAATAGTGTAAAAGGAATGGTATTTTGTGATTTTAGAGATGATTACTTGACATAAAAGCTGAATAACACAAAGTACTAAAATTTAAATAGATTTAAAATGTGTTTTATATATTCGTGTTGACTTAGCTAATCGTCATTTTCTATCATGTCCAATTCAACAATTGTCGTTAACATTTAATATATGCAATCAATGAAGTATGACATAACAACTCAATTAAAAACTCAGATTATTTGGAAGTGACTCAATATTCTTAGGTGTCTTGTCCTATGCCTCTTACTCATTTAATCCGAGATATGAAGAGCCGCAATATTGTAACTATTTGAAACGTTATAAGGTTCGCTGACTAGATGGGTTTTCCAAGATTCAGAGAGTAGTTGTGGTGTTTTTCTCTCTTTTTCACGTTAAATATATATATATATATATATAAACGTCTAAAATGGTTTGTAAAACAACACCAAGTACACAAAACAAAGTGATAAAGAATTAAACACTTCGTAGAATGACAAGATATATATATACGTCTAAAAATTAAACCAAACAGTGTTAGAATTAGATTTTAGAGCTGTCAAATTTTTGTTCTTCCCTCGACGGGATTTGAACCATTGATACACTGCAGCACCATTCGCTTAGCCTTACGTCCAGCGCCCTAGACCACTCGACCACATCCACTCCCTAAAAAAGGAGCTTCAATAATCCTAGTGTTACCTTTTCTCGTAAGGTAAATCTAGGGATAGACGTAAGACATGTGTATAAGCGTGTGTAGATGGTACATATATATACTTAATATTATAATTTGACAGCAATCTAACTCAGCAATTTTTATTATATTGTATAGGATAATGAAGAATTCATTATACAGTCACAGTAAATAAAGTATATTATACAAACGTCTAGAAGCAAGTGACAACCATACAATATATCTGTCCCACTGGATCTGAAAGTTACTAAGGATACTAGGTTAATACTAAATATTATATACGTCTGAAAATTAAACCAAACAGTGTTAGAATTAGATTTTAGAGCTGTCAAATTTTTGTTCTTCCCTCGACGGGATTTGAACCCACACCATTGATACACTGCAGCACCATTCGCTTACCCTTACGTCCAGCGCCCTAGACCACTCGACCACATCCACTCCCTAAAAAAGGAGCTTCAATAATCCTAGTGTTACCTTTTCTCGTAAGGTAAATCTAGGGATAGACGTAAGACATGTGTATAAGCGTGTGTAGATGGTACATATATATACTTAATATTATAATTTGACAGCAATCTAACCCAGCAATTTTTAATATATTGTATAGGATAATGAAGAATTCATTATACAGTCACAGTAAATAAAGTATATTATACAAACGTCTAGAGGCAAGTGACAACCATACAATATATCTGTCCCACTGGATCTGAAAGTTACTAAGGATACTAGGTTAATACTAAATATTATATACGTCTGAAAATTAAACCAAACAGTGTTAGAATTAGATTTTAGAGCTGTCAAATTTTTGTTCTTCCCTCGACGGGATTTGAACCCACACCATTGATACACTGCAGCACCATTATATATATATATATATGACGTCACTAACGTATGCCATAACCCTTACCCTAACACTAACCCTAACCAATAAATCGGCCATAGATCTGAGAATTTGGAAAGGACGCCGATATGATAGTACCCTTAACTCGTACCGTGATTTGGAATAATGAAGTCATTGGGTGCCGATTTGAGGAGTGGACGTCGATTTGAGTCCGGACGCTGATCAGAGTCTATCATATATATTATACCATTTAGCTTTTGGTATTTATTGACGTCTGTCGCCGTTGACTTTTTCATTACACATTTTAATAAAATGATTGATATCTAATTTAGGGCGCATGCGCGCTTCTGGAATAACTCCCATCAAGTACTAACAGAACACCTCAATCCATGGAATAGAACATGGCTGAGAGATTAAATCCAGATTTGGACAAATGAAGTTAAATCCTCCAAGTGAATGGGCCAGTAAGATATACATGTGTGAAGAAATCTTTAAAAAGAGATGTCTCTGTTCTTTTTTTTTTAAATCCGGGACGAAAATGAAATTGTATATTGCATAAATAATTTTTGTGACGTCAGATTCAAACTTGTACAAATAAAGGCACCCGGTCTTTATTTCCGTTGAGATTTACCCATAATTTTTTTTAAAGTGCTATAAAACTGAAAAATGACTGATTTTTGTTTGTGTTTAACGCCAGTTTTAATAATGATTCAGTTATCTTGTGGCTGTCAGATCTATTGGCTGACGAAACCGGAGTATCGGGAGTAATCCACAGACTTGTCTCAGGTGAGGAAACCAGAGTATCGGGAGTAATCCACAGACTTGTCTCAGGTCACTGATAAATTTTGCAGTGAGATGGGCACTGACTAATTGCATAGGTATATATTGAAACTGCATGTAATTTACATTCGTGGACACGACGGTCCTTGTGAATATAAATATATGGATATACATGTAAGTGCAATGTAGATATAATACATCCTGATTGTGAAATATTTATAAGTTAGTCCAGTAGACATTGATTATTTTATAGTGTTAATTTAACATCTTTTAGCTGATTTCACGGAATACTTAGTTTACCACATATTTTTACTGATAATGAAAGAGGAAATGAAAATTTGACAATGTCAAACAGATTTTCAAGACCAGTAGATCTTTTTGGTAGCAAGTTAACCATAGACAATAGATATATAAGGAAAATGGATTTTTGGGGGGATTTAGTATATAAATTACTACAAAATATTAGTGTTCTATTTTTTTCTTTTCCATTTCTAAATCGGGCTTTCATTTCTATTTCTATTCATTTCTTTTGTTGTATTTTTTTTTTATAAACAACGCCAGCGCAGTTAACAGTGACAAAAAAATCAATAATCAGGTTTTAACAGAAATAGGTTCAAGTTTTTATTTGAATTCTCAGTATTAAAATTCATTTTAAACATGAATTTAAAAAAAAAAAAGAAAGTATATTTACCTTTACAACAGAAACCAGAAAACATCTGCAAAATAATATAAATGCATATTGAAATTTAAGCTGTATGCTACTTACAGTTTTTGCAAGAGGAATACAAAATTTCGCGGAACTGAAAATTGGGTACTGGGAATTCCCACTTAAGAAGGAAGTTAGTTGGCATAAATCCAAAGAATGTAGATCAAATCGATCAATATCATTCTTTTTTTTGTTGGTTATTTTGTATTTAAAATTCGATGTATTGTTGGCATTTAATGTGTATTTACTATTTTGTAATAAAAACGTATCTATCTAATTTTGTCCACACCACGCATTTCTGGAATAACCTTCATTAGGTACGCTCAAAGTCGATAACATGGTAGCCAAAATCGACGTAGGTCATCTATCCCTGTGGAAGCATACTTTAATTTCGTAAATTATTCGGATTGCATTTTGCAATATTTGGAGTATAGTGTGGTGTTTGAATTTTTTTTTTTTATTTTTTTTTTTGCGTGAATTATCGTGACAATTGTTAGTCGTTTAATAATGATATGTTTACACGTGACATAAGAGTACTACTATATTGTACCTCTATGTAACCGTGTCAAGAATTTATGTTGTACTTATCTATTTGAAAGTCGAACTGAAATTTTTTACAAAATAGTCGATATGCTAATCGTAGAGGACTCGGTTTGTTTCTTCGACCAGGATGATGACGAGGTTGTAGAATCGTTGCTTGGAAGTATGAACCAGGCCATACAGCAGATTATGCTAAAACTATATCATGTTTACAACTACGAATTTCATAGTCATTTATACGGCTTAAATTACAAAATGCTTGTGGAAAGATATTCTGATTTTTTATGTATTTTTTGTAGTTTGGTCCCAAATATTTCATGTGTATTTAATATGTAAATTTGTTTTTGTACTGTTTTGAAATGTTGTTTGTTTGACATAAATTGTAAAATCTTCAATTATGGACGAAATAGAGATAATCAATCAAGCAACTTCATCAAGAAAATTAGCTAAAGCTTTTTCGAGACGATTCCAATTAATTTCAATATTTTATAGGCTTAACTAATTACCTTGTTATTTTATATTATATAGACCGTAAATTCCCTTCATGCACTTTTTTCGGTTTAATTCCGGTTTGCCCACATTTAATTACACCAATTATCAATAAGTTAAATAAACAAAAAAGACAAAGGGTTTACTGACCATAAAATTGTATAGTCTGTTCCAAATATATAGGTGTCAAATAGGTATGTTTCTGTGTATGTAGAAGATTTTTTTTCACTGTGTAGTTTCTTTTTAATATATAAATGTGCAAAAAAAAAAGATGAATAATATATCTTTATATACTTTAATATTACTTCATTGAAGTCAATTACAATTAATTTGAACAGTAAAAATAACAACATTGAAAGTAATCTTTAAACTTTACTAATATATCAGACAATCATAGCACATATAATTTATGTTTATCTTATTTATCTTATTAACTGTTGCTGGACAGACTGGAATACTACATCGCCAGTAAACTCTGTCGTTGCATCTGTTCTTCACTCTGAAACGGTGACCTCCTAGAATCACACTTTCTCTACCAAACTTGTTCTGGACGTACTGAAGTGCTTGAAGTTGAGCGTTTGCCATACTTGGTTTGAATGATTCAAAACTAAAACAACTTCCTATTTATAATGCTTATAATTTGTGAGAAGAGTTCAAATAGACACAATTAACAGCTTGGATAAGCAAAAATATAATAAAATACAATAAAGAAAGTGCAAAAATTAAAATAATTTCTAAATGACATCCTTAATTTCGTTTTATTCTCCAAGTATCGTGCATTTAATTTAATTATCTGTCATAATTTTACCAATTAAAAAAGAATCCATATTTTGTTAAACATGTTAAAGATATTTCACCAAAATCATACATATTTTGGCAAATTTGTAAGATATTTCGTCAAAATTGTATAAGTTTTGCAAATTTTGTTATTAAAATTAAGCATATTTCTACAGAGTTTGTGAAAGATTTATTGTTAAAATGTGCATATTTCACTTAATTCAATAGTAAATTATATAATTCTTTACAAGGATTCGGGAAAATAAAGATTTGGTAAAAAACAGATATGGTACTTTGTTGTTAGATTTTTGCAAGGGAAATAACTTCTTTATACTGAATGAAAGGCTAGATGGTGACAAACATGGAAACTATACCTATAAAAATGCGAGTGTGGTTGATTATTGTATTTGTAATGCTCGTTTTGTAAATATATTTGTCACTTTGAAAGTTCTAGAATTTTCGAAACTTTTTTCTGATGTACATTGTCCTTTATCAATTTGTTTAAATGTTAAAACAAATTGTCTTGCCAATACAACTGAGAGTAGTCAAAAGGGTACAGAAAGGGTGAATAAGTGGGATAATGAAAAGTTTCTAAACTTTCAATCTAGCATCAATCAAGACGATTTAAATAAGACTATTGTACAACTTGTCAGAGCCTAGGACAAATTTTACTAATGATAAAGTAAATACATTGGTTAATAACTTGCGCGACATATTTTTAAATAGCGCAAAATCCACTTTTGGAACATATTGTCATAAAGCCGGGAAAACGCGCCAGACTAAGTTTAAAGATAAACCCTGGTTTGATTTGGATTGTAAATTTGCTAGGTAGAAATATCGCAAGTTTAAAAGAAAATTCTATAAATACCGGACGGAAATAAACAAATAAATGTTGGCAGAATCTGAAAAAGATTACAAGAGAACACTTGATAAGACTCAGAGAAAATATCGACAAAATTTGTGTAGACGTTTGAAAAACATGCGCACGAAAGACCCGAAAGAGTTCTGGAAAATACTCAACCAGGGAAAACGCAAAACTCAGCCAAATATTTCGCTGCAAAAACTGTTTGAATTTTTCAAAAACTTAAATACAGCTCCATCAGACGATATTGGAGCTGATTTGCCAAATCTAAACGTAGAGGAGTTAAATCAACTAAATTATGAGCTTAATATACATAGAAAAAGAAGAGATTCTTGAATGTATTAAGAAACATAAAAATAATAAAGCTAGCGGTGAAGATGCTTTCATAAATGAATATATAAAGGCAACTTCAGATCAATTTATTGTTGTTTATGAAAAACTTTTCAATCTTATATTTGAATCGGGAATTGTTCCAGAAAGTTGACTAATTGGGAACATAATTCTAATTTACAAGAATAAAGGAGACAGTAATGATCCCAACAATTGTCTGCCGAAAATTATTGTTAGTTGTCTAGACAAACTTTTTACTGCCGTATTAACTGAACGATTAAATAGATATTCAGACAATTTATTGATCCTAAATGAAAATCAGTGTGGCTTTAGACAAAGTTGTTGTACAATGGATAATATTTTCACGTTATACGCCTTCTTTGAACTTTTGAAATGAAAAAAGAAAAAAATATACTGTGTTTTTATAGATTTTGAGAAGGCCTTTGATAAAGTGTGGCGAGATGGTTTATGGTACAAATTATTATTGAACAATATCAATGGAAAAATGTTTCAAATTATACAAAATATGTACAAAAACATTAAATCAAATATAGTTTATAACAATGATAAGTCGGAATTCTTCCCTTGCGATAATGGTGTTAGACAAAGGAGAAAATATGTTTCCTTATTTATTTGCATTATTTTTAAACGATTTGGAAAACTTTATGGAAAATCAAAATAGTACAGGCCTTAACACAATTGCAGAGGACATTGATACCACGTTAGGTGTATATCATAGCCAGAAATCATGGGTGATTTTGCTCATGAATATTCATAAACCAAATCGCGTCATGTATGACGTCAGCAAATAAACGTTGAACCATATTTGGAAGACGCTGATGAAAACTCGTATCTATTTTTTAAAATAATATTTCATCACAGTTTTGATCACATAAATAACTTCATAATTATTTGTGATCGTATCAAAATTAATTGTCATCATATGTTTATCAGGAATCCGATGATGTGTGTAAAAGATCGAAAATATATTTAATGCACTGCCCCCCCTTTTTTCCACGAAATAAAAATATGTAAATAAAAAATATATTATGCATTTTTTTTCAATTTCCCACATAAGTATTTAGTATGTCATTGAAATCGTTTAGTATATATATTGTTAAATTTTTTGAACTTTATATATCAGCAGTATTGTTACCAATTGTATTATAGTTACTTGTTCTGTTGTTTTGTCTGCAAAAATTTGATCGCTGCGAGCAGGGTTCAAACCTGCGCAGGGAGACCCCATTGGATTTCAAGTCCAACGCCTTAACCACTCAGCCAACACAGCTTGCTACTGAAGACCGTTTATCTTTCTTATATCCCTGGACATGTAAAATGCCGTTGACTCTTTCACTCTTTTTAATTCTCTAATACACACTTATTATGTTCTAGAGAGAAATAGAATTTCTAACTGAATTTATATTCTGTATATCAAAGTTGTGTCGGAGGTCGTGATTATCAAACACAATTTGCAATGACCCAAATTTTAACGTAAGAGACCCTTTCCTGCAAGCTAGAAGCATATACCCTGCATGAAATGAATTTTTGAAATATTTATTTAAAATTCTCAATTCTTCGTTGGCTTTTCTGGACTATAAAAATAAATCGCTGCGAGCAGGGTTCGAACCTGCGCGGGGAGACCCCATTGGATTTCGAGCCCAACGCCTTAACCACTCGGCCATCACAACTTGAAAAATGTTATCGTTATACTTAAATATCAATCTCCTGCTGACGTTTATCGTTCACTTTCGAAATATATTGTTATTCCAAATGGTGGACATGAAATCGTTTCGACGATCAATGTAGGGTTTCAATCTCTATTTTCCTTTCACAAAACTATAGAATTGCCTTTTTCTTATTGTAATTTCCATGTTTATTCATTCAATGGGAAATTTAAAAAAAAGTAAAATATTACATTTGAAGAACGAAAATATGCTATTTTGCTGGGCAAAAATTGATCGCTGCGAGCAGGGTTCGAACTTGCGCGGGGAGACCCCATTGGATTTCAAGTTCAACGCCTTAACCACTCGGCCATCAAAGCTTTTAATAAAGGGTCATTTTTCTTTTTTATATCCCTTGACATGGAAACTGGTGTCATTTTTCCATAACTATGCACAATGATATATCTGAAATGAGATGAAATTTTCTAACTGAAATTCATATATGCCCGATATCAAAATTTTCGAAAATCGTGAATGCTCAATGACGATTTGTAATGGCAAAACTGATACCTAGCAGAACCTATCTCTCAAGCTATAATGATTTTTTTTTTTTAATATGCATTTTGAAATTTTTCAATTCTCCAGTAGCATTTCTAGATTATGGAATAAAACTCGACCATCACAGACGCTACTGCTAAATATAGACAATATACGCATGCATTTTCTGCAATAAAACAATTTACTTGTACGAGTTTAAGTCATTAAGATACGTTAAGAAAAGCGAGACTTTGGTGACTTTTCTGACATGTTTCGAATCAATTATATTGTGTTTAATCCTGCAATGTCAAAAAGAATACAACAAGTGTCAACTAATCTGGAAATAGTTGAAACAAGCGGGTCGGTCTACTCGATTTCAATGGTGTCGTCAAAGACGTCCGCACTTATGTTGTCGTTTCTTATCGTCGTTCTAAATGAATCAGGTACCAGAAAGAGCTATATTTCTGGAAAAAGACTGTAACCAAACATTATCCAGTCAATGAAATTTGACAGGTTAAGGAGAACGGATGCAGAATAAACTTAAATATAAATTTCCTGCACCCATCTATGCACGTATTTCATTGAATATAAAGAAGGTTTTTTAATTCATATGTGAATTATTTCATATCTTCCTCCATTAAAAGCTATGGAAACATTGCCTTTGTTTATTTCAAATTACATATGTATACTATGTAGATTTATCTGAAATAAAATATTTTTTTAAAACAAAGACTTCTTGTTAGTCTGTGAAATTTCTTTCGCATTCACTTGTTATATTTCGATACCGTGGCTTGAACACTTGTCTCCCTGTATTTTCTGTACCATAGCGCATGCTGGTTTTCTGACTTGGTCATTACAATTTTTAGTCTGCAAAAATTTGATCGCTGCGAGCGGGGTTCGAACCTGCGCGGGGAGACCCCATTGGATTTCAAGTCCAACGCCTTAACCACTCGACCATCACAGCCTGAAAAATGTTATCGTTATCATTTCCTCGACTTTGGAAAACAAAATATAAGCATGTACTTTTCCAAAATGCTACGTAGCTTTTATCTAACAGTCTTAACAAAAAATTCATTCTAAATGCTAACTTTGTTTGAAAGATTTCTGGAAAATTTAATCCAACTTTCTGATATTTATTGATAATCACTTTATATGAGATTAGATAGGGTTTGTCATTCCATAAATTTTTTAGACATATATCTTTTATTAAGCTATAATATTTTTCTGGAATATTCACTAGCATAAATGTGTACCAAATTTTGGACATGAGAAGTGAAGTAATAACGCTCACCTTTCCGTGAAGAGACACGTTTCTCATTTTCCAAAAATTTAGTATTTGTGTAATTGTATTGACTTTATTCTCCCAATTCAACAGTTCGCATGCTTTTTTGTTTTTTCCTATCCATATACATAATAGCTGAACTATTTCATCACATTCTTTAATTTCTAAATCTTTTAATTCTGTTTTGCTTATTTTTCCTCTACCAAATACTAATATTTCAGATTTAGTTTTATTAAGTTTTGCACCTGATGCTTTACCATAAAGATTAAACACTTTAAAAGTTTCTTTAATAGAATTTGTGTCAGACAATGTTAATGTTGTATCATCAGCTTGTGAAAAAAAAAATTAGCTTCTCTATCTGTATTAGGAATTTGTATTCCTTTTATCTTATCATTTTTTTTTATTGCTTCACTTAAGGGTTCAGCTAAAAGCACATACCAGAGCTGATATTGGACATCCTTGTTTTACTGAATTTTTCAATCTGAAATAAGGGGTCAAAAAACCATTACATTTAACAGAACTAAATATGCTAGTGTAAAATATTTTTACCCAATTTCTGAATTTGAGACCAAAACCAAATTTTTCTAGAACTGCAAACAAGTATTCGTGACCAGCTCTATCGAATGCTTTTTCTTGGTCAGTTTTTAACAGAAAACCTTCTAAGTTGTTATTATATCGCAATTTCCATAGCACACCTTACATCAACACCAATATTTACCAAGGACCGAAAGCTCGAGGTCTCATATAGGCATCGTGGTTTGATACCGAGTGTGATTTGAAAATTACCATTATTCACAGTGTAAGATTAATATTTTTTGTACATTTACTTTTAATTTTGATGTTCAATGTTACACCGTTAGATTCTTGTTTATTTCAAACTGATTGGTGCACCCATTAAACTCTTGATATTATAAATTTCATTGTGAACTTTAATTCAAAATTGCAAATGTTTTGAATTAAATTGTTTAAAATCTGATAAACAACTTGGTGCATGATGATAAAGTAGAAATATAATAATAACAGGGTTGTTTTACATGTACTGTAGCAATGTTTCTCAGTCTTGAAGAGGGACCGTCGTGGTCGTGATTGCTTGGACGCTGGATTTACAACTGTCTATGCAATCAGTGCCCATCACCACTAAAGTTATGAGTTCGAATCTCTCTCATGGCAAGGTATACTCGATACAATATTATGTGGTAAAGTTTGTCAGTGACTTGCGGAAGGTCGGTGGTTTTCTCCGGTGTCTTCCACCAATAAAACTGACCGATACGATATAACTGAAATATTGTTGAAAGTGATGTAAACTTTAATAGAATAATATTTAAGCAACAGAGAATTTTACTTTTTCCATCTGAGCGTTGAAATGTATGAATATGAAGATTACTGACAGTTTTCTGATATCCGAATTCCAGACGACGGTTCGGTGCAAAACGTAGGTAGGTCAAACCTGCCCATGCGGTCGCCTCTATTAAGCAGTCACAAATTTGACTATATAGTTTGAAAACATGCATCACTGTAATGCATCTTACACATTACATTTTAGGACCGCATCTTATCATGTCTATCGTAGATTAAGTTCGAGCCCCTTCCAAATACAAGACTAAACTCTAAGGTTAAAGTGTGTAGCGTCTCGGAACTGTGTGCGCTATGTACATGAACACATTAAAAGTATAATAAACAAAAACAAAAAATAACCAAACAAAAATAATTAATTATATATATGTACAGTGGCTTGCAATATGTATTTAAAGGTGGGTTGAGAATCCTTCAAATGTTAATGTGGAGATACCACTTTTGAAGGATTCTAGGTTAGATGAAAGAGCTATTGAGTGAGGTAAACTGTTCCAGACTGATATTGTATTAGGGAAGAACGAAAATTTATAAAAATCTTTATTTAACTGACTGTATGTGCCCCACGAGTAAGCCAGTCAGATTGGGATAGCATGGTTGTTGGTACCTCTACTAAACCCCCGTTTATTTTACATAGCAGTATCGGACTTGCTTTAGTTCGTCTACAAGCAAGACTGCCCCACTGTAAGGTGTCAATTATATTGGTGACCGCACCAGGTTACCTGTCACGGTAGTCATTAAAGACGTATCGAGCTGCTTTCCTTTGTATTTGCTCAACCTGAGATATTTGCTGTTTTTTAGATGGATTTCAAACTGGTGAAGAATAGTCGACAACCGGACGAAGAAGTGATGTGTACGTGCATGTACCGTTTTTCATGTATCTGCGTAGAAAGCCTAAGGTTGTATTAGCTTTTGTAGTTATGTTATTAATATGTGGGCCCCAATATAGATCATTGCTAATAGTTACACCTAAATGTTCACTATTGTCAACTGGTTGTAATATGTGGTTATGTAATTTATAATTAAATTTAAGGGGAATTTTCTTCTTGGTAACATGGATGACATAACATTTTTCTGGATTGAACTTCATCTGCCAGGTCTTTTCCCAATTCTCTAGGTTTGTCAAATCTTTTTGTAGCAATTCTGAATCAGATTGATTATTCACATTTCTTTACAACAAGCAATCATCTGCAAAGAGTCTAACATTGCAGTTTACATATTCGTGCAAGTCGTTTATAATAATTTGAATAAGGTTGGGCCTATAACTGTCCCCTGTGGGACTCCAGAGTCAACTGATAATTTAGAAGATGTTATACCATTTAAAAGAACTTGTTGTTGTCTATTTTCTAAAAAGTCTCTAATACCGTAATAATTTAATATATGAATCAATCTTTGGTGGGGAACTTTATCAAAGGTTTTAGAAAAATCTAGTAGGATTATATCAATCTGATTGCCATCTGCTAGTCAATTGGGAAGATCTTGAATGCTAATGACCAGTTGTGTCTGGCAGGATCTTTTGCTTCTAAAACGTGTTGGGTATCGTGTAATATTTTATATTGACTAAGATGTTTGCTGGTGTTACTAGTTATAATGTGTTCTAATAATTTACAACAGATAGCGGTTAAAGACACAGGTCTATAATTTAATTACAACACTGTGTTTATCCCTTTTTAAAAAAATAGGTACAACATTAGCTTGTTTCCAATCTACTGGGATATTACCATTATCAATTGAATGTTGGAAGAAAAATGATAAAAATGGTGATAGTTTTTCTGATAAATTATTTAGAAAATGAGCTGGTATATCGGTCCGATAGTCCGAAGGTCCAATAGTCCGAAGATCCGATAGTCCGAATGTCTAATAGTCCGAAGGTCCTATAGTCCGGAGGTTTGATAGTCCGAAACCCAAATAGAATTTGTTTGTTTATTCCGACAGTAGCTCGATAAACGGTTTACACTCCGTTTTTAAGCATTTTCAGTGAATCGTCTTTGAATATCAAGGTTGATGAAAGATGGATCCCCTTTGTTAGAAATTGGATATTTAACTTCACGGTAGTACAGTAGATTAAAAAAACACAGTTTAGCTACAGTAGCGAATTTTTTTAACCAAGTTACAAATGTATATCGGCTCTGACTACAATTTCATTTAAACATATATATATACAATATATGTACATTGTCGGTAAATATAAAATTTATTTGTACGAGCTTTAGAAACAGGCAGAATAGCGAGCTTTCGGCGAGCTTTTCAGGCCCGTTTCGCAGCGAGTACAAATGAATTTTATATTTAACGACAATGTACGTATTTTGTGTTTATTCTGCAATGTAAAAAAAGTCGAAAACTTGTCAGATTTAAACAAAAAGTACAGAAACAAGCGTCATTCCTCACCTTTCATAAAGGCACAAGCTACGAATACGACGGATACGTATTCGTAGCCTGGGTTCTACAAGTACGACGGGCGGAAGTTGTGACTAATGATCAACCGGTTTCCGGACATGGACCCCTATTTTACGGAAATTAATCACGTATTGCTAGCATCTAGAGGCTACGAATACGACGGATTTTTGTTTTCTTAAATATATTGTTTTTAGACATTTATTACTGTGATACTATAAAGCTTAAAGAAAAAAAATATACATAGATATTTTTAATTTAAGAATTATCATATACAATTTAAAATTTCAAGTAAGACAATGTATTAAATTAATGTTCAAAGTTATTTCAAGCAATTTCATTTTTTTGTCCACTGTCGAGACTACTTTGGTGAAACAGGTGGTTGAAAGCTGCCTTTGAAACCTCATGGTTATGTTCATGGACGATGTTCGTTATTTCCAGAGTTTCATCATCTTTACAACGAAATCTTATAGACATAGGACACTTCATTTGGAATGTACTGAAAAAACATTTTTACCAGGTGTAAGAATATAAAAACATAATAACATAACTGAATACATACAAGGTAAAAGGTACCATACAAAAAGCGCAGACTTGTGTGTTTTATCATATGACTTACGGTAGTATTGTAATGACTTAAAAATTCTAGAAACATGTATTTGCTGCTATACAGAACATGATTGAAGACATCGCTGCGAATTGAATATGAAGAACTTGTGTGTTTTATCATATGACTTACGATAGTATTGTAATGACTTAAAAATTCTAGAAAGTGATGATCATTTGCTTATTTAAGGTATGTTATATGTGATTTTACCTTGTGTTTGGGCGTTGACCACTGGAAATGGAACTAAAATTTGTCTCTCCATGAATACAGGAATAATCCAACTCCTTATAAATTAAAAGATCCGCTGCACTTTCTGCAACTTCCATGTTTTTATACTTGGACCCCGTACCAAGCTTCCTTGAGATACGCTTATAAAGTTGGACGTAGTTATCCTGTTGGAATATTTTTAGGGCACACTCTAAATCTGTAAAAGATTTATACTTTGCTCTAACACGGAGCGCACTACCATCGTCGTCCATTTTGAAAATAATTAGTATTGGGAAGTGTGAGTTGTACTCTGAGAAGTACTCATACCAGTGAAATCTATGGGCTTAATCGTTTATTGTAAGACTAGTTTGTCAATGCATCAGATGTTATTGGAATAAAAATAAACTACAAACAGAAAATTATATAAAAAAATTCATTAATTGTCATTTAGTGAAATAAAAACAATATATTTAAGAAAACAAAAATCCGTGGTATTCGTAGCCTCTAGATGCTAGCAATACGTGATTAATTTCCGTAAAATAGGGGTTCATGTCCGGAAACCGGTTGATCATTAGTCACAACTTCCGCCCGTCGTACTTGTAGAATCCAGGCTACGAATACGTATCCGTCGTATTCGTAGCCTGTGCCTTTCATAAATGTTGTCAAGGGTGTCTTCTTCGTGGTCCGCGTTACATTAGTACCAGTTTCATACTTGTCTGCGCCCTCCGCTGTACATAGCTACAGGATACCAGGAAAGTTTATTCGTAGGCTGAAAAGTTTATTCGTCTAGTACGAATAAAGCAAACATTTATTCGTATAGCATATTTGTACAGCAAATGTACTGATTGCAGGATAAATATTTCTACCGTTAATTTTATTTATCCAAGACTATTCGGGGTAGTATAAAAATAAACAAATAATAAACAATAAGCTTTTATTGATTGTTTTGTAATGGCAAATTGTACAAATTGTACGGCCACGGCTTGGAGATAATGGGCCGCCGGCAAACGTCAATGGCAGGCCCGAAATATATACACATAACCATTATAATATTCCAACAAATCATAATGTTCATATAAACCATATCCACATTATCCATGAAAATATCAAAATGCTGGCCCTGGGAACAGAAGCTCAGCCTATAAACAAATCCATTAAAATAGCACAACATAATATGAATACTTTGCGTCGCTATTTTCGCTTTCCTCCATCCGTGACGATAGGTTTCACCTAGGGGAAGGACTCTATCTGAAAAATAAAATAACAACAGCAGAAAAACGACCAAAACTTCTTATTCATTGACAGATAATTGGTGAGGGTGGGTGGGGAATTTTAAAAACACTTTTCCCCTTGATCAAATTTTTCTGTGACCTTGCTCTTCGATTACAGATTCAGAAAGGAAGTATGATGTCACAGCAAATTGTCACGTAACACCCGTCAAATTAAAGCGGGATAACTCTTGCTCAAATCTGTGAACAATCAAATGTTTGCGGAAAAATTGTCCGATTAGCTGTGGATAACTGGATTTATTCCTTATACGAATAAATCTTATTATTCTTTTATTTATTTTTAAAGTAATCTAAAATCGGATTCATTTTTTGCAATAGAAAGCATCCAATTTTGCCATGGTTATGCCACTTGATATTTAAGTTGAAACACATACATTTATAACATAGATGGAAAAAGTCACAGAGAGGTTCACAAGATCCCGAAGTTTTCACCTGGGTTAAGTTCATGGGAAATTATCAGAAATTTCAAGTTGTATCATTTGTGCATGATCTGACAGGTAACATCTCTGCCAAATTTAATTTATTTCATTCTCTTTAGTGACTCTCCGAGAGATGATAATGAATTTCCCATAAAGCTACAATGTAAACTTTGACCGTAGCTGGTGGTCAGTTTAAACTTCTCACCTCCACCAAAACTATCATTGGGGTCATCGTGATCGCATGGTAGTTGGATATGTAACTACCTATGCAACCAGTGCCTATCACCACTAAAGTTTGAATCCCGTTCAGGCATTACGTGATAAAGTTTGTCAGTGACTTGCGACAGGTTGATGGTTTTCTCCATCAGTAAAACTGACCACCACGATATAACTGAAATATTGTTGGAAGTGGCGTTAAATACCATAACACCCTCAATAAACTATTAACTTGTGCGCACGACTTTGTTACCCAAATTGTTTTTCGGTATGACTTTGTTTCTTAATTTTTTCCAGATATATAACAAAATATATTTTCACACCTCCGTGTTTGCTTCCGTAGATTAATTTATTACAAAATGCATTCAAAACCCTTAGGATGTTGTTGAGAAAAAAATCTTCAAATAGTGACCATCAAAATATCCGAAGTCATGTGACTGCTGTGCCACACCTCGTTGGGAAAATTTCTGCCAAATATGGTTAAAGTCCGTTCAGAGGTTCTAAAGCAGATGAACATATTTCCCATAGAGTTTCTATGTAAATCGTGACCTCTACTCTGTCGGTCATTTCCGATCGACATCAAAGTACCAACATTGATGATAGGAACATAAATATTAAGTTTCATTTCACTCTCTGAATGGTCCCCCCCCCCCCCCCAAGATTGATCAACAAGAAAAACCCTTTCATCGTTCATGTTTGTTGACGAATCGACAAAAACTACCATCAATCATATGCACAGTAACTCCTAAACAATATGCTTGCTATGTTCGGACTATTTCTTAAAATACTATTCATTGGTTCTCAAGAAGTTTCAAAGGTGAAAGTTAACGGACATACGAAGGACTCCAAGTAATGGCTATATCTTAAATACCAATATTCGGGGAACTAATACTCTGTCTGCTAGTAAGAAGGAAGTATACCATTGGCAATATGTATTTCCTTGCTAAATGAGGGTGTATACTTTAGGTGATCAATGTGGTTTTTTTTAATCAATATAACAATCTGAAGATTTTTTTTTAGATCGTATCTAATTGTTAGAAAAAGGCATGCCTTAAAAAAAACCGGTGGTCGTCATATTTGTCTGGGTTACCTTTAGTTACAAGAAAGCAGTCAGATTCAAAATCATTCTAAATAAATTAAATTGTAACTATTGGGCTTTCGGACTATCGGGCCTTTTTAGTTATTTTTTTACACCATTCGTGTTAATCTTTAATTCTGGCATGGTGGGGGTGGGGACTTTGACCTTTATTTGGCATGGTAGTAGTATGCTCTGTTGTAAAAGCACTTTTAAATTGTTCAGTTAAGATGTTAACTTGGATATTTGTATCACTATACAACAGTCCATCTTTACCTCTAAGGGGTGATACTCTTGATGTTTCTCTTTTTTAATATATTGCCAGAAAGATTTAGGTTTTTCATCTAAATGGGGGCTTATTATTTCTTGCATATAATTACTTTGGGCTCTACTAATTTCTCTTTGTGCTGTAGCTTTTTTTGCTTTATTAAATGCCTTTTTTGTTGTTTACATAATTTTTCTATTTTTGTATTTACCCAGTGATTAGTAAATTTAGATTTTGTCATTTTACTGAGTACATTATCTTCTATAATTTTATTGATGCCATCTCTAAATTTAATCCACCACTGATTGACTGTGGTTTTTGTATCAATTTTTGTCAACAGTTCCGACACAAATTTACTAGTTAAATTCTTAAGATCATTCATGTTATTTTTTTTCCATAAGTATATTTTATTGTGTGGTTTTTTTTTAGACCTTTTTGAATTGCAAATTGCATCTACTAGAACAATATTATGGTCCGAGATACCTGGTATAGATTTGACTTTATTTATTAACGATGGTGGATTTGTACAAAAAAAGATCTAAATTATTCTCCTTTCTTGTGAGAAAGTCCACAATTTGATCAATTCCCAATTTATTTATCATATCTATGAATAATTCATTAAATAGGAATTTTATGATTCTCCGTTAAGCATGCAGTATTAAGGAGTAAGTGCAAATAATGTTTGGCTTAGAATCAGGTTAATGTGCCCAAGTGTTTACTAAGCAGATTGTTGTTTCATTTCACTGGTACAACAGCAATCCAGTTCAATGTATTGGACTGGTACAAGACAGGTGTTCGCATGGTGTCGGCCCATTAGTCCAAATGCCCAATAGTCCGAAGGCCCAATAGTCCAAAGCCCCGATAGTCTGAAGGATATTTTGATGGTAAATATTTGAAGATTTCTTTCTCAATAACATCCTAAGGGTTTTGAATGAAGTTTGTAATACATATTTCTATTAATGAAGGGGTCCCTATTAATGTTCAACGGAAGCAAACACAGAGGGTGTGAAAATATATTTTGTTATTTATCTGGAAGAAATGAAGAAACAAAGTCGTACCGAAAGTTTTTTTTGAGGTAACAAAGTCGTGCACAAGTTAATAATTTTTTTCAACAATATATCAGTTATTTCATGGAGGGCACTTTTATTGGTGGAGGAAACTTGAGTATCCGGAGAAAATCACCGACCTGCCGCAACTCACTGATAAACTTTACCACATAATGTTGTATCGAGTACACCTCGCCTGAGCGGGATTCGAACTCACAACGTTAGTGGGATAGACATTGACTGCATAGGTTGTTATATATCCAACTGCCATACGATCACGACCACCTCAAGAATAATTTTGGTGTAGATGAGAAGTTCAAAATTAATACACAACCTTAATACATTTTTGAGATTATTTCATTTTGGAACACATTTCACTTATAATGATTTTATAGCTGTCAGTGGTCCATAGAAATAGATGGGAAATTAAAAAACAAAAACCTTTTCAAACATTTTACTTATTGTTTTTTGTCTAAATGAAACTACATGTAGTATAACATAATATTTAAAACAGTAGTCAATTTATACATAACAATCAAAATGTAAGCAGAAGAAATTCACAATTTTGCTTTAAAGACAAGGACATAAATCATTATGTTTTTTTCTTTCTTTTTTTCTTACAAAGGACGATGCTGAGTGTGAAATTTGATACAATACAAAAGCTGCTTCTTTACTTTAAGTTATATCCAAGTGCAAAATTTGATAGTCTCTCATGTTCACTTACATCCAAATCCTTTCTTTCTAATTATAAGAAACACTTCACTTTTTGGTCCACGACAGTTCTATTTAACCAAACTCTATCGGTGAAGTTGAGTGAAGAAATTATTAGAATCCAAATGAAAAAAATATTGTCAAGCATATCTAAGTTCCCAAACACTTGCTAGATAGCACGATACCAAGAGAAATGGGCAAGTTATCAAGTAAGCTGGTTTTTTTTTTCAATATAGCTTTATTTCTCAGCACCTGTAAGCAATGCACCTTTGTCGTCCATGTTCAACCAAGGGTCCCTGTTTTACATCACAAGATAACATACATAGGATCAGACATATAATGTAAGATACATCATAAAAAAGTCATCGCATATTCATAAATCATTACACACAAAGAAACAGCAAAAATATACTTATATTAAATATATTTAAGCAAAGTATTGCAAAAATTTTCGACGGCACAACCGTCTTCGTCAGTTGCAAAACATATACTGCTATGAGATATCAGAACATTTAAAAAATATGACAAGCCGGTTTCAATACATTTTAATTCAAAAGACCATTCCATCGATGATTTCAGATATGCAGGAATAGAAATTTCAAGAAAAAATAACACAATATATAGACAGACCCGTGAATCACTGTTTATTAAAATGTGTAACACTCAACAAGAGGGTATAAACAAAAGAAAATAATTAGTCTAACAGGTCTTAGATTACACAAAGTTTGATCTTGAGCTTTGTGTATTTTATTTATTCATAATGTTCAGGATCATTTTTAGTAATTTTTTACGACGTCATAATAGCACGATTAGATGTTATGACGTCTTGTTGTTTTTTTGTATCTCATAGCAGTATATGATTTGCAACTGATGAAGACGGTTGTGCCGTCGAAATTTTTGCAATACTTTGTTTAAATGTATTTATAATCTCCATGAAGAAATGTTTTGTTTGAATGTATATTAAATATATCACAAATTGTGCAAAAAAATATAATGAGTATGCTTTCATTAAACTATAAAGTCACCGGTATATTTGTTTCTTTTATTTAGAATCTAATCTTTGACAATGGGACAAACATCAGCGAGGTGCCAATGTCACATCTAATAATCATAAATAATACAAAACTATGCAAAATTAAAAGTGAGCATATATAAATATATGTTAGAGAAAACCGAAGGGTCAATCAAAAATGGACAATCCAGAGAAACTGGCAACATAGGGTACACAAGACAAAGACAAACAAAACAAGGGCAACGCAAAGCGTGGCATATCCCCTCGCCTAAATATTAGACCCTGTAACCTTGACCTTTGACCTATAACCTTGAAAATCAATAGGGTTCCAGATTCTCTTACGGTCTCAGTATGTACCAAGCCTGGTCAAAATCCATTGAAGGATGTTGATTCTAGAGTGTTCACAAGGGTGTTATGCAGTAAAAATTCTCCCTCGTCTCCTATGCCCACGATCATACAATATACAATATATCAATGGCAGAAGAACAATACTTTTTTTCTTCATGTGTGATTACTTTGTTAGTAGAATAATCAAAAACAAACATTAGCATATAAAAGCACATGTACATATTTTATAAGAAAGTGCAAATGCCCTTTCTCCTCAAGTATCATAACGTCTTGTTATACGTATGCGTATTTTCACATAATTCTGTCTCTTGTCCTCGTATAACGGTTTACTGTACCATACATGGGTCCACTAAAACAATCTTTCTTCCTTCTGAAATAGAACGACCAAATCATATAAATTCGCTATATTTATTTATTTAAGGAACAGGAAACGCCAACCTTACCGGAGCATCAGGTCACACTTCCGGTTATATGGGGTGTTCTCAGAGTTCGGGATTCCTGGGTTTTATTCTGTTTTCTTTTTATACCTTGTGTTTGTATTGTTTTGTCTTGTGTACAAAGGACCCATTTGCTCAAATGTGAAGATTCTATTATACAATCAATCAAATATAATGGCAAACAATTTTGTGTGTGGAGGTTTGTTTGATATACCAATTCATTGTTTATTTCATATTTACATGGTTCTGCCTTGGCTATCACCATTAAATCACTCACTCTTTTTTTATGTTCTCGCAATGATATAGCTGAAAATTGCTTAATTGGTGTAAAACAACAATCACTCCGCTATCTCCATTACTTTGTAGGGACCGTCGTGGTCGTGATCATATGGTAGTTGGATTAACAACTACCTCAGGGATTTCAAAGTGAGCCGGTACCCGGTACTTTTATCCGTCTGAGATCGCGTGCTGGTCGGGGAGTAGTTCTCGCCAAATGTCTCATTTAGCGCGAGCGCTCGCGAATTTTCGTCAGATTTTTTCACCATCATTAAAGGATGCCGTACCAATCCTTCATATTAATTTTTATCGAATTTCATTGTGAAATATCGTTAAAATCGGGTAAAAACCCTACTGCACCCCACATTCTGTCATAACATCAACAGGGGGTCACGTGTGTTGGTACTCTTAAAATAGAAAAACACATGGAATGATCATCAGAGAATCTAGTGACACCATATTTCCAATTTATCTCTACAAATCTTTAAGATCTTTCTAAAAAGTGTCACACTGTCACTTTGTTTTATTATTCATCCCTACAATCCAAAATACTCTCGGTTGCAGAATAAAAATAGATTCCATGTGAATGCAAATGGCCACCTGCGCATGCACTGTTTACGTCATCAATTACCTTGACCGCTAATTTATACATGGATCCTATATTATGCATTGGGCATAAAACATGGACAAAATATTAAAATTAATTCTAGAAAAACTGGAATTATTAATACTTTTCATCAATAAAATGAAAATTATCAGGTAAACCACTGTTGAAAAGGATGTATTTTATGGAATGGGGGAGCGGCGTGGGAATGACATGACAGCCTTTAAAACAGCGATGAATTATTATCAGAGTTTTCTACAAACTAACACAAATACCGGTAAACTTTTTAAGAAAGGGTTTTAATTTTCTAAAATGTTGTTTTTCTTTCCCTTTGATGCTTTAGCTTCACAAAAAACAATATTTCTGAAAGTTGGCGAGAATTGCTTCTGTTGCGGTCATTTTCTATTAAAAAACGCAATATCGTAATAATGGATCCCCGATCAGCGTACGCTCTCCTTTATGAAAATTCATTTCGTAGGTAAATCGTTATGGTTCATGCAAAATAATAATGGGGTGAAACAAAGGTTTCTCGACTGCTTCTTAAAAATTTTGGATAAAAAACGTAAAAAATGGCGAGAACTACTCCCCGACCAGTATAGTACCGGCAGAAATGACTGAACCCCTCAAAATTAGCGGTGGTCAAAACCACAAGTACGATTGGCTTGTGGAATATTGTTCATAAAAAATTAATGATCACGTCAATTGCTGAATTCTCGCATTCAAATCGAACAACTGCGTTCAGCCACGACCAAGTTGACTGGATATTCCCTGTTTTAAAAATAACTTTACCATAGAATAGTAAATAGCAGTTTGCGCATGCGGTAAATATATATGTTTTCGCCCCAATATCTTTTCATCCTTGTGTAAAACTCGGACCGGAACAAAGCTGACATCATTTTTTTTTTAAATTACCGATTACAAATTATGTTCAAACACAAACTAGTGTAATCTTCAGTATACAAGTATGATCATTATGTATTATGAATATATGACTACACAATATTTTGTGCGATTTTTGTTTATCCATTTAAAATGCAGGGTTGAACCATTTTGGGGCGTAATGCCTTGTTGCTTAACTCTGTCCATATTGTTTAACTTCCGGTATAATATAATAATAATTCTTTATTGGATAAAGCACAGCAGATAACAATGCGTAATCCATGTTCACATACAATGACAATACAAGTATATAAATACTGATGAGTATAAATATAAAGAAATGATTTAATTATAGTTCTAATAACACCATACAAATGACATATTACAATGTGAAACCATTCTAAGACTAGCCAACATTGAACTGCTTTTGACGTATGTCAAAGGATTCTTTCTGAAAAATACATGAATTTTTAGCATCTGTCAAGTTGACTGGGTTCAAAATTCTAGATATTAAATAAATTTCATCTGAATCAGATTGAGATTCTTCATTTATAGGATAAAAAAATAAAAACCTATGGCTAATTTATTTAAATATTTTGACGGGGCCCTACCGCAGTTGTTCACAGAAATGAAAGTGTGCTGAAAAACATTTTTAAAAGGGGGTACGAGGAGATAAGGGATAGAAAATTACTAGAAATCTGGAAAAAGGACCAGACATGGCTCAAATACGAATAAATGTCAAAACGCCGACCCAACTTTTTTCCAAAATAATTTATCTTTTATTCAAATGTTAATAAATGTCTTCCCGCAAATCGTTTTTGTTCGAATATTTTTTTTGAACTTAAGTCGTGAAAGTAACAATATATATATTGTTTTTGTTTAATTATATTTGTATTGATCTATTTATTAAAATTATAAATTTTATTAATGATGATTGCATTTTATTTTAATTAGATAAATTCATATGTTTCATTAATTATTACACTTATATGTCTTGATCCGTGCCAATGGTCTTTGATGAGTTTAATTACAATTTACTGGTAATAAAGTAAAAAACACACAAGCCAAGGTATTGTGAAAAAGAAAAGGACCAAGCCAACAAAAGAATTTTGAGAAGTTTAAGCTTTGATAACAATGACTTGGTCAAGCCTAGCTGCTGAACCGGAGCTCTTTATGATCCTTTTGTTTGTTTTTATTTAAGATATGGCAGACTATCCATGAATAATCTTGGCTGAAGTCGGTAATCTCAAATATTCAAAAAAGAAATTGGGGAAAAAAATCCATTATGCATGGTCTTGGTGAAATCTGAACTCTAAAGAGAAAGTTAATGGGATTTTTCTTTCAAAAACACTTAATGTTTTGCAGTCTCTGAAGTACATTTTTTGGTCCACAAAATGCTAGATTTCAGGAGCTTCTGGGGGCTTTGCCCCCCTGGACCCCCTACTAGGCTTAGCCCTGGACCCACTGGGACCCTCCAGCGGGCCCAAGACCCCCGGCCAAATTTTTTAGGTACCTTCTAAAATTTAAGAAGTACCTCCTATTATAAAAAACTTTGAAACCCCTGTTACCTATGCAATTAATGCCTATCACCACTAGAGTTGTGATTTCAAACTCCTCTCAGGGCGAGGTTTACTCGATACAACATTATGTGAAAAGGTTTGTCAATTACTTGCACTTAGTCGGTTGTTTTTTTAAGGGTACCCCAGTTTACTCAACCAATACAACTGTTCGCCATGATATAACTGAAATATTGTTGAAAATGGTGTTGAACACCATAAATCAAACAAAGCATTTTTTATTTTACATTTACATGGTTCCGCTTTGTTTATCTCCATTACTTTGTATGTTCCCTGTATACCAAATTTAACACACTACAACAGAGAAGGTCACTTCTTATTCTACACCACAGGGTTTCAGCTGGATTTTATTATACTAAGGTCAAATGACCTAACTCATATAAATTCCTCAGGCCTTTTGTCCTGAAAGGCACTTATTCAATAGGTCAATTGTGTCCTAATTTGTCTAAAACTGATAGGTCATTTAATGATATAATTATATTAAGGTGTGGTTTGATTCTTTTAATGCAGCTGGAGCTTAATTTAATATTCATTTGTTTCAAACTTGCATACTTATTATGATATTTGGAATCGACAACCAGACAAGTTTTCAGAGTTCACCATCTCTTTCCAAAAAAAAGTTAAACTTAAGTGAAAATAAATAGAAATTAAAATCAAATTCCCCAATGAGGAATGAGTCAAAGACTTAAGAGAAAGCTACCCTAAATAGGTTACAAAAAAGCCTGCTTTTAAATAAACATTTTGTAGATTTTTTTTTTTACATTTAAATTCACAGAGAAATAACAATCTTAGTGGATCTTTTCAACCATTTGTCTTAATCAGGAAAAAGCTTGTAATATTTGTCCATTTCAAAGGTTTCAATATTTCCCAAAAACCTAAATCAAGTCCTCTATCATATCTTGAACAAAAGACAAGTTTAAATTTGGCGCCAAATTGATATCCGATAATTTTTACGTATCCGGTTCGGAGTGATTCTTGTTCTTATATTTCAAATATTGATATTTTCGTTCATTAAAGCGTTTCTGAGATTGCGACTTTAATTTTGTCAATGTCCTTGAACTTCATCAAAGAATGTCTGGAGGAACGATAAATGATACAATTAAAGAGTTTTGATCTGGCGTTTCACTTTAGTTTTAATCAAAATAAATTATGGACAAATTGGAGAAAACTTGATCACGTGTCCGATGCATACGTAACATGTGTCAGTCTTTTTGGCCACTTATTTTGAAAAAAAACGGTCATTTTGACAGCAATGTCAAATTATTTCCTGTCATATACGCAAATTATCGGCCCATGACCGATGACCGACGCCAAACGGAAACCGTGCACCACATTAGGTATACTACTATGTTCTCATCATGTAGCAAACATCATTCATGATTCCTACATCTGATTATTATTTTCTGAAGGGGAGCACTTTGTCATAATTACACTTTGTTTCATCATGTGTCAAATAACGCCATTCCCTATCTCATGTTAAAAATGTCAAATAACGCCATTCCCTATCACATGTTAAAAATGCATTATACCATTAAACTTAATACAAACATGTTTCAATAACTGTCAATGATATTTGTGACTGCTTATTGGGGAATTCTATCATCGAAGTGTGCTGTATATGATGCTCTTCTTTGTGCATCTTCTGACATTATGGTCACAAAACTTTGGGGCTAGATTTTTCAGTCGTTCTCGAAAAAACAGCACAATCGCAGGACCAGAATATGCTGTAATGCCAGTAGACTGGTACTACGGTTTCCTCCACCAATAAAACTGACCCCCACGATATAACTGAAATATTGTTGAAAGTGGCATTAAACATGATAAACCTCACCCCAGTAGACCCAGTTGTTTTTGTTTTGTATTTGTGTTGGTTCTGTTGTTTTGATAGACATCTCTAAATTAGTTGCTGTTGTTATTCCGTCTTTGTATAAACATTACAACATTAAGAATTTACCGTTGTCAATTCTTTCTGCAATTGGACTCCTGCATTTTGGACATTGGTCAAACTGAACACTGCAAGTTTCACACACGATCTTATGTCCACATGGTTTGAACGTTGCATTGGCGACATCCTCGTTACATGCAATACATGGTACGACCAGCAGAGCAGCCAGAAGTTGTAGGAATGGATCTCCAGTGACTCTAGCCTGTGCCTTTTGCTTTCTATAAAATTCAGTATATATGTGTTATTAATGTACGTTGCTAAAAATATGAAGTAATAACACACAATTAATTATAACATAAAAAGTACTATTTTAGGAATATATTTTGTCGCACACTGTCGGTCATTATATTGTGTCGGTTATTATAGTTGTTTTCGTTGCCTTTTTACATAACCATTATGTCATACACTAATACCATTTGTTTCAAATAAACGTAAGAGAAACCGAAGGGACAATCAAGAATGGACAATAAAAAGAAACTGGCAACATTAGTTACACAAGACACAAGACGAAGCCAAAAAAACAAAAAAATACAACACAATATGTGTTGGACACCACCATGCACAAGATGGAAAAAAGCAAAAAACACAACACAATATGTCTTGGACACCACTATACGCAAACATGTTATCATGTAGATAACGGTACATAATCACTACAAAAAATATCGACAATTTATGTATTAGCTACTCCGCTTCAGGTAATAAATCAACATATGATAATTACTTTTCCTGTATATATTAAAACATTCTAAATAATCCAATCGTGACAGAACATTGTGCTAAAAAAAAGTCTTTACAGAAGTTTAAATGATCTAATTTGATTTGTTAAATATTACAAAATCAGAATAAGTGTTAATACGAGTTATAGGGTGAACTCCTGAATAGATTCATAGATATACATGAACGTAGCTTTATTGGTGGAGGAGACCGGAGTACCCGGAGAAAACCACCAACCTGCCGCAAGTCACTGACAAACTTGATCACATGATGTTGTATCGAGTACTCCTCGGCATAAGCAGGATTCGAACTCGCAACTTATATAGTGGTAGCATGCACAGATCGCATAGGTAGCTATAAATCCAACTACCATACGATCACGACCACACTACTGTCCCTACATGAACTTATATCAGTAAGATGTAGTCAACAAAATGAAATAAAATAACACTTACCTTTGTCTAATGAAATCCTCAACACCACTTTTAACTCTTGGACTTCTACAGACTTGTAGTGGCGTTTTTCCATTTTTGTCTTGTAGGTCGACTATTGCTCCATTGTTGAGGAGGAGACAAGCGATCTTAACACGATCACTATCATCATTTGGTTTACTTAGCATTAATCCCAGAAGCTGAAAAAAAGTTTGAATGGGTTGATAATGTTTATATAAAGTACAGTGAATCATGTCTAAACTGAAACTCATTAGGACTAACTTTTTGTGTTCAGAATAAACTGGTGTGTATATTATAGATTAAATTAACTAGAATTGTGAGTGACCTCACTGAGTGATACCCCCCGCTTGCAATACTATGAAAAATGAACGGATATGGAGTTATGTCAAGGAGACAACATCCCATTTCCAAAATAAACTAACCAAGAACATACATCTAGGGGTCTCCACAAGTACACGACCCCCCTTTTCATGAAAGTATAAGTTGAATTATCTCCCCTTCTAAATTTTAGACAGCAACGGTATTCCTTCATGCACATCTGTAGGTTGTGTACTACAACTGTGTAAAGTTTCATAAAAATTCAATAAGCAGTTTAGTAGGAGTTGTGCTTACAAGGAACACGACCCCCCTTTTCGTGAAAGCATAAGTTGAATTATCTCCCCTTCTAAATTTTAGACAGCAACCGTATTCCTTCATGCACATCTGCAGGTTGTGTACTACAACTGTGTAAAGTTTCATAAAAATTCAATAAGCAGTTTAGTAGGAGTTGCGTTTACAAGGTACATGCCCCCCCCTTTTCGTGAAAGTGTAAGTTGAATTATCTCCCCTTTTAAATTTTAGACAGGAATCGTGTTCCTTCATGCATATCTGCAGGTAGTGTACTACAAATGTGTAAAGTTTCATAAAAATCCAATAAGTCGTTTAGGAGGAGTTGCGCTTACATGGTACACGACCCCCCTTTTCATGAAAGTATAAGTTGAATTATCTCCCCTTCTAAATTTTAGACAGCAACAGTATTCCTTCATGCACATCTGCAGGTTGTGTACTACAACTGTGTAAAGTTTCATAAAAATTCAATAAGCAGTTTAGTAGGAGTTGTGCTTACAAGGTACATGCTCCCCCCCCCCCCCTTTTCGTGAAAGTATAAGTTGAATAATCTCCCCTTCTAAATTTTAGACGTCAACGGTATTCCTTCATGCACATCTGCAGGTTGTGTACTACAACTGTGTAAAGTTTCATAAAAATCCAATAAGCGGTTTAGGAGGAGTTGCGCTTACAAGGTACATGGACGGATGGACAGGGTGATTCCTATATACCCCCCCCAAACTTTGTTTGCAGGGGGGGGGGGGGGGGGGGGTATAATAATGATTTACTACATTGGAACTTTCGGGTTCGGTTTAAACAGGTGTGACTATTCTACTGAATGATATGAATGATTTATACAATTATTACTAATAGTTTGTTAGAATTTGTCATTCGTAGACCGTTGAGTGAGAAACAGTTTGTACCTTTAAACAGTTCCTTTTTTTCTTTTTTACTTCTATTAGCAGTCACGTAAATATACGGAACAGATAATATAAAGAACGAAAACATACTTAAGTCAAACAATGCAGAATTTTTTTATGTGTATTTTAATTCCTTTTTTGCTTATTCGACATGACTTTATGTAACTGATTGTTTTCTTATTGTTGTGTGCCATGTTATAAATTGCAGGTAGAGTGTTTAAAACATAATGTAGTTGTAACTCGTGACAATCCTATATTGCTTCAATGATCGAGTACG
This sequence comes from Bathymodiolus brooksi, assembly GCA_963680875.1. Classification (NCBI taxonomy): domain Eukaryota; kingdom Metazoa; phylum Mollusca; class Bivalvia; order Mytilida; family Modiolidae; genus Bathymodiolus; species Bathymodiolus brooksi. The sequence goes on from OY804580.1 coordinate 19,541,529, forward strand.
TAAATAAACTAAAGTTCTTACACCTGGAAGTTGACGCTGCTGGCCTCCAAGGGTAAGGTGTAAAGGTGTGAGTCCATTATTATCTTGTTCGTTAACTTCTGCTTCTATAGAAAAAGAGAAAATCTATATGGATGTAAATGAACAAGAGATACTGTCCAACATCCCACATAGACACAAATCAAAATAAAAGAACATCGCTTTTATTGCTGTTATATACTTCTATGTCATATATAAGTGCATATGCATTTATTTCGAGCTAGTCGGAAATTTGTACATGGCCCGTTGTAATTGTGATTGTATGGTAGTTTGATATATATCTACCTATGCAATCTTTGTCGTTTTTGTCTTTTTTCTTTTTATCATTGTATTGTCTGTACTTCTTCTTCGAAACACAGCTTCTGATTACCCCTTTGGTATCTTTTCTTGCATAATAAGCAGGGGTTTCAAAGTGGGCCGGTAACCTGTACTCTTACCCGCCTGAGATCGTGTATAGTACCGGCAGAAATTACTGAACCCCCCCAAAATCACGACCAAGTTGATGGGATATTCCCTGTTTTAAAAATAACTTTACCTTAGAATCGTAAATAGCAGTTTGCGCATGCAGTAAATAGATATGTTTTCGCCCCAATATCTTTTCATCCTTGTGTAAAACTCGGACCGGAACAAAGCTGACATCATTTCAAAATAAAAAAAATGACCGATTACAAATTATGTTCAAACACAATTTAGTGTAATCTCCAGTAATATAAGTATGATCATTATGTATTATGAATATATGACTACACAATATTTTGTGTGGTTTTTTTTTATCCATGCAGGGTTGAACCATTTTGGGGCGTACTGTCTTGTTGCTTAACTCCGTCCAAATTGTTTAACTTCCGGTATAATATAATAATAATTCTTTATTGGATAAAGCACAGAAGATAACAATGCGTAATCCATGTTCACATACAATGACAATACAAGTACATGTATATATATACTGATGGCATAAATATAAAGAAATGATTTAATTATAGTTCTAATAACACCATACAAATGACATATTATAAAGTGAAACCATTCTAAGACTAGCCAACATTGAACTGCTTTTGACGTATGTCAAAGGATTCTTTCAGAAAAATACATAATTTTTAGCATCTGTCACGTTGACTGGGTTAAAAATTCTAGATATTAAATAAATTTCAGCTGAATCAGATTGAGATTCTTCATTTATAGGATAAAAAAATAAAAACCTATGGCTAATTTATTTAAATATTTTGACGGGGCCATACCGCGATTGTTCACAGAAATGAAAGTGTGCTGAAAAGCATTTTTAAAAGGGGTACAAGGAGATAAGGGATAGAAAATTACTAGAAATCTGGAAAAAGGACTGGACATGGCTCAAATACGAATAAATGTCAAAACGACGGCCCCACTTTTTTTCCAAAATAATTTAACTTTTATTCAAATGTTAATAAATGTCTTCCCGCGAATCACTTTTGTTCGAATATTTTTTTTGAAGTCGTGAAAGTAACAATATATATTGTTTTTGTTTAATTATATTTGTATTGATCTATTTATTAAAATTATAAATTTTATTAATGATGATTGCATTTTATTGCGATTTTTTTTATCCATTTAAAACCCAGGGTCGAATCATTCTGGGGCGTACTGTCTTTGTTGCTTAACTCCGTCCATATTGTTTAACTTCCGGTATAAAAAAATAAAAACCTATGGCTAATTTATTTACATATTTTGACGGGGCCATACTGCAGTTGTTCACAGAAATGAAAGTGTGCTGAAAAACATTTTTAAAAGGGGGTACGAGGAGATAAGGGATAGAAAATTACTAGAAATCTTGAAAAAGGACCGGACATGGCCCAAATACGAATTACATTGTAATGTCAAAACGCCGGCCCCCCTTTTTTTCCAAAATAATTTAACTTTTGTGATTCAAATGTTAATAAATGTCTTCCCGCAAATCGTTTTTGTTCGAACATTTTTTTTGCACATAAGTCGTGAAAGTAACAATATATATTGTTTTTGTTTAATTATATTTGTATTGATCTATTAAAAAATGATAAATTTTATTAAAGATTGATGATTGCAAATTAAATTTATATGGTTCATCAAGGACGTATTCTATATACGTCCTTGGTTTCATTAATTATGACACTTATATGTCTTGATCCTGCCAATGGTCTCTGATGAGTTTAATTAATGGTAATAAAGTAAAAGACACACAAGCCAAGGTATTGTGAAAAAGAAAAGAACAAAGCCAACAAAAGAATTTAGAGAAGTTTAAGCTTTGATAACAATGGCTTGGTCAAGCCTAGCTGCTGAACCGTAGCTCTTTATGGTCCTTTTGGGTTTTTTTTAAGATATGGCAGACTATCTATGAATAATCTTGGCTGAAGTCTGTAAACTGAAATATTCAATAAAGAAATTGGGGGGGGGGGGGGAATCCAGGCATTATGCATGGTCTTCACTCTTGGTGAAATCTGAACTCTAAAGTTAATGGGATTTTTCTTTCAAAAACACTTAATGTTTTGCAGTCTCTGAAGTACATTTTTTGGTCCACAAAATGCTAGATTTCAGGAGCTTCCGCCCCCTGGACCCCTTACGGCCCTCAGCCTAATTTTTTAGGTACCTCCTAAAATTTAAGAAGTACCTCCTATTATAAAAAACTTTGAAACCCCTGAATAAGTTACTTTTCATAATAAAGAAAAAATATGCAGCCCATGTCTTGCAATTTTCAGTCTTGGTTGACTTGATTATGACCTACAATCACATACCACTGAAATATTAATATATCATTGCAGAAAAACGTATATATCGAATTTAGTATGCGGTAGTAGAAATTTACAATGCAAATTCCACATAATAAACACATGCTAAGACCCAAGTATGTAAACGACGAACACGTTTTGACAGAAACACAGTAATAATTTTAATCAAACTTATAAATACATGCATTACAAGTATGCTACTAATCTGTACTTATACTCACCATTTTCAATAAGAAGTTCTACCATTTCAAAATATCCCTCGTGGCATGCAAGATGAATTGGAGTTAACCCATTGTTACCTTTTTGGTCCACATCCGCATCCTGAAAATCAATAAATATTTTACTGAAATTACATAAATATATTTTACTTCAAAGAATCGGGTATAACTATACTTATAATGACATTCGCTTGAATCTGATTAGTTTGAACCTTGTTACCTCGAATAGTTTTTTTTGTGTGTTTAACGCCACTTTCAACAATATTTCAGCTATATCGTGGAAGCCAGTTTTATTGGTGGAGGAAACCGGAGTACCAGGAGAAAACCACTGATCTGTCAGTCACTGTCAAACTTTATCTCATAATGTTGTATCGAGTACACCTTGCCTGAGCGGGGTTCGAACTCAGAACATTAGTGGTGATAGCTAAAAAATAAATAGGTTTTTGAATAATTATACATAAAAATATGATTCGTCATTCCCGTGATCACATGGTAGTTGGATTTACAACTACCTATGCAATCAGTGCCTATCACCAGTGATGTTGTGAGGTCGAATCTCGATCAGGGCGAGGTGTTCAACATTATGTGATCAAGTTTGTCAGTGACTTGAGACAGGTCAGTGGTTTTCTCCGGGTCCCTCCACCAATAAACCCGACTGGCACGATATAACTGAAATATTGTTGAAAGTGGCATTAAACACCATCAAACAAACAAACACACTCAATGCATTAACATTTAGCCAATTAAGTGAATCTAAACTGACAAGCTGATATCATTGATAAACTCTTCAAGAAGGGATGGCCATAGTATTTGTGTGTCAATAAAAACATTTTGGCACCATTGCATTTGACACCACGTAGTTCAATCATACCGTAAATGTACCGTAAATGATTCTAATGGACAATCTAGAGGTAGCTGTACAACAATCGGGCAGAATTTGGTAAAAAAAAATCCAGAAATATTTCTTGTGTCCAGGATTAAAACAATTCTATTTCATTCATGTTTTAAAAATAAATTAGCCAAAAAGGTGATGTAAATGAACATGACAGATTATCCAGCTTTACACTTATGACACAAATTAAATAAATTACGCTTTTATTGCTGTTCTACATAGTATAAATTGATTTTGTGCTATTGTCGCAGAACCAAGAACTTGTTAAATACCGATACCTTAGTGATCAATGTTTCTGCTACTTCCCTGTGATCATTAATAGCAGCTACATGAAGTGCAGCATTTCCATCTTTCTTGGTCTTATTTACTAAATCTGGACATTTTTCTAGCAATTTTGTTGTGGCACTATTAACAGAATATAAATCATATATAAAATGTTACCTTTATCACTGACATGTAATACTAAAATCATTTTGCACACATGTGGTACATTACTGTCACTTTTGTCATCTATGTGTTTTGGAAACTATTTTGATCTCGCTTTAAACAGATATGTCTTCTCATTATAGTCATTTCCATACATGCCAACCCTACCCACGGGCGCTTGTGTAGAGTCAAAAATATGCTCGCCATGTACCTAAAATACCACCTGGCCGGACTCACTCCTACTACCCCTGTCACTTCAACCTCTATTTCCCCTGTCAAAATGTCGATAGGATGCAAATTGCTTACTAATTTACGTAGTGAAATGATTTTTCTTCAAGGAAAACCCATTTTTTTATATCTTCCTACCATCTACACCCCATACTGACAGATAATTCTCCGATTCTGTTGACACAGGACAGCTCCTGGGCTGCAAAAGGGAAAGTAGGTCATGTGACATCTTCTGCCTTTCGGTCGTTCTCGGGTTTTATCATTGCCTTTCGAAACATATATGAGAAGTTCATATTTTGGCGCCTTGTAATTTGAATTTGGAATTTCTAGAGTTTAGTATTTATATATGATAAAATCCGAGATTTTTACACTTCAAAAAATATAAATAACATAGGGACCTAATGGGTAACTTTTTTAACAATGGCTAAAAAAAAAATTGAAATTAATTGTCAGAGTTCGTATATAGCATATATTAATAAACATCTAGAAAAAAAGTTGCTGATTTGAAAACTGGATTTTTAAGAATTTTTTTCTGAAGATTTATAGAAGTCAAATGGACTATAAACTTTATTACTTGCGGCTGCGAGTCGAGTGCATCCTTTTTTGTAATTTACAAATCCAGGCGCGAACCCACACCGTATTGGTGATAGGCTTGTATGAGTTGTTAGATAATCCAACTACCTAACTCATTGAGCCATATATCACAAAACTAAGTTGTGTTACTATACTACACTGTACATCAATGATTTCCATTGAATCATTTGATAAAACTGGTCGTCATGATATAGCTGAAATATTGCTGAAAGTGGCATTAAACACAGTACATCAATCAATCAATCATTTGAGGTCACATGATTGTAGCCAATTATTGACGTGTCCAGTGACCACTACAAAATTTCTCTGCACTGGTAGACAACCATATTGTATCATGTTGTCTGCCCAGAAGACCTATTTATTATCAAAAAAGGTGTGACAATAGAATTGGCACCTTTGACAATCTGTCTGCTTTTTATATTTTTATAGACCATGCATGCATATTGTTTTTATCCAACAATCACTGAAAAGAGTAAAATCAAGCATCACCCTCTGGTGTATGTCTGTGTGATGGATATATTAATATGAATATGGACATCTAGGGAGGTTGACATCAATAATGAGGAGTCTTATTTTTAATTCTGGCTTAATCCCTCGGACACACAACCGGTCTCGAGTCAACAATTATTGATATGCACCTCCAAAAAAGACATTAATTTTATGACGCCACAGTTAACATACTGAATATACTAAACATATGGTGTTTTGTTTTTCTATATCTTTTTAAATATTAGCTTACTAATCGTTTTCCTTCAATGCTGCAAAGATGAGGGGGTTAAAATCCTTGTTGTTTGTAAGAATCAAATTGATGGTTGGGTGAGCAAGTAACAAATCGACAGCTTTATCGTGGCATTTTACAATAGCGTCATGTAAGGCAGTGTCACCTTCAACATCCTGGAAATATCAAATATTAAATATTATTATTTATTTAGGGTTCTGTAGATAATATAACAGATAATATTTGACATATATTGTAAAGATTTTATATGTAGATAAATAGAAAAGAAAGGACATGGTTACCACCATGTTAGTTAAGGTTGAAGGATGAGATATGAGATAAATGGGGGAGGTAAAAACAATTGCACAATTTATTTTGGGTGGTGTTAGTTAGGGTTTAAGACCAACCAACTGTCTATTTAATTGATAACATGATTATAATGAGCTCAACAATTAGATTTGATTTGATTTGATTTCATTTTTTGTGTTTAACGCCACTTTCAGCAATATTTCAGCTATATCATGGCGACCAGTTTTAGTGGTGGAAGAAGCTGGAGTACCCAGAGAGAACCACCGACCATGGGCAAGTAACTGGTAAACTTTATCACTTGCGGCTGCAAGTCGAGTGCACCTTTTTTTGTAATTTACAAAGCCGGGTGCGAACCCATGCCGCATTGGCGATAGGCTTGTATGAGTTTTAGGTAATCCAACTACCTAACTCATTGAGCCACCCGGGCCCTTACAATTACATATGTATTCTAATCAAATACAAATGTAGCTACAATATTTGTCAAGTCTTGCTATGAGATACAATATATACCTATGTTAAAATTAAAAAAAAATAAGGGTTTTTGTTATTTGGTTAAGTAAGAACCTTCTTAGATATAGTTATTTATTGCTTGGATTTTTATTTTCCATCTCTGATTGAAGTGGTGTATCAGTCAAACCCTGAGTTCATTCAAGTTATCATATTACAAACATGTATTACAATAATTTCTATATAGGGCCGTCGTGGTCATGATCGTATGGTAGTTGGATGTACAATTACTTGTGCAATCAGTACCTATCACCACTAAAGTTGTGTGTTCGAATCCCATTCATGGCGAGGTGTACTCAATACAACATTATGTGATAAAGGTTGTCAGATTTCAAAGAGTACTCCAATTTCCCCAGCAATAAAACTGAAATATTGTTGAAAGTGGCTTTCGTATCTTTGGGGAACTTTAAAATATAACGATACGAATAAAATTGTTAAATTTGTAATAATTTCTACTCTAAAACAAAATGTGTGTCTGCTACCTTTGCGGATTTCTACCAGAGAGCATATATAAGACAAACCGGAAACGGGCTAACCCCAGATTCCGGATTGCCGCAATATATCCGTCTGTGAACATCCAACCATTAATGAAAACACCAAAAATAGATATACAACATCCCGCCCCCTAAAAATGAAATTTAGAAATTTCAAAATGGTTGGTTGATTCACAGATGGGAAAAAACTACAATACTATATACAAATAGAACATATTAAAGTGAAAATTGAAGCAAACAAAGAAAATCATACACAAAATTATCCAGCTTTCTCTTAGATCTAACATCCCACTCCTCTGCGACTGCACCCATTCATACAAATACATATAGTGCTTGAAGAGTCAATGATGTCGTTTTTAAAACAATAGCACATTTATAAAAGCATAGCGTAACAGAGAATAAAAAAAACTATAAAAATATTCAACTGGCTCCATCGATTGAATAACGAATGTCAATGAATTCTTAGCGGAGACCTTAAAACTCCTAACTAGCTTATAAGCATTGAAACAAGGTTTTATTTCCAAGCAAATCACAAAATCTCCTATGCCACTTTCAGACTCTAATATACTGTTGCACACTTTGACATGCAATGATATGAGTATAATACAAATTTAAATAGGTAACAGACGCACAAGCTAAATATGCACAAACCAAAAAGTAATACAAGTACATTTTGTATATAAAACAAGCAGTTTAAGTCTACAAGTGTATATGAAATAACACTAAGCTTTGGCGAAACAGTTTTCACCTAGTATGTAAATCGGGAATCGCCCCTCCAACTAGTAGCATTATATTTAATCAAATTTTATATTGTTAGTCACCATACTTGGCGATACAGATATCACCAAAACAAAGGAAAGTTCATCCATGGATCATCCATAAATAGTTAAAAAACAGAACGGAAACACAACTTTCTCATAATTCGTAAAAGGTCCAAAATAACAAACAGTAGAAATAAACCGTATATACAGCATTTGTTGGCGACACAGTTATCACCAGCAATAATTATCAACCGGGTCAAACGGCATACTCTCAAAGTTCAAGATTTATTGGCGATACAGTTATCACCAATTGCATGGCAAACTAAATCACTGTCTAAAAGGAAGCCAACCATATTCCAAAGTTCAAGACATATTGGCGATACAGTTATCACCAAGGCAACATGTACCATATACAGCAGCAAATCATTAGAAGGAACAAGTGTTGGCGACACAGTTTTCACCATCACAGCAATGTCATTATACAAGTTCATGTTCTGATCACCGATCTATTTCACCAGGGGCGGTGGTCTTGAAATTAATAAGTCTTGTGCTTTCCTGGATATCTGTGAAATCGACCTCCACTGAGCGTTTTGTGAGGGTTCACCGACTAACTGTACAAGGTACAGAAAAGAGTTACCATGTTTTTTCTTCGCCAGGATTCTTTTCACTTTCTCAGATCTCGAATCTGTTGATAGCGAGTCCTCAATTTCTTTTTCATTGGTTATAAAGTTTTCGTCTCTAAATCGCACAGGTTTTATGATATTACGATTAGATCTCCATTTCGGATGTTCAATGTTTGTACTTTTTTTCGGTACATGGATATCCTGATTATTTTCACTTGAATTATCGGATTGGGTTTCCTGTGTCATTGCTCTCTGTATGAGACGGTGCTAAGCAATGTGCTGGATCGGGTGCACGGATATGAGCTATTTTAAGTCTGTTTATGTGCACTGGATCTTTTAGTTTCTTTTTTCCGGTAGGATCTCGGAGCTTGATAAGATGCGCACTGATGATGTTATTAACCGCAAATGGACCTTCAAAAATCGGCTTAAATTTTCTACCAGCGCCAGTTGGTTGACACTGTAAATACACATAGTCACCGATTTGTAATTTCAATTCGTTTGTTTTCATATTTTCTTTTTCTTCCATTTGTTGACCTGATGCTTTAGAATTTTCATATACAATGTCATTAATCGTATTCAATTTGGAACTCAATTCTTGAAAGTACGTTCGCATGTCCATTGGTATATCTTTTAAAGATTCTCCGTGAAATTGCATCAGCGGAAAATTTGGTCGCTTTCCAAAAATATTTTCAAATGGGGAAAAATCAATGCTGTTATTCACACATGAATTCATAGAAAATGTTACTGAATGCAGTTCATTTTCCCATGGTTTTCCTTTCAGCAGCTGAGTTGTTAAACTTTCGGCCAACGTTCTGTGTAGTCGTTCACACGCCCCTAGGCAGTGATGTGCAAATGCCGGCGTGAACTCCTGCGTAACCTCAAGTAATTTACACAATTCAGCTGCACATTAGTTGGTAAATTCACTGCCCCTATCTGATATCAATGTTTGGCAAACGCCATAGGTGGTGAACATATGATATAAAGCTTCACAAATTGTAGCGGCTTCTTTATTTCTCAATGGATAAGCAAACATAAATTTGCTGAACATGTCAACAGCTGTAAATACATATGAATTGCCATTTGGTGACACGGGATACGGACCACATAAATCTATTTGCCACACTTGGAATGGTTCGGCGGGCGTCGGAAATGACACTATTTACTGTTTGGTTTTCTTGTTTGAGACTTTCCGAATTTGACACAGATGACATGATTGAACATAATCTGTTATGATTTTTCCCATTCTAGGAAAGAAAAAGTGTTCTTTTGCTCGGTCCAAGGTATTGTTAATCCCGCAATGCCCACCAAGAGGTGAATCGTGGACAACTTTAAGCACCGTATTTATAAGAGCATCGGGAACGACAATTTGATAATGTCCCATCATTTTGCCACTCCTAGCCTTTGTAATTCTAGAATGAAATAAAATGCTGTCTATCACGGCATAAAATACGCCTGGCTTCCTTTTGCGATTCAGGTAAATTGTCATTTTCTAAATAGTCAATTATCTGTGCCAAAACATTGTCCTGACCTTGAAGTTCCTTCATTTTTCCCGCGGAAATCGCTAAAGTTCGAAAAACAGAGTTATTAAAAGTTTGTTCCACTGTACTCTCGTGATCTTTGTTCTTTGTTGTTATACGTTAACTGCGTAAACGCACTTTTCGCTTCGTTTTTCTGCTACTAGTGTCACTGCCTATTTCGTCTGTATAAGCATCGTACGGGTCGCTTTTTTCTGAAACTAGCGTATTCTCTTTCAAATTGACTGCTTGAACGTCGGCAAATTTTGAAGCAATTAGATCTGAGAAATTTTGGCCGCTAGGTAGAATGACTTGCCCCACTTTGTCAGATACGTACGGGAAAAAGGGGTCGTCCTCAACTGGACTTTCAACTACGTCCGCTTTGACATTTTCGCACCTAGATAATGCATCTGGAACTTGCATATCTTCCGCCTTTTTGTACACTATTTCAAACGAGAACTGTTGAAGAATTGACATCCACCATTCGTAGATAGCCCCTTTGAATTGCTTTTGGTATAATGGTTTGAGGGCTTGATGGTCACATTCAACTACGAAGGAATTTCCGCGTAAATAATCGGCACAATCAAGTATACTCACAACCATCCCTAACAGTTCTAGCTTTGTCGGCCCATATGATTGCTGCCATGGGCTCAATGATTTGGAGCCAAAACGGATTATATGCGGTTTCTGAGTATTATCATTTGGATCAAGCTGGTATAGCATGTATCCAATGCCTCTCGATGACGTATCAACACTTAACCGGAAAGTCAAATCGTATTTAGGAAATCTCAGAATCTCGGAATTTGTAAGTTTTTGCTTGAGATCGCTAAATGCTGTTTCTTGTTCGTTACGCCAATGAAATGGTTGTCCTTTTTTCAAAAGTCTAGTAAGCGGATTTACAAGCGCACTGTAGTTAGGTATAAACTTTCGGAACCAGTTGAAAAGTCCTAAAAGTCGTCTCAATTCCTTTACATTTTTCGGGCGCGGATATTCAGTGATGACTTTCACACGATCCGGTGGTGGACGGATACCGTCTTTAGAGATGAGATGACCAAGGAACCTACATGACTGCGCCGCGAACGAACACTTTTTGGGTCCTAATTTTAAACCAGCATTTCGGAATCGCCTAAAAACTTCTTTTAAATCAGACATATGTTGTTCAAATGTTTCCGAACAGATCAAGACGTCGTCCAAATAGCATAAACAAGATTTGAATTTTAACCCGTGTAAGACCTTGTCCATAAGTAATTGAAATGTATTCAGCGCAGTTTTGAGGCCCATGGGAAGTCGTAAAAATTTGTAAGTCCCGAAACATGTATTGAAAGCGGTATACTGACTAGAGTCACTAGAAAGACCCATCTGAAAGAATCCGGAAGAAAGATCAATGGAAGATATAAAGTTCGGAATAATTTCGCTAAAAGATTCAGAGAGTTCTTGCAAATCCGGAATTGTATATTTAAATTCTCTGGTTTGTGAATTAGAAAACGGTAATCACAACAGAATCGAAAGTCTTGTGCGGAAGGTTTGCCTGCATTCTTTGACCGCTTTGAAACTAAAACTATCGGACTTGAAATTAATAAATCTTCCGTTTCGCTGACGGGAGCGATAATGCCTTGCTCCAACAAATTGTTCAAATGATCCCTCAAAATTTCCCTTTTGAAAGGGGGGAGTCGATAGGGTTTCTGATGTTTCCCAACCACGTCCGGTTTTAGTAAAATCTTATGTTCTACAACACGCGTAAATCCTAATTCCGGATTATCATCCGTGACAAAAAGATCAAGATTTTCATGTAACAATTCAATGAGTTTATCGCGTTCAGTTTCCTCTAAACTATCCGGTAATTTAAACAAAGACTTCACTTTAGAAAAATTGGATTCATTACATCGGAGTTCCGTATGAGTAGTATTACACATTTTTATATCAGTAAGATTTTGCACAGTGTCCGTTTCACACAATTTAGCATGTTGTTCTGTCGGTAAACTATCTGAAAACGATGCACAGTCATATTCGCTGTTAAGTACGTTAAATTCCGCTACCGTGCGGCCCTTCAGAATCACAATGGTATCATTTGTCGGATTTAACAGTTTTACAGGTACTTTTTGATTGTTCGATACTGTAACAACAGATTTTGCCACAAGAAAATTTACTTTTGGAAAACACACCCTGTAGACCGATTGTAACATAGTTTGGGACTCGAGCCCACACAATAGTTTCAGTATTTGGGTCTAAATTTAGTCGTCTTTGCGTTTGCACTTTTGCAGAATTTAAACTACAAGTCATTTTGCTGAAATCTAGAACAACATTGTTTTTCATTAAATAGTCCAACCCTAAAATGAGCGGATGAGAAGTAACTGGAAGAATATATACATCAATAAAATGCGTACCTTGTGATTTAATACTCAATTTAATATTTGCAACACCAGAAACCTTAATTGTCTCATTATTAGCTAATCTAATTTCTGAACATTCTAATCGCTCAAATGATAGTTTGTATTGCTCAGGAATTGAATCAAAGTTTTTGACATAATGTTAATAGAACTGCCTGAATCAACTAGCGCTGCAACCTTAAAGTCATTAAAAAACACATTTATAAACAAAAATTGAGGTTTCTTTTCCGAACTGAAGTCCATACTGGCACTTTCCGATCCTATCCCGGACGACCGTGCCTGTCCCCCGGGTTTTGTCGGTTTCCCCGTACGAATTTAGCGCATACATTCGCTGTATGTCCCTCTTGGAAACACAACTGACATTTCGCACGCGACAAAAATTCTCCCGTCCCATCCCAGTTGCATTCTCGCTGGTAATGACCTCGACCTTTACATTTAAAACAGTGCGGACCGACAAAGTTTCTGCGGTCGGTGTAAACTTGATCAGATTTTGTTGACCGGTCCGGTTTGCTTTGCATTTTCATGTCTGATATCATGGCCGTGATCAACTGAACTTGCTCCTCTAATTCCGCGATTTCAGATTTTTCAGATGCAAAGGCCGATGAAGAATTTTCGAACCTATTTTCCTTTTTAGCAGTTACTAGTTCGTTTAATTCTTTGACTTGTTGTCGCAACTTTCGAATTTCATCATTTTCATTTTTCTCAGTGTTTCTATTTTCTCGAGGTTTATCTTTAAAAGTACATATGGCATTAATAGAGTCCTCGTGCTTTCTGTATCCACAAGCTTCTGCCATTTTTGCGGCAGTCAGTGCTGTTTCCATATCTTGTGGCAACCCGGCGCGGATAAAGAATGACATTTGCTCTGGTAAACCACTAATAAATTTCGAGAGCATCTCATGTTCTGGTTTATTTAATAATTTTCCCTTTTCATATATTTGACAGAAGAAGTCTTCTACGTTTTGACCTGAAGATAAAGTGAGGTTTTGAAATATCTCGCTGTGCATGAGCACATTAGCCCCATGTCCACTGAAATTAATGAATTTCTCCTTAAAGAGAATTTTAACACTAACCCAATTTTCCCTACTCTCCTCGCTTAGTGAGTTAAACCAGGTTAACGCAGGGCCCTGTAAATGTAAATGAAAAGCGGCTAACCTACGATTGTCTTGGTAGTCACTTAAGTCATGCAAGGTTGCAAATGACTCAAATTCAGTCCAAAATTTATTTCCATTATCTTGCGGATAGCCGTAAAATTCCGAAAAACTTGGCTAAACGTTCCATTTTGTTTCTATGTAAACGAGAGTCAGCGGTTGTGTCTGGATGAAATGATAAACATGAAGGTATATTATTGAAATTAACGGCTAATTTTCGTAATGTAGAATCATTTGTCGGAGTATGAAGTGAGTCAACAGATGGCGTGCGATAAGAAAATAAATGCGTGAAGTCTTGTCCATCTAAAAAGAATCGCTTAAATGTGATTTCGATTCAAAATCTTGTTCAATAGAATAATCGGGTTTTGACGAATGCAAGGAATCATTAGTGTTACTCATGTTAATTAGAAAAAATCTCTCACGAGTTTGGCGAGACTGTTCCCACTGAACAAAAATATTGCGACCATGGCGAGACTGTTCTCACCAGTAATGGAAACTATGAAACTCATACAGATTAAATTCAAAAACATAAAAATCGGGAATACATGTACATACAATTTTTATTAAAACAATCAAATATGACACAATGTTGGGTGTTCTGCTCATCTATGCACAGTCCTGGGAAACTTTCTGACAAATTCTCAACAACCAAAGTCTTGCTAATTCAGAAATTGGGTGTATACCATCATAGTAAAATGTACTAAATCTAAAAGTATATCTGGGTTTCTTGTATCTATCTCTCCTACAGTTTTCAATGTCTAACGAAAATCTTGGGGATTCTCTTCTGTAAATAAGGTTTGTTTCCCTGACAAAGGTGTTCACAATTTGAATATGTTCATGAAGAATTTTATCATCATCTCTGTATTTTTTTATCCTCACGACCTTTATGTTTGTTGTACTCATACATTGAATATGGGGGTAGCTCTAATAAAACAGGTTCTACAGTTGGAAACCCTCTAAGGAAAGTGTAAATGTCTCTGAATTGCTTTATTAAATCATTAGCAGACGACTTATCTCTGGATTTTAATTCAATCAATCCATCATGTTGCTTAACTGTCAAGTCACACGTTCCCAACCATAAATAAAGTACAATATTTGGGTAGCGATGCAACTTTATTTCAAGATTGTCACACAAAAAATGATATTGTTTTTCTGTTGTGGCCCCGCCTTTATACCACCAAACGATATCTTTTTCAATCCCTCGTGCGACTTCGTCACGCAGATTACGGGTCTTACTGTCAGATAACACGACAGGGGTTTTTCGAAGCCTAATATTTAGATCAGAAACACTAGAATTATATTCAAGTTGACTCCTAAGTCTACTAAGACTCATTACAGAGTACAATTATATCAATAATAAAATGGTGACTTTGAAAATTGTCGAATCACACGTGGCTTTTTAAAAAAGTATTATTTTTCCACCAAAACACAGGAAAACACGAATAATCGTGTGTAGTTTAGTTGTTCTCCACCATTTCGTATCTTTGGGGAACTTTAAAATATAACGATACGAATAAAATTGTTAAATTTGTAATAATTTCTACTCTAAAACAAAATGTGTGTCTGCTACCTTCGCGGATTTCTACCAGAGAGCGCATATAAGACAAACCGGAAACGGGCTAACCCCAGATTCTGGATTGCCGCAATATATCCGTCTGTGAACATCCAACCATTAATGAAAACACCAAAAATAGATATACAACAGTGGCATTAAACACCATAACCCCCTATACATGTGAATAGTGGACAATATACAATATCTACTAACATCCTAACAGTTTAAATTAATAAATTAGTTTGTTGTTTGTTAGAACATAGCTTTTAAACCCATTGTTCATTAATAATATATCACCTGAAGATTTGGATCGCAACCTTTCTGCAAGACTTTGCTCAGAAGACTAAACATTCCATTGTAGCTTGCATGATGGGCGAGGCTGCGCTTATTTTTATCCAAAATAAGGACTGATGCTCCGATATCTATTAAGAATATGGCTAGATTCTCTTTTTTCCTTAAAATAAAATGAATTCAAAATATTGACATACACTGCAATAACAATTAAAAAATAATATATAATTTTCTTATTAAAATCAAGTCTCACCGGCTCCCTTTTACAGATATGTCACAACAAAGATTAGATTATGCTAGGTTTATGGTGTTTAACACCACTTTCAACAATTTTTCAATAATATTGTCGCGGTCAGTTTTATTGGTGGAGGAAACCGGAGTACCCGGACAAAATCACACCGACCTGCTGCATAATGTTGTATCGACTACACCTCGCATGAGCGGGAATTGAACTTACCTTGGTAATGGTGATAGGCACTGATTGCATAGGTAGTTATAAATCAAACTACCATACGGTCAATACTTTTGAATGGCATTTACGCTTCAAAATTTGAAACTGGATAGGAACCTTGAGGTTTCATGGTACAGCTGTAATATTTTGAGATATTGTTCAAACCGGTACATAGTTTGATTTTTTATCCCGGAAAATTGTCCGGCCCAAGCTAACAGAAAGTTTCCTGTTCAACTATATGCTAAAATCCAAATTCTCTTTGATCCGCCATTTTGAATGTGCAAATGAGCAAATCACCTATCATTTCTGGCTATGAGGTTGTCCTGCACTCTAGGAGAGCACTTGAACAATTACAGAACTGAGTGGTCCTCATTAGAAAAAAGTAAAATATGCCAAGCCTGCATCAATGCAAATAGTGGACACACATGCTACTGTCTTTGTTAATGTCAAAAAGACCCTTGTGTTGTTCAAAGCATCTACCCAATGAATTCAAGTGACGTTAAATGTTATTCGTCTAATTGTTTGAAGAAAAATTGATTATTTAACAATATCCTGTACACAATAAATACATTTTGTTTTGATATTGATATTTAATTTAGTTTTTAATAATGCACAGTTTCTTTTTTTCATAAGTATATTATGACAATGTACCCTGCAGCTGCTACTAAGACCGCTGTCGTACCATCTTCTGATTGGGCATTGATATCGGCACCATTTGTTATTAATAGTTTCATTATTTCAATGTGACCCTCATGGGTTGCCAACATCAATGGTGTCAGATCGTTAAATTTGCAGTTGACCTAAATAAAAAAAAACAAATAAATGCAAATGTAATACTTTATTTACTTTCACTTGCTACCCCTGGACAAGTTAGATTGATGTAAAACAGGGATCCTTAATGTCACTGGGGTAAAGCTGATGACCGTAACGGTCATCCCAAGATGGCGGACATGAAATTAATAGGTAAGAATCTTTTTTGTCGATTAAATTGTTTCTATAATGTATTTTAAATGACACATGCATTAGTACGATAGTAATCTATGAACTTTTCACAAGGAAATCACAAATTACGATTGAAAAATGTATATGAAAGAAAATCTGATTAAAAAAAATTGCTAAGATGACCGTAACTGATCATAATTCGGCGGTGCAATTACGGTCATCGATCTTTTTTAAAAATCGGATTTTCTCTTTCATATTCATTTTTCAGTCGTAATTTGTGATTTCCTTGTGATAAGTTCATAGATTACTATCGTACCAATGCATGTGCCATTTAAAATACATTATAGAAACAATTTAATCGACAAAAAAGATTCTTACCCGATTCCACGTCCGCCATCTTGGGATGACCGTAATTACAGTTACGGTCATCAGCTTTACCCCAGTGTAATGTGCAACCCTGGGAAGATTGTCTTATGCCCAACATTACAATTTGGTCAAATTGTGGTAGATGGAAGTGTTGGACAATATCACAAAAGACAGACAGACATTACCACTAGTATCGAATCAAGTCCGACTAAAGATTGAAAAACAACACGAACCTCATTGAAATTAGTGAGGGGAGCTCCGTGGGGATAGGCAGTTGCTCTTCCACTAGTGACACATGTGGCGTTACACGAAATTTTGTGATAAGGGACCGACCATTTAACTTGCAGGGGGGGGGGGGGGGGGGTTATGGTTTTTTGTTTCGTTCAGAAATTTTTTTTTCAGACAACACAAGAGTTAGAATATTTATTTTTTTTGTAGCGCAAAGCGCACATTTTTTTTTCCAGAATTCAACATTAGGTTATATCACAAACACTCTGAATCAGATTATTTTTTTTTTCCTCCACCAAAATCAGAATATTTTTTTCAGCAACATTGGGAATCAATATTTTTTTAGAAAAAAACTATAACCCCCCCCCCCCCCCCCCCCCCCCTCAAGTTAAATGGTCCGTCCCTAAGTCATGAAAGAGGAAAGCATTACTACGACTAACGAAGTATATCCGTGGTCATCTGTGACACTAATATTGCGTGAGGGTTAAATAAATCATGATGACTACTGTACAGCTTCTGCTTCTTCTGCCTTTTAATGGCCACCATCAACTAGTTGATTGTTCTGCCATTGGAGTGCGCATATAAGTTTATAGAATGTTAAAATATTGACGGGTCAGTAGTATGTATATTTAAGGGTGCGTAGTGATAGTCCGACAGCTCTTTAGTCCGACAGTTCGATGGTCCGTCAGTTTGATGGTCCGACAGTTCGATAGTCCGACACAATCGTAACTACTCGACAATTTCCGTTGCACAGAAAATTAAGTAATTTGACAGGCAGGGAATATGACCAAAGTAGTTACGTTAAAATAAAGAAGTGCGGCAGTCGTCAGCTTCAATACTGCAATCGGCGACTTCTCCAAATAACCACGGACGTATGAATGATTAAATTGACGGTTAGTAAATACAAATAAAAGACAAACGTGTCCGTTGGACATAAGAAGTGTGGCACAGTTCTCAGAATAGGAGTCATACATAGTACAAGCTCCATACCAAAAATCGAATCAAGTCGAAATATCTTTTTATGGAAATTTTCATTTTTTTTATGTTTAAATTGCACTACTTAAGTCGGTCGCTTCAGAAAATACTAGGCCGACAGTCCTGAGTAGTGTTTGCTCACACGATACAACTTCTGATTTATTAAGTCATATACATTTCGGTAATAGCTGGGATATCTTCGACGGACATTTTTGTTATGGACGTACCAGGGGCGGATCCAGGATTTCAAGTTAGTGGAGGCGGACTTAAACAAATTGCACCGAGCGGAGGCAGGCGCGAAATTTGTTTGGGTATTTCGTGTGAAAAATCACGATTTTACGACAAAAAATGGTATTTTTTCCAATTTTAGGTGGGGCGCGGGCCAGGTGCACCCCCCCTGGATCCGCCTGTGCGTACGTACGGGTAAATTACACAAAAAGGCGCACTCGACTCGCAGTCGCATGTGATAAAGTTTACCAGTTGCTTGCCCATGCATATGGTCGGTGGTTCTCTCCGGCTTCCTCCATCACTAAAGACTGGTCGCCACAATTTAGCTGAAATATTGTTGAAAGTGGCGTTAAAACACCATAAATCAATCAATCAATCAAATCATTGAGATACATCAACTACACACAAGACTTCGGAGCATGAACGGGGGACTATTAAATTATGAACGGCAGAACTATTAAATTTGTCGGACTATCGAACCGTCGGACTAACGAACTGTTGGACTATCGAACTGTCGGACTATCGATCGGTCCCCATATTTAAAACTATGTACAGTTCCATTTTCTAATGTGGAAGTTGGCTAACTTGTGCTTTGAAAGTGTGACGGATAGTTCGTGGGAAGAAGGAATACTTTCTATAGTCGCTGCTGCTGGATGGTACTTGGAAAGATATATAGCGGATGCATGTTTCTGGTGGTATAAGTCTTTCCTCTTTGCTAATAGCGACATCTTCGTGGTGTGTTTTATATAGCATGTGTAACCGAGCATCACGTCTTCTGTGTTGTAGTGATTTCCATTTAAGTGTGTCAAGCATGGAATCGACACTTGATCTGTTGCCTTGTCGGTTACAAACGTATCTGGCACCTCTACGCTGGACCATTTCTAGAGTATGAATATCTTTTTGTGTGTAAGGATCCCATACAGTTGAGGCGTATTCCACTATTGGTCTTACTAGTGAGTTGTACGCATTTTGTTTTACAGTTGTTGATCCGATGTTAAGGTTACGTCGTAGGAATCCTAGTGTCTTATTTGCTTTGCCGCATATTGAGTTGACGTGTTTGGTCCAACAAAGGTCTGATGAAATTAGACAGCCCAGATATTTGGCACTTTCAACCGATTCTAAGGTGTGTCCATGTAGACTGTAGTTGTATTTGATTGGATTTGGTTTCCTGCTTATTGTTAGGACATTGCATTTGCCAGGGTGGAATTCCATTTTCCATTTCTTCTCCCAAATGCCTAACTTGTTAAGGTCTGTCTGGAGTGCTAGGGCATCATTCTCAGATGTTATAGTTAGGTACGCTATGGTGTCATCTGCGAAGAGCCTAACTGTTGATTTTAGACCTTATGGCATATCGTTAATATAGAATAGGAACAGGCTAGGTCCTAACACTCACTGATCCTTGTGGTACACCTGAGTCAACGCTGATGTAATCTGATGTTACGCCGTCTACAATTACCGTCTGTGATCTATCGCGTAGGAAGTTTTTTATCCAGTTGTTAGTTTTACCACGGATTCCAGTTTTCTAGCTTGTGGACAAGGCGGCTGTGACTCACTTTGTCAAAGGCTTTAGAGAAATCCATGATAAGAACATCTGTTTGCTTCCCTGATGCCATATTGTTGCTGGTTTCGTTGATGAATTCAATTAGCTGAGTCTCACATGATCTTTTGCTCCTGAAGCCAGTGTAGCGAATATAAGATGTTATTTCTGTCGACATGGCCCATAATGTGGCTTGTTATTATGTGCTCCATTAGCTTTCGAAGTGATGTAAATGTGAATGGAAATATTCTTACCAGTTCTTTCTTTAACTTGATAAATTGTTTTACTGAATCAATGTCGCCTTTAGCTGCAGCTTGAGCCATATGCTCTGGTCCTATTGTGCTTAGTTGTCTCTGATGATGGCCCAGGATCAGCATATGAGCAACAAGACGTGTTAGAGTGTCACCCAATTCTTGTGGAGCATTTTCTGTTTAAAATGGTAAAATTATTTTTTTTTAAAATATATATATATATATATATATATATATATACAATATATTAAAAATTGCTGAGTTAGATTGCTGTCAAATTATAATATTAAGTATATATGTACCATCTATACACGCTTATACACATGTCTTACGTCTATCCCCAGATTTGCCTTACGAGAAAAGGTAACACTACGATTATTGAAGCTCCTTTTAAAGGGAGTGGATGTGGTCGAGGGCGCTTGACGTAATGCTAAGCGAATGGTGTTGCAGTGTATCAATGGTGTGGGTTCAAATCCCGTCGAGGGAAGAACAAAAATTTGACAGCTCTAAAATCTAATTCTAACACTGTTTGGTTTAATTTTCAGGCATATATAATATTTAGTATTAACCTAGTATCCTTAGTAACTTTGAGATCCAGTCGGACAGATATATTGTATGGTTGTCACTTGCTTCTAGACGTTTGTATAATATACTTTATTTCCTGTGACTGTATAGTGAATTCTTCATTATCCTATACAATATATTAAAAATTGCTGAGTTAGATTGCTGTCAAATTATAATATTGAGTATATATGTACCATCTACACACGCTTATACACATGTCTTATGTCTATCCCTAGATTTGCCTTACGAGAAAAGGTAACACTACGATTATTGAAGCTCCTTTTAAAGGGAGTGGATGTGGTCGAGTGGTCTAGGGCGCTGGACGTAAGGCTAAGCGAATGGTGCTGCAGTGTATCAATGGTGTGGGTTCAAATCCCGTCGAGGGAAGAACAAAATTTGACAGCTCTAAAATCTAATTCTAACACTGTTTGGTTTAATTTTCAGACGTATATACGGTCATGTGTGTACATATGTGTGTTAGTGAACGGTCATGTGTGTACATATGTGTGTTAGTGAACGGTCATGTGTGTACATATGTGTGTTAGTGAATGGTCATGTGTGTACATGTGTGTTAGTGAATGGACATGTGTGTACATATGTGTGTGTTAGTGAACAGTCATGTGTGTACATGTGTTAGTGAATGCTCATGTGTGTACATGTGTATGTTAGTGAACGGTCATGTGAGTACATGTGTGTGTTAGTGAATGGTCATGTGTGTACATATGTGTGTTAGTGAACGGTCATGTGTGTACATATGTGTGTTAGTGAACGGTCATGTGTGTACATATGTGTGTTAGTAAACGGTCATGTGTGTACATATGTGTTAGTGAACGGTCATGTGTGTACATATGCATGTTAGTGAATGGTCATGTGTGTACATATGTGTGTTAGTGAATGATCATGTGTGTACATATGTGTGTTAGTGAAAGGTCATGTGTACATGTGTGTTAGTGAACAGTCATGTGTGTACATGTGTGTTAGTGAACGGTCATGTGTGTACATATGTGTGTTAGTGAACGGTCATGTGTGTACATATGAGTGTTAGTGAACGGTCATGTGTGTACATATGTGTGTTAGTGAACGGTCATTGTGTACATATGTGTGCTAGTGAACGGTCATGTGTGTACATATGTGTGTTAGTGAACGGTCATGTGTGTACATATGAGTGTTAGTGAATGGTCATGTGTGTACATGTGTGTTAGTGAACGGTCATGTGTGTCCATATGTGTGTTAGTGAATGGTCATGTGTGTACATATGTGTGTTAGTGAACGGTCATGTGTGTACATATGTGTGTTAGTGAATTGTCATATGTGTTAGTGAACGGTCATGTGTGTACATATGTGTGTTAGTGAACGGTCATATGTGTTAGTGAACGGTCATGTGTGTACATATGTGTGTTAGTGAATGGTCATGTGTGTACATATGTGTGTTAGTGAACGGTCATGTGTGTACATATGTGTGTTAGTGAACGGTCATGTGTGTACATATGTGTGTTAGTGAATGGTCATGTGTGTACATATGTGTGTTAGTGAACGGTCATGTGTGTACATATGTGTGTTAGTGAACGGTCATGTGTGTACATATGAGTGTTAGTGAACGGTCATGTGTGTACATATGTGTGTTAGTGAACGGTCATTGTGTACATATGTGTGCTAGTGAACGGTCATGTGTGTACATATGTGTGTTAGTGAACGGTCATGTGTGTACATATGTGTGTTTGTGAATGGTCATGTGTGTACATGTGTGTTAGTGAACGGTCATTGTGTACATATGTGTGTTAGTGAACGGTCATGTGTGTTAGTGAACGGTTATGTGTGTTAGTGAACGGTCATGTTTGTACATATGTGTGATAGTAAACGGTCATGTTTGTACATATGTGTGTTAGTGAACGGTCATGTTTGTACACATGTGTGTTAGTGAACGGTCATGTTTGTACACATGTGTGTTAGTGAATGCTCATGTGTGTACATACGTGTGTTAGTGAACGGTCATGTGTGTACATATGTGTGTTAGTGAACGGTCATGTTTGTACATGTGTGTTAGTGAACGGTCATGTTTGTACATGTGTGTTAGTGAACGGTCATGTTTGTACATGTGTGTTAGTGAACGGTCATGTGTGTTAGTGAACGGTTATGTGTGTTAGTGAACGGTCATGTTTGTACATATGTGTGTTAGTGAACGGTCATGTTTGTTAATGAACGGTTGTGTGTTAGTGAACGGTCATGTTTGTACATATGTGTGTTAGTGAACGGTCATGTGTGTACATGTGTGTTAGTGAACGGTCATGTGTGTACATATGTGTTAATGAGCGGTCATGTGCGTTAGTGAATGGTTATGTGTGTTAGTGAACGGTCATGTGTGTTAGTGAACGGTCATGTGTGTACATATGTGTGTTAGTGAACGGTCATGTTTGTACATATGTGTGTTAGTGAACGGTCATGTGTGTTAGTGAATGGTCATGTGTGTACATATGTGTGTTAGTGAACGGTCATGTTTGTACATGTGTGTTAGTGAACGGTCATGTTTGTACATGTGTGATAGTGAACGGTCATGTTTGTACATATGTGTGTTAGTGAACGGTCATGTTTGTACATGTGTGTTAGTGAACGGTCATGTTTGTACATGTGTGTTAGTGAATGGTCATGTTTGTACATATGTGTGTTAGGGAATGGTCATGTGTGTACATGTGTGTTAGTGAAGTCATGTGTGTACATATGTGTGTTAGTGAACGGTCATGTGTGTACATATGTGTGTTAGTGAACGGTCATGTGTGTACATATGTGTGTTAGTGAACGGTCATGTTTGTACATGTGTGTTACTGAACGGTCATGTTTGTACATGTGTGTTAGTGAACGGTCATGTTTGTACATATGTGTTAGTGAACGGTCATGTTTGTACATATGTGTTAGTGAACGGTCATGTTTGTACATGTGTGTTAGCGAATGGTCATGTTTGTACATATGTGTGTTAGGGAATGGTCATGTGTGTACATATGTGTGTTAGTGAAGTCATGTGTGTACATATGTGTGTTAGTGAACGGTCATGTGTGTACATGTGTTTTAGTGAACGGTCATGTGTGTACATATGTGTGTTAGTGAATGGTCATGTGTGTACATGTGTGTTAGTGAATGGTCATGTGTGTACATGTGTGTTAGTGAATGGTCATGTGTGTACATGTGTGTTAGTGAAAGGTCATGTGTGTCCATATGTGTGTTAGTGAATGGTCATGTGTGTACATATGTGTGTTAGTGAACGGTCATGTGTGTACATATGTGTGTTAGTGAATGGTCATATGTGTTAGTGAACGGTCATGTGTGTACATATGTGTGTTAGTGAACGGTCATATGTGTTAGTGAACGGTCATGTGTGTACATATGTGTATTAGTGAACGGTCATGTGTGTACATATTTGTGTTAGTGAATGGTCATGTGTGTACATATGTGTGTTAGTGAATGGTCATGTGTATACATATGTGTGTTAGTGAAGTCATGTGTGTACATATGTGTTTTAGTAAACGGTCATGTATGTACATATGTGTGTTAGTGAATGGTCATGTGTGTACATATGTGTTAGTGAACGGTCATGTGTGTACATGTGTGTTAGTGAACGGTCATGTGTGTACATGTGTATTAGTGAACGGTCATGTGTGTACATATGAGTGTTAGTGAACGGTCATGTTTGTACATATGTGTGCTAGTGAACGGTCATGTGTGTACATATGTGTGTTAGTGAACGGTCATGTGTGTACATGTGTGTTAATGATGGTCATGTGTGTACATATGTGTGTTAGTGAACGGTCATGTGTGTACATATGTGTGTTAGTGAACGGTCATGTGTGTACATATGTGTGTTAGTGAATGGTCATGTGTGTACATATGTGTGTTAGTGAACGGTCATGTGTGTACATATGTGTGTTAGTGAATGGTCATGTGTGTACATATGAGTGTTAGTGAACGGTCATGTGTGTACATATGTGTGTTAGTGAACGGTCATTGTGTACATATGTGTGCTAGTGAACGGTCATGTGTGTACATATGTGTGTTAGTGAACGGTCATGTGTGTACATATGTGAGTTTGTGAATGGTCATGTGTGTACATATGTGTGTTAGTGAACGGTCATGTGTGTACATATGTGTGTTAGTGAACGGTCATGTGTGTACATATGTGTGTACATATGTGTGTTAGTGAACGGTCATGTTTGTACATGTGTGTTAGTGAACGGTCATGTTTGTACATGTGTGTTAGTGAACGGTCATGTTTGTACATATGTGTGTTAGTGAAAGGTCATGTTTGTACATGTGTGTTAGTGAACGGTCATGTTTGTACATGTGTGTTAGTGAACGGTCATGTTTGTACATATGTGTGTTAGGGAATGGTCATGTGTGTACATGTGTGTTAGTGAAGTCATGTGTGTACATATGTGTGTTAGTGAATGGTCATGTGTGTACATGTGTGTTAGTGAACGGTCATGTGTGTACATATGTGTGTTAGTGAACGGTCATGTGTGTACATATGTGTGTTAGTGAATGGTCATGTGTGTACATATGTGTGTTAGTGAACGGTCATGTGTGTACATATGTGTGTTAGTGAACGGTCATGTGTGTACATATGAGTGTTAGTGAACGGTCATGTGTGTACATATGTGTGTTAGTGAACGGTCATTGTGTACATATGTGTGCTAGTGAATGGTCATGTGTGTACATATGTGTGTTAGTGAACGGTCATGTACATACATATGAGTGTTAGTGAACGGTCATGTGTGTACATATATGTGTTAGTGAACGGTCATTGTGTACATATGTGTGTTAGTGAACGGTCATGTGTGTTAGTGAACGGTTATGTGTGTTAGTGAACGGTCATGTTTGTACATATGTGTGATAGTGAACGGTCATGTTTGTACATATGTGTGTTAGTGAACGGTCATGTTTGTACACATGTGTGTTAGTGAACGGTCATGTTTGTACACATGTGTGTTAGTGAATGCTCATGTGTGTACATATGTGTGTACATATGTGTGTTAGTGAACGGTCATGTTTGTACATGTGTGTTAGTGAACGGTCATGTTTGTACATGTGTGTTAGTGAACGGTCATGTTTGTACATGTGTGTTAGTGAACGGTCATGTGTGTTAGTGAACGGTTATGTGTGTTAGTGAACGGTCATGTTTGTACATATGTGTGTTAGTGAACGGTCATGTTTGTACATATGTGTGTTAGTGAAGGTCATGTTTGTTAATGAACGGTTGTGTGTTAGTGAACGGTCATGTTTGCACATATGTGTGTTAGTGAACGGTCATGTGTGTACATGTGTGTTAGTGAACGGTCATGTGTGTACATATGTATTAGTGAGCGGTCATGTGCGTTAGTGAATGGTTATGTGTGTTAGTGAACGGTCATGTGTGTTAGTGAACGGTCATGTGTGTACATATGTGTGTTAGTGAACGGTCATGTTTGTACATATGTGTGTTAGTGAACGGTCATGTGTGTTAGTGAATGGTCATGTGTGTACATATGTGTGTTAGTGAACGGTCATGTTTGTACATGTGTGTTAGTGAACGGTCATGTTTGTACATGTGTGATAGTGAACGGTCATGTTTGTACATATGTGTGTTAGTGAACGGTCATGTTTGTACATGTGTGTTAGTGAACGGTCATGTTTGTACATGTGTGTTAGTGAATGGTCATGTTTGTACATATGTGTGTTAGGGAATGGTCATGTGTGTACATGTGTGTTAGTGAAGTCATGTGTGTACATATGTGTGTTAGTGAACGGTCATGTGTGTACATGTGTGTTAGTGAACGGTCATGTGTGTACATATGTGTGTTAGTGAAAGGTCATGTTTGTACATGTGTGTTAGTGAACGGTCATGTTTGCACATGTGTGTTAGTGAACGGTCATGTTTGTACATATGTGTTAGTGAACGGTCATGTTTGTACATATGTGTTAGTGAACGATCATGTTTGTACATGTGTGTTAGCGAATGGTCATGTTTGTACATATGTGTGTTAGGGAATGGTCATGTGTGTACATATGTGTCTTAGTGAAGTCATGTGTGTACATATGTGTGTTAGTGAACGGTCATGTGTGTACATGTGTTTTAGTGAACGGTCATGTGTGTACATATGTGTGTTAGTGAATGGTCATGTGTGTACATGTGTGTTAGTGAATGGTCATGTGTGTACATGTGTGTTAGTGAATGGTCATGTGTGTACATGTGTGTTAGTGATCGGTCATGTGTGTCCATATGTGTGTTAGTGAACGGTCATGTGTGTACATATGTGTGTTAGTGAACGGTCATGTGTGTACATATGTGTGTTAGTGAATGGTCATATGTGTTAGTGAACGGTCATGTGTGTACATATGTGTGTTAGTGAACGGTCATGTGTGTACATATGTGTGTTAGTGAATGTCATGTGTGTACATATTTGTGTTAGTGAATGGTCATGTGTGTACATATGTGTGTTAGTGAACGGTCATGTGTATACATATGTGTGTTAGTGAACAGTCATGTGTGTACATATGTGTTTTAGTAAACGGTCATGTATGTACATATGTGTGTTAGTGAATGGTCATGTGTGTACATATGTGTTAGTGAACGGTCATGTGTGTACATATGTGTGTTAGTGAACGGTCATGTGTGTACATGTGTATTAGTGAACGGTCATGTGTGTACATATGAGTGTTAGTGAACGGTCATGTGTGTACATATGTGTGTTAGTGAACGATCATGTGTGTACATGTGTGTGTTAGTGAACGGTCATGTGTGTACATGTGTGTTAGTGAATGGTCATGTGTGTACATATGTGTGTTAGTGAACGGTCATGTGTGTACATATGTGTGTTAGTGAACGGTCATGTGTGTACATATGTGTGTTGGTGAATGGTCATGTGTGTACATATGTGTGTTAGTGAATGGTCATGTGTGTACATATGTGTGTTAGTGAACGGTCATGTGTGTACATATGAGTGTTAGTGAACGGTCATGTGTGTACATATGTGTGTTAGTGAATGGTCATTGTGTACATATGTGTGCTAGTGAACGGTCATGTGTGTACATATGTGTGTTAGTGAACGGTCATGTGTGTACATATGTGTGTTTGTGAATGGTCATGTGTGTACATATGTGTGTTAGTGAACGGTCATGTGTGTACATATGTGTGTTAGTGAACGGTCATGTGTGTACATATGTGTGTACATATGTGTGTTAGTGAACGGTCATGTTTGTACATGTGTGTTAGTGAACGGTCATGTTTGTACATGTGTGTTAGTGAACGGTCATGTTTGTACATATGTGTGTTAGTGAACGGTCATGTTTGTACATGTGTGTTAGTGAACGGTCATGTTTGTACATGTGTGTTAGTGAACGGTCATGTTTGTACATATGTGTGTTAGGGAATGGTCATGTGTGTACATGTGTGTTAGTGAAGTCATGTGTGTACATATGTGTGTTAGTGAATGGTCATGTGTGTACATATGTGTGTTAGTGAACGGTCATGCGTGTACATATGTGTGTTAGTGAACGGTCATGTGTGTACATATGTGTGTTAGTGAATGGTCATGTGTGTACATATGTGTGTTAGTGAACGGTCATGTGTGTACATATGTGTGTTAGTGAACGGTCATGTGTGTACATATGAGTGTTAGTGAACGGTCATGTGTGTACATATGTGTGTTAGTGAACGGTCATTGTGTACATATGTGTGCTAGTGAACGGTCATGTGTGTACATATGTGTGTTAGTGAACGGTCATGTGTGTACATATGAGTGTTAGTGAACGGTCATGTGTGTACATATGTGTGTTAGTGAACAGTCATTGTGTACATATGTGTGTTAGTGAACGGTCATGTGTGTTAGTGAACGGTTATGTGTGTTAATGAACGGTCATGTTTGTACATATGTGTGATAGTGAACGGTCATGTTTGTACATATGTGTGTTAGTGAACGGTCATGTTTGTACACATGTGTGTTAGTGAACGGTCATGTTTGTACACATGTGTGTTAATGAATGCTCATGTGTGTACATACGTGTGTTAGTGAACGGTCATGTGTGTACATATGTGTGTTAGTGAACGGTCATGTTTGTACATGTGTGTTAGTGAACGGTCATGTTTGTACATGTGTGTTAGTGAACGGTCATGTTTGTACATGTGTGTTAGTGAACGGTTATGTGTGTTAGTGAATGGTCATGTTTGTACATATGTGTGTTAGTGAACGGTCATGTTTGTTAATGAACGGTTGTGTGTTAGTGAACGGTCATGTTTGTACATATGTGTGTTAGTGAACGGTCATGTGTGTACATGTGTGTTAGTGAACGGCCATGTGTGTACATATGTGTGTTAGTGAACGGTCATGTTTGTACATATGTGTGATAGTGAACGGTCATGTTTGTACATATGTGTGTTAGTGAACGGTCATGTTTGTACACATGTGTGTTAGTGAACGGTCATGTTTGTACACATGTGTGTTAGTGAATGCTCATGTGTGTACATACGTGTGTTAGTGAACGGTCATGTGTGTACATATGTGTGTACATATGTGTGTTAGTGAACGGTCATGTTTGTACATGTGTGTTAGTGAACGGTCATGTTTGTACATGTGTGTTAGTGAACGGTCATGTTTGTACATGTGTGTTAGTGAACGGTTATGTGTGTTAGTGCACGGTCATGTTTGTACATATGTGTGTTAGTGAACGGTCATGTTTGTTAATGAACGGTTATGTGTGTTAGTGAACGGTCATGTTTGTACATATGTGTGTTAGTGAACGGTCATGTTTGTACACATGTGTGTTAGTGAACGGTCATGTTTGTACAGATGTGTGTTAGTGAACGGTCATGTGTGTACATATGTGTGTTAGTGAACGGTCATGTGTGTACATGTGTGTTAGTGAACGGCCATGTGTGTACATATGTGTTAGTGAACGGTCATGTTTGTACATATGTGTGTTAGTGAACGGTCATGTTTGTACATGTGTGTTAGTGAACGTCATGTGTGTACATATGTGTGTTAGTGAACAGTCATGTGTGTACATATGTGTGTTAGTGAATGGTCATGTGTGTACATATGTGTGTTAGTGAATGGTCATGTTTGTACATATGTGTGTTAGTGAACGGTCATGTTTGTACATATGTGTGTTAGTGAACGGTCATGTGTGTACATATGTGTGTTAGTGAATGGTCATGTTTGTACATATGTGTGTTAGTGAACGGCCATGTTTGTACATGTGTGTTAGTGAACGGTCATGTTTGTACATATGTGTGTTAGTGAACGGTCATGTTTGTACATATGTGTGTTAGTGAACGGTCATGTGTGTACATATGTGTGTTAGTGAACGGTCATGTTTGTACATATGTGTGTTAGTGAACGGTCATGTGTGTACATATGTGTGTTAGTGAGCGGTCATGTTTGTACATATGTGTGTTAGTGAACGGTCATGTGTGTACATATGTGTGTTAGTGAACGGTCATGTTTGTACATATGTGTGTTAGTGAACGGTCATGTGTGTACATATGTGTGCTAGTGAGCGGTCATGTTTGTACATATGTGTGTTAGTGAACGGTCATGTTTGTACATATGTGTGTTAGTGAACGGTCATGTGTGTACATATGTGTGTTAGTGAGCGGTCATGTTTGTACATATGTGTGTTAGTGAACGGTCATGTGTGTACATATGTGTGTTAGTGAACGGTCATGTTTGTACATATGTGTGTTAGTGAACGGTCATGTGTGTACATATGTGTGCTAGTGAGCGGTCATGTTTGTACATATGTGTGTTAGTGAACGGTCATGTTTGTACATATGTGTGTTAGTGAACGGTCATGTGTGTACATATGTGTGTTAGTGAGCGGTCATGTGTGTACATATGTGTGTTAGTGAACGGTCATGTGTGTACACATTGTGGTATTTTTTGTTTGTTTTTCATTTTACCACTCTTAGAATTTTTAAATTGGAATGTACAATTTATATCTCATACAAATAACAAGGGGTGTGAAATATATCATCTTACCTCTTCTCGTCGATGCTGGCGCTCCAGGTGTAGTAGTAGAAGTAGATGCATTCTTTATCATATCAATCTCTTTACCTGGGGCAGGTATTAAACATGCTGGACTGTATACCCATAGCTGATCACCAAACTGTACCATAACATCGCCATCATTATCTATCTTTTCTACTTTTCCAACCTTGCCACACGCCTAGGACAATTAAATAATTTTTACATCACCGCACAATTAGGCAGGGGGTTCGTATGACCCCCTTTATTGAAAAACAAGTAGGACTATTAAAGTCGGGGTATTGGTTGAACTACGACTACGAATGTCCAGGTTTTGATCTCCACTGGAAGAAAATTACATGTCGTGAGTCTTTCACACCCTCCCCTTGAAATGTCCTAGCTACAGTCCTGGTCACTGTACCGGGTCTTGCATATTTCAATGAATGGTATGGAGATTCATTTTTTGCTAATGATACGAGATTTCGGTTTTAATTGTGATAGGATATATACTTAAATCGTGTCCGCTGTAAAACAAGCAAAATGGTAAAAAAATATAACTTTAGCCACGGCTCATAAAACTTGTATGCGTTCCCTCCTTGTTTAATGGAATAAAAACGTAGACATCAAATTTAGTGCGCACGACGCGTTTCTGTAATTACCTTCATCAATAGTTTAAAGTTTTGGGAGCAATAAAGCCAAGACCTGAACAGAATAGCCAATATCGGATAAGGTCACCGATGCCGGAGGGAGGAAAACTTTAGTTTTATTAATAATTACATTAGTTAGGAACTATAAATTACAATAATAAAGATTTGCTTTCACTCTTTCCTAAATTACACCATTAATAATACACAATTATGGCCTTCATGAGAAGTTAATATCCATAATTATTAAATTGAGAAAGGGTTATTTTCCAGAGGTCCGAAATAAAGTATAATAATAATTATTATTATACTTGGTGTAAGTTTCTGTAGTGATATTTGGTACTGTAATATTTTGGCATATTACCTGGGTAATATTTTGGCATATTACCTGGACAATTAGACACTCAGTATAATAATGATATTAATGTGGTCTTGTCCAGGTAATATGCCAAAATGGTATGTAAGTCTGAGAGATGATTACCTTAGCCATTGAATCTTCCCATCCACCATGACCCTTTTGTAACAATTCCACCATCTTTTCTCCTTTCAATATCTTAACTGTGTCACCTACTTTGACATCGTAGACCTATATAGAAAAAATACCTTCTAAGCTATTCCAATTCAAACTTCAACACCAAAATATGTTGGGAGTTAAACTCCCATTCATGGCGAGCAGAGGTATACTCGATAAAATATTACGTGATAAAGTTTGTCAGTGACTTGCGACAGGTTGATGGTTTTCTCCTGCTACTCCGGTTTCCTCCACCAATAAAACTGATCGCCACGATATAATGAAATATTGTTGAAAGTGGCGTTAAACACCATAAGCCAAAAAAAAACACAAACCAAAATATGTTCTTCCTGTTTAGCTTATTACTGGTCAAGATTTCGTAAATAATTATCATTATTTTGTATACTATAAACAAGTTTAAAATTCTTTGATTGCTCATAAGAGATATATTATCATCAACATTCTTATATTCATTGCTTCCGGATTTCCAAAGAAATAGTATCAAGCGATAAAGAAATTGTGATATATATTTGTTCGATTATAAAATTTTAAATTCGATGATCTGTTGACACACAAAATCCACAGGAAATTGGTTTCCCAAGTATAAAATTGTGTCACAAAGTATTTGAATTAAAATAGACCGTTGTGACTAGTCTACGGCTACGAAAAAAAAAGAGAAAAAAAATACTATATAGTTTGGGTTTTTTTCTCGGATGCACCTAGCCCCTGTGGTCTACAGGAACTTCCTCACCTGAATGCACAACCGTTTTAGTACGGTTTGTGTTGTTCAATGTTGTTGGGTTTTTCTCGGACGCACCTAGCCCCTGTGGTCTACAGGAACTTGCTCACCTGAATGCACAGCCGTTTTAGTACGGTTTGTGTTGTTCAATATTTATTTTTTTCTGTGGTGTTTTGTCGACTATTGTTTGTCTTTTTGCTCTTTTTGTTTTGTTGCTGTATTTTCTGTACTTTTTCGAACTACGGCTTCTGATTACATCTTAGGTATTTTCAAATTTCTCTTTGTATGATTGCCATTTTATGCTACATATATCAATGTTATTTTTCATGATTAATATATTAGCAAAACACTTTTAACAATATCTACATTGAAACATTTTTAAATGGATTTTATATCAAAGAGGGATGTCAAGATTGACAAACGTATATTATATTTTGTCTTCTCAAACTATCTCATTAAAATAATACCCTTCTGCTTTCGATACTACATAAATATATACTTTGACCTTTTTTATAGAGCATAAACACATGTTGGTTCACATCTTGCAGCATTTGAATTGCCATGTATAGTACACACTTTACTTGTCATACATTGCGGCAGTAGCATTCTTGAAATGTTTCAAGATAGAAAAGAAGTCATTAGAAGCAGTCAATTAAAGAAGGGCAGACAATGCAATTACGAAGAGTAAGATATATAAAGACATGAAATGGGCTACAAAGCAATAAGCAGACAATCGAGAGAAACTGGCAAAATAGGGTACACAAAACTCGAGTTGACAGGATAAAAGTTACACAAATGTACATGTAGTGGAATTATTGTTAACTTTATGTTTATCTTACACTATCAATAAACAGGCCTCACAGATACGTGTGGACAGGACCCTATGATGCCCCCCCTTTTTTTTTCCTTTTTTTTTTTAGATGTAACCCCCCCCCTTTTATTTTTTTTTAACATCGATTTTTTTTCATATAAACAACATTTTGCAACTTTCTATGTATCACTGTATGACATATATACAATAAATACAATCAAACAGTAGTTTCTATCCATGCCGGTTTTCTGACATAATAAAAACATCTAAAAATAAAAAAATAAAAAGGGGGGGGGGGCATCATAGGGTCCTGTCCACACGTACCTGTGGTTATATACCGGTAATCCTTGTCGAGAAGGAAATTATGAATTTACCTTTCTGACAGCTCCTTGATAAAATTGCCAGGTAATTTCTTTGTAGACAACTTCAATGATCTCATCAGATTCAATACTGTTCACCTTACCGATTTGTCCAATACACTGTAATTGGAAATAAACAATATTCTATAGTAAAACACAGACAATGCACAATTGTAAAAGGCAAACTATACACTGTAGTTACACAATAGCAAAACACAAACATAAAACTAGTTCAACTCCACCACTTTTTATTGAAGTGTGTGTACAAAGCCAGTCCGACAGTGTGGTATTTTTCATTTGTCATTTTATTAGTAGATTTTGGACCTGTTCCGACAGTGTGGTATTTTTTATTTGTCATTTTATTAGTAGATTTTGTACCTGTTCCGACAGTGTGGTATTTTTTATTTGTCATTTTATTAGTAGATTTTGGACCTGTTCCAAAAGAGTGGTATTTTTTATTTGTCATTTTATTAGTAGATTTTGTACCTGTTCCGACAGTGTGGTATTTTTTATTTGTCATTTTATTAGTAGATTTTGGACCTGTTCCAAAAGTGTGGTATTTTTTATTTGTCATTTTATTAGTAGATTTTGGACCTGTTCCAAAAGTGTGGTATTTTTTATTTGTCATTTTATTAGTAGATTTTGGACCTGTTCCGACAGTGTGGTATTTTTCATTTGTCATTTTATTAGTAGATTTTGGACCTGTTCCGACAGTGGTATTTTTCATTTGTCATTTTATTAGTAGATTTTGGACCTGTTCCGACAGTGTGGTATTTTTTATTTGTCATTTTATTAGTATATTTTGGACCTGTTCCGACAGTGTGGTATTTTTCATTTGTCATTTTATTAGTAGATTTTGGACCTGTTCCGACAGTGTGGTATATTTTATTTGTCATTTTATTAGTAGATTTTGGACCTGTTCCGACAATGTGGTATTTTTTATTAAGTCTCCAAAACAACGGAGACGTTTTTGCTCCATTTCTTATTAAGTCTCCCAAACTTTGTTTGGGAGATTTATTGTTTTTGCTCCGTTTCTTATTATTATTATTTTTATTTTTATTATTATTATTCTTATTCTTCTTCTTCTCCTTTCTTTCCGCGGACCATGAATTTGTCCACGGCAGATCTCAGGAACTACTGGACAGAATTTCATGAAACTTGGTGGAGTTATAGATATATGTTTCTAGTTGGTCCTAATGTTTTCAGCTTTGTGGTAAAGGGAGTCAAAGTCATATTTTTAGGGGTTCAAAGAGGGTGGGGGTTACTATAGAATCCTATGGGAAAGTTGAAATTTCGTATATTAATGTTGATAACTTCTAAATGTATAATGATAGAGACAAAATTTGAAATAGTGATAGGTCACCATTAGAGAAACAATTCTGTGTTTTCAAAATTTCGAGATGTCTGCCATTTTCAAAAAGACTGCCAAAATACGGTATAAAAAAAGGGCTGTAAAAATTCAACATTGTCCGATATCATCAAAATTTGATATGTGGGTAGATAATGATGTCCTGAATTGATTCCCGACATTGAACAATTTCTACTGGTCGCCATTTTCAAAATGGCCACCACAATACCGCAAAAATTCAACATTGTCCGATATCATCAAAATTAGATATGTGGGTAGATAATGATGTCCTGAATTGATTCCTAACACTGAAAAAATTCTACTGGTCGCCATTTTCAAAATAGCCGCCACAATACCGCAAAAATTCAACATTGTCCGATATCATCAAAATTTGATATGTGGGTAGATAATGATGTCCCGAATTGATTCCCGACATTGAAAAATTTCTACCGGTCTCCATTTTCAAAATGGCCGCCACAATACCGCACAAATTCAACATTGTTCGATTCCAACGTCCTGAATTGATTCCTGACATTGAAAAATTTCTACCGGTCTCCATTTTCAAATTGGCTGACACAATACCACAAAAATTCAAGGTAGCTTTTAATTTATTTTTTAAATCTGTTGTCAGTGGCCGGTTTGGGAGACTTCATAATCGTTAGATTATAATCATATCTTGTTATTATTATCATTATTCTCTTTCTACTTTCTTTCCGTGGACCATGAACTTGTCCACGGCAGATCTCAGGAACTACTGGACAGAATTTCATGAAACTTGGTGGAGTTATAGATATATGTTTCTAGTTGGTCCTAAAGTTTTCAGCTTTGTGGTAAAGGGAGTCAAAGTCATATTTTGAGGGGTTCAAATGGGGTGGGGGTTACTATAGAATCCTATGGGAAAGTTGAAATTTCGTACATTAATGTTGATAACTTCTAAATGGATAATGATAGAGACATAAAATTTGACATAGTGATAGGTCACCATTAGAGGAGCAATTCTGCATTTTCAAAATTTTCGAGATTTCTGCCATTTTCAAAATAGCTGCCAAAACATGGCATAAAAAAAGGGCGGTAAATATTCAACATTGTCCGATATCATCAAAATTTGATATGTGGGTAGATAATGATGTCCCGAATTGATTCCCGACCTTGGAAAATTTCTAGCGGTCGCCCTTATCAAAATGGTCGCCACAATACCACACAAATTCAACATTGTCCAATTTCAACGACAATTCATATTTGGGTAGATTATGATGTCCCGAATAGATTCCCGACATTGAAAAATTTCTAGCAGTTGCCATTTTCAAAATGGCCGCCACAATACCACACAAATTCAACATTGTCCGATTTCAACGACATTCCATATGTGGGTAGATTATGATGTCCCGAATGTATTCCCGACCTTGAACAATTTCTAGATGTCGCCATTTTCAAAATGGCCACTACAATACCGCACAAATTCAACATTGTCCGATTTCAACAACATGATTATGATGACCTGAATTGATTCCCGACTGAAAAATTTCTAGCAGTCGCCATTTTCAAAATGGCCGCAAAAATTCAACATTGTCTGATATCATCAAAATTTGATCTGTAGGTAGATAATGATGTCCCGAATTGATTCCCGACATTGAAAAATTTCTACCTGTCGCCATTTTCAAAATGGCCACCACAATACCGCACAAATTCAACATTGTCCGATTTCAACGACATTTCATATGTAGGTAGAATATGATGTCCCGAATTGATTCTGACATGGAAAAATTTCTACCGGTCGCCATTTTGAAAATGGCCACCACAATACCGCACAAATTCAACATTGTTCGATTTCAACGAAATTTCATATGTAGGTAGATTATGGTGACCTGAATTGATTCCCGACATCGAAAAGTTTCTACCGGTCTCCATTTTCAAGATGGCCACCACAATACTGCAAAAATTCAACATTGTTCGATTTCAAAGGTAGCTTTTGATTTATTTTTTAAATCTGTTGTCAGTGGCCGGTTTGGGAGACTTGAGACTTCATAATCGTTAGTTATAATCATATCTTGTAATTATTATTATTATTATTATTATTCTCTTTATTCTCCTTTCTTTCTTTGGCACATGAACTTGTCCACGGCAGATCTCAGGAACTACTGGACAGAATTTCATGAAACTTGGTGGAGTTATAGATATATGTTTCTAGTTGGTCCTAAAGTTTTTAGCTTTGTGGTAAAGGGGTCAAAGTCATATTTTGAGGGGTTCAAATGGGGTGGGGGTTACTATAGAATCCTATGGGAAAGTTGAAATTTCGTACATTAATGTTGATAACTTCTAAATGGATAATGATAGAGACATAAAATTTTCCATAGTGATAGGTCACCATTAGAGGAGCAATTCTGCATTTTCAAAATTTTCAAGGTGTCTGCCATTTTCAAAATGGCTGCCAAAACACGGCATACAAAATGGGCGGTAAAAATTCAACATTGTCCGATATCATCAAAATTTGATATGTGGGTAGACAATGATGTCCCGAATTGATTCGGTTTGGGAGACTTGAGACTTCATAATTGTTAGATTATAATCATATCTTGTTTGTCATTTTATTAGTAGATTTTGCACCTGTTCCGACAGTGTGGTATTTTTTATTTGTCATTTTATTAGTAGATTTTGGACCTGTTCCAACAGTGTGGTATTTTTCATTTGTCATTTTATTAGTAGATTTTGGACCTGTTCTGACAGTGTGGTATTTTGGACCTGTTCCGACAGTGTAGTATTTTGGACCTGTTCCGACAGTGTGGTATTTTGGATCTGTTCCGACAGTGTGGTATTTTGGACCTGTTCCGACAGTGTGGTATTTTTTATTTGTCATTTTATTAGTAATATCGAGTTTGTGAAAATTGCTTCCATATTGGAATATTCCTTTATTATAAAATTATATAAAATGCAGTCACATTGTAAAACCATTCAGCTGGTCATTTGTTCCTGATGCCAAGAACGAGCAAAACTGTCTTTCACTTTTTGAAGATGTTCTTTTGTTAATTGCAATACAGTTTGCTTGATAGCTTTATTCAATGTTTTTTTTTCTTACAAAAACATAGGAAGTATCGTAGTTGCTATATCTAGACGATAGCAGATAAGAAAATATCACTAACAAATAAATATATTCCGTCTCTCAAAAATGTATAGCTTTTCAGCTTAACTCATAATTACCTCTGTCATGCGCATACTCCATCCTCCCCTTCCACGTTGAACTTCCTTCAATTCAGTGGCTGGTAAAAATACACAAACACGATCACCTACATGCAATACTGTGTCAAGACCTGGATTCTCAGCCTCTTCCACGCTGCTGTCATTCACTTCTAGGTACCCCAAAGCTAGTGGTTGTGTCCTAGCTTTGTTAGGTCGGGCGCTGTGCGGTTCTGTCAGTCTACGTGATGAGTCTATATGAATATCATTACAAAATACATTTATGCTTCATGAAACAATATAAAATCATTGCCCATTTTTCACATATTATTAAATTGTATTTCTGCTATCTGGGTGCATCATGCACAATAGTGTACCAATTCATTAAAATTTATTTCTCATTTATAATAAAAATTTATTGAAAAACAACATACATTATTTGTCTCTACAATCTTTTGAATATGAGCGTACCAGGTGAAGGTTATTCCAAAAAAGCGTGCCTTGCGCACTAAATTAAATATCTTCGTTTTTATGTTTTTGAGACAGAACAAAAGAAATAAGACTTAATTAGTTAAATTGGCTGCATTTTCCTAGTTATTTTCTTAGTCCTTCTTTTTTATTTTATCTATATATTTCTTTTTATGAAATTTATTATTAAAGTAAAAAATGTTTGAAAAAGGTTCAAATAAAGATTGAGCAACACGAACCACATAAAAAACCAATGGTGAACTCATGGGCTCTGGAAGGGTTGGCAGTTCCTGTTTCACTAGTGACACGAATATGATGCGATATGAAAATCTTAGCAGACACCAGTATACGTACATAAGCACAAGCAAGTGTAGATCTATAACCCTATTCATTCTAGGTAATCAGAGATCAAATAAACAAAATTAAATGTTAAACTTTAATTTATACCTTTAAAATGGATATTAAAATTAGACCTAGCTAACATTTTAACAAAAGAAAGAGTTAAAAGAATGCTAACTATGACGCAATATATTAGTGTAAAACATAAATATGTATGGTTCGACCAAATATAATGAGTAGCCACAAGTATTTAATTTTGACGCTAATGCCGTTCCATAGTCAACATACATGTATATAAACAATAAAGGTGAATGGTTCACAACAGCACTTTTTAGGTTTAGTACTGTACTTCGCTAAACGAACGCTGTATGGTCTTCAATAAGCATACTTCAAATATGAAAGCAAGTGTGTGACTATACAAACACTACCCAGAAAGCCAGGATTTCTAACTACACATATATATGTCCTTTTTTAAATTCAATGCTTTAAGGGGAGAGATAATTGTTGTTGGTTTTGGTGGAATTGTTTACCATCTCTGTTCAAAACTTTCCTTTCATTAAAAATAAAATTTAAATAACTGGCGGTCTTTGTTTCGTTAATGTTTTTTTTTAAATAAATTATTATTGCTATCAGCTGGGGGAAGTTTGTTTCTTGACTCTATGTCACTTTGTGCTATAATCTCTATTAGTGACTTCCGGTTGGACGCTGGGTTTCTCCAGGAGCTCTAGTTTCCTCCGTCGATTAAAATTACCGCCATGACACTGCTAAAATATTGCTGAAACTGGTGTGAACCCAAAATCACTGATAACCGATATTTGCGTGAATTTGAACTCAAGAGTTAGATTATTAGTCTCATGTTGCTTACCTGGAACATAAAGATGGTCTCTGTAGTAGCTAAAACCAACACCTGGTTCTATATATTTCACATCTACTTTGCCACTGGCTCCAATCTTGTATTCACCAATTTTACCGTTCCTCCATTTAACCTTGACTGCATTTCGCGCTCCTGTATCATTACTGTAATTTTTCAATTCTAGTACAATACCTTTAGATCCTGGGCCACCTGTACATATACAATAAATCTGTAGATATCAAATTTAGAACGCATGACGCGTTTCTGTTTTTGTTTATTATGATAATTATAAAATAAAAAATATTATTATAGTAGAATATTAATGTTAGAGAGAAGGGGGCAGAAAGTTCAGGATTAGTAGAGACAAACAATATCAATGAAACGTCAACTAAACCGAAACACACAAAAAGCAATCGAGCATACCTCACTTTCGTAAAAACTACATTTGTAATTTCCACTGAAAATCAAGGATTTTCAATTAAAAAGAATGAATTAGGATAAAGTAAAACGCGTAGAAATAATAGAATTTATCTCAAACATGTAGCTGTGTACGAAATAGAATCGTTTATTTTTTCCTATTTTGAAATTGTAGACAAATGTCACAATATTTTGGGTTACACTAATGTCCTGAAAATTGACCTGAAATGTCCTGAAAATGTCCTGAAAAGTACATAAAGGCTTATATCTTTTTTATTATCCAATGGATTGAGTTCAAATTTGAAAATGTTAAATACATTAGCATTTATTTAACGAATATTTAAAAAAAATGTTCTTAGGTGGAAATAATTTGACCTAAAAATTGTCATGAAATGTCCTGAAAATGTTCTGAAAAGTACCTAAAGGCCATGTCTTTTTTATCATCCAATGGATTGAGTTCAAATTTGAAAATGTTAAATACAATTAGTATATGTTTAACGAATATTTTAAAAAAAATTAAAAAAAATAATCTTAGGTGGAAATAATTTGACCTGAAAATTGTCATGAAATGTCCTGAAAAGTACATTAAGGCCTATATCTTTTTTTTTTATTAATCAATGGATTGAGTTCAAATTTGAAAATGTTAAATACATTAGCATATATTTAAAGAATATTTAAAAAAAATATATAAAAAAAATTTGTTTAGGTGGAAATAATTTGACCTGAAAATTTCATGACAATTTTCAGGTCAAATTATTTTTTTTTTTTAAATATTCGTTAAACATATGCTAATGTATTTAACATTTTCAAATTTGAACTCAATCCATTGGATAATAAAAAAAAGATATATAGGCCTTTATGTACTTTTCAGGACATTTCATGACAATTTTCAGGTCAAATTATTTCCACCTAAAATTATTTTTTTTAACTTTTTTTTTAAATATTCGTTAAATATATGCTAATGTATTTAACATTTTCATATTTGAACTCAATCCATTGGATAATAAAAAAGATATAAGCCTTTATGTACTTTTCAGGTCAATTTTCAGTACATTAGTGTAACCCCAATATTTTTCATCGA
Source organism: Bathymodiolus brooksi (assembly GCA_963680875.1). Taxonomy (NCBI): domain Eukaryota; kingdom Metazoa; phylum Mollusca; class Bivalvia; order Mytilida; family Modiolidae; genus Bathymodiolus; species Bathymodiolus brooksi. Next base: position 19,583,234 of record OY804580.1, read on the forward strand.
CGTATTTTATCAGTTTTACCGTCGTCATTTCCGTAGTTCCAATCCTTTCCTCTTTCTACAACAGCCTCTGGAAATATTCCAAATCCTTTCAGGTTCTGTGAATTTGACCTTTTTTTAACATGTTGTCTGTAAATAGAACAAAAATAAACAATCGCGCATGCGATGTTAAAATTGGAATTATCATCGTAACCGGAACGGGATATAAAAATATAACCTAGTATCTCCGTTCGAGGTACAACCCGTCCGAAATTGTTAATTCAAAAAGAAATTATTAGCAGATTGTTTAATACATATACAATCAATCCTGTCTTAAAGAGAACCTCTATATAACAAATAACTGTCTATGAAGGGCAGCCTTATCCTTCCCATTGTTAAATAGTTTATATAATTTAGCCTGTGTATAAAGACCAACTGTTCATAAAGGGCACATTTTCAAGTTACGTACCTTTTATATACAGGTTTGGCTGTATTCATCTCAAGTACTAATTATTCTAGAAGCATATAACACCTTCTTTTCAAAAGACAGAATCTGTCTGATATCAAAGATGGTTGCTATGACAACATGTATATATTTTCGTGCCAAATTAAAGCATGGAAATGAAAAATGAAAAACAAACTTACGGCATGCTTGTAGTTTGTCTGTTAAAACGCTGGAATGAATGTTTCAGATCGTGTTTGTCCGAGTGGTAGCAGATGGTACATAGGTTAACTCCCTTACATTCAACGCATGCCCAGCGGGTACCAAGGATCGGTTGTCTCTTACACTCCTTGCAGGTCATGCCAAAATGTTTGATTCCTATGGAAAAAAAAACAGTTAACGTATAATTCCACAAATAAGCGAGTTCACCTCTTTTTTTACTTTTTTTTTAGTCGGGTTCGTTTTTACTCAATTACATTTAAATCACACCAAAATTTAATATAGTTGAATTTTTCGTTGTGAATTTTATTTGTGTTAGATTATTTGCTGTTGGAAATTACTACGCCATTGATTGTTTACATCTGACGTCGTCATGGAGGCACGTGCAAGTTCGGGTTTGAGTTTTATTGGGATGTAAAACATCTCTTTTTTCGATTGGATGTTTGACCTGTTCCGAGAGTGTGGTATTTATTTATTTATTTGCTTTATCTTATATTCAACATACTTGTACCTAACTATCACACTTTCTCAATGTTAACGAGGGCCCGGGTGGCTCAATGAGTTAGGTAGTTGGCTTACCTAACAACTCGTACAAGCCTATCACCAATACGGCGTGGGTTCGCGTCCAGCTTTGTAGATTACAAAAAAGGGTGCACTCGACTTGTAGCCACATGTGATAAAGTTTACCAGTTGCTTGCCCATGGTCGATGGTTCTCTCCGGGTACTCCGGCTTCTTCCACCACTAAAACTGGTCGCCATGATATAGCTGAAATATTGCTGAACGTGGCGTTAAACACCAAAAATCAATCAATGTTAACGGTTCATTAGTGTGGGTATGTATATATTCTGAAGCCAACTTTATATTAAGATGAGTACATTCGGTTTTCTGCATTGTAAGGGTATCCTCATTGATCCTAAACACAGTGTTCTCATAGTTACCTGCTGGTGCATTGTCAATCACCCTTAAGTCCTTTTTTCCGTCTTTTCCAATTTTACATGTTACTTGAGTTCCGTTGTCCCACACAACTTCAGCAGTATTATCATCTTTTACAGAAATAACAGTGCCAATGTGGCCTTCCCCACCATCTTTATTACCAAATTTCCAATCTGGTCCACGTACTACTCTTAAGCCGACAGACATGACAGATTTCTAGAATAAAAACGTAGATATCAAATTTAGTGCACGATGCGTTTCTGGAATAACCTTCATCGGGTATTCTCAAAGTCGAAAAGTTGGAAAGCCAAATAATCTAAAAAGTTTTGGGAGCAAGTAACCAAATGACCTAAACAGGATCGCCAAAATCGGATAAGGACACATATGCCTTATGGAGGAGAACCTTAGTTTTAATAATAATTACTTTATTTAGCAACTGTAAAAATATCAAATATATTGTCAGTGCCGAAACAATGATTACTTAGCGGGTGATTTGGGCGGTTGCATTGGTAGGATTAAAATAATTGTACAAATTGAAAATTCAAATTAAACATATGACGTATATATAAAATCTACAATATTGATGAGAAAAACTAATCCAATGTAAAGGGGTTTGGGGGTTAGTGGTATTTTATGCCACTTTCCAATGTAAAGGGGTTTGGGGGTTAGTGGTATTTTATGCCACTTTCCAATGTAAAGGGGTTTGGGGGTTAGTGGTATTTAATGCCACTTTCAAAAATATTTCAGTTACATTTCTACATGTTTCTAAATCTTGTACAAATAAATGTTATATTCCCAACAATGTACATACATTTTATGTAAGAGTTTTGCTATAAATGGCTTTTATCATCTTTTCAATGCAACCCCATAAATGTCTCAATCGCCTTTATGACTATTATTAACATTTTGACGTTTACACGTAGGTATAAACGGGTACGTTCCTCTAGCTAAAGTCATAGGAACCATCGATCCTCTGCTAACTCCTTTACCAGCGTTAGCTTACAGTGCGAGAATCACATTTGGGACATCACATTTTCTCGGAGATAAAACATGTTCTACTGTCACACAGATAAACCACAGTTGCAGCATGAATGCATTGCAGCATGAATGCATTCTTTAACTTATGGCTTATGTACCCGAATGTAAGCAACAACTAAGAACTATGAAATAATACATGCAGATACGAAATATTGCACACTTTAAATCTGGGCTGTAGTTTCATTACTTTCAGAGCCGTGCAATAACCAACGCGTGCGATTGTTTAACCGTTTAACTCGGAAAACCATGGTATGCATATTACTTATATTGGTATTGTTGAAATTTTAACTAATCAGCATTTATGAGAGTAAATTAAAGCGGTGTCTCTTAAATTCCCATCAAATGTGCTCTTGTACATGATGTACTTTATAGTCGTGGCGTCGAATTTCAATTATGAATATACATTATGTGTCGTATTTGGCAAAGTAACAATACGTGTGCACAAATAGATATTTAAAATGAATTACATTTACTAATTTACTAGTCTAAATTAAACATCCATTGCACAGGCACTTGTTTCATTCAAAAAATATATGCCCCCTCCTCTTCATTCGGGACGGACCATTTAACTTCCGGTCCCTTACTTAAGGAAGAGGAGAGGGCTTATATTTTTTTAATGAAACAAGTGCCTGTCATCCATTGTAATAAAATATTCTTAAGTTGTGTTACACAATAATAACGATAATTACGTGACCTTAGAAATGTGTAATAGTGTAAAAGGAATGGTATTTTGTGATTTTAGAGATGATTACTTGACATAAAAGCTGAATAACACAAAATACTAAAATTTAAATAAGATTTAAAATGTGTTTTATATATTCGTGTTGACTTAGCTAATCGTCATTTTCTAACATGTTCAATTCAACAATTGTCGTTAACATTTAATATATGCAATCAATGAAGCATTACATAACAACTCAATTAAAAACTCAGATTATTTGGAACGGTGACTTAGTATTCTAAAGTGTCTTGTCCTATGCCTCTTACTCATTTAATCCGAGATATGAAGAGCCGCAATATTGTAACTATTTGAAACGTTATAAGGTTCGCTGACTAGATGGTTTTTCAAGTTTCAGAGAGTAGTTGTGATGTTTTTCTTTCTTTTTCACCATTAAATAAATATATGACGTCACTGACGTATGCCCTAACCCTTACTCTAACCCTAACCCTAACCAATAAATCGGCCATAGATCTGAGAATTTGGAAAAGACGCCGATATGAGAGTACCATTAAATCAGACCATGATTTGAAATAATGACGTCAGTGGGTGTCGATTTGAGAAGTGGACGTCGATTTGAGTCCGGACGCTGATCAGAGTCTATCATATATATTATACTATTTAGCTTTTGGTATTTATTGACGTCTGTGGCCGTTGCCTTTTTCATTACACATTTTAATAAAATGATTGATATCTAATTTAGGGCGCATGCGCGCTTCTGGAATAACTCCCATCAAGTACTAACAGAACAAGTCAATCAATGGAATAGAACATGGCAGAGAGATTAAATGCAGATTTGGAAAAATGAAGTTAAATCCTCCAAGTGGATGGGCCAGTAAGATATACATGTGTGGGGAAATCTTTAAAAAGAGATGTCTCTGCTCTGATGAATCAACGAGCGTTGTTTTACAGTACCATTGTTGATTTTGCAAAAATCAAAAATTATTTATCACTTTTTTTTTTTAAATCCGGGACGAAAATGAAATTGTATATTGCATAAATCATTTTTGTGACATCAGATTCAAACTTGTACAAATAAAGCCACCCGGTCTTTATTTCCGTCGAGATTTACCTATAATTTTTTTTTAAGGTGCTATAAAACTGAAAAATGACTGATTTTTGTTTGTGTTTAACGCCAGTTTTAATAATGATTCAGTTATCTTGTGGCTGTCAGATCTATTGACTGAGGAAACCGGAGTATCGGGAGTAATCCACAGACTTGTCCCAGGTGAGGAAACCGGAGTATCGGAGGTAATCCACAGACTTGTCTCGGGTGAGGAAACCGGAGTATCGGCAGTAAACCCCAAGTCTGTCCGCGATTAAAAATTTTTTTAAAAAAGGAATGAAAAAATAATAGTTTACTTTAAAAAGGAAGTATATAAAGTAAAAAAAAAATTAATAGTCATGATAAAAAAGTGATAAAATCCTGTAAAAGTTATGACCACATAAACATCCTGCACGAGGCTCGGGATATCCATTATGGTTTGCGATTAAAAAGTTTATTTAAAAAAAAAGTATAAAAGTATTGAGTATAATGTTTTAATAATGATTCAGTTATCTTGTGGCTGTCAGATCTATTGGCTGAGGAAACCGGAGTATCGGGAGTAATCCACAGACTTGTCTCAGGTGAGGAAACCGGAGTATCGGCAGTAATCCACAGACTTGTTTCAGGTTACTGATAAATTTTGCAGTGAGATGGGCACTGACTAATTGCATAGGTATATATTGAAACTGCATGTAATTTACATTCGTGGACACGACGGTCCTTGTGAATATAAATATATGGATATACATGTAAGTGCAATGTAGATATAATAAATCCTGATTGTGAAATATTTATAAGTTAGTCCAGTAGACATTGATTATTTTATAGCATTCATTTAACATCTTTTATCTGATTTCACGGAATACTTAGTTTACCAGATATTCTTACTGATAATGAAAGAGGAAATGAAAATTTGACAATGTCAAACAGATTTTCAAGACCAGCAGATCTTTTTGGTAGCAAGTTAACCATAGACAATAGATATATAAGGAAAATGGATTTTTGGGGGGATTTAGTATATAAAACACTACAAAATATTAGTGTTCTATTTTTTCTTTTCCATTTCTAAATCGGGCTTTCATTTCTATTTATATTCATTTCTTTTGTTGTATTTTTTTTTATAAACAACGCCAGCGCAGTTAACAGTGGCAAAAAATCAATAATCAGGTTTTAACAGAAATAGGTTCAACTTTTTATTTGAATTCTCAGTATTAAAATTCATTTTAAACGTGAATTTAAAAAAAAAAAAAGTATATTTACCTTTACAACAGAAACCAGAAAAAATCTGCAAAATAATATAAATGCATATTGAAATTTAAGCTGTATACTACTTACAGTTTTGGCAAGAGGAATACAAAATTTCGCGGAACTGAAAATTGGGTACTGGGAATTCCCACTTGACAAGGATGTTAGTTGGCATAAATCCAAAGAATGTAGATCAAATCGATCAATATCATTCTTTTTTTTGTTGGTTATTTTGTATTTAAAATTCGGTGTACCGTTGGCATTTAATGTGTATTTACTATTTTGTAATAAAAACGTATATATCTAATTTTGTTCACACCACGCATTTCTGTAATAACCTTCATCAAGTACGCTCAAAGTCGATAACATGGTAGCCAAAATCGACGAAGGTCATCTATCCCTTTGGAAGCATACCTTAATTTCGTAAATTATTCGGATTGCATTTTGCAATATTTGGAGTATAGTGTGGTGTTTGAAATATTTTTTTTTGCGTGAATTTTCGTGACAATTGATAGTCGTTTAATAATTATATGTTTACACGTGACATAAGAGTACTACTTTATTGTACCTCTATGTAACCTTATCAAGAATGTATGTTGTACTTATCTATTTGAAAGTCGAACTGATTTTTACAAAATAGTCGATATGCTAACCGTAGAGGACTTGGTTTGTTTCTTCGACCAGGATGATGACGAGGTTGTAGAATCGTTGCTTGGAAGTATGAACCATGCCATACAGCAGATTATGCTAAAACTATATCATGTTTACAACTACGAATTTCATAGTCATTTATACGGCTTTAATTACAAAATGCTTGTGGAAAGATATTCTGATGTTTTATGTATTTTTTGTAGTTTGGTCCCAAATATTTCATGTGTATTTAATATGTAAATTTGTTTTTGTACTGTTTTGAAATGTTGTTTGTTTGACATAAATTGTAAAATCTTCAATTATGGAGGAAATAAAGATAATTAATCAAGCAACTTCATCAAGAAAATTAGCTAAAGCTTTTTCGAGACGATTCCAATTAATTTCAATATTTTTTAGGCTTAACTAATTACCTTGTTATTTTATATTATATAGACCGTAAATTCCCTACATGCACTTTTTTCGGTTTAATTCTGGTTTGCCCACATTTAATTACACCAATTATCAATAAGTTAAATAAACAAAAAAGACAAAGGGTTTACTGACCATAAAATTGTATAGTCTGTTCCAAATATATAGGTGTCAAATAGGTATGTTTCTGTGTATATAGAAGATTTTTTTTCACTGTGTAGTTTCTTTTTAATATATAAATGTGCAAAAAAAAAAGATGAATAATATATCTTTATATACTTTAATATTACTTCATTGAAGTCAATTACAATTAATTTGAACAATAAAAATAACAACATTGAAAGTAATCTTTAAACTTTACTAATATATCAGACAATCATAGCACATATAATTTATGTTTATCTTATTTATCTTATTAACTGTTGCTGGACAGACTGGAATACTACATCGCCAGTAAACTCTGTCGTTGCGTCTGTTCTTCACTCTGAAACGGTGACCTCCTAGGATCACACTTTCTCTACCAAACTTGTTCTGGACGTACTGAAGTGCTTGAAGTTGAGCGTTTGCCATACTTGGTTTGAATGATTCAAAACTAAAACAACTTCCTATTTATAATGCTTATAATTTGTGAGAAGAGTTCAAATAGACACAATTAACAGCTTGGATAAGCAAAAATATAATAAAATACAATAAAGAAAGTGCAAAAATTAAAATAATTTCTAAATGACATCCTTAATTTCGTTTTATTTTCCAAGTATCGTGCATTTAATTTAATTATCTGTCATAATTTTACCAATTAAAAAAAAATCCATATTTTGTTAAACATGTTAAAGATATTTCACCAAAATCATACATATTTTGGCAAATTTGTAAGATATTTCGTCAAAATTGTATAAGTTTTGCAAATTTTGTTATTAAAATTAAGCATATTTCTACAGAATTTGTGAAAGATTTATTGTTAAAATGTTCATATTTCACTTAATTCAATAGTAAATTATATAATTCTTTACAAGGATTCGGGAAAATAAATACAGATTTAGTAAAAAACAGATATGGTACTTTGTTGTTAGACTTTTGCAAGGGAAATAACTTCTTTATACTGAATGAAAGGCTAGATGGTGACAAACATGGAAACTATACCTGTAAAAATACGAGTGTGGTTGATTATTGTATTTGTAATGCTCGTTTTGTAAATATATTTGTCACTTTGAAAGTTCTAGAATTTTCGAAACTTTTTTCTGATGTACATTGTCCTTTATCAATTTGTTTAAATGTTAAAACAAATTGTCTTGCCAATACAACTGAGAGTAGTCAAACGTGTACAGAAATGGTGAATAAGTGGGATAATGAAAAGCTTCTAAACTTTCAATCTAACATCAATCAAGACGATTTAAATAGATTATTGTACAACTTGTCAGAGCCTAGGGCAAATTTTACTAATGATAAAGTAAATACATTGGTTAATAACTTGAGCGACATATTTCTAAATAGCGCAAAATCCACCTTTGAAACATATTGTCATAAAGCCGGGAAAACGCACCAGACTAAGTTTAAAGATAAACCCTGGATTGATTTGGATTATAAATTTGCTAGGCAGAAATATCGCAAGCTTAAAAGTAAATTCCATAAATACCGCACGGAAATAAACAAACAAATGTTGGCAGAATCTGAAAAAGATTACAAGAGAACACTTGATAAGACTCAGAGAAAATATCGACAAAATTTGTGTAGACGTTTGAAAAACATGCGCACAAAAGACCCGAAAGAGTTCTGGAAAATACTCAACCAGGGAAAACGCAAAACTCAGCCAAATATTTCGCTGCAAAAACTGTTTGAATTTTTCAAAAACTTAAATACAGCTCCATCAGACGATATTGGAGCTGATTTGCCAAATCTAAACGTAGAGGAGTTAAATCAACTAAATTATGAGCTTAATATACATATAGAAAAAGAAGAGATTCTTAAATGTATTAAGAAACATAAAAATAATCAAGCGAGCGGTGAAGATGCTATCATAAATGAAATATAAAGGCAACTTCAGATCAATTTATTGTTGTTTATGAAAAACTTTTCAATCTTATATTTGAATCGGGAATTGTTCCAGAAAGTTGACTAATTCGGAACATAATTCCAATTTACAAGAATAAAGGAGACAGTAATGATCCCAAAAATTGTCTACCGATAACTATTGTTAGTTGTCTAGGCAAACTTTTTACTGCTGTATTAACTGAACGATTAAATAAATATTCAGACATTTTATTGATCCTAAATGAAAATCAGTGTGGCTTTAGACAAAGTTGTTGTACAATGGATAATATTTTCACGTTATACGCCTTTTTTGAACTTTTGAAATGAAAAAAGAAAAAAAATATACTGTGTTTTAATAGATTTTGAAAAGGCCTTTGATAAAGTGTGGCGAGATGGTTTATGGTACAAATTATTATTGAACAATATCAATGGAAAAATGTTTCAAATTATACAAAATATGTACAAAGACATTAAATCAAATATAGTTTATAACAATGATAAATCGGAATTCTTCCCTTGCGATAATGGTGTTAGACAAAGGCGAAAATATGTATCCTTATTTATTTGCATTATCTTTAAACGATTTGGAAAACTTTATGGAAAATCAAAATAGTACAGATCTTAACACAATTACAGAGGACATTGATACCGCGTTATGTCTGAATCACCTGAAGAATTACAAAGAGAATTGAATAGATTTCACGAATATTGTACAACATGGAAGCTACAAGTTAGTGTAGAAAAAACTAAAATATTATGTTTCGCAAGTGGAAGACTCCCGAACAATTTATATTTCAGATATGACAATAGGAACATAGAAATAGTCAAAGAATTTAATTACCTAGGTATATTGTTGAATAGAACAGGAAATTTCAACCTGGCAATTAAATCTCAGGCAGATAAAGGAACAAGAGCTATGTATGAAATTTTAAAAAAAAGAAAATACCATAATCTTTCTGTTTCGTGTCAACTAGATCTTTTTGATAAAGTTGTCAAGCCTATTGTTTTATACGGTTCCGAAGCTTGGGATTTTAGAAACTATCATATGGTAGAATACGTTCACTTGAAATTTTACAAATTATTATTGAATCTATGGATGGTATTTTGTGATTTTAGAGATGATTACTTGACATAAAAGCTGAATAACACAAAGTACTAAAATTTAAATAGATTTAAAATGTGTTTTATATATTCGTGTTGACTTAGCTAATCGTCATTTTCTATCATATTCAATTCAACAATTGTCGTTAACATTTAATATATGCAATCAATGAAGCATGACATAACAACTCAATTAAAAACTCAGATTATTTGGAAGTGACTCAATATTCTAAAGTATCTTGTCCTATGCCTCTTACTCATTTAATCCGAGATATGAAGAGCCGCAATATTGTAACTATTTGAAACGTTATAAGTTTCGCTGACTAGATGGGGTTTTTCAAGTTTCAGAGAGTGGTTGTGGTGTTTTTCATTCTTTTTCACCATTAAATATACATTTTTGTATATATAAATATATAACTAATCCAATGTAAAGGGGTTTGGGGGTTAGTGGTATTTTATGCCACTTTCCAATGTAAAGGGGTTTGGGGGTTAGTGGTATTTTATGCCACTTTCCAATGTAAAGGGGTTTGGGGGTTAGTGGTATTTTATGCCACTTTCCAATGTAAAGGGGTTTGGGGGTTAGTGGTATTTTATGTCACTTTCCAATGTAAAGGGGTTTGGGGGTTAGTGGTATTTTATGCCACTTTCCAATGTAAAGGGGTTTGGGGGTTAGTGGTATTTTATGCCACTTTCCAATGTAAAGGGGTTTGGGGGTTAGTGGTATTTTATGCCACTTTCGAATGTAAAGGGGTTTGGGGGTTAGTGGTATTTTATGCCACTTTCCAATGTAAAGGGGTTTGGGGGTTAGTGGTATTTTATGCCACTTTCCAATGTAAAGGGGTTTGGGGGTTAGTGGTATTTTATGCCACTTTCCAATGTAAAGGGGTTTGGGGGTTAGTGGTATTTTATGCCACTTTCCAATGTAAAGGGGTTTGGGGGTTAGTGGTATTTTATGCCACTTTCCAATGTAAAGGGGTTTGGGGGTTAGTGGTATTTTTGCCACTTTCCTATGTAAAGGGGTTTGGGGGTTAGTGGTATTTTATTCCACTTTCCAATGTAAAGGGGTTTGGGGGTTAGTGGTATTTTATGCCACTTTCCAATGTAAAGGGGTTTGGGGGTTAGTGGTATTTTATGCCACTTTCCAATGTAAAGGGGTTTGGGGGTTAGTGGTATTTTATGCCACTTTCCAATGTAAAGGGGTTTGGGGGTTAGTGGTATTTTATGCCACTTTCAAAAATATTTCAGTTACATTTCTACATGTTTCTAAATCTTGTACAAATAAATGTTATATTTCCCAACAATGTACATACATTTTATGTAAGAGTTTTGCTATAAATGGCTTTTATCATCTTTTCAATGCAACCCCATAAATGTCTCAATCGCCTTTATGACTATTGTTAACATTTTGACGTTTACACGTAGGTATAAACGGGTACGTTCCTCTAGCTAAAGTCATAGGAACCATCGATCCTCTGCTAACTCCTTTACCAGCGTTAGCTTACAGTGCGAGAATCACATTTGGGACATCACATTTTCTCGGAGATAAAACATGTTCTACTGTCACACAGATAAACCACAGTTGCAGCATGAATGCATTGCAGCATGAATGCATTCTTTAACTTATGGCTTATGTACCCGAATGTAAGCAACAGCTAAGAACTATGAAATAATACATGCAGATACGAAATATTGCACACTTTAAATCTGGGCTGTAGTTTCATTACTTTCAGAGCCGTGCAATAACCAACGCGTGCGACTGTTTAACCGTTTAACTCGGAAAACCGTGGTATGCATATTACTTATATTGGTATTGTTGAAATTTTAACTAGTCAGCATTTATGAGAGTAAATTAAAGCGGTGTCTCTTAAATTCCCATCAAATGTGCTCTTGTACATGATGTACTTTATAGTCGTGGCGTCGAATTTCAATTATGAATATACATTGTGTGTCGTATTTGGCAAAGTAACAATACGTGTGCACAAATAGATATTTAAAATGAATTACATTTACTAATTTACTAGTCTAAATTAAACATCCATTGCACAGGCACTTGTTTCATTAAAAAAATATATGCCCCCTCCTCTTCATTCGGGACGGACCATTTAACTTCCGGTCCCTTACTTAAGGAAGAGGAGAGGGCTTATATTTTTTTAATGAAACAAGTGCCTGTCATCCATTGTAATAAAATATTCTTAAGTTGTGTTACACAATAATAACGATAATTACGTGACCTTAGAAATGTGTAATAGTGTAAAAGGAATGGTATTTTGTGATTTTAGAGATGATTACTTGACATAAAAGCTGAATAACACAAAATACTAAAATTTAAATAAGATTTAAAATGTGTTTTATATATTCGTGTTGACTTAGCTAATCGTCATTTTCTAACATGTTCAATTCAACAATTGTCGTTAACATTTAATATATGCAATCAATGAAGCATTACATAACAACTCAATTAAAAACTCAGATTATTTGGAACGGTGACTTAGTATTCTAAAGTGTCTTGTCCTATGCCTCTTACTCATTTAATCCGAGATATGAAGAGCCGCAATATTGTAACTATTTGAAACGTTATAAGGTTCGCTGACTAGATGGTTTTTCAAGTTTCAGAGAGTAGTTGTGATGTTTTTCTTTCTTTTTCACCATTAAATAAATATATGACGTCACTGACGTATGCCCTAACCCTTACTCTAACCCTAACCCTAACCAATAAATCGGCCATAGATCTGAGAATTTGGAAAAGACGCCGATATGAGAGTACCATTAAATCAGACCATGATTTGAAATAATGACGTCAGTGGGTGTCGATTTGAGAAGTGGACGTCGATTTGAGTCCGGACGCTGATCAGAGTCTATCATATATATTATACTATTTAGCTTTTGGTATTTATTGACGTCTGTGGCCGTTGCCTTTTTCATTACACATTTTAATAAAATGATTGATATCTAATTTAGGGCGCATGCGCGCTTCTGGAATAACTCCCATCAAGTACTAACAGAACAAGTCAATCAATGGAATAGAACATGGCAGAGAGATTAAATGCAGATTTGGAAAAATGAAGTTAAATCCTCCAAGTGGATGGGCCAGTAAGATATACATGTGTGGGGAAATCTTTAAAAAGAGATGTCTCTGCTCTGATGAATCAACGAGCGTTGTTTTACAGTACCATTGTTGATTTTGCAAAAATCTAAAATTATTTATCACTTTTTTTTTTTAAATCCGGGACGAAAATGAAATTGTATATTGCATAAATCATTTTTGTGACATCAGATTCAAACTTGTACAAATAAAGCCACCCGGTCTTTATTTCCGTCGAGATTTACCTATAATTTTTTTTTAAGGTGCTATAAAACTGAAAAATGACTGATTTTTGTTTGTGTTTAACGCCAGTTTTAATAATGATTCAGTTATCTTGTGGCTGTCAGATCTATTGACTGAGGAAACCGGAGTATCGGGAGTAATCCACAGACTTGTCCCAGGTGAGGAAACCGGAGTATCGGAGGTAATCCACAGACTTGTCTCGGGTGAGGAAACCGGAGTATCGGCAGTAAACCCCAAGTCTGTCCGCGATTAAAAATTTTTTTAAAAAAGGAATGAAAAAATAATAGTTTACTTTAAAAAGGAAGTATATAAAGTAAAAAAAAAATTAATAGTCATGATAAAAAAGTGATAAAATCCTGTAAAAGTTATGACCACATAAACATCCTGCACGAGGCTCGGGATATCCATTATGGTTTGCGATTAAAAAGTTTATTTAAAAAAAAAGTATAAAAGTATTGAGTATAATGTTTTAATAATGATTCAGTTATCTTGTGGCTGTCAGATCTATTGGCTGAGGAAACCGGAGTATCGGGAGTAATCCACAGACTTGTCTCAGGTGAGGAAACCGGAGTATCGGCAGTAATCCACAGACTTGTTTCAGGTTACTGATAAATTTTGCAGTGAGATGGGCACTGACTAATTGCATAGGTATATATTGAAACTGCATGTAATTTACATTCGTGGACACGACGGTCCTTGTGAATATAAATATATGGATATACATGTAAGTGCAATGTAGATATAATAAATCCTGATTGTGAAATATTTATAAGTTAGTCCAGTAGACATTGATTATTTTATAGCATTCATTTAACATCTTTTATCTGATTTCACGGAATACTTAGTTTACCAGATATTCTTACTGATAATGAAAGAGGAAATGAAAATTTGACAATGTCAAACAGATTTTCAAGACCAGCAGATCTTTTTGGTAGCAAGTTAACCATAGACAATAGATATATAAGGAAAATGGATTTTTGGGGGGATTTAGTATATAAAACACTACAAAATATTAGTGTTCTATTTTTTCTTTTCCATTTCTAAATCGGGCTTTCATTTCTATTTATATTCATTTCTTTTGTTGTATTTTTTTTTATAAACAACGCCAGCGCAGTTAACAGTGGCAAAAAATCAATAATCAGGTTTTAACAGAAATAGGTTCAACTTTTTATTTGAATTCTCAGTATTAAAATTCATTTTAAACGTGAATTTAAAAAAAAAAAAAAGTATATTTACCTTTACAACAGAAACCAGAAAAAATCTGCAAAATAATATAAATGCATATTGAAATTTAAGCTGTATACTACTTACAGTTTTGGCAAGAGGAATACAAAATTTCGCGGAACTGAAAATTGGGTACTGGGAATTCCCACTTGACAAGGATGTTAGTTGGCATAAATCCAAAGAATGTAGATCAAATCGATCAATATCATTCTTTTTTTTGTTGGTTATTTTGTATTTAAAATTCGGTGTACCGTTGGCATTTAATGTGTATTTACTATTTTGTAATAAAAACGTATATATCTAATTTTGTTCACACCACGCATTTCTGTAATAACCTTCATCAAGTACGCTCAAAGTCGATAACATGGTAGCCAAAATCGACGAAGGTCATCTATCCCTTTGGAAGCATACCTTAATTTCGTAAATTATTCGGATTGCATTTTGCAATATTTGGAGTATAGTGTGGTGTTTGAAATATTTTTTTTTGCGTGAATTTTCGTGACAATTGATAGTCGTTTAATAATTATATGTTTACACGTGACATAAGAGTACTACTTTATTGTACCTCTATGTAACCTTATCAAGAATGTATGTTGTACTTATCTATTTGAAAGTCGAACTGATTTTTACAAAATAGTCGATATGCTAACCGTAGAGGACTTGGTTTGTTTCTTCGACCAGGATGATGACGAGGTTGTAGAATCGTTGCTTGGAAGTATGAACCATGCCATACAGCAGATTATGCTAAAACTATATCATGTTTACAACTACGAATTTCATAGTCATTTATACGGCTTTAATTACAAAATGCTTGTGGAAAGATATTCTGATGTTTTATGTATTTTTTGTAGTTTGGTCCCAAATATTTCATGTGTATTTAATATGTAAATTTGTTTTTGTACTGTTTTGAAATGTTGTTTGTTTGACATAAATTGTAAAATCTTCAATTATGGAGGAAATAAAGATAATTAATCAAGCAACTTCATCAAGAAAATTAGCTAAAGCTTTTTCGAGACGATTCCAATTAATTTCAATATTTTTTAGGCTTAACTAATTACCTTGTTATTTTATATTATATAGACCGTAAATTCCCTACATGCACTTTTTTCGGTTTAATTCTGGTTTGCCCACATTTAATTACACCAATTATCAATAAGTTAAATAAACAAAAAAGACAAAGGGTTTACTGACCATAAAATTGTATAGTCTGTTCCAAATATATAGGTGTCAAATAGGTATGTTTCTGTGTATATAGAAGATTTTTTTTCACTGTGTAGTTTCTTTTTAATATATAAATGTGCAAAAAAAAAAGATGAATAATATATCTTTATATACTTTAATATTACTTCATTGAAGTCAATTACAATTAATTTGAACAATAAAAATAACAACATTGAAAGTAATCTTTAAACTTTACTAATATATCAGACAATCATAGCACATATAATTTATGTTTATCTTATTTATCTTATTAACTGTTGCTGGACAGACTGGAATACTACATCGCCAGTAAACTCTGTCGTTGCGTCTGTTCTTCACTCTGAAACGGTGACCTCCTAGGATCACACTTTCTCTACCAAACTTGTTCTGGACGTACTGAAGTGCTTGAAGTTGAGCGTTTGCCATACTTGGTTTGAATGATTCAAAACTAAAACAACTTCCTATTTATAATGCTTATAATTTGTGAGAAGAGTTCAAATAGACACAATTAACAGCTTGGATAAGCAAAAATATAATAAAATACAATAAAGAAAGTGCAAAAATTAAAATAATTTCTAAATGACATCCTTAATTTCGTTTTATTTTCCAAGTATCGTGCATTTAATTTAATTATCTGTCATAATTTTACCAATTAAAAAAAAATCCATATTTTGTTAAACATGTTAAAGATATTTCACCAAAATCATACATATTTTGGCAAATTTGTAAGATATTTCGTCAAAATTGTATAAGTTTTGCAAATTTTGTTATTAAAATTAAGCATATTTCTACAGAATTTGTGAAAGATTTATTGTTAAAATGTTCATATTTCACTTAATTCAATAGTAAATTATATAATTCTTTACAAGGATTCGGGAAAATAAATACAGATTTAGTAAAAAACAGATATGGTACTTTGTTGTTAGACTTTTGCAAGGGAAATAACTTCTTTATACTGAATGAAAGGCTAGATGGTGACAAACATGGAAACTATACCTGTAAAAATACGAGTGTGGTTGATTATTGTATTTGTAATGCTCGTTTTGTAAATATATTTGTCACTTTGAAAGTTCTAGAATTTTCGAAACTTTTTTCTGATGTACATTGTCCTTTATCAATTTGTTTAAATGTTAAAACAAATTGTCTTGCCAATACAACTGAGAGTAGTCAAACGTGTACAGAAATGGTGAATAAGTGGGATAATGAAAAGCTTCTAAACTTTCAATCTAACATCAATCAAGACGATTTAAATAGATTATTGTACAACTTGTCAGAGCCTAGGGCAAATTTTACTAATGATAAAGTAAATACATTGGTTAATAACTTGAGCGACATATTTCTAAATAGCGCAAAATCCACCTTTGAAACATATTGTCATAAAGCCGGGAAAACGCACCAGACTAAGTTTAAAGATAAACCCTGGATTGATTTGGATTATAAATTTGCTAGGCAGAAATATCGCAAGCTTAAAAGTAAATTCCATAAATACCGCACGGAAATAAACAAACAAATGTTGGCAGAATCTGAAAAAGATTACAAGAGAACACTTGATAAGACTCAGAGAAAATATCGACAAAATTTGTGTAGACGTTTGAAAAACATGCGCACAAAAGACCCGAAAGAGTTCTGGAAAATACTCAACCAGGGAAAACGCAAAACTCAGCCAAATATTTCGCTGCAAAAACTGTTTGAATTTTTCAAAAACTTAAATACAGCTCCATCAGACGATATTGGAGCTGATTTGCCAAATCTAAACGTAGAGGAGTTAAATCAACTAAATTATGAGCTTAATATACATATAGAAAAAGAAGAGATTCTTAAATGTATTAAGAAACATAAAAATAATCAAGCGAGCGGTGAAGATGCTATCATAAATGAAATATAAAGGCAACTTCAGATCAATTTATTGTTGTTTATGAAAAACTTTTCAATCTTATATTTGAATCGGGAATTGTTCCAGAAAGTTGACTAATTCGGAACATAATTCCAATTTACAAGAATAAAGGAGACAGTAATGATCCCAAAAATTGTCTACCGATAACTATTGTTAGTTGTCTAGGCAAACTTTTTACTGCTGTATTAACTGAACGATTAAATAAATATTCAGACATTTTATTGATCCTAAATGAAAATCAGTGTGGCTTTAGACAAAGTTGTTGTACAATGGATAATATTTTCACGTTATACGCCTTTTTTGAACTTTTGAAATGAAAAAAGAAAAAAAATATACTGTGTTTTAATAGATTTTGAAAAGGCCTTTGATAAAGTGTGGCGAGATGGTTTATGGTACAAATTATTATTGAACAATATCAATGGAAAAATGTTTCAAATTATACAAAATATGTACAAAGACATTAAATCAAATATAGTTTATAACAATGATAAATCGGAATTCTTCCCTTGCGATAATGGTGTTAGACAAAGGCGAAAATATGTATCCTTATTTATTTGCATTATCTTTAAACGATTTGGAAAACTTTATGGAAAATCAAAATAGTACAGATCTTAACACAATTACAGAGGACATTGATACCGCGTTATGTCTGAATCACCTGAAGAATTACAAAGAGAATTGAATAGATTTCACGAATATTGTACAACATGGAAGCTACAAGTTAGTGTAGAAAAAACTAAAATATTATGTTTCGCAAGTGGAAGACTCCCGAACAATTTATATTTCAGATATGACAATAGGAACATAGAAATAGTCAAAGAATTTAATTACCTAGGTATATTGTTGAATAGAACAGGAAATTTCAACCTGGCAATTAAATCTCAGGCAGATAAAGGAACAAGAGCTATGTATGAAATTTTAAAAAAAAGAAAATACCATAATCTTTCTGTTTCGTGTCAACTAGATCTTTTTGATAAAGTTGTCAAGCCTATTGTTTTATACGGTTCCGAAGCTTGGGATTTTAGAAACTATCATATGGTAGAATACGTTCACTTGAAATTTTACAAATTATTATTGAATCTATGGATGGTATTTTGTGATTTTAGAGATGATTACTTGACATAAAAGCTGAATAACACAAAGTACTAAAATTTAAATAGATTTAAAATGTGTTTTATATATTCGTGTTGACTTAGCTAATCGTCATTTTCTATCATATTCAATTCAACAATTGTCGTTAACATTTAATATATGCAATCAATGAAGCATGACATAACAACTCAATTAAAAACTCAGATTATTTGGAAGTGACTCAATATTCTAAAGTATCTTGTCCTATGCCTCTTACTCATTTAATCCGAGATATGAAGAGCCGCAATATTGTAACTATTTGAAACGTTATAAGTTTCGCTGACTAGATGGGGTTTTTCAAGTTTCAGAGAGTGGTTGTGGTGTTTTTCATTCTTTTTCACCATTAAATATACATTTTTGTATATATAAATATATAACTAATCCAATGTAAAGGGGTTTGGGGGTTAGTGGTATTTTATGCCACTTTCCAATGTAAAGGGGTTTGGGGGTTAGTGGTATTTTATGCCACTTTCCAATGTAAAGGGGTTTGGGGGTTAGTGGTATTTTATGCCACTTTCCAATGTAAAGGGGTTTGGGGGTTAGTGGTATTTTATGTCACTTTCCAATGTAAAGGGGTTTGGGGGTTAGTGGTATTTTATGCCACTTTCCAATGTAAAGGGGTTTGGGGGTTAGTGGTATTTTATGCCACTTTCCAATGTAAAGGGGTTTGGGGGTTAGTGGTATTTTATGCCACTTTCGAATGTAAAGGGGTTTGGGGGTTAGTGGTATTTTATGCCACTTTCCAATGTAAAGGGGTTTGGGGGTTAGTGGTATTTTATGCCACTTTCCAATGTAAAGGGGTTTGGGGGTTAGTGGTATTTTATGCCACTTTCCAATGTAAAGGGGTTTGGGGGTTAGTGGTATTTTATGCCACTTTCCAATGTAAAGGGGTTTGGGGGTTAGTGGTATTTTATGCCACTTTCCAATGTAAAGGGGTTTGGGGGTTAGTGGTATTTTTGCCACTTTCCTATGTAAAGGGGTTTGGGGGTTAGTGGTATTTTATTCCACTTTCCAATGTAAAGGGGTTTGGGGGTTAGTGGTATTTTATGCCACTTTCCAATGTAAAGGGGTTTGGGGGTTAGTGGTATTTTATGCCACTTTCC
Source organism: Bathymodiolus brooksi (assembly GCA_963680875.1). NCBI lineage: Eukaryota > Metazoa > Mollusca > Bivalvia > Mytilida > Modiolidae > Bathymodiolus > Bathymodiolus brooksi. The sequence goes on from OY804580.1 coordinate 19,602,916, forward strand.
AATGTAAAGGGGTTTGGGGGTTAGTGGTATTTTATGCCACTTTCCAATGTAAAGGGGTTTGGGGGTTAGTGGTATTTTATGCCACTTTCAAAAATATTTCAGTTACATTTCTACATGTTTCTAAATCTTGTACAAATAAATGTTATATTTCCCAACAATGTACATACATTTTATGTAAGAGTTTTGCTATAAATGGCTTTTATCATCTTTTCAATGCAACCCCATAAATGTCTCAATCGCCTTTATGACTATTGTTAACATTTTGACGTTTACACGTAGGTATAAACGGGTACGTTCCTCTAGCTAAAGTCATAGGAACCATCGATCCTCTGCTAACTCCTTTACCAGCGTTAGCTTACAGTGCGAGAATCACATTTGGGACATCACATTTTCTCGGAGATAAAACATGTTCTACTGTCACACAGATAAACCACAGTTGCAGCATGAATGCATTGCAGCATGAATGCATTCTTTAACTTATGGCTTATGTACCCGAATGTAAGCAACAGCTAAGAACTATGAAATAATACATGCAGATACGAAATATTGCACACTTTAAATCTGGGCTGTAGTTTCATTACTTTCAGAGCCGTGCAATAACCAACGCGTGCGATTGTTTAACCGTTTAACTCGGAAAACCGTGGTATGCATATTACTTATATTGGTATTGTTGAAATTTTAACTAGTCAGCATTTATGAGAGTAAATTAAAGCGGTGTCTCTTAAATTCCCATCAAATGTGCTCTTGTACATGATGTACTTTATAGTCGTGGCGTCGAATTTCAATTATGAATATACATTGTGTGTCGTATTTGGCAAAGTAACAATACGTGTGCACAAATAGATATTTAAAATGAATTACATTTACTAATTTACTAGTCTAAATTAAACATCCATTGCACAGGCACTTGTTTCATTAAAAAAATATATGCCCCCTCCTCTTCATTCGGGACGGACCATTTAACTTCCGGTCCCTTACTTAAGGAAGAGGAGAGGGCTTATATTTTTTTAATGAAACAAGTGCCTGTCATCCATTGTAATAAAATATTCTTAAGTTGTGTTACACAATAATAACGATAATTACGTGACCTTAGAAATGTGTAATAGTGTAAAAGGAATGGTATTTTGTGATTTTAGAGATGATTACTTGACATAAAAGCTGAATAACACAAAATACTAAAATTTAAATAAGATTTAAAATGTGTTTTATATATTCGTGTTGACTTAGCTAATCGTCATTTTCTAACATGTTCAATTCAACAATTGTCGTTAACATTTAATATATGCAATCAATGAAGCATTACATAACAACTCAATTAAAAACTCAGATTATTTGGAACGGTGACTTAGTATTCTAAAGTGTCTTGTCCTATGCCTCTTACTCATTTAATCCGAGATATGAAGAGCCGCAATATTGTAACTATTTGAAACGTTATAAGGTTCGCTGACTAGATGGTTTTTCAAGTTTCAGAGAGTAGTTGTGATGTTTTTCTTTCTTTTTCACCATTAAATAAATATATGACGTCACTGACGTATGCCCTAACCCTTACTCTAACCCTAACCCTAACCAATAAATCGGCCATAGATCTGAGAATTTGGAAAAGACGCCGATATGAGAGTACCATTAAATCAGACCATGATTTGAAATAATGACGTCAGTGGGTGTCGATTTGAGAAGTGGACGTCGATTTGAGTCCGGACGCTGATCAGAGTCTATCATATATATTATACTATTTAGCTTTTGGTATTTATTGACGTCTGTGGCCGTTGCCTTTTTCATTACACATTTTAATAAAATGATTGATATCTAATTTAGGGCGCATGCGCGCTTCTGGAATAACTCCCATCAAGTACTAACAGAACAAGTCAATCAATGGAATAGAACATGGCAGAGAGATTAAATGCAGATTTGGAAAAATGAAGTTAAATCCTCCAAGTGGATGGGCCAGTAAGATATACATGTGTGGGGAAATCTTTAAAAAGAGATGTCTCTGCTCTGATGAATCAACGAGCGTTGTTTTACAGTACCATTGTTGATTTTGCAAAAATCTAAAATTATTTATCACTTTTTTTTTTTAAATCCGGGACGAAAATGAAATTGTATATTGCATAAATCATTTTTGTGACATCAGATTCAAACTTGTACAAATAAAGCCACCCGGTCTTTATTTCCGTCGAGATTTACCTATAATTTTTTTTTAAGGTGCTATAAAACTGAAAAATGACTGATTTTTGTTTGTGTTTAACGCCAGTTTTAATAATGATTCAGTTATCTTGTGGCTGTCAGATCTATTGACTGAGGAAACCGGAGTATCGGGAGTAATCCACAGACTTGTCCCAGGTGAGGAAACCGGAGTATCGGAGGTAATCCACAGACTTGTCTCGGGTGAGGAAACCGGAGTATCGGCAGTAAACCCCAAGTCTGTCCGCGATTAAAAAATTTTTTAAAAAAGGAATGAAAAAATAATAGTTTACTTTAAAAAGGAAGTATATAAAGTAAAAAAAAAATTAATAGTCATGATAAAAAAGTGATAAAATCCTGTAAAAGTTATGACCACATAAACATCCTGCACGAGGCTCGGGATATCCATTATGGTTTGCGATTAAAAAGTTTATTTAAAAAAAAAGTATAAAAGTATTGAGTATAATGTTTTAATAATGATTCAGTTATCTTGTGGCTGTCAGATCTATTGGCTGAGGAAACCGGAGTATCGGGAGTAATCCACAGACTTGTCTCAGGTGAGGAAACCGGAGTATCGGCAGTAATCCACAGACTTGTTTCAGGTTACTGATAAATTTTGCAGTGAGATGGGCACTGACTAATTGCATAGGTATATATTGAAACTGCATGTAATTTACATTCGTGGACACGACGGTCCTTGTGAATATAAATATATGGATATACATGTAAGTGCAATGTAGATATAATAAATCCTGATTGTGAAATATTTATAAGTTAGTCCAGTAGACATTGATTATTTTATAGCATTCATTTAACATCTTTTATCTGATTTCACGGAATACTTAGTTTACCAGATATTCTTACTGATAATGAAAGAGGAAATGAAAATTTGACAATGTCAAACAGATTTTCAAGACCAGCAGATCTTTTTGGTAGCAAGTTAACCATAGACAATAGATATATAAGGAAAATGGATTTTTGGGGGGATTTAGTATATAAAACACTACAAAATATTAGTGTTCTATTTTTTCTTTTCCATTTCTAAATCGGGCTTTCATTTCTATTTATATTCATTTCTTTTGTTGTATTTTTTTTTATAAACAACGCCAGCGCAGTTAACAGTGGCAAAAAATCAATAATCAGGTTTTAACAGAAATAGGTTCAACTTTTTATTTGAATTCTCAGTATTAAAATTCATTTTAAACGTGAATTTAAAAAAAAAAAAAAGTATATTTACCTTTACAACAGAAACCAGAAAAAATCTGCAAAATAATATAAATGCATATTGAAATTTAAGCTGTATACTACTTACAGTTTTGGCAAGAGGAATACAAAATTTCGCGGAACTGAAAATTGGGTACTGGGAATTCCCACTTGACAAGGATGTTAGTTGGCATAAATCCAAAGAATGTAGATCAAATCGATCAATATCATTCTTTTTTTTGTTGGTTATTTTGTATTTAAAATTCGGTGTACCGTTGGCATTTAATGTGTATTTACTATTTTGTAATAAAAACGTATATATCTAATTTTGTTCACACCACGCATTTCTGTAATAACCTTCATCAAGTACGCTCAAAGTCGATAACATGGTAGCCAAAATCGACGAAGGTCATCTATCCCTTTGGAAGCATACCTTAATTTCGTAAATTATTCGGATTGCATTTTGCAATATTTGGAGTATAGTGTGGTGTTTGAAATATTTTTTTTTGCGTGAATTTTCGTGACAATTGATAGTCGTTTAATAATTATATGTTTACACGTGACATAAGAGTACTACTTTATTGTACCTCTATGTAACCTTATCAAGAATGTATGTTGTACTTATCTATTTGAAAGTCGAACTGATTTTTACAAAATAGTCGATATGCTAACCGTAGAGGACTTGGTTTGTTTCTTCGACCAGGATGATGACGAGGTTGTAGAATCGTTGCTTGGAAGTATGAACCATGCCATACAGCAGATTATGCTAAAACTATATCATGTTTACAACTACGAATTTCATAGTCATTTATACGGCTTTAATTACAAAATGCTTGTGGAAAGATATTCTGATGTTTTATGTATTTTTTGTAGTTTGGTCCCAAATATTTCATGTGTATTTAATATGTAAATTTGTTTTTGTACTGTTTTGAAATGTTGTTTGTTTGACATAAATTGTAAAATCTTCAATTATGGAGGAAATAAAGATAATTAATCAAGCAACTTCATCAAGAAAATTAGCTAAAGCTTTTTCGAGACGATTCCAATTAATTTCAATATTTTTTAGGCTTAACTAATTACCTTGTTATTTTATATTATATAGACCGTAAATTCCCTACATGCACTTTTTTCGGTTTAATTCTGGTTTGCCCACATTTAATTACACCAATTATCAATAAGTTAAATAAACAAAAAAGACAAAGGGTTTACTGACCATAAAATTGTATAGTCTGTTCCAAATATATAGGTGTCAAATAGGTATGTTTCTGTGTATATAGAAGATTTTTTTTCACTGTGTAGTTTCTTTTTAATATATAAATGTGCAAAAAAAAAAGATGAATAATATATCTTTATATACTTTAATATTACTTCATTGAAGTCAATTACAATTAATTTGAACAATAAAAATAACAACATTGAAAGTAATCTTTAAACTTTACTAATATATCAGACAATCATAGCACATATAATTTATGTTTATCTTATTTATCTTATTAACTGTTGCTGGACAGACTGGAATACTACATCGCCAGTAAACTCTGTCGTTGCGTCTGTTCTTCACTCTGAAACGGTGACCTCCTAGGATCACACTTTCTCTACCAAACTTGTTCTGGACGTACTGAAGTGCTTGAAGTTGAGCGTTTGCCATACTTGGTTTGAATGATTCAAAACTAAAACAACTTCCTATTTATAATGCTTATAATTTGTGAGAAGAGTTCAAATAGACACAATTAACAGCTTGGATAAGCAAAAATATAATAAAATACAATAAAGAAAGTGCAAAAATTAAAATAATTTCTAAATGACATCCTTAATTTCGTTTTATTTTCCAAGTATCGTGCATTTAATTTAATTATCTGTCATAATTTTACCAATTAAAAAAAAATCCATATTTTGTTAAACATGTTAAAGATATTTCACCAAAATCATACATATTTTGGCAAATTTGTAAGATATTTCGTCAAAATTGTATAAGTTTTGCAAATTTTGTTATTAAAATTAAGCATATTTCTACAGAATTTGTGAAAGATTTATTGTTAAAATGTGCATATTTCACTTAATTCAATAGTAAATTATATAATTCTTTACAAGGATTCGGGAAAATAAAGATTTGGTAAAAAACAGATATGGTACTTTGTTGTTAGATTTTTGCAAGGGAAATAACTTCTTTATACTGAATGAAAGGCTAGATGGTGACAAACATGGAAACTATACCTATAAAAATGCGAGTGTGGTTGATTATTGTATTTGTAATGCTCGTTTTGTAAATATATTTGTCACTTTGAAAGTTCTAGAATTTTCGAAACTTTTTTCTGATGTACATTGTCCTTTATCAATTTGTTTAAATGTTAAAACAAATTGTCTTGCCAATACAACTGAGAGTAGTCAAAAGGGTACAGAAAGGGTGAATAAGTGGGATAATGAAAAGTTTCTAAACTTTCAATCTAGCATCAATCAAGACGATTTAAATAAGACTATTGTACAACTTGTCAGAGCCTAGGACAAATTTTACTAATGATAAAGTAAATACATTGGTTAATAACTTGCGCGACATATTTTTAAATAGCGCAAAATCCACTTTTGGAACATATTGTCATAAAGCCGGGAAAACGCGCCAGACTAAGTTTAAAGATAAACCCTGGTTTGATTTGGATTGTAAATTTGCTAGGTAGAAATATCGCAAGTTTAAAAGAAAATTCTATAAATACCGCACGGAAATAAACAAATAAATGTTGGCACAATCTGAAAAAGATTACAAGAGAACACTTGATAAGACTCAGAGAAAATATCGACAAAATTTGTGTAGACGTTTGAAAAACATGCGCACAAAAGACCCGAAAGAGTTCTGGAAAATACTCAACCAGGGAAAACGCAAAACTCAGCCAAATATTTCGTTGCAAAAACTGTTTGAATTTTTCAAAAACTTAAATACAGCTCCATCAGACGATATTGGAGCTGATTTGCCAAATCTAAACGTAGAGGAGTTAAATCAACTAAATTATGAGCTTAATATACATATAGAAAAAGAAGAGATTCTTAAATGTATTAAGAAACATAAAAATAATATAAAGCTAGCGGTGAAGATGCTATCATAAATGAATATATAAAGGCAACTTCAGATCAATTTATTGTTGTTTATGAAAAACTTTTCAATCTTATATTTGAATCGGGAATTGTTCCAGAAAGTTGACTAATTGGGAACATAATTCTAATTTACAAGAATAGAGGAGACAGTAATGATCCCAACAATTGTCTGCCGATAATTATTGTTAGTTGTCTAGACAAACTTTTTACTGCCGTATTAACTGAACGATTAAATAAATATTAAGACAATTTCTTGATCCTAAATGAAAATCAGTGTGGCTTTAGAAAAGGTTGTTGTACAATGGATAATATTTTCACGTTATACGCCTTTTTTGAACTTTTGAAATGAAAAAAGAAAATAATATACTGTGTTTTTATAGATTTTGAGAAGGCTTTTGATAAAGTGTGGCGAGATGGTTTATGGTACAAATTATTATTGAACAATATCAATGGAAAAATGTTTCAAATTATACAAAATATGTACAAAAACATTAAATCAAATATAGTTTATAACAATGATAAATCGGAATTCTTCCCTTGCGATAATGGTGTTAGACAAAGGAGAAAATATGTATCCTTATTTATTTGCATTATTTTTAAACGATTTGGAAAACTTTATGGAAAATCAAAATAGTACAGGTCTTAACACAATTACAGAGGACATTGATACCGCGTTAGGTGTATATATAAACAAATTTCCTTTACTCTATGCTAATGACACTGTTCTAATGTCTGAATCACCTGAGGAATTACAAAGAGAATTGAATAGATTTCACGAATATTGTACAACATGGAAGCTATTAGTTAATGTAGAAAAAACTAAAATATTATGTTTCGCAAGCGGAAGACTCCCGAACAATTTATATTTCAGATATGACAATAGGTACATAGAAAGAGTCAAAGAATTTAATTACCTAGGTATATTGTTGAATAGAACAGGAAATTTGAACCTGCCTATTACAGCTCAGGCTGATAAAGGAACAAGAGCTATGTATGAAATTTAAAGAAAAAGAAATTACCATAATCTTTCTGTTTGGTGTCAACTAGATCTTTTTGATAAAGTTGTCAAGCCTATTGTTTTATACGGTTCCGAAGCTTGGGATTTTAGAAACTATCATATGGTAGAATACGTTCACTTGAAATTTTACAAATTATTATTGAATCTATGGATGGTATTTTGTGATTTTAGAGATGATTACTTGACATAAAAGCTGAATAACACAAAGTACTAAAATTTAAATAGATTTAAAATGTGTTTTATATATTCGTGTTGACTTAGCTAATCGTCATTTTCTATCATGTTCAATTCAACAATTGTCGTTAACATTTAATATATGCAATCAATGAAGCATGACATAACAACTCAATTAAAAACTCAGATTATTTGGAAGTGACTCAATATTCTTCTATCTTGTCCTATGCCTCTTACTCATTTAATCCGAGATATGAAGAGCCGCAATTGTAACTATTTGAAACGTTATAAGGTTCGCTGACTAGATGGGTTTTTCAAGTTTCAGAGAGTAGTTGTGGTGTTTTTCTCTCTTTTTCACGTTAAATATATATATGACGTCACTAACGTATGCCATAACCCTTACCCTAACACTAACCCTAACCAATAAATCGGCCATAGATCTGAGAATTTGGAAAGGACGCCGATATGATAGTACCCTTAACTCGTACCGTGATTTGGAATAATGAAGTCATTGGGTGCCGATTTGAGGAGTGGACGTCGATTTGAGTCCGAACGCTGATCAGAGTCTATCATATATATTATACCAATTAGCTTTTGGTATTTATTGACGTCTGTCGCCGTTGACTTTTTCATTACACATTTTAATAAAATGATTGATATCTAATTTAGGGCGCATGCGCGCTTCTGGAATAACTCCCATCAAGTACTAACAGAACACCTCAATCCATGGAATAGAACATGGATGAGAGATTAAATCCAGATTTGGACAAATGAAGTTAAATCCTCCAAGTGAATGGGCCAGTAAGATATACATGTGTGACGAAATCTTTAAAAAGAGATGTCTCTGTTCTGATGAATCAGCGAGCGTTGTTTTACAGTATCATTGTTGATTTTGCAAAAATCAAAAATTATTTATCCCTTTTTTTTTAAATCCGGGACGAAAATGAAATTGTATATTGCATAAATAATTTTTGTGACGTCAGATTCAAACTTGTACAAATAAAGGCACCCGGTCTTTATTTCCGTTGAGATTTACCTATAAATTTTTTTAAAGTGCTATAAAACTGAAAAATGACTGATTTTTGTTTGTGTTTAACGCCAGTTTTAATAATGATTCAGTTATCTTGTGGCTGTCAGATCTATTGGCTGACGAAACCGGAGAATCGGGAGTAATCCACAGACTTGTCTCAGGTGAGGAAACCAGAGTATCGGGAGTAATCCACAGACTTGTCTCAGGTCACTGATAAATTTTGCAGTGAGATGGGCACTGACTAATTGCATAGGTATATATTGAAACTGCATGTAATTTACATTCGTGGACACGACGGTCCTTGTGAATATAAATATATGGATATACATGTAAGTGCAATGTAGATATAATAAATCCTGATTGTGAAATATTTATAAGTTAGTCCAGTAGACATTGATTATTTTATAGTGTTAATTTAACATCTTTTATCTGATTTCACGGAATACTTAGTTTACCAGATATTCTTACTGATAATCAAAGAGGAAATGAAAATTTGACAATGTCAAACAGATTTTCAAGATCAGCAGATCTTTTTGGTAGCAAGTTAACCATAGACAATAGATATATAAGGAAAATGGATTTTTGGGGGGATTTAGTATATAAAACACTACAAAATATTAGTGTTCTATTTTTTCTTTTCCATTTCTAAATCGGGCTTTCATTTCTATTTATATTCATTTCTTTTGTTGTATTTTTTTTAATAAACAACGCCAGCGCAGTTAACAGTGGCAAAAAATCAATAATCAGGTTTTAACAGAAATAGGTTCAAGTTTTTATTTGAATTCTCAGTATTAAAATTCATTTTAAACATGAATTTAAAAAAAAAAAAAGTATATTTACCTTTACAACAGAAACCAGAAAAAATCTGCAAAATAATATAAATGCATATTGAAATTTAAGCTGTATACTACTTACAGTTTTGGCAAGAGGAATACAAAATTTCGCGGAACTGAAAATTGGGTACTGGGAATTCCCACTTGACAAGGATGTTAGTTGGCATAAATCCAAAGAATGTAGATCAAATCGATCAATATCATTCTTTTTTTTTGTTGGTTATTTTGTATTTAAAATTCGGTGTATTGTTGGCATTTAATGTGTATTTACTATTTTGTAATAAAAACGTATATATCTAATTTTGTTCACACCACGCATTTCTATAATAACCTTCATCAAGTACGCTCAAAGTCGATAACATGGTAGCCAAAATCGACGAAGGTCATCTATCCCTTTGGAAGCATACCTTAATTTCGTAAATTATTCGGATTGCATTTTGCAATATTTGGAGTATAGTGTGGTGTTTGAAATATTTTTTTTTGCGTGAATTTTCGTGACAATTGATAGTCGTTTAATAATTATATGTTTACACGTGACATAAGAGTACTACTTTATTGTACCTCTATGTAACCTTATCAAGAATGTATGTTGTACTTATCTATTTGAAAGTCGAACTGATTTTTACAAAATAGTCGATATGCTAACCGTAGAGGACTTGGTTTGTTTCTTCGACCAGGATGATGACGAGGTTGTAGAATCGTTGCTTGGAAGTATGAACCAGGCCATACAGCAGATTATGCTAAAACTATATCATGTTTACAACTACGAATTTCATAGTCATTTATACGGCTTTAATTACAAAATGCTTGTGGAAAGATATTCTGATGTTTTATGTATTTTTTGTAGTTTGGTCCCAAATATTTCATGTGTATTTGGTATGTAAATTTGTTTTTGTAATGTTTTGAAATGTTGTTTGTTTGACATAAATTGTAAAATCTTCCATTATGGAGGAAATAAAGATAATCAATCAAGCAACTTCATCAAGAAAATTAGCTAAAGCTTGTTCGAGGTATCTATAAATGCGCTATTCAAATCACCAATTAATTTCAATATTTTATAGGCTTAACTAATTACCTTATTATTTTATATTATATAGACCGTAAATTCCTTTCATGCACTTTTTTCTGTAGTCATAACATTTCCCCACACATTTTAAACAGACAAAACGACATCGTGTGGGTGATACTGATATGACGCTGAACGTTATCGTAGAGTTTAAATTGTGCACAACTAGAACAGCGCATTTATAGCCACGACGCTGTTATCGTGGACTTTGAATAGCGCATTTATAGATCATGACGCTGTTATCGTAGAGTTTGAATAGCGCATTTATAGATCACGATGCTGTTATCATAGAGTTTGAAAAGCGCATTTATAAATCAAAACGCTGTTATCGTGGAGTTTGAATAGCGCATTTTTTAGATTATGACGCTGTCGTAGAAGTTGAATTACGCATTTATGGATCACGCGTTCCTTGATAAGGTTATATCATCAGAAACTCGTCTTAATAGTGTATTGTTTGAATAGAATGTTTAATTCCAGTGAATGAGTGAATGGTGTATTCCGTACACCTGCTGAAACTAGACTTAAGAGTAGAGTATGGTAGAATGCTTCACTCGAGTGAATGTGTGAATGGCGTATTTTGTAGACCAGAAGCTAGGTTTGGACTTAGCATTTTTATTGAAGTATCTGTACCAAGCCAGGATTGTGAGCGGTCGTGTATTTGTAAGTTGTTGCCTCTTTCTTTGATTTTTCTATTGGATTTTTGAATCTGTATGATATTTTTTCCCCATTTTATTCCATATTATTCTTTAATAGACAAACTCAGTAATAATATAAGATTTGGTTAGAAAATAAAATAGAAAATTTATTTGATTCGAATCCAGTTTTGTATCTGCGTTCAATGATAATTCAAATAATTGCCATTATCTTACACAGCATAATACTCGAAAGAGGTGGTCTAGATAGATAATAGCTATGCACCGATTATTTTCCTTTAAATAAATATGCATAGGGGGTAGGGTATGGTGTTTAGCGCCACTTTCAACAATATGTCAATTATATCGTGGCGGTCAGTTTACTTAATGGAGGGGAAAACCGGAGTACCCGGAGAAAACCACCGACCTGTCGCAAGTCACTGACAAACTTTATCACATAATGTTGTATCAAGTACACCTCTCCTGAATGGGATTCGAACTCACACACAACGTTAGTGGTGATAGGCACCGATTGCATAGGTAGTTATAAATCCAATTACTTCACGACCACGAGTGTCCCATTACGTATCTGCGTTCAATGATAATTTAAATGATTGTGATTATATTACATAGCATAATACTCGAAAGAAGTGGTATGAATAGACAATAGCTATATGCCTGGGTTATTTTTCCTTTTAAATAAATATATATAAGGGGTGAACGCTGCCAATCCAGATAAAGTTATCAGAACTACTATTTTTAGTTTGATTGTTCATATTTATTCTATTCAACTTAAGAATAAATCATAGGCTAATTACAATGTTTCATTGTTTTAAAAGAATTTAAATAACCGATTTGGTAATTGGGCTATTAAGTACATATTTAGTACTTAAGCTAAAATTCTCCTTCCTGAGGCATAACTGACCTTAGCCTACTTTGGCTATCACGTTTAGATTCTGTGGTTTTCTTGCTTCCAAAGATTATAAAATTAGGGGGCTTTCCAATCTTTCTATTTTTAGCTAACCTGATGAAGGTTATTCCATAAACGCTTCATGCGCACTAAATTAGATATCTACGTTTTTATTTAGATTAAGAGTGAGTGATTGTTGTTTGACCTCAAATGAGCCATTCTTTCAGATATATCGTGGCAAAAATAAGTTACATTTCATGAGATGATAATGATGATGTCTGCTTTGTACCAGACAAACACGCTTAGTTGAATGTTTATATTACTAGCTCACGGGAACAACAGTCCGCGGGTAGACATGTCATCTAAACACGATATTCTTATTCCGAATTTGATTCTTACTCCTTAATGCTGTGTACTTAAACTGTGAAGCTGTGATTGCCATTATCTTAAGTCGTTGGAATGACCCACAATCGATATACCACACTCGAAGCGAACACACTAACAGTTGCACCAACAATGCGGCTAGTAAATTAAGATGGTAGCTAATTATGACTTTCGTATGTACAATTACTATCATCAATTTACTTCTGTTTAAAGTAATATGAAAGGCAAATATCGTAGAATTTTTGGATTAAATATTTTCACTTAATATGTCACTTAATTTGAACTAAAATCAACTGCATAACATTAAGAATCCGCTCAAAAGCAGATTTTAAGAGCAAATTGCAAAATATTTGACAGCAGATAATTCTGATATCCCGACAGTAATGCAAATGATATGCGCGTGACCCAAGATTTGAACTCTTTCGGGGAGATTATCGCTCGTGTGCACTGTTCAGTTGATGAAAAATAAATAAAAATATAGTCCGAGTGTACCACATAAGAATAATTGCAAAAAAAAATTGGTTCACCCGACATGAAACAGACAGATTCCTCAATAATCACTTTCAGGAATGTGTGCGTGCTTACCTCAGCATCCATGATTGTTTATCTTTTCTTCACGAGGTCATGATCGGCAATCATCGGAACAAAACAACCGAAAGTTAATCCACAACAATGGCGAGGACGATAAACATGCACACGGATTTGCAGATTTCTAGTTGTTGGGAACATATTTCGACTTGCGTGCGTGCGTGCGTGCGTGCGTGCGTGCGTGTGTGCGTGCGTGAGTGAGTGAGTGAGTCTAAGCGCCAAATGAACATTGTTTCAGCAAAATCATGTTCAATTGAAGTTAGAAAACAATCGCTCACTCACTCACTTGCTCAATCTCATAACACTCCAACTATCATGAATGAATACATCGGATATTCCCCCAATAATCCGTCTTTGCAGTCATATATCTCTTAAGTACGTGCTTTGTACTCGTATTCCAAAATCTACAAATCAGAACATCGTATTTATCGGATACAGCATCTTGATTGGCCATTTTCCGAGTGCGAGTGCAAAAATCTTACTAAAGCATTTTATGACGGTAAAACCTGATCACACTGTTGTTGTTTCGTGAGAGTTCGTGTAAACCATTGTATTCATTACGGGGTACCTATAAAGTGCGAAACGAAATAGAAACGAAACGAAACGAAACGAAATCAACGAAAACGAAACGAAACGAAACGAAATCAACAAAAACGAAACGAAACGAAACGAAATCAACGAAATGAAAACGAAATAAAACGAAACCAACGAAAGCAAAACGAAATCAACGAAAACAAAACGAAATAGACTGATATGAAAAAAAAAAAAGATAATTTGATTTTTTAAATACAATAATTTTGATTAATTATAACTGGGAAACCCATCTTGCATGTCTGTCCGTTACAGTACTCCTCACGTACATTACCCGCAACTCAATTCAAGTCGGGTTTGCTTGCCGACAAACTTTCAGAAGTTCAAATGTCATATTTTTATTTGTGTTTGAGTGTGTGTCAGTATTTATGAATTATAAAGTTTCTGGAGTGGGCATATAGAAAAAAATGGGGGGGATATGAGGGGGTATTTTCATAGATTGGGATATTAAGGGTTCATTTTTCGTCTGATTTTATTACGTTTTTCGTTTGTATTCTTCATAAATTTGCCTATTCGCAAATCATACAGGATGGTCTTGAGTTTCAGATTCTGGGCACTATTTGACTACTGGATTTTCCCGACTTGTCACGTTTAATCCCCATGTTGTTGTTCAGTTGTTCCGTTGATTGAAAACTCAGATGGTTGAGCTTCTTATCAGTTTTGTCTGTTTTTGTGGACTTTCCCTTTTGAATGCGCCTTGGGGTACGGTACCATTGTTATTACCTTTATTCGGTAGTGTGCCAACAGATCTGGCATAATGTCTTACCGTTGTTCTTTCCGAGATATACAGGGGTCAAAAAGACCCAACACTACATGTATAAACTTTTTATTTCAAATCCTATTGTTCTATTTTGAAGAACTAAAAAAAAACCAACAGCAACATAACAGGACGTACAGTGAACGCCCTCCTTACAGAAGAACTTCTGGAAAAAATAATGCTTGCAAAAACTAAACATAAGAAACTCTGAAAGTTTTATTGAAATCCATTCTGTTGTTTAGGAAGAGTTATGGATAACGCAACAGTATCCTCTTTCTATTGTATAGCCTTGTATGACAATTAAATAGCCTTAAATGACAAAGTCCAAAAGTGAAGAAATTTTAGCAAGAACTGTTGAAATGGGAAAACAAAAATAAAAGGTGCACAATGCCATTTGGTACTAAAGAATTCATGAAATTAATGAACCTTGCCATATGGTATTAAAGATTTCCTGTAAGATTCATTCAATTCCATCAAGTTGTTAAGGAGGAATTGCATAGGCAGTGAGAGAAGCACTCACGGACAAACGGACATATACTATATACCCCCCTCCCGCTGGATAGCGGGGGGTATACAAATATGTGCCGTATCAAATTTTATTAATACCGGAAAAAAATTTGGAGGGGGGGGGGGGGTGATTTGGGGTTTTTTTTAATATAAAAAGGGATCAAAGGGAAAAAAGGTACTTTTACAAGATATGTAGATTTTTTTTAAATTTCTAAAGTTAATTTTTGATAGGATTTGTATACCTCCGCCAAAAAAAGATTGGGGTATATAGGACTTCTGCTTGTCCGTTCGTTCGTTTGTCCGTCTGGTCGTCACACTTTTTTCGTCTCTCCGACACACTTTTAAATTTTGCTCGGACGGGGATATTTATTAGTGAACTTTAACTACTGCACTTCTGTTATTTTAATTCCTCTCCTTTCAACAGACTTGACGTTGCTCTTATGGTTCCCAAATTTAAAAGAAGCCACTAAGTGAAAAGGACAGACTCCCGCTGAATAAATGCATATTATTCTTGTTCAATGGTGATCAAATCCTGTCCTCTCCTGATGAAAGACACTGAGACATGTGTGGGAAGTAGTCTAGCATCGTATTTCGTTTTGTTTTCGTTGGTTTCGTTTTATTTCGTTTTCATTTCGTTGATTTCGTTTCGTTTCGTTTCGTTTTTGTTGATTTCGTTTCGTTTCGTTTCGTTTCGTTTCGTTTTCGCTGATTTCGTTTCGTTTCGTTTCTATTTCGTTTCGCACTTTATAGGTACCCTTTGTTTCGGTCCTTTCCTTTATAATTTGTATATATGCATTTATCTCAAGACATACACAGTGTTTACTTGTGGGGTATAAATACATACATGACCAAATATTGTATCCTAATATACAGATAACATTTTGTTGATGGCTATCGATTGAAAAGAATCTTAACATTAAAGGGATATTGTCTACCAGCTGCGTAATTTTTTCATACCCAAAATTATTGTCGATTTCCGTACTGACCTTCATAAAATGAAGATTAACACCGAGTTATGCTGCAAAAGATACGATTTTTTGACAAAAAAGACCCAAAACTATCGTTATCAGAATTATTGTCTGGATGACAATATTCAAATCTATTCATATGGCCTTCTATGTGAACACGTCTTGAGCATGCGTACTGTTTAGAAACAATAAACAACATGTGGTTCTTGGGCAAAAGAGAAACTGTCAACGCGTGGAAGAAAGCGGACTTTGACGGATTCCGAGATAAAGAGGAATAGAAGTGAAGTATCTTCCAAATGGAACAAATGCAGGATATATGTAAGGGATCAATTGGACCGTTGCCGTTGGATGGAGCGAACTCAAGGAAGTGCTACGCGTCAAATCTCACGCTGAAGTGGCAAAGATTTTGCTTGATTAATGTTGATAGGTAAGCCACAGGGCCTTGTCACTATCCAGGTAAATATACCATCAATGTTTATACATTGATAGTATATTTACCTGGATAGTGACAAGGCCCTGTGGGTAAGCCGAGCATGTTGCCTTCTTTTCTTAATCGTTTTTCTTATTTTATGAATTTATGATGATGCCTATGATCATTTTCGGTAGATATTAATCAATATATGTAATTTTGCACCGGGCAACAGCAAATTATTGTCAATGAGTAGCATAAAACGGCCGTATTTGCGAGGTAAACAAACACAAATTTTAGGAGGCCAGCAAAGGGGAAATGGGAGTGCAAAAATGATATCAATGGCAATGCAGTTTATTATTATCAATTTAAAAAAAAATATCGAATCAATTCATTTTTAATGCAAGAATTAAAACTGTACATGGCTTAATGAAAACCCTATAAAGTTCTTTTTATTCAAGCAAATTTATTTCTTTGATATACAACATATAATTAGGCTTTTAATTTTATCAAATTTCAACAACTTGGACATGAAACTTAGTTTTGGGAACCAAAAGTATATACCTTACTTTCTGCAAATTATCACTATAATGGAAAATCAGTATGTATTTTTCTAATAAAAGCTTTCTATTTAAAGAAGCTTCATTTCAATTGCACTTTTAGTTTGGATCCTGTAAGTATAATATATAATTATAAACAAGGTTTTGAAGAAATGATATGAATATCCATTGAAATTTTCAAGTTTCAGAACTTTTTTTATATATGACTACAAAATTTTACTGAAAATTTCAGAAATGTCCTAAAATGCATATTTTAGACCATGGCTAAATGAAAATCATTTTCAATTCCTTTATGCAAACAAGTTTATATCTTGGGTACTGGAAATACATTACATAAATAAGGTTAAAAGTACTTTTCAACAAGTTTGAACATAGAACTTTGTTATGGGAGCCAAAATTATATCTTCCTGTCTGTGAATTATCACCATAGTGGAAAATCAGTATGTATCTTTTATATAAAAAGCTTTCCATTTAAATAAGTGTCATTTCAGTAGCATTTTTAGTTTGGATCCTGTAAGTATGATACATAAACAAGGTTTTTAAAAAATAATATGAAGATCCATAGAAATTTGCAAGTTTCAGAAACTTTTCTATATATGTGACTATAAAATTTTACTGAAATGTCCTGAACTGCATATTTTAGACTATGACTAAATGAAAACCGTTTTCAATTTCCTTATGCAAACCAAGTTTATTTCTTGACTATTCTAAAAACATTACATTAACTAGTTTTATACTACATTTCAACAATTTTGGACATAATTTTTAGTTCAGGGAGCCAAAATTATACTTTACTATCTTAGAATTATCAACATAGACATGATAGAGGGAAATCAATATGTATTTTTCATATAAAGGCTTTCTATTTAAAGAAATGTCATTTGAACTGCTTTTTATCCCCTCGCCAACGAAGTTGCGAAGGGAAATAGTAAAGCTACCGTCTGTCCGTCACATCCTTGTGAACACTCTAGAATCAACACCCTTCAATGGATTTTGACCAAACGTGGTACATACTTAGTCCCGAAGAGAATCTGGAACCCTATTGATTTTCAAGGTCATATGTCAAAGATCAAGATCACAGGCTCAAATGTTTACCGCATAACATCCTTGTGAACACTAGAATCAACATCCTTCAATGGATTTTTTACAAAACTTGGTACATACTTAGTCCTTAAGATAACCGAAACCCTATTGATTTTCAAGGTCATAGCCTCATAGGTCAAAGGTCAAGATAACCGGGTCAAAATGTTACCGCGTAACATCCTTGTGAACACTCTAGAATCAACATCCTTCAATGGATTTTGACCAAACTTGGTACATACTTAGTCCTTAAGAGAATCTGGAACCCTGTTGAGTTTCAAAATCAAAGGTCAAGGTCACCGGGTCAAATTTTTAGGCGAGGGGATATGCCACGCTTTGCCCTTGTTTAGTTTGGATCTTGTAAGTATGATTTATAAACAAGATTTTTAAGAAATAATGTGAAGATCCATAGCAATTTGCATGTTTCACAGTATGTGAATTTACCAGTAGACCGATGGCCCATGTCTGTGTTAAAATCATGCAGGTTTTTGTAAAATTATCTTAATTTTATAGGCAAATTACGACAAAAACTGGTAATTTCAGACAAATGTGATTTTGTAGTGATTGATATTTGTACTTTTGATTTAGATATTTTGACCAAGGTATTTCTAGAGTAGAAGAAATGAGCAGCCATCACATTTCAACGAAACGGATGAAACTGGAGAAATCGAGTTCATTTGTGAACCCATTTGAGTATGTTCATTTTGTTAAAGATTAGACATATTCTACATTATGTTTAGGGACCGACCATTTAACTTGAAGGGGGGGTTATGGTTTTTTGTTTCGTTCAGAATTTTTTTTTCGGACAACACAAGAGTTAGAATATATTTTTTTTTGTCACGCAAAGCGCAAATTTTTTTTCCAGAATTCCACATTAGGTTATATGACAAAAACTCTGAATCAGATTATTTTTTTTTTCCTCCACCAAAATCAGAATATTTTTTTCAGCAACATTGGGAATCAGAATATTTTTTTAGAAAAAAAACCATAACCCCCCCCCCTTCAAGTTAAATGGTCGTTCCCTTATAGGTAACATTGTCAATATTGTTCAACACAGTCTCTTGTATAACAGTTTCCTATTAATTATTGTGGCTTGCATAGTGATACTACTAGTAGCTATATTATATAGGGATCATGTTGGCTTCTGCGTCATCGTTACATTTTCATCAATCCACAAGCTGAAATGGCCAGTCCTCCTTAGCTACTTACGGGCAGACATGGGGTAATTGTAATTTGTAATTGTAATCAGTTGTAATCGATTACATTTTTTCATGTAATCGGATGTAATCTGTAATTGGCCATTTTTTAGATTACATGTAATTGTAATGTAATCGATTACATTCATTTTGACCCTGTAATCATGATTACTTTCTGCTTACATTTAGATTACTTTTCATCATTTTGACTTATTTTTTCTTAACTGAAACATATACATGTATCTCCTTAGATATTTAATGTATGATTTATGTAAATGAATTTTTTTCATGGAATTTATTTAACAAATAATGTAGAATGGTTTACTAGAAAACATATAAAGTTTATTGACATCTAAATAAAAAAATATGTTGTGAAATTTAAAAAAAAAACTCTATTAAAATAAAGTGGCAATCACAACATGATCAAAAGATATTCTTCTATATTTAATTGCAATCAAAACTATCACAAGTACAAAAAAAATATTAAGTATGGCTTCAAAGACTTGATATCCAAACAAATAATATCTCAATTTCAATGGGGTTTAAAAATTTCAGTGAAAACAGCTCTAAAATTTTAAATTATATTTGATTAAACCTATTTACATAAATTAAAGATTTAGTTTTCATATTTAGACTGATGTTTAGAATCAGAATGACTTGAGCATTAGATCACAGTTCACCTTGTTTTAATTAGATTGGCACTTCGCCGGAAAATAAGAAAATATGATTTCTGTGGCGTCTGAAAAAAACATTTCTACGGCGAAAAAACGTGACATAGCCCCCTTCAAGGTAAATGATCAGTCCCATATTATTTTGCAGCAACTGTCTTGTGGAACTAGAAGTAAGGTCTCTTTTGTTTCTAATCCAGCCCAAATTTCTCTGAAACATTCCAGTCAATTAACAAATAAAACAACACTGGCTACGTCATTCGTTTTCATCAGACATGTATTTCACTGTGTTCTACATGTATGTCTCTGTTTTCATATTGTCGGTAAAACTGGCTAAAATAAATTAATTTAACACGTGTATCAAAATCTCGGGGAACAACTTCATAACTTATAAGAAGAAAAAAACTAATTTAGTTATTTTTAACGCCGGCAAAAATTTCCGATCGAAAATACGTAGTTGAGCTTGTCCCCATGGGGTGCCTCCTGTCATGTTTTCAATGGTTATCGTGGAAATATCGACTGAATCTGTTAAGGCATGTAGTTTTCATCAAAGAAAATCTATTCCTGATACAGACATTATTTATTCTACGTCTTTTAGATACAATCGGCTCGCAAATAGCTTTTTTCCTCAACTTTTATAGAAACTTACCTCAATATCCATGCTGCAGCATCCGGGCTACTGACATAAAAATAGATAAATAAATAGAGTTGGCCTCGCCCAGGTCTGTGCATAATTAATTAGCTTCCGGTAACGATGGTCAGCTTTTTTAGTCGAAAAAACAACGTTTCGGAGCGTATTCATCAATAATTCGGTGTTTAATCTTCATTTTATGAAGGTCAATACGGAAATCGACAATAATTTTGGGTATGAAAAAATTACGCAGCTGGTAGACAATATCCTTTAAGGGATATTGTCTACCAGCTGCGGAAATCGACAATAATTTTGGGTATGAAAAAATTACGCAGCTGGTAGACAATATCCTATCGACAATAATTTTGGGTATGAAAAAATTACGCAGCTGGTAGACAATATCGGATATTGTCTACCAGCTGCGTAATTTTTACTTTGGGTATGAAAAAATTACGCAGCTGGTAGACAATATATGAAAAAATTACGCAGCTGGTAGACAATATCGGATATTGTCTACCAGCTGCGTAATTTTTTCATACCCAAAATTATTGTCCCGATATTGTCTACCAGCGGCGTAATTTTTTCATACCCAAAATTATTGTCGATTTCCGTACAATTACGCAGCTGGTAGACAATATCCTTTAAGGGATATTGTCTACCAGCTGCGTAATTTTTTCATACCCAAAATTATTGTCGATTTCCGTACTGACCTTCATAAAATGAAGATTAACACCGAGTTATGTTGCAAAAGATACGATTTTTTGACAAAAAAGACCCAAAAAAGAATTATTGTCCGGATGACAATATTCAAATCTATTCATATGGTTTTCTATACGAACACGTCTTGAGCATGCGCACTGTTTAGAAACAATAAACAACATGTGGTTCTTGGGCAAAAGAGAAACTGTCAACGCGTGGAAGAAAGCGGACTTTGACGGATTCAGAGATAAAGAGGAATAGAAGTGAAGTATCTTCCAAATGGAACAAATGCAGGATATATGTAGGGGATCAGTTGGACCGTTGCCGTTGGATGGAGCGAACTCAAGGAAGTGCTTGATTATTGTTGATAGGTAAGCCGAGCATGTTGCCTTCTTTTCTCAATCGTTTTTCATATTTTATGAATTTATGATGATGCCTATGATCATTTTCGGTAGATATTAATCAATATATTTAATTTTGCACCGGGCAACAGCAAATTATTGTCAATGAGTAGCATAAAACGGCCGTATTTGCGAGGTAAACAAACACAAATTTTAAGAGGCCAGCAAAGGGGAAATGGGAGTGCAAAAATGATATCAATGACAATGCAGTTTATTATTATCAATTTAAAAAGAAATATCGAATCAATTCATTTTTAATGCAAGTATTAAAACTGTACATGGCTTAATGAAAACCCTATAAAGTTCTTTTTATTCAAGCAAATTTATTTCTTTGATATACAACATATAATTAGGCTTTTAATTTTATCAAATTTCAACAACTTGGACAAGAAACTTAGTTTTGGGAACCAAAAGTATATACCTTACTTTCTGCGAATTATCACTATAATGGAAAATCAGTATGTATTTTTCAAATAAAAGCTTTCTATTTAAAGAAGCTTCATTTCAATTGCACTTTTAGTTTGGATCCTGTAAGTATAATATATAATTATAAACAAGGTTTTGAAGAAATGATATGAATATCCATTGAAATTTTCAAGTTTCAGAACTTTTTTTTATATATGACTACAAAATTTTACTGAAAATTTCAGAAATGTCCTAAAATACATATTTTAGACCATGGCTAAATGAAAATCATTTTAATTCCTTTATGCAAACAAGTTCATATCTTGGGTACTGGAAATACATTACATAAATAAGGTTAAAAGTACTTTCAACAAGTTTGAACATAACACTTTGTTATGGGAGCCAAAATTATATCTTCCTGTCTGTGAATTATCACCATAGTGGAAAATCCGTATGTATCTTTTATATAAAAAGCTTTCCATTTAAATAAGTGTCATTTCAGTAGCATTTTTAGTTTGGATCCTGTAAGTATGATACATAAACAAGGTTTTTAAAAAATAATATGAAGATCCATAGAAATTTGCAAGTTTCAGAAACTTTTCTATATATGTGACTATAAAATGTCCTGAACTGCATATTTTAGACTATGACTAAATGAAAATCGTTTTCAATTTCCTTATGCAAACCAAGTTTATTTCTTGACTATTCTAAAAACATTACATTAACTAGTTTTTTACTACATTTCAACAATTTTGAACATAATTTTTAGTTCAGGGAGCCAAAATTATACTTTACTATCTTAGAATTATCAACATAGACATGATAGAGGGAAATCAATATGTATTTTTCATATAAAGGCTTTCTATTTATAGAATTGTCATTTGAACTGCTTTTTATCCCCTCGCCAACGAAGTTGCGAAGGGATATAGTAACGCTACCGTCCGTCCGTCACATCCTTGTGAACACTCTAGAATCAACATCCTTCAATGGATTTTGACCAAACGTGGTACATACTTAGTCCTTAAGAGAATTTGAAACCCTATTGATTTTCAAGGTCAAAGGTCAAGGTCACAGGGTCAAATTTTTACTGCGTAACATCCTTGTGAACACTCTAGAATCAACATCCTTTAATGGATTTTGACCAAACTTGGTACATACTTAGTCCTTAAGAGAATCTGGAACCCTATTGATATTCAAGGTCGTATGTCAAAGATCAAGGTCACAGGCTAAAATTTTTACTGCATAACATCCTTGTGAACACTAGAATCAACATCCTTCAATGGATTTTTGACAAAACTTGGTACATACTTAGTCCTTAAGATAGCCGAAACCCTATTGATTTTCAAGGTCATAGCCTTATAGGTCAAAGGTCAAGATAACCGGGTCAAAATTTTACCGCGTAACATCCTTGTGAACACTCTAGAATCAACATCCTTCAATGGATTTTGACCAAGCTTGGTACATACTTAGTCCTTAAGAGAATCTGGAACCCTATTGATTTTCAAAGTCAAAGGTCAAGGTCACCAGGTCAAATTTTTAGGCGAGGGGATACGCCACGCTTTGCCCTTGTTTAGTTTGGATCTTGTAAGTATGATTAATAAACAAGATTTTTAAGAAATAATGTGAAGATCCATAGCAATTTGCATGTTTCACAGTGTGTGAATTTAACAGTAGACCGATGGCCCATGTCTGTGTTAAAATCATGCAGGTTTTTGTAAAATTATCTAAATTGTTTAGGCAAATTACTACTAAAACTGGTAATTTCAGACAAATGTGATTTTGTAGTGATTGATATTTGTACTTTTGATTTAGATATTCTGACCAAGGTAATTCTAGAGTAGAAGAAATGAGCAGCCATCACATTTCAACGAAACGGATGAAACTGGAGAAATCGAGTTAATTTGTGAACCCATTTGAGTATGTTCATTTTGTTAAAGATTAGACATACATGTATTCTACATTATGTTTATAGGTAACATTGTCAATATTGTTCAACACAGTCACTTGTATAACAGTTTCCTATTAATTATTGTGGCTTGCATAGTGATACTACTAGTAGCTATATTATATATAGGGATCATGTTGGCTTCTGCGTCATCGTTACATTTTCATCAATCCACAAGCTGAAATGGCCAGTCCTCCTTAGCTACTTACGGGAATGAAACCAAACTGGGACAGAATTGACGCACGTCTGGCGCACCAAATTTTTTCCTGGAACTTTGATGTAATTTTGTCTCTTTATATTGTGTTGTGTAGATGTGTGCTGGATAGATGTATAAAGATTTAATATTATTTTGAAAAGCTTTTTCGTTATACAGCTGCACATCAGAACCATATAGCAAAATTTGTTTTGATATTATACACATACACTGTAATAAACAATTATTTTTTATTCTTACAGTCTCTCAATAGATATTACTGAAGAGGGCAGTGATGTTGGTGATGATTCTGACGATGGAGATTTTGAACCTAGCCTCAACTTCACTCTAAGGTTTGTCATGTTAATTTCATATGTTTCAGTTGTAACTTACATACTTGAAATTTTGTCCTAATAACAGAACCATGCATGATCATATGTCATAGGAGCTTTATTATACCCCCGCTCCACTGGAAAGGGGGAGGTATACTGTTTTACCTCTGTCCGTCCGTTTGTCCCAAGATGTTCATAACATTTTTCTCAGTAATTATTTATGGCAGCAATCTGATATTTGATCATAGGCTTCAGAAGGGTCAATCGAAAGTCGCAAACCCGCTGCGTTGTCCATGGTCAAGTCCGGTAGAAGTCCCATCCGATGAAGGGAAAGACATCAACAACAAATGAAGATCAGGTCTGATTTGGGTAACAGACACCCTGTAACCATTGACCAGCTCGTGATGCCTGCCGTAGAACTTCTTGAGGGATGACCACAACCTAAAATCTGTCTACAAATCACTCAAATCCTTCATAAAGTGGACTTGTAATGATATGTTTAGTTGCTCATTCACTATACATTCGAGATATTCATCTTGAATTGAAAGTTAGGGCTCCATAGATCATAATCTCTATTGTTTTATTCTTGTGAATTACATTGTATGTATTTTTCTACTTCAGGTGGCAGAGAAGTTACAACAAAAAGACAGCTAGATGGTCTGTGCAGCCTGTTAAAGCTGACAAGTCATATTCCTATGTTCCAAGACTATTAAGGGTCATCATTTGTATGAGACTGCAAGATAATGAAGGAATGAATTAATGTGTGCAGTTGGAAGTAGATGATCCCAGAAGAATCTCGGTCCATCTTGCACCAATTCCACAACCTCCAACTCGGGATGATATTGTAGCATCTCAGAAATCCAGATTTGAAGACCAAGACAAAACAATTGACTAAATTGTCGCATAAAATAAATTTAGATTGTCACTCTTTGTTTTTCCTGGTCTAACAGAAGTTCTGCACATTTAGAGCAGAAAAGTACCCAAGTCAGGATAATGGGCATTACAAATTGTCCAATGCACAATAATGATAACACTCAGTGTGTTGGTCTAGTTAGTACAAACCAGGACAACTTTTTAGGACCTCACAAGAAACATCTCTGCCAAGTTTGGTTAAATTCTGTTCGGCTGTTCTCAAGAAGAAGATGAAAATGTTGTTTCCCATAGGGTTTCAATGCAAACTTTGACCTCCGCTGGTGACCATTTTGAATTTTCAAATGGCGCAAACAGTAACAACACATGTTAAAGACATTCATAGGAACATATATACCAGATTTCAATTCAATCCCTTCAGCGGTTCTTGAGAAGAAGTTTCTTGAAAATCGACCAATCAGAATTTTCAGTCACATGGTGGCCATGTTTTTTGACGAATCTGCACAAAAGTAACAACTCTTGTGTAGGACCTCATAGAAAACATCTCTGCCAAGTTTGGTTTTGAATTATATAAAAGACTGTCAGTCCATCTTAGAAGAAGTTGTCAGTGCTGATAGAACAAAAAATAATAATAAGATGGCAAAACTTTCAAATTAAATTTACAATTCCAACTGACCAACTTGTGAAATGAACAACTCATTAGGGTTGATTTATTTTTTATTTTTGGTGTTTTAACGCCACTTTCAGCAATATTTCAGCTATATCATGGCGACCAGTTTTAGTGGTGGAGGAAACCAGAGTACCCAGACAACCACCGACCATAGGAAAGCAAGTGGTAAACTTTATCATTAGGGTATATGGGATAAAATACAAAATATTTCATGAACAAGTTTTAATTAAATCGTCTAGGAATGAAACCCTTGTATTGTCCATATAGATCAGGATATGTGTCCCTAATTTTCCAAGTACAACAGCTTGGGATCACACGTCTGACCCCAGCTCCAAGTCGGCCATGTGCCCAAATGGTATACTGGCGGTAGGCTGCATACCTATTGGATCTGTTGTAATCCTCGTCATGGGGCATTACTACAAGTTCCTCTCGAAACATTCTAGCAATCCCCAACACTTCCTCATCAAGGACAATCCGATCAAAGTCCTGTAATAAAGACAAGAGATTTAATAAAAACAGAGTAAAGACAGATGGTTATACATTCATCTAGAAAAATGAGCTTTATTTAAAAAAGAAATATAATTCATTATAGGTGAAATAGTTTGCACAAATTCAGTTTAGAGAAATAAAAAAAAGTCTTATTTTGGAAGGAAAGATTTTCTCGTGGGACTTTCTTATGACCACAGTTTTATTTCGTTTTTTTGTTGGTATATGGGAGAACCATTTTGGTCTTGCAAATTTTTTTTTATCAATTTACCTCTCAAGCTATTCAATTTTAATTTTATGGTTTTTTTCCTAAAAAATATTTTGATTCTGAATCTTTGGCTGGACAGGAGAAAAAAATATATTCCGACTTGACATTTTCACAGTATAATCATATACTTGTCAATTTCACAGTATAATCGTATACAAAATTTTGAAGAGAAAAAAATTATTCCAGCACTTCGCCAATCCAATTAAAATTAGATCTACGCACTTGCTCCCTATTTTAGATCTAATTATACCCCCGCTCCCCGAAGGGGGAGGGGGGTATACTGTTTTACCTCTGTCCGTCCGTCCTTCCAAAATATTTTTCGTCACATTTTTCTCAGCAACTATTGATGGCAGAAATCTGATATTTGGTCACAAGCTTCACATAGGTATGCCATATCGTGGGAAGCGTTTTTGGAACCATCAGATTCCTACTTCTTGTTTGCCGACTTGGTTGGTTTTTATCCACATTGAACATATATGCACATTTTTCTCAACAACTATTGATGGCAGAAATCTGGTATTTGGTCACAAGCTTCATATAGGTACCCCATATCATGGGAAGTGGCAGGGGTATCATAAGTGAGAATTAGATCACAGTTCACCTTGTTTTAATTAGATTGGCACTTCGCCGGAAAATAAGAAAATATGATTTCTGTGGCGTCTGAAAAAAACATTTCTACGTGACATAGCCCCCTTCAAGGTAAATGGTCAGTCCCATATTATTTTGCAGCAACTGTCTTGTGGAACTAGAAGTAAGGTCTCTTTTGTTTCTAATCCAGCCCAAATTTCTCTGAAACATTCCAGTCAATTAACAAATAAAACAACACTGGCTACGTCATTCGTTTTTATCAGACATGTCAGTATTTCACTGTGTTCTACATGTATGTCTGTTTTCATATTGTCGGTAAACTGGCTAAAATAAATTAATTTAACACGTGTATCAAAATCTCGGGGAACAACTTCATAACTTATAAGAAGAAAAAAACTAATTTAGTTATTTTATAACGCCGGCAAAAATTTCCGATCGAAAATACGTAGTTGAGCTTGTCCCCATAGGGTGCCTCCTGGCATGTTTTCAATGGTTATCGTGGAAATATCGGCTGAATCTGTTAAGGCATGTAGTTTTCATCAAAGAAAATCTATTCCTGATAAAGATATTATTTATTCTACGTCTTTTAGATACAATCGGTTCGCAAATAGCTTTTTTCCTCAACTTTTATAGAAACTTACCTCAATATCCATGCTGCAGCATCCGGGCTACTGACATAAAAATAGATAAATAAATAGAGTTGGCCTCGCCCAGGTCTGTGCATAATTAATTAGCTTCCGGTAACGATGGTCAGCTTTTTTAGTCGAAAAAACAACGTTTCGGAGCGTATTCATCAATAATTCAGTGTTTAATCTTCATTTTATGAAGGTCAGTACGGAAATCGACAATAATTTTGGGTATGAAAAAATTACGCAGCTGGTAGACAATATCCCTTTAAAGTACCAGTTTTAAATCACAACTAATTCCAACAGACAGGTACGTGATGAAGTGAATATAGTCAATGTTCAGATTACCCATCTATTGGATTTTCATTTTGGCATTTACTCAATATTTCGTAAATCAGGTGCCCTAAGAGCACGAAGAAACAATGGAATGCGTTCAAATTATGTTTTTTCTAAACACGGTTTCCGAAGTCGGTAATAGGGTTAGGGTTATGGTGTTTAACGCCACTTTCAACATTATTTCAGTTATATCGTGGCGGTCAGTTTTATTGTTGGAGGAAAGTGGAGTACCCGGAGAAAACCACCGACCTGCCGCAAGTCACTGACACACTTTATCACATGAAATTGTATCGAGTACACCTCGCCTGAGTGGGTTACGAACTCACAACGTTAGTGGTAATCCAAATTTGGTAATAAAATTATTGTGCAAATAACAATATGGATAAATTAAAGATTGTTTTTGACGGAAGAACACCATGTATATCACCCTCATTAGCTTTTCTCACGTTCCCACTGACCTCCCATAATCCACCGCAATAATAACACCAGGAAAAAGAACATGAACCTTTAACTTTATATTGCAAAGGAAGGCCACGACTGAAAGCAAGAGGAATTACAAGCACAAAAATGTGTGTTTATAAAAATGGCTAAACAAATATAAACTAACAATATAAAAATATTCACACAAATTCGCTTCATATTTATCAGATAACATGCACAATACAATAAAAGAATCATTGAATGTTCGCAGTAAAAAAAAACGGAAGCTGAGATGGTATATGTAAATCAAGTCAATTTTCACACGTGGCCAATAGTTTTCGATACCAATTTACATGATAAAGTTTGTCTGTGACTTGCGGTAGGTCGGGGTTTTCTCCGGGTACCCCTGTTTCCTCCACCAATAAAACTGACCGCAACGATATAACTGAAATATTGTTGAAACACCATAACCCACCTGCCCACCCCTATGTAAAGGTAGACATGACTGACTTATCAAACTTTCTTGTTGATAAAATAATTTTGAATCGGTTGAATCAGAATTACAGTGTCTCGACTAGTGCATATGTGCTTCAATATAATCTTGTGATTGTTAGCCGTCCACATGTTTTTTTTTAATGCTTGCAAGTAGTTAGAACACTGGAGTAGGGATTGCCTAATTCTCAAGAATTAGTCTGTTTTAATGCAGTTTAAAATCTGGAGTTGTTTGGAATTACTTGGAATTTCAAATATACCAAAATGGCGGTAGGTAGGCTAGATTCTTTGAAGTCTTCGTATAACTTCTAGAACACTAACCTTGTTGGTGGTATTTATGGACAATGTTATGTTCCTTATGTGGTAGTTACAATACATTTATTATTTGCCACTAGTGAACCAGGAACTGCTTATTCCTCTGAAGCATCCAGTTCAATCCCAGTTTTAGGGCTATTGGCGTTTTACAACACTTTCAACAATATGTCAGTTACTAGTATATCGTGGTGGTTTGTTTTATTGGTGAAGGGAAGAAAACACCGACTTGTCCCTAACCAACATCGGTCAATTTCAGGATCTGAATCGACGTGTTGTGATAAATAACCAACTTTTTACCAAGTCAAACAGGTAAGATATTTGAAAGGGGTCCCAGAAACTTTATTATGTCAATGACTAAAATAAAACTGAAGCCATTAGAACTCAAAATCATATGTGAAATAATTCAAACCAGAGCAGAGATACAGACAATGACTAAAACTAAAAATGATTAGTGTCCATCAAAAGTCATTACAAGGTAGAATCTGTTCAACAAGAGCAAGAAGAAATATCATAAGGCAATTGGAGAATAAAACCCCCATTACAATCAGACTTGTATAAACATTGTTATCCGATATTGGTTGTATTGCTCTCAAAGATTGTTGAATTATTTGGCTTTCCAATCTTATGGATTTTTAAAGCATACCTGATAAAGATTATTCCAGGAAAACATCTAGCGCACTAATTAGATAATTTACGTTTTCATTACCATCACTGGGTCGTCTCGATACCTCTGCTGGTGGACTATAATCATACTTCAAGGGTCGTCTCGATACCTCTGCTGGTGGACTATAATCATACTTCCAGGGTCGTCTCGATACCTCTGCTGGTGGACTATAATCATACTTCCAGGGTCGTCTCGATACCTCTGCTGGTGGACTATAATCATACTTCCAGGGTCGTCTCGATACCTCTGCTGGTGGACTATAATCAGACTTCCAGGGTCGTCTCGATACCTCTGCTGGTGGACTATAATCATACTTCCAGGGTCGTCTCGATACCTCTGCTGGTGGACTATAATCATACTTCCAGGGTCGTCTCGATACCTCTGCTGGTGGACTATAATCATACTTCCAGGGTCGTCTCGATACCTCTGCTGGTGGACTATAATCATACTTCCAGGGTCGTCTCGATACCTCTGCTGGTGGACTATAATCATACTTCCAGGGTCGTCTCGATACCTCTGCTGGTGGACTATAATCATACTTCCAGGGTCGTCTCGATACCTCTGCTGGTGGACTATAATCATACTTCCAGGGTCGTCTCGATACCTCTGCTGATGGACTATAATCATACTTCCAGTAAAATATTCTTACACATTGTAAATACACGTTGGATGTGTTCGCTGATTCATATATGTATTCGCCGTCAGTAGTTCAAAGATTATTCCATTCTGATTGGTTCCGAGGTACCAGACATCAACTATTTTCTCAAGCTAATTAAACATTATTTCTGCAGTCAATTTTACAACTACATGTACACATGCTATTTAGAAATTATAAAATGGACGAAAATTCTAGGCCAAGAAAACAAGCAAGATTAGATACATTTCTTATTCCTCGACGAGACGAGAAAAGTCAAAGGTAAACTAAAAAGATAAATTCAATCAATACTTCGAATAATTAATTTAACAATTGATCTCATTTATAAAACATACAACGAAAACCTATAACGAGAGAATCAGATGATGAAACTGAGACAGTGTGGAGAAACTTGAGTATCCCAAGAAAATGGTCACTTCTCTTTCAATAATCGTTCAAATAGTTCTTGAATTCGAAATTCTGCAATTTCATATGAAAAAAAAATATAAGTTTGATTTGTATACAAATACCCGAAAATGTTGCCTTTTACTTTTCAAGTAAAGATCAGTAAAAATACGCGTTGGTATATTGTACATTAAAATACAAAAGTAACATATTAATAAAAAAAAAAAAATCAGCGGCAATTTATTTGTAACAATCTCTGCATCTGCCCGAGGTATCTGCACAAGAAAGTGTGAACAAATCCTTTGTCCGGGTACGTTTATATTATTTAAATCTACCAATGGATGTCTGTACTTTTTTTTTTACACATTTTTAACAAAAAATTCTGACTACAATTTATTTGTAATAAATTAATATCTACAACTGCACATGAAAGTGTGAAAATAATCTCGACAAAATGGTTTATGCATATCTCACACCTGATTTCCGTAAGCATATTTCTCGAGAACTTTGATACATTTTTTGTTTGTTTGATCTTTTAGTGTAATGAGGTTTTTACGCCTGTTGCTCAAACACTTGATGTCCGTCCGTCTGTAAGATTTCTGCAATTCGCAAAAATCTTGCATTTATTATTGTTGACATCAGTTACGTCTAGTACAGTTGAAAGAGCCAACTCATCGCTACGATTTATAAAGAATTCTTTCCGCAGTACAATGGGGGAGGATCGTTTTAATGCCCTAATTTTGTTATATGTTCATAAAGACATTGAAATTGTCATTTCGAAAGTTGTGGAAATGTATGCAAGACAATATCCAAGGCGGATGATATTGTTTAATCCACTTTCCGAGTGACTTGTTTGAAATGATCTTGAGACAATAGTATATATGTAGCTATAAGTTTTCCAGTTTGCTAACATGTGTTCCAAAAATGAGTTATTCTTTTTATTTTGGATATTTTTGTTAAATTTGTAACTTCAAGATAAAAATTAAAGCTTGTGTTATTTTGACCACAATGAATCCTATTATTACAGTGGCAGCAATCTTATCTGAAACTGTTCAAAAGCCAAAATGAATAGTAATGATATTAGGAGTAAATTTGGGATATCATTCTAACAAAGCTCTACCCATTGATAAACGATCAGTATACTAGTACTGTCCGTCCGGATGAAGCATTTCGTTTCGCCGTTGGTTCATTCATTGAAAACGTATGATTCGTTCTTGTTTATAGACAAGCAAAGACGAATATGTTAACATTACTGCTGCATGAAACGATTCTGATCATCTAATTTAGTTACGTTAGCTAATCAGAAATCAACAACAAGTTCATGTATTGACAATTTCCGCTTTTGTTTGTCTATAAACAAGAACGGTCGAATCATATGTTTTCAATGAATGAATCAAACGACGAAAAGAAAAGCTCCATCCGGACGGGCAGTATTAACTAGAACCACCCGATAGGACAAGCACCGAAAGTACAGACCAATTAGTGCAATGAGGAATGTGTTAATGATTGATTGATTTTTGGTGTTTTAACGCCACTTTCAGCAGTATTTCAGCTATATCGTGGCGACCAGTTTTAGTGGTGGAGGAAGCCGGAGTACCCGGAGAGAACCACCGACCCTGGGCAAGCAACTGGTAAACTTTATCACTTGCGACTGCGAGTCGAGTGCACCCTTTTTTGTAATTTACAAAGCTGGGCGCGAACCCACGCCGTATTGGTGATAGGCTTGTATGAGCTGTTAGATCCAACGACCTAACTCATTGAGCCATTCGGACCCCAGGAATGCGCTAAAACTAAACCAATAGTTCTTTGAAGGGTTAAAATATGTGATCGATCAGTCATGAGTTGAACAATTCGCATCACGGTTGTTAAAAAAAAGGTTTTACTTCAGGTTCTTATAATCTGACAAAAACTTACTGCTAACAATTATCCGACAAATTAAGACTCAAAGTAAAGTTTATTTGGTCTGATAAAAATGGTGTGGTTGGTTCAAAATTGTCGTTCAAATAAATGTCTGTAATTCCTCAAACCCCCAGAGCTTAGGGGGGAGGGGTTTCGCCCCCCTGGAACCCCTACTAGGGCTCTGCCCTGGACCCGCTGGGGACCTTAAGCGGTCCCCAGATCCCTCTCCTACTCACGCCCCCCCCTAATCCCAAATCCTGGATCCGCCCCTGATGAAGGGTACGCTTTGAAGCGGAATGGCCTTCCTTCTTTTTTTTTATTAATTTATTGTGTTTTACCTTTCTTTTTCTTTTCTTTTTATTTGTTTTTATTGTCAGTTTTGAAAATTTCCTCCACTTTCCCCTACCGGTCCACCACCGAAGCCTGTCCTGCCACGCTTTGCGGTCCTTTCCTGAAGCTTCCTTTCCAACTTTACAGTTCATTTCCAAACTTCATAATGTGCATATAAGAGATGTTATTTCAATCATTTTGTCACATTGATTGGTTGATTGTTGTTTAACGTCAATTGAGTTTAAAATGTATCGGTATATTTTGTTTGATGTGAGTTACAAGCAATGTAATTTCACTGGATTTTATTATTTTATTAATTTGTTAACAATTCATCTTTTTCTTATTGTTTTCTAAGAAAAATGGGGGTGGGGCAATTGCCTTTTTGTCTCCCAATCAGCTATTACGCCATTGTACTGTTTGTTTTATTCCCGGGATGTTTTATTTCTTCTTCACGGTCATCGATTTGATATTATCATATGAATAGGAAGCGGAAGTGGAGTATACTTCGCGGACAAGTCAAAACAAAGCTGACGTCATTTTTACAACAAACTAAGACCAGACACTTGTTTATGTTTCTTAAAACTTGATAAATGGCAGCAGAATCCCCTAGAAGACACCTTAAGTTCGTTAATAATGTAGTGAGACCACAGGCTTTTAGGTATGTTTTCATTAAAACACATTTATTTCGAATAAATGAGTGCAGAAATAAAAACCTTTGTCCAAGAATTAAGACAAATCTGGCTGAAGTTACTGAATTATTGTAAATCTATATATTGTATTAATATAATATTAAGAACATGTGCTACCTGAGATACGAGCTGTTAATATTGGATCACTAGAAAGAGGTTTTTTTTATCGTGAATTTAAAAGTCGTGTGCTTGAAATGACCTCACAGTTTTTACAAGGTTTTTTGTTTATTGTGTTTGACATGTCTGATAATGATGCCTCAGGGTCATTTACCTGTATTGTAGTGTGAAAGAATATAAAACTATATAACATTTTTATTAATATTTTCAAAATATGAGCACATATGTTACAAGTAACAATAAATAAATAAATAATTATTACATTAAGTCACTACAAACGTTCATATATTTCTATTGCTAGTAAAGAAAGCCTCATGTTGTCGATAGTTTTGACCTCCATGGGTTGACTTCTTGCCAGTTCTTCCATTGTATCTTTCTTCTCTGCTAATGTTTTCTTTAAGTCTTCCTTGTTCATTCTCATAATAGTCTGCATTACATTCTTTACATTCAAAGCTTTTTCGATTCTCGGATCTTCTTGTTCCTGGTGAACTGGTTCTTGCCTGTGTTCTTCAATACGTCGTTTCCTATATTGATATTGTGTTTCATCATCTGTTCTGGTGCACTTGATGCTGTGACCACTGCCAGGGTTGTCTACAGGAAGTTGCACTGCACGTTTGTTGATGAGTGTTCACGCCATAGGCTTGATACTAAGTCTTTTGCCTTGGTAATTGCCTTTATTTCTCCAGACTGTGAAAATACCTTAAATTAACTAAAAGCTAAATAATTTTATATTATATCTAATTAGTATTGTTGTTGACAACATGTCAATCTTGTAAAAACACAAACCCATGCTGTCAAAAATGAAACCATGTAATTACTTTTTTTTTTATTCAAAAGTGATTTGAAAAGACATTAAATATCATCTATGTTTATTACTTATCTTAAAAATATTATTTAATTTCAATATTTATTATAACAATATTCTTTCTTTTTTTTTTACAATACTCATATATTTTTTTGTACCAGTATTGTGGACAATGTTGTCGCCAAGTTCAAATGATTCCAATGCTCGTATACGAGTAAGAGTATTGTCCACAATACTCTTATAAAATTATATACGAGTATTGTACAACGGTGATACTAAACAGAGTCGACTAGAGTCAACTAGTGAAATAATGCAAAATAAACATGTAATGGTATTGCATTACTTTGAAGATGATATTTATAAG
Organism: Bathymodiolus brooksi; assembly: GCA_963680875.1. Lineage (NCBI taxonomy): Eukaryota > Metazoa > Mollusca > Bivalvia > Mytilida > Modiolidae > Bathymodiolus > Bathymodiolus brooksi. Next base: position 19,638,339 of record OY804580.1, read on the forward strand.
TTAATTTGATTGATGTTTTAGTTCTCACGGAGTGAAAATATACAAGAAAGATCGGCGTGATTTGATCCAGTCAAATCGGCCCCAGTTAAATCGGCCCTAGTCAAATCGGCCCCAAAAATTTTTTTAGAAAAGAATAAATAAATAAAAATTATGTATTAATATAAATTAATATTTTTGGTTAAAAGATGTAAAATTTAAATTTTATTGATGAGCGGATTCTTTTATTTTCGCATCAATGGTAAACATTTACTGGTACAAAACACAACTGTACTAGACAGTTTTAATTCTTCAATAATTAAAACGTATTGGATGTATTTAATTATTTTGTTGAATAGTGACCAAACAATTTAAGAAATATTTAACTTTGCATGTTGACAATAGTAAACAACAAAAATGGTGGACATGTGATTTCCCGGTCTGAAAAAAGAGTGAAACACATTGTTCTTGTTTATAATGCACACCCCTCCTGCAAAATAAAGAATTTATGTAAAATCCAGCACATTATGCACCAGTAATTACAGACATATTATCAAATTAAATAAACAACATAATAAAATAATGATTTGATTTGGAATTAAATAAACAACACAATTAACAATACATATCAAATTAAATAAAAAAACATATACAATGATTTGATCTGGGGCCGATTTGACCTGCTACATTTCCGGTTTACCAAAATTGAGAGAGTAACTTTTATAGTTCCTTTCGACTGAGATACGAAATATTATTTTTGCCAAATAACTCATAAGTGGTATTTGAGTATTAAATCATATTTTTAAAGCACATGCATGTTGAAATTTAGGTCAGATTCATGTTTGTCAAAGCAAAATAAAAGCGCTTATACATTTAAAATCAATATCGGTCAAGGACATGAAAATGCTTGACGTATCTGAAGTTCACTAAATGAACACATGAGATGATGATACATACATAAAATACAAAATCAATGTATAGGATTTTTATTTAAAGCCAAGTGTTTTAATTATGAAAGACTGACAAGTTTTACACATGCACAAATTTTTTGTTTTGATTTAACTATTTTAATCTTTAAATAAAGGCCAATATGTATTTTATAGTGTCTTGTTTATTTAACCTCGGCTGGATATTGATTGAATTAATGGTACGTCAAGGTCATGAGCAATGTTGGGGTGGGCCCTCCCTTTCCCTTATTTGAAAAAAATTAATGTTTTATTCTTTAGCTTTCTCGAAGAAATTAAGCTTAATACATTGGGACTTGTTGACCTACCAAGATGTCCTCTTAGGTAGTCCGCAATCATTTCTATTTACATATTATTTATTTAATTTTTTTTTATTATGGTCCGTGATCAGACATGGGGTAATTTGTAATGGTAATCAGTTGTAATCGATTACATTTTTTCATGTAATAGCATGTAATCTGTAATCAAACATTTTTTAGATTACATGTAATCGTAATGTAATCGATTACATTCATGTTGACCCTGTAATCGTGATTACTTTCTGATTACATTTAGATTACATTCCTTCATTTTGACTTCTTTTGTCTTAACTGAAACATATATCTCCTTAGATATTTAATGTATGATTTATGTAAATGAATTTTCTTAATGAAATTTATTAAACAAATAATGTAGAATGGCTTACTAGAAAAAATGTAATAAAGTTTATTGACATCTAAATAAAAAAATATGTTATGAAATTCAATTGTTAAAAACTCCAAAAAATCTATTAAAATAAAGTGGCAATCACAACATGATCAAAAGATATTATTCTATGTTTAATTGCAATCAAAACTATAACAGCTACAAAAAGTATTAAGTATTAATTATGGCTTCAAAGACTTGATATCAAAACAAATAATGTCTCAATTTCAATTTCTTTAGGGTTTCAAAATTTTAGTGAAAACAGTTCGTCGGCTTGTGTAGGAGGTTATGGTGTTTAACGCCACTTTCAACGATATTTCAGTTATATCGTGGCTTGTGTAAAACACAACAAGCTCTAAAATTTTAAATTATCGGACACAACTTTCAAAATTTCATATATGAAATTGCTCCTATGAAAGATTATCACCATGTCCTCATGATTCCCATAAGATAAAGAAATATTTTATATGAACCAAACCATAGGTATCTCATGAAGATTTCTTATACAAGTATAAAAAGAGATCTAAATTTCAATAAAGATATTATATAAAAAGCAATATGTAAATTATAATTTTCAGAAACATTTATTTATGATACTCATAGTAGAATAACAAAATATTTTCAATCATAGCAAGTTGTAATATTTGTAAAATTTTGGATTTGGGGCTTGTATCTGATATTCAGAGATATGTGATATTTCTGCTTCTTATTTTGATGAAGATTTTCCTTCTAATATTGAATTATATGATAATTTTCATTATTTGTGGGTTATAGTAATACTACGCAACTTGTAATGGATATTTTATTAAATCTATTTACATAAATTAAGGATTTAGACTGAGAAATTGTACCTATTTTTAAGCAAGTTTTTAGAACCAGAATGACTTGTTTTTGCATCTTCTGAATTATATATCAAGGACACACATTAAAATGGTGTGAAATTTAGTAATGGTGATTGTAACAATGTTACATAATTTGGTGTCATTAGACCTTAATTACAAATCTGTGGCACTGGTTAACTGCTAGTTTATTATCCACAATAAACTTTTGACAGGATGTTTGAAATTATTTGATATATATTATTAAAATGTGCAAATGTATGTTATACAGTGTAATATTTACTAATAGTATAAGATGGAATGAATATTGGTCATAGTAATAAGACACAACATATTTTATTTTACGAAAAAAGGAAAATGAGAATTGCTGTTTATAATTTACAATGTACTGTATGTTATTGCATCATGCAATGATCACATTAAACTGAATTGTAATTCATAGTTCTGAGTCAGAAATACAATAAATAAGAGATATTGGACAGATGCACATGAGAAAAAATAACATAAAATAATAATATATTGGTTGTCATGACATTAAATGTAATCAGTAATGTAATCGATTACATTTACAAAGTAATTGTAATTTAATCGATTACATTTGAAAATTGATGTAATCGTAATGTAATGTAATCATAAAAATTGCAAAGTAATTGTAATGTAATCGATTACATTTGAATGTAATTAACCCCAAGTCTGTCTGCGATTAAAAAGTTTATTATAAAAAAGGAATGAAAAAAATAATAGTTTATTTTAAAAAAGAAGTATAAAAAGTATATAATATAAAGTAAAAAAAAAATTAATAGTCATGATAAAAAAGTGATAAAATCCTGTAAAAGTTATGACCACATAAACATCCTGCACGAGGATCGGGATATCCATTATGGTTCGCGATTAAAAAGTTTATTTAAAAAAAAAGTATAAAAGTATTGAGTATAAAAGTTACTTGTCTCTATTTTCGTAAATCGGAAGTAAATCGTGCCGATCTTTCTTGTATATTTTCACTCCGTGAGAACTAAAACATCAATAAAATTAACTTGTAAATATTATTTAAGTCATTTAATATCATCTACAAAGTAATGCAATACTTTTACATGTTTATTTTGCGTTATTTCACTACTAGTTGACTCTAGTAGACTCTAGTCGACTCTGTTTAGTATCACCCTTGTACAATACTCGTATACCAGTATTGTCAATACATAATCAAATTGTATTTAAGTATTGTCAATTATTATTGATCTTGGCCCCAAGCTGTCATTGTTGATTGAAGTCAGACGTGTCAACCACAATAAACAATTACATGTTTACATAGCATTGTAAATTTAGACTTACACCAAGCTGTCATCAACAGGGATGGATTCAGGATTTCAAGTCAGGGGGTATGCAGTTAAAAATTTGCGCCGAGCGGAGGGGGGCGCGAAAAATTTTGGGGTATTTCGTGTGAAAAATCACAATTTTATGCAAAAATCATATTTTTTCCAATTTTAGGAGGGGCATTAAATAACAATCACTCACTAAATTGTATTGATAATGCTATTAGGAATCGTCACAAATTATAATTCTTATAAATTGTGCCTTATTTTTTTCCATATTATATGTATTAAAAATCATCCATGAAAAATAGTAAAAATTATACACCTTAGTATTAACTGGCTATAATAGTAAGTTAATTTCCCCCAGAGACACGAAGCGGAGGGAAATGGGTAAGATTAAGGGGGACAAATAACTTACTATTGTCGCAATAACCAGTAAGCATAGTATTTTTAATGTTTTATTGTACGTATTATTATTAGTTATATTTCATTTTGGACGCAGAATCTCTTTGAGACGGGGTTATAATAAAATTATCACATTATCCTTTTATTTTTTCAGTGACAAGACTGTTATGGAAAATGTGGTCGATTTCATATCAGATGTTGTACCACAGGTAGCTTAATTAAAGTTTTTGCTAATTAATTAATTAAAAAAAATTAAAAGTTGTACCATGTTTCAAATGGTACATTTTGTAATTTATATGCAGCAATAAAACTTAAAAAAAAAGTCTTGAAAACATTTCACTGACTATTTTAGTTGTTTAAATATTACTGTAATTAATATTATCCAGTAGACAGGAACGCAAAAGGTTTCGCCCCATCTTATTTGTGTGACTTGTTACCTCCTCTTGTTTGCGATGTTACCAACCACCCTGTTTGCAACAAAAATAAATACAGACAGTGAAACTGATCCAAGATGTTGTTTATTGTTCTACCAATCGTTGTTGTTCATCCTGTCTATCATAAATCTTTGGAACAGTCTAAACAACGAGACCAGAAATGTCCAAACACTTAAAACTTATAAGAGCATCTTAAAAAAGTTGTTTTAGCTAAAATTCCAGGACGTTTCTAAGTTGTGGATAGAAGATCCAATATCTTATATGCAAGATTGCGTAGTAATTTAGCTCGCTGAAATATTATCTATTTCACTCAAATATAATAACAGATTCCAGATGTGTTATGTTTATATTACCCATAATTCATTGGTTTCTGAAATGTTATGTTTATATTACCCATAATTCATTGGTTTTCAACATGAATTATGTATTTTGCTATTTCCAGGCCTACAGTGGAAGTCAGAAAGTTGATGATAAAGAGAAGATCCTGTGGATGAGGTTTGAAAGGAGTGATATCAATGGTAAAAATAACTTATATTACACAGTTTAAAAAACTTACACTATGAACATAAAGATTACTAGATGCCAAAATTTATAACTTTTTAGTTTTATATAGGTAATGTCTTAACTAGCTGCAGAACCATAGCCCTTTATGGTCCTTTTTTTTCTTTTTCTTTTTTTTTGGCGGACCATAGGGCTACGGATTTCACCCTATAAAAAATTTGCGGAACTGCGACCAGGAATTCGTCGCACCTTTCAACAGTAATTTTCACAACAAAATGCTGTGTGAAAGCGGAGTCATGTGAATAACTCGTTTCGTTACATATTTATCTATCGCTTTTCATATTTACTTACTTATTATTATTCATTTCTAGCTCATTATAATAAAAAATGTTTCGATATTAACTAATTTCACCTACTTAGTCCCGCCATCTTGTCTTTGTGGTATTCTCGCTTTGAGGTCACATGACTTTTTAGAAATGACTCTAACAGGAAAACACGTGTTCAGTATTTTTACGTTTTAGCGGAGGTTTTGCATGGCGATTTTTTTTTTTTTAATAAAATATTTATTCAACCTAGAGGGAAATATTTTACATATATTAGCCAGAAATGTTATTTTCTTCTATGATTATTCCAACTGAGGCGAACTCTCATTCAACATTTTCAAGTTTTCCATGTAAACAAACCGAACACGTGTTTTGCTGTTAGAATCATCTCTCAAAAGTCATGTGACCTCAAAGTGAGAATACCACAAAGACAAGATGGCAGGACTAAGTAGGTGAAATCAGTTAATATCGAAGCATTTTTAGTTCACCTGGAACAAAGGTCCAGGTGAACTATTGCCATCACTTGGCGTCCGTCGTCTGTTGTCTGTAAACTTTTCACATTTCAAGCTTATTCTCCGAAACCACTGGGCCGAATGGAACCAAACTTAGCAGGAATGTTCCTTGGATGGTCCTCTACAAAGTTACTGTTTTTCGTTCCAGTCGGATATTCAATATGGCTGCCAGGGCCAATAATATGCTCTGATTGGCTGAAATTTCAAAGATCTTCTTCTCTGAAACTAATGAACTGACTGAACCCAAACTGTAAATGAAAGATCATTGGAATGTCCATTACCAAGTTTCTGTTTTTTATGCCGATCGGAAATCCAAGATGGCCGCCATCGCAGGACATAGATTAACATTGGACCCTATGGGAAAATGTTCAAATGCCTTCTTCTCAGAAACTACAAATATGATTAAAGCCAAACTGTACATGAATGTTCATTGGACGGTCCTCTACAATCTCAAGGTTTTTTGTTCCGATATGAAATTCAAAATGGCGGCTACGGCAGGACTTAGTTTAACATTGGACCCTATGGGAAAAACGTTTCAAAATGCTTCTTCTCTGAAACCACTTGGACAGTTGAAACCAAACTGCCCAGGAATGATCATTGGAAGGTCCTCTACAAAGTCTCTGTTTTTTATGCCGATCGGAAATCCAAGATGGCCGCCACCACAATACATAGATTAACATTGGACCCTATGGGAAAATGTTCAAATGCCTTCTTCTCAGAAACTACAAATATTATTAAAGCCAAACTGTACATGAATGTTCATTGGATGGTCCTCTACAAATTTTACGTTTTTTGTTCCGATATGAAATTCAAAATGGCGGCTACGGCAGGACTTAGTTTAACATTGGACCCTATGGGGAAAATGTTTCAAAATGCTTCTTCTCTGAAACCACTAGGACAGTTGAAACCAAACTGCCCAGGAATGATCATTGGAAGGTTCTCTACAAATTTGATGTTTTTTATGCCGATCGGAAATCCAAGATGGCCGCCACCACAATACATAGATTAACATTGGACCCTATGGGAAAATGTTCAAATGCCTTCTTCTCAGAAACTACAAATATTATTAAAGCCAAACTGTACATGAATGTTCATTGGATGGTCCTCTACAAACTTTACGTTTTTTGTTCCGATATGAAATTCAAAATGGCGGCTACGGCAGGACTTAGTTTAACATTGGACCCTATGGGAAAAATGTTTCAAAACGCTTCTTCTCTGAAACCACTTGGACAATTGAAACCAAACTGCCCAGGAATGATCATTGGAAGGTCCTCTACAAATTTATGTTTTTTATGCCGATCGGAAATCCAAGATGGCCGCCACCACAATACATAGATTAACATTGGACCCTATGGGAAAATGTTCAAATGCCTTCTTCTCAGAAACTACAAATATTATTAAAGCCAAACTGTACATGAATGTTCATTGGATGGTCCTCTACAAATTTTACGTTTTTTGTTCCGATATGAAATTCAAAATGGCGGCTACGGCAGGACTTAACATTGGACCCTATGGGAAAATGTTTCAAAACGCTTCTTCTCTGAAACCACTAGGACAGTTGAAACCAAACTGCCCAGGAATGATCATTGGAAGGTCCTCTACAAATTTTATGTTTTTTATGCCGATCGGAAATCCAAGATGGCCGCCACCGCAATACATAGATTAACATTGGACCCTATGGGAAAATGTTCAAATGCCTTCTTCTCAGAAACTACAAATATTATTAAAGCCAAACTGTACATGAATGTTCATTGGATGGTCCTCTACAAATTTTACGTTTTTTGTTCCGGTATGAAATTCAAAATGGCGGCTACGGCAGGACTTAGTTTAACATTGGACCCTATGGGAAAAATGTTTCAAAACGCTTCTTCTCTGAAACCACTAGGACAATTGAAACCAAACTGCCCAGGAATGATCATTGGAAGGTCCTCTACAAAATGAATGTTTTTTATGTCGATCGACAATCCAAGATGGCCACCACCGCAATACATAGATTAACATTGGACCCTATGGGAAAATGTTCAAATGCCTTCTTCTCAGAAACTACAAATATTATTAAAGCCAAACTGTACATGAATGTTCATTGGATGGTCCTCTACAAACTTTACGTTTTTTGGTCAGATATGAAATTCAAAATGGCGGCTACGGCAGGACTTAGTTTAACATTGGACCCTATGGGAAAATGTTTCAAGACGCTTCTTCTCTGAAACCACTAGGACAGTTGAAACCAAACTGCCCAGGAATGATCATTGGAAGGTCCTCTACAAATTTTATGTTTTTATGCCGATCGGAAATCCAAGATGGCCACCACCGCAATACATAGATTAACATTGGACCCTATGGGAAAATGTTCAAATGCCTTCTTCTCAGAAACTACAAATATTATTAAAGCCAAACTGTACATGAATGTTCATTGGATGGTCCTCTACAAATAATACGTTTTTTGTTCCGGTATGAAATTCAAAATGGCGGCTACGGCAGGACTTAGTTTAACATTGGACCCTATGGGAAAAATGTTTCAAAACGCTTCTTCTCTGAAACCACTTGGACAGTTGAAACCAAACTGCCCAGGAATGATCATTTGAAGGTCCTCTACAAGGTTTATGTTTTTTATGCCGATCGGAAATCCAAGATGGCCACCACCGCAATACATAGATTAACATTGGACCCTGTGGGAAAATGTTCAAATGCCTTCTTCTCAGAAACTACAAATATTATTAAATCCAAACTGTACATGAATGTTCATTGGATGGTCCTCTACAAACTTTACGTTTTTTGTTCCGATATGAAATTCAAAATGGCGGCTACGGGAGGACTTAGTTTAACATTGGACCCTATGGGAAAAATGTTTCAAAACGCTTCTTCTCTGAAACCACTAGGACAATTGAAACCAAACTGCCCAGGAATGATCATTGGAAGGTCCTCTACAAATCATTTGTTTTTTATGCCGATCGGAAATCCAAGATGGCTGCCACCACAGGTCATAGTATTAACACAGGACCATATCGGGAAAATACAGAAATATCTTCTTCTCTGAAGCTATTGAACCTAAACTGTGCATCAATCTTTGGAAGGTCCTTTACAAACTTTGTGTTTTTTATGTTGATTGTAATTCCAAGATGACTACCACTGCAGGACATAGTTTTTACATAGGACCAATTGGTTTTTTTTTATAACCAGGTGAACGATACAGGCTCTTGAGAGCCTCTGGTTTATTATAATGAGCTAGAAATTAATAATAATGAGTAAGTAAATATGAAAAGCGATAGATCAATATGTAATGAAGCGAGTTATCCACATGACTCCGCTCTCACAAAGCATTTTGTTGTGAAAATTACTGTTGAAAGGTGCGACGAATTCTTGGTCTCAGTTCCACAAATTTTTGATAGGGTGAAATCCGTAGCCCTATGATCCGCCAAAAAAAAAGGGACCATAAAGGGCTACGGTAAGTATGGTTCCACAGCTATGTCTTAACTTAAGTTTCCTTATTTGATTTTAATATGTTAAATAAAAATTTCATGCCATGAATAATGATGATATGGGTGAATCATTGCCAAAGATGGTGTTAAAAAACAAATATATTTATTCTGGTCTCCCATGAAAACCATTAATTATTTAAAGATTTTTATGACTAATTGATATTAATCAGTATCAACAACAGCAGTTAAAAGGGAAATGCACAAATGTGCTATCAGTTATATACAGTCAAAGGGAGACAATTTAGCACATTCAAGAAAATCTATTTATAGTCTAAATGATGTGATTTTTTTCATGTTAATCATATTAATAATAAAAAAACCATTGCATTAATTTGTTATTTAACAGTAATAATTTGTCTACCTACTTGTACATATATCTACTTATTCTCAGATTAATTTTTAGCTATAGGCAATTTAACAGCATGACAAACATATTTTTTTAACTTGGCCTTACTTTCTGTAAAGATGTACTAACATGTATAAAAAAAAATGGGAAGAATTAATTATAACAGAATATTGATGTTTTCTTAGCTGGATTATTATTTATTTTAATTTTGAAAATTAAAGGCAAAACTAATAAAATAAATAAGGGACTATTATTAATAGAACAGAAACCAATGTTCTAATACAGTGAAACCTGGTAAAACCATGCCCTGAATTAATCAGAATCCCGTATCAGAGCTCCAGATAATTTTCAAGTCCAAAGGGTAATTACCCCCTACTTTTGAAAATGATGGGTATTTGCATATTTCCTTTGCACTGTTGTACTCTCTACTTCAGAAAAGATTGCTTACATGTACACTTTTAAAATTATGTTTGACACAAGTGTTATTCAATAAACGCAGGATGCAAGTGAAATGTATATCTCTGTTTAATTTGACACGATTGTGTCATGTTTATTAGTAAAATGTAAATATGTTGTTTGCTCGTCGACTTCGGCAGTTTTCACAGCCATGTTGACAATGTCATCAATGATTCCTTTAACTATACTGTCACTAGACACAGATGAAACTGTCAGGAACTTAAGTATATAATTTTCCGTAGCACTCTTGCGCTATTCATGTTCTTGCTCAACGTGTTCCCAAATTTACTTTCGTTTTAGTTCTTACTTATTACGTAAACCGCATTTATTTGTAATATTGACCGCGATTGAATGATTTATCGTAAACATCCAATCATATCTCTTTTGACATCGATGTTTAGAAAGGCAAACATTTGGTACCCCTCGGATGTATGCGCTCTCTCCTTCGAAAAGTATAAAGGGAAGTAATTACGGGGAATTTCTCAAAGACAAAAATGTATTGTTATGTACATGACTGTACAAGTACGCTCCGAATTTACACAGCAATATGTATGCGTAATGTGTACACTCTGATCTGATAATACATGCGTTTTTACTCGTTTTCATAGCGTAATAAACACAAATACGCAGCTTATCTGGAGCTCTGCCGTATTAACTACAGACACTCTATTTCGATCACAAAAGTTGGTCCCTAGGTGGTTCGGTTTAGACGGGTTTCATTTTATTATGCAGGTATGATTTTTCTTCAGTTATTTAACTCTTTTCGGCTATTTTCCTCTGAAAGTTGCTGGACATGATCTGAAGGGGGTGTAGATGGTTTCAATTATTTTGTTTTCTAACCAGAACTATCCCTGATAATAATTAAGACAATGAATCAACTGTTTATTTCAGACATAGCTAGAAACCCTGACTTTACAGTTGGTGAAAACAAAGGTATACCTTTACTTCTGATACTAGGTTACAGTAATGGTGTACAGATCTGGAATGTGATGGTATGATTTAATCTTTTATACTTCTCTCTAATATATACTCTTTAGCTGCATCAGTGGTGTAATAGCTAGCACGCTCATCTCCAGTGTCATAGATTGTAGGTACGAGCCTCAGTCAGGTCGAACCAAAAACTATGAAATTAATATTTGTTGCTTCTCCTTTAAGCATACAATTTGAAAATATAAGAGCAAAAACTGGCTAGCTTGTAATCAGTATGATGTGTCCGGTTGGAGAGCAGGCCTCGACATTAACGTTTGTCCGATACCAATGAAAACTGACGTCGGACAAGTAGATCTTGTATCACGGTTGTCCGATGGGATAAGTGAAAAAATTACTGTCCTACCTTTTGAAGATTATTTTCTATGATAAAAATGTGTTGCTTTGTCATTTTTACAGGCTTAAGCTTCATAAATAATTATTATACGCCCCGCAACGAAGTTGTAGGGGGTATACTGGTTTCACCCTGTCCGTCTGTCTGTAGACAAATCCTATGTCGTACGATAACTTGAGTTGTGTTTCTTAGAATCTTTTAAAATTTTATCAGCTGTTTACTGGTGAAGAGAGGAGGATCCCTTTCTTTTTTGACGATTTTCACTTTTGCCGTTCCAGAGTTATTGGACTTGATATGATGGAAAATATGATTTTTACACTTTGTCATATGATAACTTGAGTAGTGTTTCTCAGAATATTTTAAAATTTTATCAGCAGCTTACCGGTGAAGAGAGGAGGATCCCTTTCATTTTTGACGATTTTCACTTTTGCCGTTCCAGAGTTATTGGACTTGATTATGACGGAAAATAGGATTTTTACCCTATGTGACGTCGTATGATATCTTGAATAGTGTTTCTCAGAATGTTTTGAAATTTTATCAGCAGCTTACCAGTGAAGAGAGGAGGATCCCTTTCATTTTTTGTCGGAACAATCAGTAATGTTTTGGTTATGGAAATAGGTTGGACAGATGTGAGGAGCGGGGGGTATATCTTAGTGAGCTGTGCTCACAGTAATACTAGTTTTAATGTGTTTAAAAATATCAGTGTCCAATGAAGTACACTATCACTAATTACAACGATGAACCAAGAGATTTTCCGAACATATACTTGATCCGTATCTTTTCAGCGATTTCATTAAACGACAATTGGCATTAAGTAATTATAATGAAATAGAAATAGATTTGTTTATAGTGTTTCCTTCCCCTACACAATAATTCCCTAGAAATGTAATTACCATGTCCATTGGCATGGATCTATGATATCCCTTGATCTTAGAAAGTACAGATTTACAACAAGTGGCGGAGCTTAATTCAACCAAAAATGTCTGATGCTAATTTCCATTGAGGGACATTCAGTAGCTGATTTTGATACACAATCTGCATTCAATAGATGGTGAACAACGACATTCAAAGCATCCTGGATTCAATCCACATTATGCGATTACCGCTTAGATGGGCCTGCTATTTGAGAACCAAACTTAGAAATTGATGATTAGACAATCATACCATGATGACTTCGATTGATACCAATGACTTTATGTCTAACTTCTAAGTATATGTTAATTTGGCAATTAAAGATGTCATAATCATAATGTCTGTTGGTATTAATAATGACAGGACGAGATAATGCTTGTGAGACAATAACCAAAACATTTTACACAAATTGCTGATACCTATTCTCTGGTTTTTTATAATTTCTATGAATTTTTTTTTGGAGAACTAAAAGATTGAGTCGGACAAGTACTTTTTTTAGTTAGTTGTCCGAAGGGACAAGTTAAAAAAATGTTAATGTAGAGGCCTGGAGAGACATGACTATCTGCCTACTGTTGTTTCAGTGAGCTAGCACTATTAAAATCCAATTAAGAGTGTTGCTATAGTACAAAGTGGACATCATCATCATCTCATCGAATGTATCTTGTTCTCGCCATAATATGGCTGAAAAATGCTCATTTGGCATTAAACGACAATCACTCACTTACTTCTTTACTCTGCACTGACCAAATGTTTAAATCAAGTTATCCATGTAAACAAATTTTCTGAGAAAGAGATAATACGCTTCAACTATACTAAAGGACTGGGAGCTATAAGAGCCAAAATCGGCCCCACCTCAGATGTCGATAAAATTTTCTCCAAAATGTATTCACAATATGTGCTTTTCATAAATAAATACAGTTAGTTAATATGTGCATCTAATTCCTCACAGCGGACCGACAAAGTCATTTTTTTCAGAATACAGAATGTACGTATCATTGTATTATAATATATATGCACATCTTTGAAAAAACAAAGCATAATAAAACTCAATAAACAAAGCATAAATTTGACTTAATATGCAATGTGGATTGATTTCAGGAATAAAAACATGTTCTGAAACTGTATTATGAAATTAAAGTGAACGAATAGTAATGTCACAACATCACCCATTTTCGACGGTTTGTTTCACGTGATAAAATCTCTCATTATTTTGATCGCTTCATTTGTCAGAGGTTATATTATGATGCTGAAATTGCATGAATGATCTCAAGAAATCTGATCTAAAAATGTCATCTTTAAATGTAAGAACTACGTACCACATCTATTATTTCACGTTCAAATTGTATTTTTTCGTAATTCATTTTTTCGTCACCTTAACAAAGCTTTAATCATTTAAAAAATATATCTCATACAGACCAATTTTGGTTTCATCGTCTGCTATGACATTGATAATGTACATATTGAGATCATATCAATTCAGAAACTTATTAACATCGATTGTCGAATAACTGGTCGAAATTTTGGTATTAACCTTAAAGAAGTAATAGATAGATTTATTTGAGGAATAGAACTTTGTCATATTTGAAATTTTTTTAAACACTTTTTTAACCGTACTTTATTCTTAACGACAACCAATGTTATGATATATTACGAATTTAGTTTGTTACACATATTTTCATTGGTTCTTCAGCCCTGAATGTCAGCATATATTCGGAAAACAGACGGGGTATATATTTCAGTCCCCAAAAACGATTAAAACATGGACGACAAAACATTAGGCTTCACTGAATCAATGGTATAATACGGGATAATAAACGTATTTTTACCAAATTAAATGCTGTTTTTATACTCAAAACGGCTGCATGAACAAAAAAATATTACAACGGTTAATTCCGTCACAAATACCTGATCGATTCAACAAACTCCTATGTTCCACCTCTGTACCATAACAAATAAACAAAACGTTGAGCTTTGAAAACTTTCGACGTCATGGGGCCACACCAAGGTTTTATTTACATGTAGTTAACATTTAAATTATTGAAACTGTTTCGTAAACCCGTTGTTTTGTTATGTGATATATTAATGTTATATTTATAAAGTTTATAAAATTTACTACATATGAAACTATATTACGAATTTAGTTTGTTACACACATTTTTTTTTTTTTTTTTTTATTTTTTTTTTCCTATAGTCAGGATTTTATAAATTCCCTTACATCACCACCTGACTAGGGTGTGACAGGAGTTTTCAAAAATAAGTTTTGTGACTACATTGGTTTTACATTTTGATAAACAAAATAAAGAAATAATAATATATAATAGTAATAAACACTTTCATTCATCTTTCACACACACTCTCTTACCATTTTGTTTTTCTAAAATATTTGATTGCTCCTGACATTTTGTACTTAATCAAAAAAGCTGAAAAAAGAATCTCATCACTATATGAATGAAACAAACAAAAAATATTATGATTAGTTGAAAATATATTGTAAGGGGGTCCACATTTTTTCAAATGCTAAAATGGTATTGTTTTTCTTTGATATATATTGTTCAAGTGAACGGTACCACATAATTTTATGTTTAAATTCTACAATATTTAGCCTTTGTTCATTGAGTTTGCACTTGAAGATGTAATTTTTTGCAATAATTGAAATCAAATTAACAAGAAGATCCCCTGACTCAAAACCAAAGAAATATTCTTTTTTGTCAAAAATCAAATTCTTGTAATATTGTTTTAATTGTTTTGACAAAGATTTGAGAAAAATTTGTGTCACAGGACAGTCAAAGAATAGATGTTCAATAGTTTCATCATGAATTTTGCAAAATGTACATAAATTAGTATTCTTGAGCTTTATTTTATGTAAAAAGGAATTGGTAGGAATGATCCTGTGTAACAATTTAAATTGAAAATTTTGAAGATATGAGTTTCTACAAGATTTTTTTAAAATAATAAAATATTTTGACCAATTTGTTATTTCACAATTAAGAAGTTTTTCCCATTTGGAAAATTTTTCTGTTGGTAAAGAAATGATTGCATTCACAAGACCTTTATAAACAAACCTAACATTTTTACTATGAACTATTCTCTCTAAATAGGCATCCTTTTTACTAAGTATGTCGAAATTTACATTTACACAGTTTTCCTTCAGATGATCTTTGATGTACTTGGGAACATTTGACACCAGACTATAGTACTTCAAAAAATTATTGGTATTCAGTTTATTTCTAGTCTGTTCAAAAGTATTAAAATTACCAGAATGTGGGTCAATAAGATCACATAAATACTGCACATTATGTTCTATCCATCTAATATAATAATTTAAATCAGTTACTGGTACAAAATTAAGGATATCAAGAGACAATAGTTCATTAATATTCATCTTTGTATAAGGTTTTGCAAAATGATAGCTAGACAGAACATCTTTCCAAAAAGGATTTGTAAGCTTCATAGCAACTTCCTTTAGCTTTTCTTTCTGAAAAGTTAAAATTCTTTCACCACCATAGCTTTGAAGATTGAATAATAATACTTTTTGCCAATCACCATCTAAATTGGAAAATAATCGTTTAATCCAACCTACTTTCAGATAAATATTAAATGATTGAAGATCTATCATTTTCAAACCCCCCTGATATATATCACCGATTAAAGTACTTCGCTTTATCTTATCTGACTTCCCGTTCCATATGAATTTATAAAAAAGTGAATTTAAATCATTTATTTTTGTCTGAGATAAATTTGGTAAAGATGTCAGTAAATGAATTAGCTTTGGTAGTGCAAGACTTTTTATAACTGTAATTTTACCAAGTAATGTCAGTTTTCTATGCTGCCAACTTTTTAGTATTGCCTTAACCTCCTTGATTTTTTTGGTAAAATTTATATCTGTAATACAGTTTAAATCAAGTGAAAAATCAATTCCCAAAACCTTAAAGTTTTCATGAGACCAATTTAGTTTCATATTTGGACAAATAATTTGATCTGAATACTTCTTGTTTCCAACCCACACAGCTTTTGTTTTGGATGAATTCATTTTTAAACCAGACACCTTGTAAAAAGATTCAAAACATTCAAGAGCCTCCCTCAATGAATTTTCACTGCCATCTAGAATAAGAAAGGTATCATCAGCATACAAACTTATGAGAGATTCAACTTCATTGATAATAATACCATGAATGTCTTGGTTGGCCTTCAATTTTAATGAAAGCAGCTCCACACCGATTATAAACAAATAAGGTGAAAGCGGATCACCTTGTCGACAGCCTCTTTCTAGAGAAAAAAAATTTGACATGTGACCATTATTTATAACACAACTTTTGGCTTTTGAATAGAATAGTTCAAACCATTTACAAACAGATGGTCCAAAATTAAAACTTGAGAGGGCTTTTTTCAAAAATTTCCATTCAACTGAATCAAATGCTTTCTCGAAATCTACAAGAAGCAAAAGACCGGTTTTGTTATGTTGTTCAAGATAATGCATCAAATCATACAACAGTCTTGTATTTTCCCCAATAAATCTTCCTTTTATAAAACCTTTTTGTGTATCACTAATAATAAATGGTAATAGAGGTTTAATTCTATTAGCAATTACAGCAGAAGCTATTTTAAGGTCAGTATTTAATAAACTTATTGGTCTCCAGTTGCCAATAAAACGCCTGTCCTTTCCTTCTTTTGGAATACATGTTATGACTCCCTGATACTGAAAATCAGTGAAGCTTCCAGACTCATAGGCTAAATATAATGACCTATAAAGCAATGGACCAATATCTTCCCAAAAAAATTTATAAAAATCTACAGTATATCCATCAGAACCTGGACTTTTTCCATTTGTCATTAACTTCAGTGATTGGGCACATTCTTTAAATGTTATATTACCTTCACACAAGTATTTTTGTTCTTCTGTGAGTTTAATATTATGATTAAAAAAGGACTCGTCATTACAATCTAAATTTGTTGTTGAATACAATGTTTTGTAAAAATCGTGTTGTTGAAGGAGAATTTTAGATTGATCTGATATATGATGACCTGCGTCATCAATAAGCTCAGTTATAGTTTTTTTAATAAAATTTTTCTTTTCTAGTTTACAAAAGTATTGTGAGCATTTTTCTCCATTTTCATGCCAGTTTGCCTTTGATCGAAGAAGTATACCCTCTACCTTTTCCTTTCAAACTCTATTTTTTTATTATTTAAAGACGACTGTATTAATTCACTTGGTGCTGAGTTCATAATATCTTCTAAATTAAGAATATCCTTTTCAAGTTTAAGGGTAAGGTCTTTTTCTTCCTTTGTTTTTGTTATACTATGAGATATTGAAATACTTCTGATCTTCATCTTAAGAATTTCAAAAAATACTTGGTCATTACATGTAAGTTCAACATTTAAAAGATCATTAATATCTCCAGATAAATAGTACTCAGACACAGTTTCTTTAATACATGTCTTAACCTTCTCTACATAAACAAAATCTCTAAGTAACTGAGAATTAAATTTCCAATACCCCTTTCCCCTTCTGGCAAGACTGGCAGAAAAAGTGAAAGTGATTGCTGAATGGTCAGTTTTATATTCTGGAATTATTTTTGTATTTTTCATAAGTGAAAAAAGATCCTCAGATACAAGAAAGTAATCAAGACGACTTTGTTTTATTGGGGAGCTTTGACGCCAGGTATACTTTCTACCATTTGGAAAACAGGTTCTCCATGGATCTAGTAATTCAAAAGTTTCTAACATTTCTTCGATTTTCTCCCTCGAATTTTGGTTTCTATTATGTATAATATTATATGTATCAATACTAGTATCCTGAACAACATTCCAATCACCACACAATAAATAACTAGTGTTAGAATAAGAAGCAATATTCTTCATAATTTCATTAAACATTTCCGGTTCATCACTGTTATAGCCATAAAGAGACACAAATGTTAATCTTTGATCAAATAAACTAATATCTAAAATTATGTATCTTCCATTCTGATCAATCTTTGAATCATGAACAGTATAATCTAGACCTTTCTTAAACATAACACAAACACCAGCACTTCTGTTATTAAAATGACTGAAAAGACATGTATCTCCCCATTCATCCTCCCAAAGTTTTTCAACCTCTTTACTACTATGGGTTTCTTGAAAACAAACAATTGAGGTATTTTTCCCTTTTGCCCAATCAAAAACATCATTTCTTTTTTTAACACTTGAAAAAAGACCCCTTACATTCATTGAGAGAACTGTAACAGTATTATCCATATCTAAAATATGAAGCAACAAAAACAAAATTCAGGAACCAATCTACTATTTCATATACAACAATAAAAATTTTACAATACACATTCATACAAACACACACATTTATAAGATGACGCTTGACAGTTGGTGATAAAGGCATAACTGTTAATTACAACAGATTTTATTTCACAGTTAGGCAGTAATCAAATATATATATATACATATCATAAATATTTATAACAATCATTTATGTGAACAAAAGTTGTTTCCCTTATTGAATATAAGGTACTATATTGGAGTACAAGTAGACCGAATGATAAAGAGGAGATGGAAAAATCCTATTCTTGTATAATGATTTTTATTTCAAGAACAAGGAATATATTACTTGCAAGTAGGGTTGTTTAAAGAAACATATAAACTGACGTAAAGTTACTGAATTTATAAGATACTGTTTCAAAAAAAAAAAAAAAAAAAACTAGATCCAAAGATAAAAATAAAAAAGAGTTTTCTCCCTTCTAGTATAAAGTGGACAAAAATGGGGGAATATTGGATTCTAACAATATACATAGTACATATTTAAACATTGACACTACACTTGGTGCACATTTTAATAGTAACACATCACACATAATACATATCATAATATCAACATTTATAACAATCATTTACGTGAACAAAAATTGCTTCCCTTACTGAAAATCACATACTATATTGGAGTACAAGTAGACCTAAGGATAATAGTAAAGAGGATATGGAACAATCATATTCCTGTATAATATTATTTATTTCAAAAACAAAGAATATATTACTTGCAAGTAGGTTTATTTAAAGCTACATATTTTAAGCTGATGTAAAGTTACTGAATTTATAAGATAATGCTAAAAAATAAACAAAAATAAATAAACAAAAAACTAGATCCAAAGATAAATATAAATAAGAGTTATCTCCCTTCTAGTATTAAAGTGGACAAAAATGGAGGGGAGGGGTGTATATTAAATTCTTTAAACCAACAATATACATAATACATAATGTAACATTAATATTACACTTAGTACACATTATAATAGTAACACAACACCAAGTACACATTTTAATATCAACATCACAGATAATACATATCACAATGGATAATAAACGTATTTTTACCAAATTAAATGCTGTTTTTATACTCAAAACGGCTGCATGAACAAAAAAATATTACAACGGTTAATTCCGTCACAAATACCTGATCGATTCAACAAACTCCTATGTTCCACCTCTGTACCATAACAAATAAACAAAACGTTGAGCCTTGAAAACTTTCGACGTCATGGGGCCACACCAAGGTTTTATTTACATGTAGTTAACATTTAAATTATTGAAACTGTTTCGTAAACCCGTTGTTTTGTTATGTGATATATTAATGTTATATTTATAAAGTTTATAAAATTTACTACATATGAAACTATATTACGAATTTAGTTTGTTACACACATTTTCATTGGTTCTTCAACCCTGAATGTCAGCATATATTCGGAAAACAGACGGGGTATATATGTACGTTTTCGGTCTCCCTCATTTGGGCCCCAAAAAACAATAACAACACGGTTGACAAAAACAGAAATATTTACGCTTCACTGAATCAATATCATAATACGGAATAATAAATGTATTTTTACCAAATTAAATGCTGTTTTGTCATTAGAATTTATGCAGTCACTGGCAGGAGATATGTAATGAAAAAGGTGGACGAATTAACTAAAAATCGTAGGGAAATGGACAGAGAAAATATTTCTGGGCATATGCCGGAGGATCGTGAAATGCCTGAATATTGTCCAGTTAGAAATTTTGAGACCTACCTTCAAAAACTTCACCCTCAGTGCAACAGGCTTTGGCAATTTCCTTCAGACAGTTTTAATATTTCCGATGAATGTCGGTTCCAAAAAAGACCGATAGGAAAAGACACATTGGCATCATTTATGACGTTCACATTAAGTAAAAAAACAGGCCTTTCACAAATCTACACCAACCACTCCATTCGTGCAACGGGTGCAACTATCCTCGGAAGAAACTGTCCAATGACACAAATTGTGGCAGTTACCGGACACAAACTGCCTTGTCAGTTGCAGTATATCAACGTGTTTCATCAAAGGAAAAACAAGTTATGGGAGACATTATCACAAGTTCTGTTCGTGGAGAGCAACCATCTCAACTATCCTCAATAATGCCACTGCACAGTACTTCCCGGTTGCAACTCATGCCGCCGACACAAAACCGTTCAAGTTCAACATCACTTGTTCAAATGAGAGCCAATACACATGTTTCATCGTCGGTTACGGACGTCGTTGACATTTTGGATGTAAATTATGATGATTTATTTTGTGATTATAACACTCTTATAGAGATGCCAGTCAAAAATCAATTACAGGGGATGCTTGCTGTTTTTGAACCATTAGATAGAGCTCAATCTAAGAAGAACTTTGAGCCTTCATTTGTAAAAATCGGATGAAGGGTTCAAAAGTTATGAGCATCTGAAATTGCCTATTTTTGGTCGATAATTTTCCAAAGATGGCCACCAACAATAATGGTTTTAATGACTGTTTTAGAGTTCTGATTTTTTGTGTAAACAGCAGATAATGTCTCTACTTTTGTTTTTTCCCATAGATTATAAGTTATTCTGTCAGAAAAATGAAACTGAACATGCTTGAAGTGATATTTGCTATTTGTTTTACTGTCCAAAATGTATGGCGGAGCCACTTTTGATCTTGACCGAAAGGTCCATATGGCTCACATTGCCATAATTTTGTCAGAAAATAACTTATCTGACATCATAATAGAAGAAATTGTGTGTAGAAATACTTGTTTTGTGTGCAATTATAACATATGAATCACCTTTTACATCTTTTTGTGGAATTATGAATCCATAAAGGTGGGTGTGCAATTAGTGTTCAACACTATTTGAGAATGGCACCGTTTCACAGCAGTTATATGGGAAAATGACACAAAAAGCTTCATATTTCCTAAACTAAAAGTGATATCTGCACAAAATTTTGAAGGTAATACCACAGTGTTGTGCACGTTCTGTTGGACGTGATGCTTTTTTTGTCGACGCAAGAAATGGCAGCCATTTTGTTCAAAATGGCCGCCATTTTTTCATAAAATTAATCAAACAGGGAACCTGTTCCAAGATAATTTGATAATTTTTTTTTATCAATATAATTAATATCACTGAAAAAATGGATATGGAGATTTGTACCAATGACCTCTTATTTGTTTTAGCATTTTATTAAGGAATAATTGTCATATTGGTGACAATTTTGAAAACAAAATGGCTGCCATTGCTTTAAAATTCGTTGCTCAAATTTACGTTTTTTATGATTACTCTATTGTTTCTAGTCAGAATTTGATCATCAAGGTATCAAATTAAAGATATTTTAATAATCTATAACCTCAAGTAACTAATAAATTAAACTAAATACTTTTCATACCAATATGTAATCCCCCATGGGGTGAAGATTCCAGACACCTAGTACTACCACTTGCCGAAAGTTTAACTGATCAGCTTGATATACATATATATACATGTGTAGGTGTTTTTGCTTTCCTACCTCAATGTCTTGCTATCATGATGTAGCTGTACAATTGCTGAAAGTGATGGTATATGCAACAATCACCCAACAAGCATGATAGTGAAACACCTCTAAACTAAACTTCCTTAAGACCAGCTTGTGTTTAAAATAGATGGATATTATTTGCACGCTTTACACATTTCCTACGAAAGGCTACATATGGAACTTTATTTAAAATAAAGTTTATGTTGTTTATATAGGATGCTGTTTATATTCAGGTTTCCCTTGATTGCAATTTGAGCAAGTAAATTTGTTTCAGTCTTACTCTCCATGCCGTTCGAATCCCGCTCATGGTAACTTAAGGTGTACTTGATACCACATTATTGTGTGATAAAATTTGTCAGTGACTTGCAACAGGTATGTGGTTTTCTCCAGGTACTCTGGTTTACGCCACCAATAAAAGTGACCACCACAATATAACTGAAATATTGTTGAAAATGAAAGTGGCATTAAACACCATAACCCAACTCTCCGACTCCATGTCAAAGTTTCAGTCTTGCTCATTACTATTCTAATTTGCTTCTTAAAACATGTTCAATGAAAACAACAACAAAATATTAAGTTCATTCATTTATTATTTAGGAAATATCTGGTGTATTTTTTAAATACATCATCTATTGTCACATGTATTGTGGTCTGAATAAGTCCAGCTACATGTAAAACTAAATATATAATAAATTATTCTTCAATAGAGACCAGAACTCCCAACCATCTAAAGAAAAATATTAATGAAATTTTCAACATAGTGTATTAGTAATGAACCAGAACAACTAATGAAGACAAAATGTTGGCCAGCAACATTTTTCATCTCTTTATTGAATATTTAATTATGATATAAATTATGGACTCAGCTGTAAATTATCCTGCAGGCTGCAGTCCTATGTTCAGGTAATATCCCAAGGCCAGCTTGGATCACATGTCTTTGACCAGCAAAGCATACTGTCAGGTGAACTGGAAAAAAACCCAGAAGGGACCACAAAGATACAGTTCTAACTACATATTATCATTTCATAACTACTATTTTAATAAATATAAATTCACAATGTATTTAAGCAAAAAAAATTACCAGTGTTTCAACTTTTTAGTATTGACCCCAACTTTTCGTGTCTCAAGTTTTTATTGACATTTTTGGACAAAGTTAAAGTCAGATCCTTGTTCTGTATAACCTACAATGTAGGTAAAAATATATTATATATGTTTTGTCTACTTATACTACCTTCCCCTTTTCGAGAATATTAGTAGAAACACTGGTATTTTTGTTCATTGGTCTTATCTATTTTTCCTTAAAAGTACCATGGCTTATCAATAAAATAAATGATAAATAGTTTGATGTATTGGTTTTAATGTCACTTGTCACATCTTGTTATTCTGGCCACGAATTCATCATCCCATGCAAAAGACAAAGAAAAAAACCACTTTTCTTCTTATCTGTAGTTAGCAACCATTACACTGACCCATATATATATATATTTATTACATAATGATTTTATTTAAGCAATTTTATTGGCTATCATGCTGTCACCTGACATTCCGTAAAATTTGATATTGCTTGATTAAAACTTGTATTGACTTGGGTTTCACTTTCGTTTTCCATTGCATTATGTATGACATAATGAAGTGATTAATTTCATATTGACTTGGTTTCACTAAAGGCTTCGGTGAATATCGTTTTTAAGGTCCATAAAAACTTGTATTGACCTCAGCAAAAGACTATAATTGTATAATATATATATATATATATATATACAGCAAACATTACACTGACCCATATATATATATATATATATACATCTCACCAATTGATGTGATAATTTTCATAAAATAAAACTAACCGGTATAATCCTTGTTTGTTAACAAACAGTAGGTCATATCTCTGTTGATGGCATGTGACATCAAGTACTGTTTACAAATATCATTCAGCTCACTTGTGCTGGACTGGTTGAAATTCTGTAGCAGATCATGCAGAAGTGATTGACCTGCAGAGAACAAAAACTAAATACTGAATTTAATTATGCCAAATACAAAAGATCATTATAATGTGATGCTTACAAAAAAATTAATTTCATTTCAAGATCTAAAGTACCCTGGCCTGAGAAGACCAGACCTTCCACAAATCTCTGACAAACTTTATTACATAATGCTGTATCGAGTGCACCTCGAACCGGACTAGAACTCCTGATTGTGGTAGGCACTAATTGCATATGTAGTTGTAAATCCAACTACTATACGATCACGACTGCCCCTTAAAGAGAAGGTTTCAAATGCAAAAATGAAATTAAATCAAGACTAGTATTTTTCTTTCTTCCAATGTTCAGTCTTTACTTCTAAAGTGAGGCATTTTCAGATGCAGAAATACCTAATGATTTCTCCGCCACATTATTTATTGAGTTGCAGACAACTATACATCAAGACAAGCCACTCCTTCAGGATTAAAATATATTTTCCCATGTTGAATAAAAATAACACAACATATAAATATGCAATAACATTTTTTTTACTTTTATTTGAATTTAGTATGTAAATATTTGATGCATACTTGCAATCCAAAGCCCTGGTTGAATAGTTCAAGCAACATAATCTCATTGAAATTAGACCTGGCTTCGAAGAAATTTTCTGCACTATAACCTCCAACCTGAAGATAATAGAGCAGAATATTTCTTCTCACATCTAACCAAAATGTCTGTTTTAAAAGCTCAAATTCATGTACCAACTTTAAAAAAAAAGCTTTGAATATATAAACAAAAACAAAGCTTTTGAAAAGTTGTCACAGTACACCACCCAGAATATGAATAGAATTAACTTTCTGAAGAGTGAAGACTATAATATAAAAAACAAATATTATGTACACATAGAAGAAAGTGTTTTGTGTCTGTAGACTATTGACTGATGAAAAAGAGGAAACTCCTAATTTCTAGTGCTCAGTCATACCCTCATTTTCTAGCTGTTTGGACCAAGCTTGAAACATTTTATTTCCAAATATTTTCCTTAAAGAAAAGAGGAAAACTTTCATCTCTATTTACACCCCCCCCCCCCCTTTTTTTTCGGTTTGTTTACTTTTCGTCTTTTGTTTTGAACGTAAGTTGGAAGTATTTATAAATTGACAAGAAGTTTTTCATAAACTACTTAAAAAGAAGCAATGCAAAAAATAAATCGTACGTTTAAAACATTGAGATCAAGGTTTATACATACCTACGGCTACGATAACAGCTGTATCAGCGTCGTTGACGTTACAAATATTTTCCACTTCCAGTGATGACGTGCGACGTTCTTCTTCAGACATGATGTTTAGCTTCAGCCGTGTTCTCGATCTAATAGGGTTGAGTTTGCATGTTTTCTATGTTGATATTATAATGAAAAATACAAATATCGCCATCGGAGAACGCTACTCCAAATTTTTCACTGAATTGTTCATCTTAAAACTTTTCAGAAGACCATTTCCCGTTTGGCATGCGCAGGAAAACGGAAGCGACTGTGACCATGTGCAAGCTACGAATCTGCGCTTTAATTGGATAATAATTATGGAACTATATAACGTCAGGAACATGCCGGGCAAGGCATTGAAAAGGGGGACCTTGGTGAAAAAAACCGTGCCGCGAATGTAAAATTCCGAAAACAGCGATTCCGATCAGTAGGACAGCCAGCGTGACAGGAGAGCTCCAAAGTCAAGTCCCAGTCACGTGACTTTCGCTTCATTTTTGATGAAAAATGACGTTCAACCCTTCGCTTAAAATACGTCGGTTTACAATAAATATTTATCCTTGAAATCAATTAAAATATACGGAAGATGTCTATGGATAAATAGAAATTTATTGTATCACTTCAGTTTTTATTTATATTGTGTACAAACATCGAATTTTGCTACTTGAAGTGGACTCAATTTCAAAACAAATGTCAAGGTGGTTCTATTTAAAAGAGAAAATTTAATTAAAACAATATGATGGCTTTCTGTAACATACATTGCCTGAGGAAATCATCTAGGATCATTGTCATACCGACAACTAGTGTCAATGTCTTGTGGGATGCAATTGTTCCACTTAGCCCTACACCCACCTTGATCGGATCGACCATTTGCCAAACATCGAAATTCATTGTCTTTCGGAACACATCGGTGGTGTTTCTTAACATCAACAATAAACGACACCTAAGCGTACATCCGAAAGAGTATATTTCATTTGGGAAAGGGGTGTCTATGTCTTTTTTTAATTTTCTTGTATTAATACCGTATTTTTCAGTTTAATTGAATAATTTGTATTGCAATATTGTTTTAGACATTGTGCATTTTGTAATTTAGACTGGGGAATGACTATTTATTATCACTTTAAATTTAAAAAAAAATCATCTATGATACAAGACTGTACAACAATTAATCATTTCAATTTAATTTAATTTCAATACAACAGGTACAAGATAAATAGAAATAAATAAATGTGTGGAAAAAATAAAAGCATGTAAACAAAAATTAAGCGAATTGAACAAATATGAAAATATTATAAAAAAAAAAACATGTAAAAAAATTAATAATTTTTTTAAAATCTAAAAATAAAGTGAAACCTTGAGACAAAAAGGGGCATAAAAAATTGTATTCAGATATCTTAACCCTTCCTATTATATCAAGGCAAATTAAAAAAAAATCAGTGTAAGCAAATATTTTTCTTGAAATTAGGAAATTATATTATCTGAATGAAAGCTACTAAGTTTCATGTTTATCTCACAATGTAAATATCAATGTATTTGGAATATTCATGTGTTTGACACAACTACAAACTAGCTTTTATAACATATATGGGTGGTCAAGTTGTAACAATTCTTTCCCCTTGACATTCACAAAATGACCAGCATTTACAAATATGAGTACTTAGGTTGCAATAATTCTTTCTCCAGGACATTCACAAAATGACCAGCATTTACAAATATGGGTACTTAGTTTGCAATAATTCTTTCTCCAGGACATTCACAAAATTACCCGCATTTACAAAAATATGGATACTTAGATTGCAATAATTTTTCCACCATGACATTCACAAACAGAATGACTATAGCATTCACATAAAAGACAGACACAAAATGACTAGCATTCACATAAAAGACACATACAGAATAACTAGCATTCACATAAAAGAGCATATTGAATGACTACCATTCACATAATTTTAAGACACATACAGAATACTTGCATTCACATGAAAGGACAAACCAGAATTCCAAATTTCACTAAGTAAATTAAATGACTAGAATAGAATGAATATGTTTTCTGTTGGCAAAATAACCAAGTATTGGTTAATATTGTTTAAAATTGAAGTTAAAAAAATTATTTTATTTGTTCCAATGACTGGAAAAAAGTTAATAAATGGGCACATTTTGAAAAATTCTTTTCTGTAAAAGAAAATTTATAAATTTCGGCATTAATATTCATAGATAAAAGATAATTATAAACAACAGGCAACATAAGTACCTTTTCATCTAAAAAAAAAAAGCATGAATAACAAATTCAACAACATGTCGGAGTGTATACAGGTCTAAATGTCTGTAGAAACTTGTTCAACAACTTAGTTCTGGTTCAATATATCTATAAGAAATTGAAAAGTTTGAGATCTTGTTTCAGCTCCACTTTCTGACCTAGAAAATGTGTTGCAACTGTTATAACAATATGTACCACAATATAATTTATCTTCTGAGCCAAATTCTTTAAAGAAATTTAATTCATTCTTGAAATGTTTAAGACAAGCCTTGGTTTTCAATTGAAATTGAAATAAACCTTTTGACTTTCAGATGAAGTTTCACAAATTACACAAATTACACAATCAAAAAGTTCTTTTCTGAATGACTTTATTATAATTTATGACACAAGGTGTCTTGAAAATTCATGGCATTTGTTTGATGATGTACGATAAAAATAATTGGAATGCTGGTCCATTTTTTTTACTTCATGGATATTTTAGAAGAAAAAAACCATATATATATATATATATATATGAAAGAGATGATATTATTATTAAGCCAGCAGATAAGGGGAGTGCAGTAGTAGTCATGGATAAAACGACATATATACAAGAAGCAGAAAGACAACTGTCCGATTGTCGATTCTACGAAAAATTAGATTCTGACCCTACACTAGATTTTACGCAGAAGATCATACGAGCCTTAGAGGCTATGCATGCTCGTGGCCACTTAGACAATAAGACCATGGAGTACCTTACTCCAGAGGATCCCAAGCCAGGCCGTTTCTATCTGCTGCCTAAAATTCACAAGGAAAACAATCCGGGGAGACCGATTGTATCAGCCAATGGTCACCCAACTGAAAAGATATCGGAATTTATTGATTTTCACCTTCGGCCGTTCGTTGAAAACCTTCCATCACACATCAAAGATACTACCGACTACTTGAAGAAAATGGAAAATTTAGCCATTCCAGAAAATACCACGCTTGTTACCATGGATGTAACTTCCCTTTACACGAACATTCCCCATGATGACGGAATTGCCGCATGCAGAAAAATATGGGAACAACGAACAGATCAAGAACCTCCGACAGAATGTTTAGTAGAGATGCTTACACTAGTTCTAAAAAACAACAATTTTACTTTTGACGGAAATCACTATCTTCAAATAAATGGGACAGCTATGGGAACCAAAATGGCGCCCTCCTATGCCAACATTTTTATGGGGGACCTAGAAGAACGATTACTCCTCTCGTCACTTAAACAACCTCTTTCATGGTTCCGATTTATAGATGACGTTGACATGAAGTGGACACATGGCGATAAAGAGCTTGATGAATTTTTGGAACATGCCAACAGTATCCATCCGTCTATAAAATTCACACACGAAGTGTCGAAAACCAAAATGTCCTTCCTTGATACTACCACCACGGTCAAGGAGGGCAACATGACAACTGATTTATACTCTTAAGCCCACAGACAAACATCAATACCTTTCACCCAGTAGTTGCCATCCTAAGCACTGTTTTAAGAGTATCCCATTCAGCCAAGCCATTAGGGTAAAACGAATATGCTCCACTGTTGAAACCACCAAGCAAAGACTAGGAGATTTACGCCATCATTTGAAGAAACGGGGATATAATGACAAAGTTATAGAGAGTGGGTTTTCAAAAGCCAGTGAAATTAACAGAAATGACCTCCTGGAATACAAAGAAAAAAAGATCAACAAACGGGTTCCCCTTGTTCTCACTTACCATCCTTCTTTAGCCAAAATTGCAGGCATTGTCCGTCATCATTGGAAAGAAATTCAAAAAAGTGAAACGCTGGCCAAGTTGTTCCCTGAACCACCCATTGTAGCGTTCCGACGACCTAAAAGCATTAAGGATACACTGGTCAGAGCTGCGGTATCTAGACCTTCATCGGCGGTCGGCCAGTGTAAACCATGTGATGACAAGCGTTGCAAGTGCTGTCTCCAATTGCAACACACACAAGTGTTCCATAGCAAGACGACAGGAAAGGAGTATAAGATATTTTGCAATGTCAATTGCAAAACACCTAATGTGGTTTACCTCCTTGACTGTCACGTCTGCGGGTCGCAATACGTAGGAGAAAGTGTCCAACCATTCAACAAAAGAATGAATGGACACAGAAGTGACCTTACGAAAAAGACGCTCTTGCCCGTGAGTCAACTTTTTGTGTCGCCGGGGCACTCATTGGAAGACTTTGGCAGATCCAAAATTTATATCATTGACCACAATCCAAGTTGGAAAGAAAATCAAAGACAGAAAAAAGAGAGTTTTTGGATCCGCGAGTTAAACATTACACCCGGAAGGCATAAACAAAAAGGCCTAAATCTTTTGTTTTTTGACTTTTTATCCAGTGCCTGGACCTTAGCTAGTTGGTAAACTTCATCATTACATTTTCTCATTCTGTTCATATTTATAAATTAGTGTGCAATATACTTGAATAATATAAAGTATAAAGTTCAAGATTATGATTTTTAGTAATTTACGTCACGATAACTGATGCTCACGTGACAATTTTTCAAATCGGATTACAGACGCTGATGAAGCTTGTCGGTCAAGCGAAATATCTGTCGATTTCATTATAATTATAGTCTTTTTGTAGACTTATAGTTATTTTTGTTACATTTTAACATATTTTTTTGATATCGTTGTGCTAACATTTTAGACGTTTATTTATCATTTTTGTTTGTTTGCACAGTATCGTTAACACTTGTTTCCGATCCGACATCTCGTAGATTTATACGTTGGCTACTTTTTCAGATGTTTATATATATATATATACGTCTGAAAATTAAACCAAACAGTGTTAGAATTAGATTTTAGAGCTGTCAAATTTTTGTTCTTCCCTCGACGGGATTTGAACCCACACCATTGATACACTGCAGCACCATTCGCTTAAGCCTTACGTCCAGCGCCCTAGACCACTCGACTACATCCACTCCCTGTGGATATATATATATTGATTTTCAAACCTGTATGAATATATATTTAAGACTTATCATATATTCTTATTTTTATTTATTCAAATATTCAACCAATAAACATCACAGGAAACTTTGCATTTATACTCATAGAATCTGAAACTAACAGAAAATAAACATCCATTTTATTTAATAGAATCTGTTACTTTGCCCCTTTGGTATCTTCAGACTCTTGTTAAAAAAAAATAAACATCCCATGTCCAGTCTGTATATATATATATATCTGCCTACAATGATCTAAGACTAACTAAAACTGGAGGTTGTCAATGCCATTGGCACTGAAAAGTAGCATGTACACACATCAATAAGTATTTCAGGAAAACAGACTGAAAATGAAAAAAAGGGAGGGGGGGGGGGTGTAAATGCTTGACATGAACTAAATATGTAGCCTTATGCTATGCCATGTTAATCTAGAGTGAATTTAACATAATCTTTCACCATTTTCTGCATGACAAGATCATACATTATATAATGCAGACCTTTTTATTTCTAAAATGTATTTATTAATTATGTCAATATTTTGACATGTCCATAAATGCCATGGAATGAGTCAACGACAATGAAAGATTTGTTGTTAAAAATGGAATAAAATGACTCTATATATGTGTGACTATGATTGGTCAAGTGGTTCTTTCGTGTTTAAACAGAAACAGTCACATTTTCATCCTAATAGATCGATCAATCTATGTAAAAACCCAGAAATATTTGGTTAGAATCTCGAAATATAGTGCTTCTTGTTTACATCCAAATATGGAATTCTAGTGACGAATGATGGGGAAATATGCAAATAATCCATACTCTAATACGTGATTCTAGCTATTTTTACCAAATTTATTAATAAACAGCCAATGGGATGCAATTGTTCCACTTAGTTCAAGAGTCTATTTTTAGCGCCATTTTTTTTACAACATTTCATTAGCAGCGGTATCCCGAGTTCCAACGTTGATTTCAAGCAAACGATATCATAAATACACGTATTCACGCGTCAGTCACGTTACAATTTTATTTAAAAAATGGATTCAATAAAAATGAATACTTCTTTCAGTTTTATTTATGAAGATATTCAGTAAAAACACATGGGTGTCGACGTAAACAATGCATGGCCGCTCACTTGTAAATCGTCATGTCTAAAAAAAAAAATAGAGTTACGTCCCTTGATTTCGGGATTTGACTTTGCATTGTTGGAGGTACGGAATCTGTGCGTGGCTTCCCGACTGCGATTCGAACACGTTATATCTAAACGATTCCATATCAAAAGAAACAAATTTTTTAAAGATTTTAAACAATGTTTAGATAATTGATTAATGTAAAAAAATTATATCTTTATATAGTTTTATCTGTAAAAAATTGACATCAAAATATTGCATTTTCATGTAAAAGCAGCTACCGGAAAACAAAATGGCGGCCAAAATAACGATAAGTCGGCATCTCTAACTCTTACAACAGTTAATTCCGTCACAAACACCAGAACAATTCAGCAAACTCCCATGTTCCACGGCTGTACCATTACAAATTTGAACATAACAATCAACAAGTGAAAGTGTGTTAAACTTTCCGCCTTTAAAACTTTCGAGGTCACGGGGCCACACCAAGTTTTTGCTTATTGTTAACATTTTAATTATTGAAATTGTTTCACAAACTCGTTGTTTTGTTATGTAATATATTAATGTTATAATTATAAAGTTTATAAAATTTACTGCATATGAAATTGTGTTGATTTAGAAATATTGAACAGGATTTTCCTTTATGAGACACCTCAGTACATAAAATATCACGTGACAAATATTTGACGTCATTGAACAAAGAATGTCAGAGGTACGAAAAGGGACATCTAGAAATACGGAAAATGAAAATAAAAGACGCAAAATATTCAATAAAGTTTTAAATATGAATTGGGACTATGTACGTGGTAAAAAAAAAACAAAAGGAAAATAAAAATAAACAAACAAAAAGGAAACAAAAAAAACAAAAAAAAAAAATTAAAAAAAATAAAAAAAACATTTATACGACAGTTTGGTTCTGTATTTAACAAAAAAAATGGTTAAATCCGTAATATATTTGTTATTCAGCTATCAGACAGGGTACATAATGTGACATTCCCGGCTTACGATCTATATTCCCTTCGGCTGCGCCTCAGGGAATAAGCCGGGAATGTCACATTATGTACCCTGTCTGATAGCTGAATAATATATAGTATTGATTTAGAAATTTAGTACAGTATTTTCCTTCATGAGACACCCTATACATGAAATATGACGTGACACATATTTTGACGTCATTGAAGAATGACGTCAAAGGTACGGACATCTAGAGATACGAAAAATGAAAATAAAAGAGGCAAATTTATTTAATACTGTTGGATGTTGTATTTAAAAAAAAAGGTTAAATCCGTAATATATCTGTTATTCAGCTATCAGACAGGGTATATAATGTATGTGACATTATATACCCTGTCTGATAGTTGAATAACATATAATATTCCAGTACATTCTTACGGACAACCATCATAAATCTATAAAAAAAAAAAATGCCAAGGTGCGGGTTGAGAGAACTTGATAACGTAAAATAAAGCATTTGGTTTTGCAGTTTCTAAGAAAAAGATTAAATATTAATATGAAAAGCTATGGATAACAGACGACGGACACTAAATGATATTATTTCTACGATTTTTCTATTGAATGTTGGAACTGTTCCGACAGTGTGATATATATTTTTTCATTTTATTATATGCTATGAAAAAAAACAGCTGAGTTGCAATTGTTAAAAAAAAATATGGTTGTGATCGTCTTCCATAATTAAAATCGTCAAAATGAAATACAACCGAATTGATATCAAATGGCAACATGTTTCAACCTCATTTAAAATATACCTTGAAATGCTTTCATACTTTTACATCACGTTCACGATATTTTATTACAACACTAGTTCACTCAAGGGTAAAAAAAATTCTGTTCTAGTTAAAGGACTTTATCAAACAGAATAATACAGTTTACATGTAATGCAGTTAATACGCATTTAAACCACAGAAGAATATTTCTATTTTCCACACCTTGTGGTGGTGGGTCGCTATTGTGCATGCGAAATATTAATTGCAAACCCCATTGACTGGCTATATGCTGCCTGTCTAGAATATTTTATTTTTTTCTCGATCGACAGTTCAGAAGCTAGAAAACAATATGATGAATATTGTCTGTCAATCATGCAAACAATAACTTATGCACATGACAGAACGCATATACGGATTCTGATTGCCCCTGTGGTATCTTCAAACTCTTCTTAAGGATATGTTGGATTGTGCCCAAAAAACATCTACTGCTTTTGGATCAAACTATTTTAATTCATTTTAGAAGTAGCATCGATAGACCATTAAACCTACCTCAGTATCCCGGTAGTAATAACTATTTCAGTATCCCGGAAGAAAATATATAATCAATAATTGGGGGCTTATGAAAAAAAAACTATTTTGGATGAAGCGGTGTTTATTTTATTTTTATGTTATATAACTGTTACGTGCCGACATACCATCGTTTTTTACGGCAACTATTGCTTCTCAAACATCAAAACGTCATCTAAGCGCTTGTAATATTTGAACATTTTCCCGTCGTTTTTCAAGAAATTTAACACCTCGTGCACCAAAAAAATACTTTAACAGTAGTTGTGTTTTATTTATTTTAATAATCTGGTAAAATATTGTCTGGTGCACGACTACGGAGGTGCTTAATTTCTTCGAAAACCGTCGAAATATCGCGGGCAAAATTCCACGAAATACAGAAAACAAATAACGCTCATGACGTCACAATGACGTCAAATACGTATCGATTTTGTTGGAAACAAGCTTTACATCAAAAGTATGATGTCGTCTATAAAATTTTAATCACGTATTTTCTAAGATAATGATTCATTAAATATGGGGCCATATATGGAACGTATAGTCCCCAGTTCTTTTTATCGCGTTGACACCGGACTGCATGCACTGAGTTTTTCTCCTGGTTTCAATACAAACTGTATTTAAAATAAATACAATTATTTACAGAAACAAGTTATTTACTGGTGAATTTCATTGCTTGAAATGAATCATAAAATGTACAGAGATTGTGTATATATACATAATGATGTCATATATACAATCAGAAGAGTGAAAATAAAGGGTCTGGCCGAGGTTATAAATAAATTAATATTTAACAACCTCCACAATCCTCCACCAACAAAATATTTTGATACAATCATTAACCCTCTATACTCAAAACAACTGCTCAATTTGGTGTTGGTGGAAGACTGTGGAGGTATATAAAATAGCTAAAATGTACATTGAATATGTCGTTTATAGTCCATTTTTAGCATTATCCGTCTAATCATGATGTCATTATGACATCATAGCGCACCCAATCTCACGGAAAGATATATTTTTTGAAAATTTGTAAATATAACAATTAAATTAGTAAATTGTTTTTATTCTATGTGAAGCATTATTTTTTGATAAAATGTGGGGCCAATTTTGCACCTTAACGCCTCTCCCTCTTTATATTTTGTAATTACAGCCAAGCGGTGAAGCACAAGAGGTATATTCAGTACGACAGGGTCCAGTCAGAATTTTGAGGGTACTTACAACACCTACACCAGGTATTTAGCCGTTGAAATTGTTGTAGTGTTACCCATTATATGTAAATTTAGAGGGTATTAGCATCCCAAAGGCAGAGGATAGAAAAAGATTTTAAAATGTTGCTTTGTATTATGTCAAATGGACTGCTGTTTCCCGCTAAAATGGACTCAACGCCTTTTGTCCACATTAAGTGGAGTTTTTTTTACCATAACAACCTAACAGTGATTCAACATATTACAGAAAACTGTTTGTCAGAATTTCAAATCATGTAATTTGACTGCAGTAACCATGGTAACAGTAGAAATCCTATATAAAATAAAATGTCATATTATAGTCATGGATTAAAAAGTAGTGGAATTTTACTGATTGGACATGACAACAGAAAAAATATACGGAGTAGTGATTACAAGCTTGGTGTAAAGCTGTTTTATAGTCAGAATGTATTAATTATTTGTGTGTTACTGTGAGAAAAATGGTATTGCATTTCAAATTTGAGGGTGTAGTTTTCAGTGTTTAACATCACTTTCAACCATATGTCAGATATTTCGTAGCGATATGTTTTACATGTATTGGTGGTGGAAACTGGAGCAATCAGAACTGCTGCAAGTCACTGACAAACTTGATGACATAAAGTTGTGTCAAGTACACCTTGCTACATGTGGTAATCAAACTCACAGATGTGATTGCCACTGATTTACATTGGTAAATATAAATCCATCTTCCATACTATCACAGCCACAATGGATCTTATGTTGGATTTTACCAGTAGAAGGAATCGATAAATACATGCACACATATACAGTGAATCATGTGACTCATAATTTTAATAGAGGTTTTATACATCGAAAGTTCTGGCACAAAATAGAAAAAGATTTAGAGTTACAATTTTTGATACCCAACAATAGTATGGCATAATGATATATGTAGCATGAAATTGTGGTATAATCTACGACAGATATGTATGCCACTTGGCAATGAAAAAAAGTTTCATGGAAATAATGCAAAACAACAGATGTGATCAAAAAAATCTTTCATATTTATGATTTACTACTGTTTGAATGCCTACAAGTACATTTTTTTTCTATGTACATTTATATACATCTGTTATTATTTTTTTTTCAGCTTTTGGTGAAAATGATAAATATGCCAGTAAAAGACCATTAGTAGCTGTCTGTGATACTTCAAGGTTTGTCTCAAACAATTGAAAAACATCTTTAATTAAGTATTATAGTATAACTACTCTACATTCCGAATATCAAGAATAGAATAACCGAATAATGTGGTAATTCATGAATATTCATCTGCACATGCTTGTTTGATTACGAGTGATTATACCCCCCGCAAACAAAGTTTGGGGGGGTATATAGGAATCACCCTGTCCCTCCGTCCATGTACCTTGTAAGCGCAACTCCTCCTAAGCCACTTATTGGATTTTTATGAAACTTTACACATTTGTAGTACACTACCTGCAGATGTGCATGAAAGAATATGGTTGCTCTCCAAAATTTAAAAGGGGAGATAATTCAACTTATACTTTCACGAAAAGGGGAGGGAAGTACCTTGTAAGTGCAACTCCTACTGAACTGCTTATTGAATTTTTATGAAACTTTACACAGTTGTAGTACACAACCTGCAGATGTGCATGAAGGAATACCATTGCTGTCTAAAATTTAGAAGGGGAGATAATTCAACTTATACTTTCACGAAAAGGGGTGGGTCGTGTACCTTGTAAGCACAACTCCTCCTAAACCGCTTGTTGGATTTTTATGAAACTTTACACATTTGTAGTACACTACCTGCAGATGTGCATGAAGGAATACCGTTGCTGTCAAAAATTTAGAAGGGGAGATAATTCAACTTATACTTTCACGAAAAGGGGGAGTCATGTACTTGTGACGACCCCTAGATGTACGAGGGCTGTCCGTAAAGTTCGTGGACAATCTCTGTAATTTTGTTATTTAATTTGTTGAAAAAAAGAAATTGCAAATTTCATTTATAGTAGAGTTTACTCGATAAGTGAAAAAAAATTTGTAAATAAAAATGAACTGCAAGTATGAATTTTTCTCGATCTTATAAATAAGCATACTCACACCCGGAGCACAGCGGTAAAAGTTTTTGACGTTAAGCGACATCAAACGTTCAAACCAATTTAACTTTTTTCGACGTAGTCACCTTTAAGTTCCACACATATCTTGTGTCGTCTTACCCAGTCATCAAAAATTTGCACAAACTGATCAGTTTTCATGTGAAATATTACATTCATTACGGCTTGTCTTAATTCACTTAAATTGTCAAACCTCATTCCCCGTAAGAAGGATTTGATGTAGGGGCTGTACATATTTTTTCCTAAAGATTTTGTCACTTTGCTTTTTTTAGCCGAGGAGAGTCGACATTTTTCCATTGACTTGATTGTTGCTTTGTTTCCGGGTCATAGTAGTGAAACCATGTTTCATCTGTGGTTATTATTCTATCCAGAAATCCAATTCCGCTCTGGCTAAACTTTCTAAGAAATTGTCTTGATGCCTCAGTTCTGTTTGTCATATTTTCTTCTGATAACATTCTGGGTACCCATCGTGCACAAATGCGATTCATGTGTAGTTCTTGAACTAAAATTTCATGTACCGTTGTCTTTGATATAACGCACTTGTCTGCAACTTCACGTACAGTTAAACGTCTGTCACCGTCAATAACATCGCATACTTCATTTTTCACAACATCTGAAGTCTTAAAAGACGGTCTCCCCTCGCGTTTATCGTCCATTAAACTACCTCTACCGTCAGAAAATCTCTTATGCCACTTAAACACTAACGAGTGACTAACATTGGAATGTGTTACTGACCGTTTGATGAATTTATGCGTTTCAGTAGGCGTTTTTCCTATGTCGACACAAAATTTTATAACGGCTCTCTGCTCCACCTTATTTGAAAACGTAGTTTTTTCCGATGAAGAAGGTTTCATCCTCAAGGATTGAAAACTGGACTTCGCAGCCATCTGAGAGTACTTCCGATTCAAATTTTACAGATGTGACGTCGAGAGCACTATCAACGTCACAGTACAAGTTTCATTCAAATTTGCACGATAGAATGAAAAAAAATCATGGCCAACCACAAGTAACTACATAGAAGTTACACGTAATTTATACTGTGCTCCAGGTGCCCTATGACAGACATTACAAAATTGATTTAATTAAGTTAGGTAATTAAAATCTGATACAGATTTTTTATATCTAACATCGCTTTTGATTTTTGATTAAGGATACAGGTATCACTAAAAATTTTGAAAAACACGTTTTTTTAAGAAAATTGGGACCTGTCCACGAACTTTACGGACAGCCCTCGTATGTTCTTGGTTAGTTTATTTTGGAGATGGGATGTTGTCTCCTTGACATAACTCCATATCAGTTCATTTTTCATAGGTAACTTGCTAATATACCTGTATTCCAAAGTTTGAACATCATAGTATTGCAAGCGGGGGGTATCACTCAGTGAGGTCCCTCACAGTTCTAGTTTATTTTTGATATTGAGAATGAAAGAGTAGGTTTACCATTGATTACCTTAATTTTCACTTATGTTTCTCTAAGAAATCAATTAAAGGGAAACTTGTTTTTCATTGTCAGACAGTGGTATATTAGATTTTGAGGATGTTGGCACTATGATATCATGCAGAGGAAAAAATGTTTTTATTTCACTTGATGAAATCCATGTTTTCTTTCAATTGGATATCTCAGTATTTCACAGGCATCTATGTAATAAGATATATTATTAGTCACTTGGTTGCAGTACTTTGTAATAATATTGAAGATCAGGTATACTTTTCGTGAGTTAGAAAATGTCTTTGTTGATGTGAAATCTCACTCAAAAAGTCATCTTATGCTTAACAACATAATATTGCAAACTTTCAATAAGCATATCTCTATCAAGCTTGTATTAATAAAGACAATTAAATGCTATACTACTTTTGTTAATTTCATGTAAATTTCTCTTCTTTATTTCAGTGCTGGACAACCATATTGTTCTGTCAAGTTTGTATCACTTAAGACAGGAGATGAAGTTCATAGCATCAGTTTTAAAACTTATCCAATCAATAATATAGAGTGCAATAAAAGGTTGGTATACAAACAAACCTTGATATATTGATATAGAAATTCTCCCTCTTATAAGATGGGGTTGTCATGGATTTACAACTACCTATGCAATCAGTGGCTATCACCACTAACTTGAGTTCAAATCACGCTCATGACAAGGTGCGCTGGATACAACAGTATGTGATAAAGTATGTCAGTGACCTGTGGCAGGTTGGTGGTTTTCTCTGGGTACTCCGGTTTCATCCACCAATAAGACTGACCACCTAGTGTATATGTATTTGAAATATTGTTGAAAATGGTGTTAAACACCATGCCCCTTCTTATAAGACCACGTATTCTGTGATGAAAAATAGCCTTATTAGAAGGGATGGCCTCTATTGAGTGGTGGGAGTGACCTTATAAAAGGGGTACCACTGTAGTATTATTTCACCAATTTATTGTTTAACCATAAAATATTTGTGATCAGATTATGGTATGTATTTGTTGTCGTTTTCGGTCTCACATGTTTTTTTTACAAATACTTAAATTCTGTTTGACCGATCTTTCCGACATTTTAACTCATTGATTCTTGGCACAGAATAAAAGTTTGAGTATATTTTGGGTAGTCTACCTTTACCTGTTTCTGGTCCAAAGATGCAAAATATGGTGCACATTGCCGTGCCATATAAAACTGCCACCAGACAAATATTTAAAAAAAGAAATAAATCTCTTGTTTACCTTTTGACCTACTGGTAAATTTGTTAGAAATGGTATTGGTATCATTCCTATCTGATTACAGTACTTATCAGTCAAAGAAGTCTTCCATTACTACAACGAAATTTTTCTTCTAAATTCTCAGTAGCTATTTGCATATTACTAGTTCAGCAATCACACTGATTTATTTATTGTCCCCTGATGCTTTGTTGAAGGGGGACTATAGTAATGAGTATTGTGTGTTCGTCCCAAATTGGTTTCCGGATGATAACTTGTGAATGAAAAGTCAGATTGAAGCTAGGTGTGGTATGTATGTGTATTAATATTTCGACAATTCTTACCGGAGTTTTGTTGACTTTAATAAATATTAGTTTTTATTTTTATACAGGGTAGTTGTAGTTGTATTCAAAGAAAAAATATGTGTATTTGATGCTGCCACCTTGAAACAAAAATTCTGGATTACAGGTAATTCAAAAGAAATAATGGCTTTTCCTATCAGATGTGTGTTGACTTTACTATATTTAATTATTTAATATGTAAAAAAAGATCTTTTACTTTATTGAATTCAAAATCATCATTGATATTGTGTATTCCCTCATTCACAGTCAACCAATGAAACTCAAATACTGGTGATCACATGACCTGATTGAACCTAAATAAATTAGGTCATAATCTGTGGCAACTTTTTTAGGCTATACTTGTATTTGATTTGTATTTACATTTTGTCTTTGTTTTTTTATTACATGTAGTTACCTCCCTTCACCAGCATTTTTTTTCTCATTTTCTTTTTTCATTTCTGTTTCAATCATTTAATTACCTCCCTTTACCAGCACTTTGATCATTTTGTTCTTTTCATTTTTGTTTCTATCATTTAATTACCTCCCTTTACCAGCACTTTGATCATTTTGTTCTTTTCATTTCTGTTTCTATCATTTACTTACCTCCCTTTACCAGCACTTTGATCATTTTGTTCTTTTCATTTCTGTTTCTATCATTTACTTACCTCCCTTTACCAGCACTTTGATCATTTTGTTCTTTTCATTTCTCTTTTAAATGCAAGGAGCATGCCATTTTCCATTACACAAGGCATTCATTTACATCTTAGGTTAGGGTGAGTCGTGTATTTGATTCGTCCCACACAATCAACTGACATACATTTTTAAAGGATTGTACCCTCACAGCAAAGAAACTAAGTCTTATTTTTGTACAATGGGACTCCCTTCGAAAGTGAATATCTTAAGCTATCTAATATTGTAAACTTTTGTGCCATTATAGATATTCCAGTGACTATGATATTTCTTCACGGATATAGGGAAATACAATTGATGCAGTTCCAAAATAAAGATATGGATTAGATGGTATATTATTGTAACAACTGTAGATATTACTCAGATGTGTTGAAGTATTTATATAATATGCTGTAATATAAACATTTTTACCATTACAGATTGTTTCCCCTGTACCGGTGCCAGTGAAAATCCTATAGCTTTAGGAAGTAGATGGTTAGCCTTTGCTGATAAAAGGGTAAGAAATGATATAGTAGATAGTGTTTGATAAAATTTCTGCTTGGATTGGAGATGTAATTTTAAAAATTTGAAGAAAACAAAATTAGGTGTGATAATCTGACATAAAAAAGATCAGACATGAGCTGAACTACCTGTATTATTATATCTATGTAAAATTTGAGAAATTTCTAATTTTTAGCAGTGATAATTCAATATATTCTGTTCAAACAATAATATTATTAGTTCTCTCTATTTTTTTTTGTCTTAGTCTCAAAGTTTTCATAATTTGATTTTTTTCAGTTAAAGCATAAAATTATTACATGTTAATGTAATAAAAAATGAAAAGCCAAAAATTGCCACACCGTCAGAACAGTTCTACAATTTAATTGACATATCATAGAATCAGAGGCAGAATTCATACCCCAAACACAAATATACATGACAGCTGACCTTCCTCACATATAACTGGGTGGAACAGCTGACCTTCCTCACATATAACTAGGTGGAACAACGTTGTTGTAAAGAATGACGAGTTCTAATCTTGAACTTTGTATATAATATATTTATTCTTCATTTTATGTAAACATTTGTCATATATTTACAGCTGGTACCATTACATCAGTCATTTGGAGGGATGTCTGGTGACGGAGCTCAGTCATATGCTGCCACAGTAATTAGTGCTGCTAAGGTTTGTATAATATATACTAGTAAGAAAGAATATGGATGAACACGAGAGGTTATCCAACATTACACTTCAACACAAAATACAAATTAAAGTAATGAAGAAAAATTGCTTTTATTGGCCATCTACATTTCACAGTCACAGTAGGGCCTTTAATAATGAGCATAACTTGTACCATAAAATGAGTGTGAAGCGGCCCCTAGTGGCCTGCAGTTGATTGGCCCTTTGCCTGCAGTTGAGCGGCCCTTTGCCTGTAGTTGATTGGCCCTTTGCCTGCAGTTGAATGGCCCTTTGCCTGCAGTTGAACGGCCCTTTGCCTGCAGTTGAACGGCCCTTTGCCTGCAGTTGATTGGCCCTTTGCCTGCAGTTGAACGGCCCTTTGCCTGCAGTTGAACGGCCCTTTGCCTGCAGTTGAGCGGCCCTTTGCCTGCAGTTGAGTGGCCCTTTGCCTGCAGTTGAACGGCCCTTTGCCTGCAGTTGAGCGGCTCTTTGCCTGCAGTTGAACGGCCCTTTGCCTGCAGTTGAGCGGCTCTTTGCCTGCAGTTGAACGGCCCTTTGCCTGCAGTTGAACGGTACTTTTTATTTCTGTTGATAAACATAACATCTGGGTATTTTTGTCATTTTGATGTTATTTACCATTTGGTGCATGGTATATGTTTGGGAAACTTTTTGTAACGGTACACTTACCTATTTTCTATTACAGGGTGCATTTAAAGGTTTATCTGTGTTTAGTGAAGCTGTGGTCAGTAACCTAACAGGAAGTAAACCGTCTCCCCCGACCAAGAAACTAGACGCTACACAAGTAGATAACGGCAATAGGCCTGGCATTATATCTATTGTAGATTTACAGAATATACATGGCGACCATGTAAGTATAAAAAAAACAAAATACACATGCATAGCAACTGCTACAATTATGCAAGCAACATCAGTATTTGTCAGATGCATTGTATATTAGTCCCCTTCATATAAGGCCACTCACACCAAAGGCCACCCCCACTTATCGGGCCAAATTTCAGTTGCACTTTAATAATTTAAAAAAAAAAAAATTGTCCCCCCTTAGATGTATTTTTTCATTGCAGAAGGCGTAGCTTTATAAGAGGTGGATGAATGTACAGCTTTATTGTTTATTGTATTTAATTTTATAGTAATTTTCATCATTGTTTTATAAAGAAGCTGAATACAATTGTAGGAATAATTCTTAATTGGTTTGTTGTTGACTCAACTAGCCTCTCTTGTTAATAGCAACATGAAAGAGATGTTCACAAAATGTAACCTAGAACGTTTGACAGAGTTTTTTTTAAACCAGACAAATAATAGGATATCATAATTTTATCTTATCTTACTTTGTATGTATATAATTACTTTCGAAATTGTTAATAAAAGAAAAAACAAAAAATACCACACTGTTGGAACATTTTCAAAATCTAATGGAAAAACCGTAGAAACAGAGACAAAATTGATACCGTTAACACACATGCACATGACTGCTCACTTTCCTGGATGGTACAGGAAACTTCAGTAAAAAGTGATGGAATTATACTAGTTTTATGAGCCTAAACTGTTACTAATAATTTTACATAATAAAGTAATGATATTGAAAAGGGGAGATAATCATTACAAATTACAAATAATTTTAAGAGTATAAAGAATATATTTGTTTCTTTTTGGGTCTGTTAAGATTCAATTTTATATTAATAGTATTGTGTATCAGAAGACAATGAAGATGATAGTTTGGTAGCACATTTCCACGCCCATGCTAATGAACCTGTGTCACACATGTTGTTTGATCCTGCAGGAACGTTGCTATTAACTGCCTGTAAACTAGGACATAATTTCCATGTGTTCAGGATCATGGCACACCCCTGTAGCTCCTCCCTAGGGGCTGTGCATCATCTTTATACACTACATAGAGGAGATACAACAGCTAAGGTATGTATTTTGTATTTAAAGATTTCATGTTTATTCTAGTATTAAAATATTTAACTGAAAATTTACCTGTAAATGACAATATACAATACGTCCTCATTATGCTTGCACCTTTTGG
This sequence comes from Bathymodiolus brooksi, assembly GCA_963680875.1. NCBI lineage: Eukaryota > Metazoa > Mollusca > Bivalvia > Mytilida > Modiolidae > Bathymodiolus > Bathymodiolus brooksi. Next base: position 19,682,682 of record OY804580.1, read on the forward strand.
CCAAAAGCTATATTTTGCAATGAGCAAGGGTGAAAATTTAGTGACGGAGAAATTTCCTTATAAGCTATATGATTTTGGGAAATTTGAACTTTGAAATTTAATAGCAATAAGTGTGGGTGACAGGTAAACTCAATTTGCGACAGTAAAACCAACGATTTACATAGACAACATTTCAGATACAATATGGTTATTCCCTAGGTTGATTAAATTGTGAAATCCAAGGACAGTAATTAATGAAATAATTTAAAAAAATCATTGTCTCTTGTTCCCAGTCTATGGTGAGTCTCAGAAAGAGAAAATATCAGATCATGGTTGGACTACAGTAATATAAAACCATACAATTGACATGCCCCAGGTTTATACCTATTATCTTTGTTTTCAGGTTATAGATATGGCATTTAGTCAGGATAGTAGATGGGTAACAGTTAGTACTCATAGAGGTACCACACACGTGTTCCCAATTACACCATATGGAGGTTAGTGTTTCTATAAATAGATTTTATGACCAAAAAAATCGTTTTGTAAATCAACAATTGTAAATATTAATTTTTCAGATTTTTTTTTCTTTTTCTTTTTTTATTTGCTGTTTTTCACAACAGGATGTTCAATAATTCTACCAATAACAACAAAGCGAAAAACTGCTTCTTTCCTCAAATCATTGAGCACAAAAAAATGCCATGACATATGGTGCTGGAAATCTAGATCCTGGCTTAGGACAGGCATAAAAATGTGGCAGGATAAACGTCATGCTTTTAATTTATCACTTAATATTAATTAGCCTTTTACAAATTATAATCATGTTTAATGTTTTGATTTGTAGCTGTAATGTTAATCCATATTAATTTATGTTTTTATCTATAATATTATATAGGTAGTATAAACATAAGAACTCATTGTAAAGCCAGAGTTGTAAACAGAGCTAGTCGATTTCATAAAAGTGCCGGCATAGATGATATGGACCATCCTAGAACTGAACGACATAGTCCAATTCTGTCAGGTAGTCCAGGCTCCACCACAGGTAGGGTTTATTTTTCTTATACTGTATACGACTGCAAAATTCACACATAGTCACTATATGCATAGTAGTCTAGTAGGTCAAAGTTCAAACCCTGTTCCAGTAATACCCTACAAGAGATACTGTTAATTTATTTAAATTTATCGATAACGATTTTCATGGTTTGAGGAAAAAATAGCATTATTGTGGATATGTAAAGTTTTGGATCCACACATAGAGTCCGAATATATATTTGGTAATAATAGTAATTGAATTCTAAAGTTCATGGTTTCATTTTATCTATGATAATTGATGCATGTACTATGAATAATAATGAATTTATAATGCCAAAATGTTCTCTGCCAATAGAACTGACCACTACTATATAACTGAAATATTTTTGAAATTTACCTTAAACATCATAACCCTAATCATAACCCTATTGTACAAAATGTAATGATGGTGCTGTCCTACAAAGCATGCAAAATGGTTGGCACATACTTATTGATTGGTGTTCAATGCTTACTTTTGCAGTATTACAGCTACTAGTATATCGTAGCATGAATAAATTTTTGGTACATACTGAGTAGTTAAACTAAGGATACATGTACATGTATTATTGATAAATGAATTGACAAAACTAATGATACAAATATTAATGTAGAACGGATGTCTTTTAATGTCTAGACAATATGTGAAATTAATTTTACAAACAATGTGTTTTTCCATGATATGACGACAATGTTGTAACATTTGTTTACTCAATATGTAATAACACTACTCGAGCCAGCATGTGAACAATGTGAGAATTGATGAAATTTAGTATGAAATTTTATTTTAATTTAAGGGGGACAGTATGATAACTATCCAAGCCTGATCAGACAGAATGCCTTGAATAACAATATAGAGAATCCACGCCTGCCACCATATCCCCACTCCACACAGACATTTCCCCTATCGCAGATCAAACAACCCCTTAGCCTAGGAACAAGTATAGGAGGAAAGTCACAAAGCCCTACACATACACCAAGTGGGAAAGACAATATGTTAGTAGTCAGTGCCTGCTTCTCTACACCAAGACTGTGGATTGGAGGAAACGCCAGTGTGTCTGTGGAGCATAGAGGTAATGTATATTTTTCATTATTACTCTTCATGTAAGAAACTTTCATTATAATTGACATGATATTATCGAAATGTAATTTTACAAAGAATAAATAGCATCATTGTACTATGCACTCGCATAATACCATTACTATGCTGATGGGCAGATCTTAGAACAATGTTACGTCATTTAAATAGGCGGGGTCTAAACGGGATCACCTGAGCGCTTTTAACAGTGTACAATTTACAATGTATTATACGTTTTTCTTTAACGTTGATGCTGTCGTCTGTCAAAACAATGGCCAGTTCCAGGTTTGGGAATTAAATATTTGACAGTTCATTGTTATTGTTGAAATTAAATATTTCTTGAATTTAAATGAATATTATTTGCCAATCTTTATACTATCAATACATTTTAGACAAATTTCATTTTTTAAAATCACCAAAGACATTCAGAGTAATAATAACAATAATATTGTGTTGTCCATGTTATATGCCGAAATATGTCCCAAGGTTAGAGGGCATAATGCACGACCCACATGGACAACACAATATTATTGTATAATTAGGTTATGATGTACATGTACCATTACTTTCAGCTATATTTCAGACTTATCAATGATTTATAAATTATTCCTTTGATCGACCTTTACACAAAATGATGAATATACTATGGTTGATACATTTTGCTCAAATGAACTTTTCATTACATGATCTCGCATCTCAGGTTTTTAGCTTTCAATGCAGTCTTACACTGATAAATCCATTCTGGCAAAATAAAGCAATATTTTGTATATATGTAAATAGATTGTGTATTTAGATATAGATAAAACTACTGTATGTCATACTAGAGTCGAATTACTTTTAAATATAATTTATTAAATTACAATTACTTTTAAATGTAATTTATTAAATTACAATTACTTTTAAATGTAATTTATTAAATTACAATTACTTTTAAAATGTAATGGATTACATTACTGATTAACATTTAATATCATGACAACAACAACAATTCAAGTTCTCTTAAAGGGATATTAAAGCTCATTTTGGTAATTTTTTGTATCTCATGAAAACTTGCAATTGGTTCAATAAATGATATTTATGAAACATTAACCCGGTTTTTATCAATGAAACTTTGTAAAAGTGACATAATTCGTTGATAATTCTGTCATATCTTGCGGTTTTTCCATTAATTGAATTTTTGCTTCCTGGACAAAAATTCATTTCGACCCTTTTAAGTGATATTTTAACGATATTAGGGATTATATGGGCGTGCAAAGTATTTTTGGATTGTTTTTACAATTAAATTGAAAAGAAACAACCTTCGTCACAAGTTGAAGAAATATATGTTAAAACGAGCTTTAATATCCCTTTAAGGATCAAGGTTTTAATTTCTTTTTCTTTGTATATTTACTTTCAAATAAACATATTTCTACATAAATAAAAATAATATGATTTTTTTGCACAAAATATAGATTGTTACAAACAATTGAAATGTTTTTGAGAATATTCAATTATATTGAATTGTATCATTCCAGAGGGTAAAAGAGTTGTAGATTCTCTATTTATCATGAGTCAGACTGGAATATTGTCTGAGTATATAATAGAACCTAGATCCAAGGCAGGGCTGGATAAAGTTTCTGGTGATAGTCCTTTAGAACTAGTAGTTACTGGCTATACACAGTGGACTCTACAAAGGTAAGAGCATATTAATACATATAGCATTTGATGCTAAGATTCCCTCCCTTTTCTTTAATCTAATGAAAATTTGACTTGAAGGAATATGGATATAATGATTATACATTTGTAATGAGGAGAAACATATGTTAGTCAGAAATGATAAATACCCATTACATACATAGTGTGGTGGTACAAGACTTTGTATCAGGTCGAGTCTGTTGCGTGAACCAGTAATCACTACGAGTGGCGATAGCGACGAGTTGTGATGTGGTTAGTTCACGCAACAGACAAGACCTGATACACAGTCTTGTACCACCACACTATGTATGTAATAAGTTTATCTAACTTTTCAATAAAAACGAATTTTAAACAAATAGCAAGGGTTGAATTAAAATGTGTACAATATTCTGAGGGAGACTACATTTTGTGTATGACGTCACGTTATTTTTTCCGTTTATTCACCAACGTCAGGTTACTGTGTTTTCTCTCACATTCCAATGGTATGACATCATGTCAAAGTAGTTCGACAGAGAACGTCTCGTGCAACGTCACGCCATTCTTTTATCATCACAGTGTGGTGATACAACATCTTGTATTAGACACCTTGTATCAGACAGGCGACTTTCGTTAATTTCAAAGGAAAATGTATATAATGTTAGATAAGTAAATTTATCTACCATATGGTCACGACCATGACTGCCCCTTTGATAAGTCAGACTGTACTTGAGAGTTATCATATATTCATTTATTATTGTATCTTTTAAAATATTTACCAAATTTTACTAAGAAAAACCTTATGAAGATTTTTTAACAAACGTGCCATGCACACTAGATTTGATATCTATGTTTTTTATTATTTTTTTTATTAAAATTAAAATTTTCAGCGTTACTGTAGGATATTATTATATACATTTCCTCTACATTTCAGATCAAAGACATCAGATGAAATCAAGCCACCACTGACAAACAACAACCCTCTGATTTTGTCTTGTGAAGCAGTTCTTACTCAACAACCATCAGCATTATGTGGTTTGTATTCTATTAATAACATTTTTGTCCAGAAATAAAATTTCTATAAAATAAAAAATTTTCCCACTAACAATGAACAATTAATTACCTGTAAAAAAAATACCTATAATATCAGTGCTTTGTGGTTTGTGTTCCAAAAAATAACATTTTTGTTCACTAACAATTAGCAATTATCATGCATAGTCACTTACCATGACAACCACCTTGAATGACCACTCACCCACTGTAAACAGCCATTGTAAAACCCTCTCAACCTGATTTAGGTATTGTTTTAACTTAAATCAAAGATCACATCACTAACATGGCCAGCGATCACTCAGATATTATGCAATCATTTCAGTTTACCAGTATTTTCAGCCTAGACTTTGAAAATTCACCAGTAATTAAATTTCGAGATGTTCTCAATACACGATAGTATTAAATAAGGTATCAAATCATTGAATGATGAACTAATTAATCGTAGATCTTTACAAAAACAGAGAAGCATTAAAAAAGCAACTTTCATGTTTTAAGCGGTCATTTGTCTTACCTTGTCATTTTTTTCCTTTGTCCAAAAGGTGATCTGGATTGAATACAAGTTTGACTCATTTTCGCTAGTCAAGGGTTGCGATTCGGGTCCCCCTTCTCTCCACCCTTGGCAGATCTAGAATACATTTTGAGAATTCACGCTTTAATATTTCATTGGTTACGGCTACCAGTACACGTATCCAATCAGAAGACGTTTTACACGGAGCACATGTTATCGACAAAATGTAAACAAAGATGGCACCGGAATGCTCTCATATGACAACGATTTGCCACTTCCCGTTTTGGTTCCAATAAAAACATCTTTCCCGTCTGCCAAAGCTTTGAAACTTTCACTTGGTTGACAGTAAGTGCTTCCAAATTAAATTTATCTCAAATAAGTGGAAAGTAACCTTCATCAAGTTGAAGTTTTTCCGTATTGAAAGAAGAGAGAGAAGAAGAAGAAGTTTTTCTTCACTGGGCGCTGCCATTTTCAACTCTCCAACATACGTATAACAAAATGATTCTGATTGGATGGCGTTGACGACTATCTAAGGGGCGCAACTTCGATAAACCACCAGGTGGCATTGCCTGCGAATTTCAAAATGTATTCTAGATCCGCCAAGGGTGGAGAGAAGGGGGACCCGAATCGTAACCCTTGGCTAGCGAAGATGAGTTTGACTATACTTGTATACACTACTAACCAGATTGTGTGATATTTTCATGTGATATAGATGGTGATATAACTGATACTATAAATGATACTGTTATACATAGTTTTATGTTAATTTGAAGTTTATTGCTGAACAAATTGTTCTGGAAAACCCATTTGAAAATATCAGTCCTCAGGAGGATGGGAGTTAAATGTTCAGGACAGTACCCTTTTTTCAACAGACCTTTCTTGGTTTTTTTGTGATAAGTAGACAATTTTGTCTTAAGATTTTCCATGTTCAAGTTTTTTTCGGTAACAAAAGACCAAAATTGAGAAAAAAAAATGTCTTGTTTAACTATTTATATTGCTAATATTTCCTTTCCATTTTCAGATATATCAGGTTTGAATAGTCTTGACTCTATAAGTTATCATGTATATCCTTCATCATCCCTCTTCATATTGAGCATACCCAGTCTCATGTTCTATATATATATATAAAAAAAAGTAGTGCATTGCACAGGTACTTGTGGACAGGACCCTATGTTGCTCACTTTTTTTTCTTTTTTTTTTTTTTTTTTTTTTTTAACATCGACTTTTTTTCATATAAACAACATTTTGCAACTTTCTATGTATCACTGTATGACATATATACAATAAATACAATCAAACAGTAGTTTGTATCCATGCCGGGTTTCTGACATGATATAAGTTAGAAAGTAAGTCACTCTTCTTTGTTTACATTGGGGTACTTGTTGTGCATTCATTTTAAATTTAGTGAATAAAAAAGTCCTACCTGTCTGGAAATTGGCTTATTCCTTCTCTGTATATATTATTCTCCCTGAAAACACACATCAATATTTATTTACAGCAGCTGACAACTCTCCATGGAACAATTTCCAATCGCGATTTGCGATTTTCAGATGACATTTTTGAAAACTCGAATTAAAGCTACGGAAGTGTGATTATTAGCGACATCTGCTGGTCATTTGAAATATTGACGATACGGTAAAACGCGAGAGTTCCGGGTAAAATTAAATTTTGCGCCAAAAATTCCCGAACTTTTTACTCGGAACTCTCGCGTTTTACCGTATCGTCAATATTTCAAATGACCAGCAGATGTCGCTAATAATCACACTTCCGTAGCTTTAATTCGAGTTTTCAAAAATGTCGTCTGAAAATCGCAAATCACGATTGGAAATTGTTCCATGGAGAGTTGTCAGCTGCTGTAAATAAATATTGATGTGTGTTTTCAGGGAGAATAATATATACAGAGAAGGAATAAGCCAATTTCCAGACAGGTAGGCCTTTTTTATTCACTAAATTTAAGATGAATGCACAACAAGTACCCCAATGTAAACAAAGAAGAGTGACTTACCTTCTAACTTAAATCATGTCAGAAACCCGGCATGGATACAAACTACTGTTTGATTGTATTTATTGTATATATGTCATACAGTGATACATAGAAAGTTGCAAAATGTTGTTTATATGAAAAAAAGTCGATGTTAAAAAAAAAAGGGGGGGGGGGGCAACATCTTAAAAAAAATGAAAAAAAAAAAAAAGTGAGCAACATAGGGTCCTGTCCACAAGTACCTGTGGTGCATTGTGGAAGTTCTGTATAGCAAAATACTTGGAAGTAATTATGTTTCCCCTTCGAACGAAGGGAGACATATTGTTTTAGTCTGATTTTTTCTTCCGCTTCTTCTGCTTCTTCCGCTTCTTCTCAGCGAAGCTTGTCTGGCCATAACTTTTTTGTCTTTCGAGATAGGTCAATGATATTTCGTATGTGGGTGCATGACCATGAGGCGGTGTGTCACGTACCGTAATGACCTTCATGTGACCTTGACCTTTGACCTCAAGGTCAAATAATTGTTTTTTAAATAGTATTTTCTTGTTCGGGCCATAACTTTTTGTCTTTCAAGATAGGTCAATGATAATTGGTATGTGGGTGCATGACCATAAGGTGGTGTGTCGCATACCATAATGACCTTTGTGGGGTGACCTTTGATCTCAAGGTCAAATAATTCAAATAAATCCAACAAAACTGTTCATTGACAGATAATTTGTATGTGCATGACTATAAGGCGGTGTGTCGTGTACCGTAATGACCTTCATGGGACCTTGACCTTTGGCCTCAAGGTCAAATAATTGTTTTTTAAATAGTATTTTCTTGTCCGGGCCATAACATTTTTGTCTCGAGATAGGTCAATGATATTTAGTATGTGGGTGCATGACCATAAGGCAGTGTGTCGCGTACCATAATGACCTTCATGGGACCTTGACCTTTGACCTCAAGGTCAAATAATTGTTTTTATATAGTATCATTCAACTCATAATGTGTAACTTATGGTTGTACAGATGGCCGCATTAAGGGGAGACATAAGTTTTAGGTATCTAAAACAGTTCTTCCTAGTTAATGTTTGGTGTTCAGAAGAAAGAAAATGTCATTAGTTTTTCAAATGCCACATTCATAAAAAGGAAAAAGATTATGTCCTTTTTATATTTGCCTAATTTGGTTAAAACTGTAATTTCCTGGAAAATGTCATGTCATTTTTTTTTTAATTTCTGAGCCATTGATATTAAAAAATAATATGTTCAACTGTCTTGGAAAACACATACAAATTTAGGATGCAAATATTGAGGAAGAAAAATTAAAAATCATGTGGGTTGCAGAATAAGATATACTGGTAGTGCCGTCCTTGCTTGTTTAATGTATCTGTATGTAAAGGCATATATAAACAATAACAATATTTATGGTTGGTCTATGTAAAATATATATGGGAGTCAATATATAATAAAAATGAAAGTTTATTTTGACTGTTTCTTCTTATAATTGAAATATATATATACTGTATATGTATCAATGCATTTCTTTTGACTTTTTAAAAATTAAAAACATTATTATATACAGTATTGATGAATTCTGTTTAGGTGCATAGCCTATAGAAAATGATTATTATTTAGAAAAATGTATTTGTGTACCATCCATATATATTTTATTGGAACAGTCATGTGGATCTCCCTGCTTCACAAAACTTTTGAGTACGTTTTTTTGTACTCATAGTCATGCTCCAAAATTGTCCAATCAGAACAAAGTATTTATTTTATGTAGTGTTCTGGTTGGATGTTTTTTTTAATATATGAGTACAAACTTGTGCTCAAAAGTTGTATGACAATAAGGCCTGTACTTTTCAGGCTAGTAAGGCATCATTTAGTGGTATTTTTTTTATTTCCCTGTAATAAATATAGGAGGGACATTTTTTGTTTTGCCCCTGTCTATATCCATCCAAATAGAGCAAAATTTATTTGTCCAGCAAACTATTTCTTAGTTTTCAATGTAGGACTTTTTTTTGCTTTTAAGGTGTTTTGTACATATATTGTAGAATTTACCCACAAAGAAAGTGGGGTGTTCAACATAGTAATTTCCCTTGAACTGCAGTCAGCCATTGCAATTTCCCATGAACTGTAGTCAGCCATTGTAATTTCCCATGAACTGTAGTCAGCCATTGCTACATAACCAATTATTCTTTGAGATCCTAGCACGACTAATACATGATTTTAATGCACAATGTTGATTGCAGCTATGCATCATTACCACTTCAAACAAATTTTACAACTTGAATCAGCTTTTATACCTTAAGAATTTACATTACATAATTAAAAAGTTTATTCTGCCTATTTTGGCTCATAACTTTTCATTCTATTGAAAACGAGGCTGCATTGGTTGTGTAAAGGTTACTGTGTGTTTACCTCAAGTTTAGGTAGATCGAGGATTTCAGCCCTGGTCTGGTCAAACTGAAGACTAAAATATTGGTATTTGTTACTTATCCACTAAGCGCACAGCATTAAGGAGAAAGACCAAACACTGGTTGGATGGGAATCAGGATAATGTGTCTGTGTGGAACAACATATTTACCTTTGACTATTGTTTTTAGTGAGCTAGCACTATAAAAATACAACAAGTGTGTTGGGCAAGTACAAAATTGACATAGTCATCATCTCAACGAAATGCAGCTTTTTTACGTCGCTACGATAAAACTTAAAAATTGATCACATGTCATCATTATGCAACAATCACTCACAGCATATAAATTAATTGAAAACTTACCTAAGACTAGTTTTATAGCCAAAGACAGAGTTTTCTCGATCAATTTTATTGACAGCGGAAATCAATTTGCGCAACTAATTTGCGAGAGAAAAAAATACTGGTAAAAAACAAAAACCAGAACGATGAAAGAAACACAGGTGGGGCTTTGAAATCCCGCGTCTTTTAAGCACCCGACGGGTGACAACACTTCCATCGGGTCAAGGGTGGAATTCGCAGAATCAGATGAGTTGGCAGATAATTATTATCCCCCCGCGATAACAGTGAGGGGATATAGTAATAGCGGCCGTCTGTCCGTCCATCACACTTTCTTGTTTGCGCGATAATTTGAGTAAACATGGATAGATTTGAATAATTTTATGCATGTGGCTTGTAATTATCATTATCTTGGACGGGTTCTAACATGGAAATATTTGAAGCAAGGGTTTTAGGGGGAAATCTTAGTTTTTGGTTGAAAAATCACCAATATTGAGAATTGTGTCTTGTTTATGTGATAACTTTAGTAAACATGGATAGATTTGAATAATTTTTTGCATGTGGCTTGTAATTTTCACTATCTTGGATGGGTTCTAACATGGAAATATTTGAAGCAAGGGTTTTAGGGGGAAATCTTAGTTTTTGGTTGAAAAATCACTGATTTTGAGAATTGTGTCTTGTTTACGCGATAGCTTCAGTAAACATGGATAGATTTGAATAATATTTTGCATGTGGCTTGTAATTATCATTATCTTGGATGGGTTCTTACATGGAAATATTTGAAGCAAGGATTTTGGGGGAAATCTATATTTACATCAGAGGTTTAAACAGTGTTCAAAGTGGAGTACTTCCTGTATATTATTCAGATCATGTTGCAATATACTCCATCCTTCAATAAAATATGTTATACATTAAGACTGCAAGGCTGCTTTCTATAAATATATAAAGCTAAATATTATGCAAGTGCGGGGGGGATACGTCAAACATTTATGCGCTAGGCGTTACTTTTATTATGCTCACTAACTAAGAGGCAAAATAGCAAGCATCTATATTCTGTATGCCATACTCTGTGTGTACTGTACTGGATAATATTTTATCAGTCAAGATAACATTAGAGGTTAGTTGGATCTGTTTTAACATGGCAACTGACTATTGACTTGTGACATTGGTCAGTGACAGAGTGAGTCATGTCAGGTAACCAACCATTAATTTACTTTCTGAAGATCTATGCATCTTTTCAAAAACTGCTAAACTGTTCACATGTCTCAAGCTTTTGTAACCTCATTACTGCAGTAATTTTTTTTCTTTAACTTTGAACTCTGACTCTGAACCAATACAGATTGTCATAAGATGTTAGTGGATTGTAGGGAAAATTATTATTAAATTTTTTTTTTTTTTAACTTTGAACTCTGACCTTCGACATGAACCAATACAGATTGTCATTAGATGTTAGTGAATTGTCAGGAAAAGTATTTATTATTAAAAACAGGAACCAACAAACATCTAATTTAGACAATATTTTATTTGATCAAATTATCTCTAGCTATTAGAATGTCATTGTGCACATTTTAATACATTATCTATATTGAATCACTCATTGAAAGTCTACTATTTTTGTTCTGTTTATATATGATTTTACATATGTAAGTACGGGAAAGAAACTATGGGAAACAAGGACAATCATAAAAAAAAATGACAAGTATCAAACTATAAATCTGTTTTTTTTTTTATTTCTTCAAAAATAATTGATGAGAAAGAATTAAGGAATGGAGTACATTTGCTATGTGTAGAAATCTAGATATCCAGTCAGTTCTAAATCTAGATATCCAGTCAGTTCTAAATCTAGATATCCAGTCAGTTTTAATTCTAGATATCCAGTCAGTTTTAAATCTAGATATCCAGTCAGTTTTAAATCTAGATATCCAGTCAGTTTTAAATCTAGATATCCAGTCAGTTATAAATCTAGATATCCAGTCAGTTTTAAATCTACATATCCAGTCAGTTTTAAATCTAGATATCCAGTCAGTTTTAATTCTAGATATCCAGTCAGTTTTAAATCTAGATATCCAGTCAGTTCTAAATCTAGATATCCAGTCAGTTCTAAATCTAGATATCCAGTCAGTTTTAAATCTAGATATCCAGTCAGTTTTAATTCTAGATATCCAGTCAGTTTTAAATCTAGATATCCAGTCAGTTTTAAATCTAGATATCCAGTCAGTTTTAAATCTAGATATCCAGTCAGTTATAAATCTAGATATCCAGTCAGTTTTAAATCTACATATCCAGTCAGTTTTAAATCTAGATATCCAGTCAGTTTTAATTCTAGATATCCAGTCAGTTTTAAATCTAGATATCCAGTCAGTTCTAAATCTAGATATCCAGTCAGTTCTAAATCTAGATATCCAGTCAGTTTTAAATCTACATATCCAGTCAGTTATAAGTCTAGATATCCAGTCAGTTTTAATTCTAGATATCCAGTCAGTTTTAATTCTAGATATCCAGTCAGTTTTAAATCTAGATATCCAGTCAGTTATAAATCTAGATATCCAGTCAGTTTTAAATCTAGATATCCAGTCAGTTTTAAATCTAGATATCCAGTCAGTTATAAATTTAGATATCCAGTCAGTTATAAATCTAGATATCCAGTCAGTTTTAAATCTAGATATCCAGTCAGTTATAAATCTAGATATCCAGTCAGTTTTAAATCTATAAAAAAAATCTCAGATTTGTGAAACTATGGCAGTGTGAGATTTTCTATTCAAAATTGTTACTAACAAGGAGAGATAGCTCCTTTGAAAATGCATTTGAAGTCTCAGTCAGTTTTAGAATAGATTGTTTAATTGCATCCCACAAACGTAGAAAACAAAAGATACCATATGACTTTAATTTGTATTTTTGCACACATTGTCACATGTAGTGTGTGCCACATGTTTCAGAGTAGAGTTTTCCTGAAGTTTTTGTTTCAATAATTATTTTATTTTTATTTTGATAAATATATAAACCAGAAATATATTTTTAAAAAATAAAATTTCATGAACCGTGCTATTATTTCTTCATAAATTATTATTAAGATAAACATATGATATTTTTTTAGATGAAATATCAGCTGTACCTAGACATGATTCTAAGGAGAGTTTATCATCAGATCATGGTATCAAAGATATGGATTTGGAAGAACAATGGCTGTCTCAGGTATATGTCTGTTCTTCTTCGATTTACGGATTCTGATTACCCCTTTGGTATCTTCAAACTCTTCTTAGTCTTTCTTGTATTTTAGTTTTTTGCCCTTGCCTCATGGCGTTGAGGACATTAAATTTTACCCATGTCTGTACATATGTTCGTCTGTGCGACCCGCATTTGGTTACCACTCAATAACTTAATTTGACTTTAAGCAAATCATTTGAAATTTATATACAATATCAGGGACCATAAAAGGAAAGTTTGATTATTGATTATATCACGTTTTCCATTCTGGAATTATGCCCCTTGATTTGTCGAAAAAATACCTTTTTTCATTAGTGGGTAGTGGTGGAGCATTGATTTTTCCTTGGAACACATTCTTCCTATTTTTTTTTGGGGGGGGGGGGGTGAAATCTACATTTTATCTCTAATGTCAATTGATTGATTGATTGATTGTTGTTTAACTTCAAGTGAGTAGGACTTCAGCATTGTATTCATGATGAGAACAAGGCTTTATGCAATAAATTATGTAGACAAAAAGGTTACATTAGTATGGGCCTATGAGCTTAGACTGACACAGGAAAAGAGGTGATAATGGTTAGGGTCCAAAAAGAAGGAAAATTTACCATTGTGACACCATGCAATGTTTAGCAGCAGTCGTCTTTATTCCCTGTGAATTTTTGTCACCATTGTCATGTCTGTCGTACATGATTGAATTTGCTTGTCTCATTAAAATCTTCTTCTCTTTTACATTTAAGCAAAGCTTGGCTGTTATGGTCCTTGTAAGTCATCTTTTAAGATGGTCACCAATGCTAAATATCGATTTTTTTTCAAATCTCAATCACTCCTACATTTGTGATTTTAACGATATTTAGATGATTATTATAATTAGGTAAATACCCATTACATACATAGTGTGGTGGTACAAGACTTTGTATCAGGTCGAGTCTGTTGTGTGAACCAGTATCACTACGAGTCGTGAAAGCGACGAATTGTGATGCGGTTAGTTCACACAACAGACAAGACCTGATACACAGTCTTGTACCACCACACTATGTATGTAATAAGTTTATCTAACATTTCAATAAAAATGAATTTTAAACAAATAGCAAGGGTTGAATTAAAATGTGTACAATACTCTTGAGGGAGACTACATTTTGTGTATGACGTCACGTTATCTTTTCCGTTCATTCACCAACGTCAGGTTACTGTGTTTTGTCTCGCATTCCAATGGTATGACGTCATGTCAAAGTAGTTCAGCAATAGCTACTGTACTTAGCATGTTTAGATAAGTCCTTACTTTTACATATTAAGCTGAAATCAGCTCAGTTTAAGTATTAGAATTGTTGTTTATATTGTATCAATATGAATATTTTTAACTGATTTTGTAGGTAGAGATTATAACGCACATAGGACCACACAGACGATTATGGATGGGGCCGCAGTTTTCTTTCAAGACTTATCAGAATGTACAGAATACGACAGTATTATCAGCCCAGTCGTCGGCCCTGTTATCAGAGACCAGTGTTCAGGCCATGGATGTTACTATAGACGACGTTAACCTAGAAAGTCTCAAGTATGATTTATTAAAATAAATGAACAAAGTTAATGAATAGACCATTTGCACATTTCTTACTTGAATCTAAAATTATAGTAGGTGTCTAAGTTTAATAAAAAAAAATTGTTCATGCCACAATATAGCTGAAATATTGCTGAAGTTGGCATTAAACACCAATCAATCTAAAATTATACATTTTTTACAAGTTTATATTAGACTTATTTCCCTTTAATGCAGGCAAAATGTTTCCCTTTCATACAAAGTGCAATGAAGCTAGCATATATATTTCCCATAATCTGTGCAAAACTTTAATGCTGTAACAACTTGTAAATTTTCTATTTTCTATTAAATCATCCTCTAATTTTTTACAAGTTTCAAATATCTACAAATCATCAGAAAATTATACTTAAATTCTTTGGTTTTTTTCGCTGCTCTTGGTAGAACAGGTACCATTTTGCACATTGCAAAAAAATAAATTATAGAAAAGTAATAATTTTAGAATCAAATTTGCTGTTGGCATTCTCATGATAGAGCAGAATTTAAATTACCCCCTGCCCCCCCAAATTGCAAGGAATAAACAAACTTTACCACTTCCTTCTAATAACACATAGTGAAGTACACTTCTTATTTCATATTACCTTAAATTGATTGTTATTACGATTTCCACTTCCACAAAAGAAAAGAAAGTTTAAACAGTGATGGTCAACAATTCCACCAATATCAACAAAACAAACAATCACCTCACATTCCCATACAAGATTAAAACCTTTCTTCACATTTGCCTCTTTTGCATAAGATCTATAGATTTTAATTGTATGAAATATTCAAAATAATAATAATATTATGCATTTTGTAACACTATTACAGAATACAACCAGTTAGATCAAGTCCAGTTGCCATGCCTAATGCTAGACCAGCCTATAGACGACTTTCAGGAAGTGACAACACTCCTCCCACCAGTAGTAAAGGGGGACAACATATCAGTCCTTTATTGATAGAAGCAGGTGGGTTTTAGGTCCTCCTACCAGTGGTAAAGGGGGGCAACATATGAGTCCTTTATTGATAGAAGCAGGTGGGTTTTAGGTCCTCCTACCAGTAGTAAAGGGGGACAACATATCAGTCCTTTATTGATAGAAGCAGGTGAGTTTTAGGTCCTCCTACCAGTAGTAAAGGGGGACAGCATATCAGTCCTTTATTGATAGAAGCAGGTGGGTTTTAGGTCCTCCTACCAGTAGTAAAGGAGGACAACATATCAGTACTTTATTGATAGAAGCAGGTGGGTTTTAGGTCCTCCCACCAGTAGTAAAGGGGGACAACATATCAGTCCTTTATTGATAGAAGCAGGTGGGTTTTAGGTCCTCCTACCAGTGGTAAAGGGGGGCAACATATGAGTCCTTTATTGATAGAAGCAGGTGGGTTTTAGGTCCTCCTACCAGTAGTAAAGGGGGACAACATATCAGTCCTTTATTGATAGAAGCAGGTGAGTTTTAGGTCCTCCTACCAGTAGTAAAGGGGGACAGCATATCAGTCCTTTATTGATAGAAGCAGGTGGGTTTTAGGTCCTCCTACCAGTAGTAAAGGAGGACAACATATCAGTACTTTATTGATAGAAGCAGGTGGGTTTTATGTCTTCCCACCAGTAGTAAAGGGGGACAACCTATCAGTACTTTATTGATAGAAGCAGGTGGGTTTTAGGTCCTCCTACCAGTAGTAAAGGGGGACAACATATCAGTCCTTTATTGATAGAAGCAGGTGGGTTTTAGGTCCTCCTACCAGTAGTAAAGGGGGGCAACATATGAGTCCTTTGTTGATAGAAGCAGGTGGGTTTTATGTCTTCCCACCAGTAGTAAAGGGGGACAACATATCAGTACTTTATTGATAGAAGCAGGTGGGTTTTAGGTCCTCCTACCAGTAGTAAAGGGGGACAACATATCAGTCCTTTATTGATAGAAGCAGGTGGGTTTTAGGTCCTCCTACCAGTAGTAAAGGAGGACAGCATATCAGTCCTTTATTGATAGAAGCAGGTGGGTTTTAGGTCCTCCTACCAGTAGTAAAGGGGGACAACATATCAGTCCTTTATTGATAGAAGCAGGTGGGTTTTAGGTCCTCCTACTAGTAGTAAAGGAGGACAACATATCAGTACTTTATTGATAGAAGCAGGTGGGTTTTAGGTCCTCCTACCAGTAGTAAAGGAGGACAACATACCAGTCCTTTATTGATAGAAGCAGGTGGGTTTTAGGTCCTCCTACCAGTAGTAAAGGAGGACAACATATCAGTACTTTATTGATAGAAGCAGGTGGGTTTTAGGTCCTCCTACTAGTAGTAAAGGGGGACAACATATCAGTCCTTTATTGATAGAAGCAGGTGGGTTTTAGGTCCTCCTACCAGTGGTAAAGGGGGGCAACATATGAGTCCTTTATTGATAGAAGCAGGTGGGTTTTAGGTCCTCCTACCAGTAGTAAAGGGGGACAACATATCAGTCCTTTATTGATAGAAGCAGGTGGGTTTTAGGTCCTCCTACCAGTAGTAAAGGGGGACAACATATCAGTCCTTTATTGATAGAAGCAGGTGGGTTTTAGTTCCTCCTACCAGTAGTAAAGGGGGACAACATATCAGTCCTTTATTGATAGAAGCAGGTGGGTTTTAGGTCCTCCTACCAGTAGTAAAGGGGGACAACCTATCAGTACTTTATTGATAGAAGCAGGTGAGTTTTAGGTCCTCCTACCAGTAGTAAAGGAGGACAGCATATCAGTCCTTTATTGATAGAAGCAGGTGGGTTTTAGGTCCTCCTACCAGTAGTAAAGGAGGACAACAGATCAGTCCTTTATTGATAGAAGCAGGTGGGTTTTAGGTCCTCCTACCAGTAGTAAAGGGAGACAACATACCAGTCCTTTATTGATAGAAGCAGGTGGGTTTTAGGTCCTCCTACCAGTAGTAAAGGGGGACAACATATCAGTCCTTTATTGATAGAAGCAGGTGGGTTTTAGGTCCTCCTACCAGTGGTAAAGGGGGGCAACATATGAGTCCTTTATTGATAGAAGCAGGTGGGTTTTAGGTCCTCCTACCAGTAGTAAAGGGGGACAACATATCAGTCCTTTATTGATAGAAGCAGGTGAGTTTTAGGTCCTCCTACCAGTAGTAAAGGGGGACAGCATATCAGTCCTTTATTGATAGAAGCAGGTGGGTTTTAGGTCCTCCTACCAGTAGTAAAGGAGGACAACATATCAGTACTTTATTGATAGAAGCAGGTGGGTTTTAGGTCCTCCCACCAGTAGTAAAGGGGGACAACATATCAGTCCTTTATTGATAGAAGCAGGTGGGTTTTAGGTCCTCCTACCAGTGGTAAAGGGGGGCAACATATGAGTCCTTTATTGATAGAAGCAGGTGGGTTTTAGGTCCTCCTACCAGTAGTAAAGGAGGACAACATATCAGTCCTTTATTGATAGAAGCAGGTGAGTTTTAGGTCCTCCTACCAGTAGTAAAGGGGGACAGCATATCAGTCCTTTATTGATAGAAGCAGGTGGGTTTTAGGTCCTCCTACCAGTAGTAAAGGAGGACAACATATCAGTACTTTATTGATAGAAGCAGGTGGGTTTTATGTCTTCCCACCAGTAGTAAAGGGGGACAACCTATCAGTACTTTATTGATAGAAGCAGGTGGGTTTTAGGTCCTCCTACCAGTAGTAAAGGGGGACAACATATCAGTCCTTTATTGATAGAAGCAGGTGGGTTTTAGGTCCTCCTACCAGTAGTAAAGGGGGGCAACATATGAGTCCTTTGTTGATAGAAGCAGGTGGGTTTTATGTCTTCCCACCAGTAGTAAAGGGGGACAACATATCAGTACTTTATTGATAGAAGCAGGTGGGTTTTAGGTCCTCCTACCAGTAGTAAAGGGGGACAACATATCAGTCCTTTATTGATAGAAGCAGGTGGGTTTTAGGTCCTCCTACCAGTAGTAAAGGAGGACAGCATATCAGTCCTTTATTGATAGAAGCAGGTGGGTTTTAGGTCCTCCTACCAGTAGTAAAGGGGGACAACATATCAGTCCTTTATTGATAGAAGCAGGTGGGTTTTAGGTCCTCCTACCAGTAGTAAAGGAGGACAACATATCAGTACTTTATTGATAGAAGCAGGTGGGTTTTAGGTCCTCCTACCAGTAGTAAAGGAGGACAACATACCAGTCCTTTATTGATAGAAGCAGGTGGGTTTTAGGTCCTCCTACCAGTAGTAAAGGAGGACAACATATCAGTACTTTATTGATAGAAGCAGGTGGGTTTTAGGTCCTCCTACTAGTAGTAAAGGGGGACAACATATCAGTCCTTTATTGATAGAAGCAGGTGGGTTTTAGGTCCTCCTACCAGTAGTAAAGGGAGACAACATACCAGTCCTTTATTGATAGAAGCAGGTGGGTTTTAGGTCCTCCTACCAGTAGTAAAGGGGGACAACATATCAGTCCTTTATTGATAGAAGCAGGTGGGTTTTAGGTCCTCCTACCAGTGGTAAAGGGGGGCAACATATGAGTCCTTTATTGATAGAAGCAGGTGGGTTTTAGGTCCTCCTACCAGTAGTAAAGGGGGACAACATACCAGTCCTTTATTGATAGAAGCAGGTGGGTTTTAGGTCCTCCTACCAGTAGTAAAGGGGGACAACATATCAGTCCTTTATTGATAGAAGCAGGTGGGTTTTAGTTCCTCCTACCAGTAGTAAAGGGGGACAACATATCAGTCCTTTATTGATAGAAGCAGGTGGGTTTTAGGTCCTCCTACCAGTAGTAAAGGGGGACAACCTATCAGTACTTTATTGATAGAAGCAGGTGAGTTTTAGGTCCTCCTACCAGTAGTAAAGGAGGACAGCATATCAGTCCTTTATTGATAGAAGCAGGTGGGTTTTAGGTCCTCCTACCAGTAATAAAGGAGGACAACAGATCAGTCCTTTATTGATAGAAGCAGGTGGGTTTTAGGTCCTCCTACCAGTAGTAAAGGGAGACAACATACCAGTCCTTTATTGATAGAAGCAGGTGGGTTTTAGGTCCTCCTACCAGTAGTAAAGGAGGACAACATATCAGTACTTTATTGATAGAAGCAGGTGGGTTTTAGGTCCTCCTACCAGTAGTAAAGGGGGACAACATATCAGTCCTTTATTGATAGAAGCAGGTGGGTTTTAGGTCCTCCTACCAGTAGTAAAGGGGGACAACATATCAGTCCTTTATTGATAGAAGCAGGTGGGTTTTAGGTCCTCCTACCAGTAGTAAAGGGGGACAACATATCAGTACTTTATTGATAGAAGCAGGTGGGTTTTAGGTCCTCCTACCAGTAGTAAAGGAGGACAACATATCAGTCCTTTATTGATAGAAGCAGGTGGGTTTTAGGTCCTCCTACCAGTAGTAAAGGGGGACAACATATCAGTCCTTTATTGATAGAAGCAGGTGGGTTTTAGGTCCTCCTACCAGTAGTAAAGGGGGACAGCATATCAGTCCTTTATTGATAGAAGCAGGTGTATGTTAGGTCCTCCTACCAGTAGTAAAGGGGGACAACATATCAGTCCTTTATTGATAGAAGCAGGTGGGTTTTAGTTCCTCCTACCAGTAGTAAAGGGGGACAACATATCAGTCCTTTATTGATAGAAGCAGGTGGGTTTTAGGTCCTCCTACCAGTAGTAAAGGGGGACAACCTATCAGTACTTTATTGATAGAAGCAGGTGAGTTTTAGGTCCTCCTACCAGTAGTAAAGGAGGACAGCATATCAGTCCTTTATTGATAGAAGCAGGTGGGTTTTAGGTCCTCCTACCAGTAGTAAAGGAGGACAACAGATCAGTCCTTTATTGATAGAAGCAGGTGGGTTTTAGGTCCTCCTACCAGTAGTAAAGGGAGACAACATACCAGTCCTTTATTGATAGAAGCAGGTGGGTTTTAGGTCCTCCTACCAGTAGTAAAGGAGGACAACATATCAGTACTTTATTGATAGAAGCAGGTGGGTTTTAGGTCCTCCTACCAGTAGTAAAGGGGGACAACATATCAGTCCTTTATTGATAGAAGCAGGTGGGTTTTAGGTCCTCCTACCAGTAGTAAAGGGGGACAACATATCAGTCCTTTATTGATAGAAGCAGGTGGGTTTTAGGTCCTCCTACCAGTAGTAAAGGGGGACAACATATCAGTACTTTATTGATAGAAGCAGGTGGGTTTTAGGTCCTCCTACCAGTAGTAAAGGAGGACAACATATCAGTACTTTATTGATAGAAGCAGGTGGGTTTTAGGTCCTCCTACCAGTAGTAAAGGGGGACAACATATCAGTCCTTTATTGATAGAAGCAGGTGGGTTTTAGGTCCTCCTACCAGTAGTAAAGGGGGACAACATATCAGTCCTTTATTGATAGAAGCAGGTGGGTTTTAGGTCCTCCTACCAGTAGTAAAGGGGGACAGCATATCAGTCCTTTATTGATAGAAGCAGGTGGATGTTAGGTCCTCCTACCAGTAGTAAAGGGGGACAACATATCAGTCCTTTATTGATAGAAGCAGGTGGGTTTTAGTTCCTCCTACCAGTAGTAAAGGGGGGCAACATATCAGTCCTTTATTGATAGAAGCAGGTGGGTTTTAGGTCCTCCTACCAGTAGTAAAGGAGGACAACATATCAGTACTTTATTGATAGAAGCAGGTGGGTTTTAGGTCCTCCTACCAGTAGTAAAGGGGGACAACATATCAATCCTTTATTGATAGAAGCAGGTGGGTTTTAGGTCCTCCTACCAGTAGTAAAGGGGGACAACATATCAGTCCTTTATTGATAGAAGCAGGTGGGTTTTAGGTCCTCCTACCAGTAGTAAATGGGGACAGCATATCAGTCCTTTATTGATAGAAGCAGGTGGATGTTAGGTCCTCCTACCAGTAGTAAAGGAGGACAGCATATCAGTCCTTTATTGATAGAAGCAGGTGGGTTTTAGGTCCTCCTACCAGTAGTATAGGGGGACAACATATCAGTACTTTATTGAAAGAAGTAGGTGGGTTTTAGGTCCTCCTACCAGTAGTAAAAGGGGACAACATATCAGTCCTTTATTGATAGAAGCAGGTGGGTTTTAGGTCCTCCTACCAGTAGTAAAGGAGGACAACATATCAGTCCTTTATTGATAGAAGCAGGTGGGTTTTAGGTCCTCCTACCAGTAGTAAAGGAGGACAACATATCAGTACTTTATTGATAGAAGCAGGTGGGTTTTAGGTCCTCCTACCAGTAGTAAAGAGGGACAACATATCAGTACTTTATTGATAGAAGCAGGTGGGTTTTATGTCTTCCCACCAGTAGTAAAGGGGGACAGCATATCAGTCCTTTATTGATAGAAGCAGGTGAGTTTTAGGTCCTCCTACCAGTAGTAAAGGGGGACAACATATCAGTCCTTTATTGATAGAAGCAGGTGGGTTTTAGGTCCTCCTACCAGTAGTAAAGGAGGACAACATATCAGTCCTTTATTGATAGAAGCAGGTGGGTTTTAGGTCCTCCTACCAGTAGTAAAGGGGGGCAACATATGAGTCCTTTGTTGATAGAAGCAGGTGGGTTTTATGTCTTCCCACCAGTAGTAAAGGGGGACAACATATCAGTACTTTATTGATAGAAGCAGGTGAGTTTTAGGTCCTCCTACCAGTAGTAAAGGGGGACAACATATCAGTACTTTATTGATAGAAGCAGGTGGGTTTTAGGTCCTCCTACCAGTAGTAAAGGAGGACAACATATCAGTCCTTTATTGATAGAAGCAGGTGGGTTTTAGGTCCTCCTACCAGTAGTAAAGGGGGGCAACATATGAGTCCTTTGTTGATAGAAGCAGGTGGGTTTTATGTCTTCCCACCAGTAGTAAAGGGGGACAACATATCAGTACTTTATTGATAGAAGCAGGTGAGTTTTAGGTCCTCCTACCAGTAGTAAAGGGGGACAACATATCAGTCCTTTATTGATAGAAGCAGGTGGGTTTTAGGTCCTCCTACCAGTAGTAAAGGAGGACAGCATATCAGTCCTTTATTGATAGAAGCAGGTGGGTTTTAGTTCCTCCTACTAGTAGTAAAGGAGGACAGCATATCAGTCCTTTATTGATAGAAGCAGGTGGGTTTTAGGTCCTCCTACCAGTAGTAAAGGGGGACAACCTATCAGTACTTTATTGATAGAAGCAGGTGAGTTTTAGGTCCTCCTACCAGTAGTAAAGGAAGACAACATATCAGTACTTTATTGATAGAAGCAGGTGGGTTTTAGGTCCTCCTACCAGTAGTAAAGGGGGACAATATATCAGTACTTTATTGATAGAAGCAGGTGGGTTTTTAGGTTACTGATATCAGAAGAAACTGCAATCCGTTGTATAATAGGTTTAACTAATCCAGGCAAAATAGGCGACTTTTTGCATCCTGGTTTCAAAGAAATCACATTTTTTCCGCCCCTGAGGCGAAGTTTTAGTTTCCCTCTTTTGGAAATCAGTATTTTTTCACCAATAACCTTACTTTTTCTTCCATATTCACACATAAAGGAACTCCTATGCTCCTGAAATTTGACCTATACCAGGTTTTTTTTAAAGATCATTGGCATGCAATTGTGGGAAAAGAAACATTAAAATACCTGCAAGCTCTTCAGAAGTCTCCCTGATTTTCCCTCACTTCGTCCTCAAGTCAACTGAAAGAGAAGTCATGTTGCTCTGTTCTTACCAATTGTGGTGAGCCCTGATATAATATTTTTATCTCAGAATTTATTTGACCAAACTGGGATGTGATTAAAATGTAATAATACTTGTCTCAAGAATAGATAAACATTATTAAAAGGAATTGTATGGTTGAAACAATATCTCTTAAACATTTTACAATCACTTTTGAAAAGCCAAAATACCTTATCATATACATACATTTGTATTGTAAAGAACTATCTTATTTTAAATTATGTGGGAGCATATAATAGATTAAATAAACAAACATTAACCTTTATTTGGATCTAAAAGGATATGAATGGTAGTTTTTCACAGTTTTCCATCTTACACAGTTTAAACATCAAACTGTTATCACATATGATAATTTCAACAGACAATAAGAACCGAATATGTTAATTGTGATTAAATTCGTGACTGGTAAAAAATATCTCACAGTTGCAAAAAAGCTTTAAATAAAAGAGTTATCCCTCTTTATACTGTAAAACAGCTCATTGACATGCGATATAGAAAACATAGATGTTATAACATGTATATCCCCCAATGAATACACAGCATTGTAATTGTGCAGCTAAATGCTCCTTCAGTTTTCAATGTAGAACTTTTGCCTTGCGTATTGTTTGTACATAAATTACAGATGTAAATGTGGTCAAGACTAATAAAAAATTTCCAAACAAATGACGGTTTTTTAGCTCACCTGACCCAAAGGGTCATGTGAGCTATTGCCATCACTTGGCGTCCGTCGTACGTCGTAAACTTTTTCAAAAATCTTCTCCTCTGAAAGTACTAGACCAATGGAAACCAAAATTGGTCTGAATCATCACTAGGGTGTCTAGTTTCAAAATTGTGTCCGATGATGCCGTGCACCAACCAACATGGCCGCTGTTACTAAAAATAGAACATATGGTAAAATTGCAGGTTTTTGGTAATAACTCAAAAACCGTTAATAATATTAAAAATCTGACATGGGGTAAAAATGATCAGCACATCAAGATCTACCTACCCTGCAATTTTGAAGTAAATCTGATTACCCATCTTGGAGTTATTGCCCTTTTTTCATCAAATTTGTAAAATTTTAATACTTTTCGTCTTATATTTCAAAAACTATAAGAGATAAAGGTTAACTTTAAATTGCAAAAATATGCGGCATATCAAGATCTACCTACCCTGCAATTTTGAAGTAAATCCCATTGCTCATTTTGGAGTTATTTCCCTTTTTTCATCAAAATTTTAATACTTTTCGTCCTTTATTTCAAAAACTATAAGAGACAGATGGTAAGTTGAAACTGCAAACATGTTCAGCATGTCAAGATCTACCTACCCTGCAATTTTGAAGTAAATTTGATTACCCATCTTGGAGTTATTGCCCTTTTTTCATCATTTTTTTTTTTCATTTTAATACTTTTCGTCTTATATTTCAGAAACTATTTAGAGATAGATGTTAAGTTTATTGCAAAAATGTGCAGCATGTCAAGATCTACCTACCCTGCAATTTTGAAGTAAATCCCATTACCCATTTTGACCGATTATGCAAATTAGAAAAAAGGGGGGATGAAATTTAAAAAAAATCTTCTCTGAAACTACTGACCCAATCTCAACCAAACTTTGCTGAAATGATCATTAGGTGGTCCCCTTTCAAAATTGTGTCCGTCAGCACCGTCCTGTATCCAAGATGGCCGCCATTACTAAAAATAGAAATTTCTTCAAATGGCCAAAACTGCTCTATTTTAAGTCAGAAAGTGCCCAAATTTGAAGTGTATAAGCATAATGATGAGCTTTTTAGCATATATTACGGGATTTTTTATGAACTTTGAACTTTTACCGATTTTGACCGATTATGCAAATTAGAAAAAAGGGGGGATGAAATTAAAAAAAAATCTTCTCCTCTGAAACTATTAGGCCAATCTCAACCAAACTTTGCTGAAATGATCCTTAGGTGGTCCCCTTTAAAAATTGTGTCCGTCAGCGCCGTCCTGTATCCAAGATGGCCGCCATTACTAAAAATAGAAATTTCTTCAAATGGCCAAAACTGCTCTATTTTAAGCCAGAAAGTGCCCAAATTTGAACTGTATAAGCATAATGATGAGCTTTTTAACATATATTACGGGATTTTTTATGAACTTTGAACTTTTACCGATTTTGACCGATTATGCAAATTAAAAAAAAACCTTCTCCTCTGAAACTACTGAGCCAATCTCAACCAAACTTTGCTGAAATGATCCTTAGGTGGTCCCCTTTCAAAATTGTGTCCGTCAGCGCCGTCCTGTTTCCAAGATGGCCGCCATTACTAAAAATAGAAATTTATTCAAATGGCCAAAACTGCTCTATTTTAAGTCAGAAAGTGCCCAAATTTGAAGTGTATAAGCATAATGATGAGCTTTTTAGCATATATTACGGGATTTTTTATGAACTTTGAACTTTTACCGATTTTGACCGATTATGCAAATTAGAAAAAAGGGGGGATGAAATTTTTAAAAAAATCTTCTCCTCTGAAACTATTAGGCCAATCTCAACCAAACTTTGCTGAAATGATCCTTAGGTGGTCCCCTTTAAAAATTGTGTCCGTCAGCGCCGTCCTGTATCCAAGATGGCCGCCATTACTAAAAATAGAAATTTCTTCAAATGGCCAAAACTGCTCTATTTTAAGCCAGAAAGTGCCCAAATTTGAACTGTATAAGCATAATGATGAGCTTTTTAACATATATTACGGGATTTTTTATGAACTTTGAACTTCTACCGATTTTGACCGATTATGCAAATTAGAAAAAAGGGGGGATGAAATTAAAAAAAAATATTCTCCTCTGAAACTACTGCGCCAATCTCAACCAAACTTTGCTGAAATGATCCTTGGGTGGTCCCCTTTCAAAATTGTGTCCGTCAGCGCCGTCCTGTATTCAAGATGGCCGCCATTACTAAAAATAGACATTTCTTCAAATGGCCAAAACTGCTCTATTTTAAGCCAGAAAGTGCCCAAATTTGAACTGTATAAGCATAATGATGAGCTTTTTAACATATATTACGGAATTTTTTATGAACTTTGAACTTTTACCGATTTTGACCGATTATGCAAATTAGAAAAAAGGGGGGATGAAATTTAAAAAAATCTTCTCCTCTGAAACTACTGAGCCAATCTCAACCAAACTTTGCTGAAATGATTCTTGAGTGGTCCTCTTCCAAAATTGTGTCCGGCATTTCAGAACACCGACCAAGATGGCCGCCACAGCCGAACTTAATTTAACATAGGACCCTATGGGAAATTCCCATAAAAATATTTTTGTCTGAAACCATTTGCTCAATAAGAACAAAATTTTGATGAAATAGTCATTGGATGGTTCTCTTCCAAAAATGTGTCTGGCGGTTCGACCCTTCTATCCATTTTTTTTTTTACCTGCAATTTTGAAGTAAATCTGATTACCCATCTTGGAGTTCTCACCCTTTTTTCATCAAATTTATAAAAAAAAATTAATACTTTTTGTCTTATATTTCAAAAACTATAAGAGATAAAGGTTAAGTTTAAATTTCAAAAATTTGCAGCATGTCAAGATCTTCCTACCCTGCAATTTTGAAGTAAATCCAATTATCCGTTTTGGAGTTATTGCCCTTTTTTCATCAAAATGTTCTCAATTTTAATACTATCATCTTATATCTCAAAAACTATTAGAGATAGAGGGAAAGTTTAAACTGCAAAAATGTTCAGCATGTCAAGATCTACAAAAAATTTCCCACAGTTAAAAATGTGCGACAGCTGTGAAGAGTTATTCCTCTTGAAATGCATATTTTTGTCGACTCACTGCTTTTGGTTACTCAAATAATCAAAGGGAAGCAACTCTATTACAAAATGTGAAGTAGGAAAAGCTAAATTTTGAGAATCATTGACATATATGTTTTTTTACAGCAATTTTGATAACTTACATTAAAGGGGGAACCCCTGCCCACATTTTTTTGTAGAAGGGGTCTGCAATGACGAAGGCTACATTTGTTAATTTATTTTACTGAAGTTATCAAGTTTTATTGACTGATGTTGTTATTATACCCAGGTGAGCTATACAGGCTCCTGGGAGCCTCTAGTTTTTCTCAAGAGAACTCTGCATTGCATACAATTTGTTTAAAATTAGATAGATGTATGCTGTACATTGTTTGAATTTTTGCTTTGGTGATGCATTAACATCTTAACGACATCAATCGCATCAGAGTTTATATCTTCAGCCGACATATTGGAGATGATCTTACCAATTAAAACAGAATGCACACTGAGAGATGTTGGACCATTGGTTGATATATTTACTGTCTTGCATACAATTGGATGGTCTAAAATAGATAATTAAAACCTGATATGACCCCCATATGGAATGTAGTTAGATGTTGATATATCGTAAAATAAATTAATGAAAACAGATACTACAAACATCTATTAGATTGCATTGAGTAAGGCTTGACCTACTCCTAATGTTTCCCACCTTGCAAATTTTTACTCTGCATAATATTTGTGCATATACATATATAAAAAAATGTTGTTATTTTATTTTGCAAAGGGATTTAAATTATGAAATATCACATTTTTGGAAGATATATAGAATTTGTATTTTTCCTCCCATTTTGATGCAGTTTTTTTTCTGTGTTAATTGTCAAGGAAAATACTGTGATATACAATTGTTTAATTTTCCCTTGTTGACATGCTGTGCTCGCTAGGGGTAGCACTTTATTTTCACTTTATTATCACAAATTTACAGGTGGAAAATGTTATGAAAACAATAACTTACACAAGGTGATCTTGTTCCAGAACATGACCATATACAAATCCATATGTTATTGATTATACACTCTCAGAGAGTGGCAAATCAAATACTTTAGTTCAAAACAAGAAAATGTATTTCAAAATGTGACGTTTAAATTTTGTGATCTTTGTTAGGTTTTTTCTTATTAAAACATCATGAAAACTGAAATCTTCATATATGGAGGAAATAAAGCATCAATCAATCAATCAAAAATATGCTTCATGTGTCCTTTTTATGGGTGGGAGAGTTAACATATGTGTCTTATAGACAGAGATGTTTTAAATACAATGTATTAATTAAATAGTTTTAAAAAAAAAATATGTAGAGGTTAGCACACTGGAGCTTGCTCTATGCCAATGTTATTATTTCTTGGCAATATTCTACAAGTTAATAATACAACGTATATATGTGTACTTATAAAACAAAGTTGATAGTTAAAATTAGTTTACTTGAAAATTTTGGAAATGAAATACATGTAATATCATTTTTTCTAAAAAAAAATAATAATAATAATAATAATAATAACATTTCTAATATTTGTTTTGTCTTTTATGTCAAAATGTTGCCAACTGACTTACCACCTCACAAATGTAGCAAACAGTAGATAGGAAGTTAACTTTGATAATGGAATATGAAAAAATTAAAAGTTGCTGGATGTATTTGTAGTTACAATTTTTTAATGAAATCTTGCAGTATATTTGGGTGTGTCAGTTTTTTAATTGAGTTTGCCAGTTTTTTTGTTGATATATACTAGTAGGTGTACTTAAACCTAGCTTTAATGTGGGGAAATGTTTTAGCAAATGTATGGAAATTATGCAAAATTTGTTTTCAAGAATATTTCCAGCAAAAATAAATCACACATATTTTTAAAATTTGGTCATGGTCGTGATCGTAATGTAGGTGGATTTTCAACTACCTGTGAAATTAGTGCCTATTACCACTTACCCGGTAGTTGTAAGTTCGAATCCCATTCATGGTGTCAGTGAGGTGTACTTGATACAACATTATGTGATAAAGTTTGTCAGTGACTTGTAGCAGGTCAATGGTTTTGTCCGGGTCCTCCGGTTTCCTCCACCAATAAAACTGATTGTCACGATATAACAGAAATATTGTTGAAAGTGGAGTTAAACACTAAAATCCACCCCCTTAATAATGATATAGGGAAATATTTTAGCAAATGTAGTCACAAAATTATGGAAATGATGCAAATGCAAAATTGTAGTCTAATAATATTTCCAGCAAAAATAAAAAGCTCATGAAGATTTTAAAAATTTGGAAGGGTTGTAAAAAAAGAGAAGAAACATACCCAATCAGCCATTAGAAGACTGTCAGAATTGTTTACCAATTTTTTTTAGCTTTTTTTTTATTGTTGAACATTTTTCACTATTTATTGGGAAAAAACATCACTTGTCAAAAGGAGTCTTCCCCAAGAGGTTAACGATTGTTGACTTCTGACCACAAGTCTATAGCTAGTAGCAATGACATGGATTTGTGCACATCAACATTTTATTTATTTATTTAAAAAAAAAACATTTTATAAAATTGGGAAAAAAATGGAAAAAGTAAGTTTTGACAAGATAATTGAATTTTTTATGTTATTGGCCTCAATATAAGCCATTAAAATTATGTCCATTTTTTTTTCTCTATAAATTTAGGTAGTTTTGATCAATCTCCTAATCTATGTGATGTGTACAGTAGTTGGGCTGAATCAACTGTAACTAAACCTAGAGGTAGTGAAGATGACGAGGACAGGATCAGAGAAACTCTAGCAGAGGCCATGTTAGAATCACCAGCTAAAGAAAGTGGACCATCTAGTATGATGAATGGTAAGACATTTTTATGCATCCACGTACTGCAAGCCATTTTTGTTTCTGATCGATAACTTAAGTTCCTCTAAACCAAATAATTTCAAATTTATACACAAGGTAAGGCACATAAAAGGCAGCCTAAGTTGGATTTCAGACTTCACCACTTTTACCATTCTTGAGTTATGCCCCTGTTTCCTTCAGCTGGACATGTTCTTCCATTTTTCTCTACGTTGAAGTTGGTGTTAAACACCAATCAATCAATCTTTCTGTTGATGAAATTTAGATGAATTATTCTGGTACCATTTTTAGGATTTCATCCGATATTATGGAGGAATTTAAATATTAAGAACAACAACACTGTATTTTCAAGATGGTGGAAAGCGAAGTTTGATCGTAGATTTTTCTCCTCTAGTAGAAAACAAGATACAAGTACTTTTTTTATGTTGATGATGTTCTGTTCGTTTTTTAGTTTTGTTTTATTTATGTTTATGAACAGAATGTTTTTAGTGTTTTCCTTTATTAAGTTTGAGGCTTGTTAAAATAGTTCTTGGTTTATCTGTATAATTATGTCTCCCCTTCGAACGAAGGGAGACATATTGTTTTAGTCTGATTTTTTCTTCCGCTTCTTCTGCTTCTTCTCAGCGAAGCTTGTCTGGACCATAACTTTTTTGTCTTTCCAGATAGGTCAATTATATTTGGTATGTGGGTGCATGACCATAAGGCGGTGTGTCGCGTACCATAATGACCTTCGTGGTACCTTGACCTTTGACCTCAAGGTCAAATAATTGTTTTTTTAATAGTATTTTCTTGTCCGGGCCATAACATTTTTGTGTTTCGAGATAGGTCAATGATATTTGGTATGTGGGTGCATGACCATAAGGTGGTGTGTTGTGTACCGTAATGATCTTTGTGGGACCTTTACCTTTGACCTCAAGGTCAAATAATTGTTTTTTAAATAGTATCATTCAACTCATAATGTGTAACTTATTGTTGTACAGATGGCCGCATTAAGGGGAGACATAAGTTTTAGGTATCTAAAACAGTTCTTCCTAGTTTTTATATGGTATGTTAAATTTCTGCATTTTATTGTTCAACTCCAAATATTTTTAAAGGGGGTAGGGATCTAATGTTGATTCCTAGATAGATTTTAGACTATCATAGGTACATTTTCTTTATTTGTTTATGATTTTTTGTTTTAAAAAGTGGTTTAATCATTATCTATATCCATCCAACGGGTTCGTGGTCCAAGTTTGATTTCTGGTTAGTCTGTGGACTACGGGTAGGTACTTTGTCTTTAGTCCTTTATCAGAGTTTTGGTTTTAAAAAGTGGCTTATCAATTATCTGTTCCCATCCAAAAGGGTTGCAGTTCAATTTTGATTCCTATCTAGGTTCTGATATTATGTAGGTACTTTGTTTTCAGTCCTTTTTGAATTTTACTTTTAAAGAGTGGTTTAAACATTGTCTGTGTCCATCCAATGGATTTGCGGTCCAATTTTGATTCCTGACTAGATTCTGGAATACCATATGTACTTTTATCATCAGTTTTAGTTAAAGAGTGGTTTAATCAATATTAGTGTCCATCTAAAGGGGTAGGGTTCGAATGGCGATTTCTAGCTAGATTCTGGACTATCATAGGTACTTTGTCTTTAGAAACGAATTGTGCACAATAAGTTGGATGTCTACTTTATTATGTGTTTTGGTTTAAATAAAAATGTAGATATCAAATTCAGTGCGCACGACACATTTCTGGAATAACCTTCATCAGGTACGCTCAATATCGAAAAGGTTTATCCATTATTTAGGTCCATCCATTTGTCTTACCTATAGTCATGACATTTATAGATAAATAAGAGGAAATTTTCATTATTTCAATTAAGCTTCTGATATAGACCACCACTATCATTAAGAAAGGAGGTCATTTTTCAGCATGTATATTGTCCTTTGATGAAAATGTTAGGGGTGGCTTCTTTTATAAATTGTTTTGTCGTTAAGCTTTTTGTACTGGAGATCACCAATTAGAATAAACCCAATTAATATCTAAAAAAACAGTTTTTATTTTCACCCTTTCTAAAATATGAATAAAAAATCATTTCAAATTTCGTAATCAGGTAAATACAGTGAGAGCTGTCTATGCAAAAACCTGAATAAAATGAAATCCTGCATAAACCGAACTTTTAGTTAATTCCCAATGTTAGAAATCTTTGTTAATTTAATCTGTATAAACCGAACCCCTGTCTATTATGAATATAAACTTTGTTCGGTTAGGTTTGATTCCATTTTGACAAGTTTCACTGTATGCATGGACATGAAATGTGTTTGGGGTAGACTGGTATGTTCAAAATACGTGAGAAATCCATGCACCTTTAATTTACAACAAAAATGTTTGTAAAATATAAGACTCATTAATTAATTTCTTTTGTTGTTTACAAGGATTTATATAGTATATAAATCCTTGATGTTTCTAATCAATTGTTATTCCCAGTAAATCTATCAGAATTTTTTTTTTCCATCCTTTTTATAATGGTCTACAATTAACAGATTCTACCTTCTTATAATATAAAAAAGCCAGTGGTCAGCTAACTAAAGTCGTTCACCGACCATAATTTTGTACTGTCCAATTCTATCTTGTCAATTCTATGAACATAGCTATTTTTTGAGTTGGAAGCGAATCTGTTATTGTTACATTGTTTTTATATAATAGTTTGGTTACTAGACACGTTTAGATATCAAGAGGAAATTAATGGTTCACAACCTTATTGGAGATAGGCACTGATTGCATAAGAGTTGTTTTAATGTGGGCAAAAGATTTCCTTTTCATGCAAAGTTCAATGAATATAACATACATTTTTATTCTTAATCTCTACACAATTTTCATGTTGTAACAACTGGTGTATTCTCTATAAATTTGCTATAAAAATATCTACAGATTGTCAGAAAATTATACTGAAAAGTTTTATCCTTTCCTTTGCCCTTGAAACCACCACGATATAACTGAAATATTGTTGAAAGTGCTGTTAAACACCATTACCAACCAACTTATACCCTTGCATGGAATGGGCCCCATTTTGCAAGCACAAGGGAGATAACCCCTATAAAAAATTAATTCTAGAATTAAATCATAGTATCAAAGCATTGTCATCATTTCTAGCTTTTGCTGATATTTTCAAGCATCGAGTTGGTAGAGCGATCGATAATTCAAAGAAAAAAAAAGTCAATATACAAAATATATTGCTCTCGTCAATATATACTACCTTTGACCTTAGTATGTATATATAACCTTTGACCTTTACAAATCGCTGTTAAACCATTTTGTTGTTACGTTGAATAAATATGAAATAGGTCAAAAGATGTATTTTGTATAAAAGTATTATAATATTAGCATTCTGATTTTCCGTATCAGTTGTAATACCTTTAGTTAAAATTAAAAGCCATTAAACCATGGGTGCCCAGGTGTATTACCGAGGGTTGATGGTTATTAAATCACTCAGTATCAACTATGGAAGGAAGAATGACAGATTCCGTTAACAAACTATTACCATTTAATACCCATATTGAGAACTTCTCTGATTACAAAGTAACAATACGTAAAGAATTAACGGATCCACGAGTATAAAAGAGATATAACTAAGCAGAGAATTGCCACCCTGAGGTACAATACATACTACATATTGTTTGTATCAAAGTCATTATCTTGAGGCCATCAAAAAGATTTTAAAATCGGGATTGAAATAGCTGTTTATTATTAACGTTAGTAATTAAAATAGAGTATTTCCCTTATAATGGTAATTCCTTATATATCAGCTTACATTAGCATGGAATGGTTATTAGAAGAGAGACACAGGGGAGGAATAAACATGATGGTTTATATGTTTTCGACAGAAAGGATTTTTTTTACCGTTGTTTATTTCAATCACTATAATTTTTGAATTTTATGTTTGTGTTCGTTATTAAAATAAAATCATACCCATACTTGTGTAAAAATTTTATGATTAGAAATTAAAAAGAAGATTTAATGTAATTTGTTTATGTGCTGGTAAAAGTTTAAATGAAAGTAAAATGTATCAAGTTTTATGACTGTTCATGAAATTAGGTACACATAGGAAAGAAATTAGGTACACATAGAAAAGAAATTAGGTACACGTAGGAAAGAAATTAGGTACACGTAGGAAAGAATTGTAGGTTTTTTTAAGGTCAGAATGATACATTTTTGGGTTGTTAGTTTACAAGTATCCAGTTGTAAACAAATTTTGCTTTCCTTATTTGGTGAATTTAAAGTATAACTTCAGTTAATCTTGCATTCCAAATATCGAAAATAAATCATAAGTAACTGAACAATACAGTACTTCACGATTTCACATTACCACAGGAGAAGATCTTGGAGATGAGTTCCATTACCTATTAAAATGTAACTACTTCAATGAAAAAAGAAAGACTTGTATAATATTTAAGAAATTATTATACTCTGAAATTTGGTGCTTTGATGAAACTGACCAAAAAAAATCAAAAATCAAAAAATTATGCACTTTTATTAGATTTATTAATAAAAATGTCTGCCCTCATGGCTGAAAAAATGCAACTCTCTCTCTCATGTTGTAAATATTGTATATAGCTGTTTTGTTATTATATTAGTAAATATGTTATCTGTATACTATTGTATTACCAAAGGTTATCAGAAATAAAGATTATCTGATATCTAAAGTGCATTATCATTGTTGTTCAGATACCGGCTAAATGACAGTATTTCTTTCACTTGGAAATAACAGTATTTCACAGACATCTATGTAATAAATAAATAATTTTTTTTTTTAAATTTTCAAATGAGTTCTTTATCCATATTGAATAACAACTGATATTTTTTTATCTGCTTTGGGGAAAAAAATTAATAAAAAATGTAGTTTATTTAATTTTTTTTTTTTTTTTTTCCCCTAGGGTCTGAAGATCATCCTTTTCTTGTGCATGGTATTTTTGTGATCTATTCATGAAAGCACCTGAGTTAAGACCTCAGGAAAATGGCTCATAACCATTGGCTGTCTTCAATCCTCGTTAAATGAATAAAGACCTGGGTTTTTGGTTGAATTCATGCTGCTCAATCTTTAATCTTGTAATGTTTTAGGGGATTATTGCTTCTCTTTTCATCATCCTTTCTTTTTGAAAATTGAAGTCTGTCCTTCTGTGATTTACAACATCTGATTATTATTACTCCATTGATATATTAATATATTTCTCAATAGAATTTTCCACTGTTTTTTGGCCACTGAAGAAATTAAAAATAGAGATATTCATCTGGTATTGGTATTTTTTATATTATTGAATCAAAAATCATTAGTATGTTTGTACATCAGTACTAGCTGCAGAATCATTTCTCTTAAACGGTAAAAAAAAAAAGGAAAATAAAAATCAAAATCAATTAAGAGATATAATTCTGCTGCTATAGTTCATATACTAACAACCTATTCATATTACAAATAAAAAATAATGATTCCATTCCAGAAATTTAATTTTCGTAAAAGATATTTTTATTTCATAACTGTAATTACAATCCACAATGATTTTGCAGTTATGAAATATGTATTTAATATTATATGTATGTATTAATTAGTAGTGATATGTAAGATTATTTTGGAATTCTTTTATTATATATAATACCTTCAAATTGATTTTTGGTAAATAAATTTGAAAAACAACTTTCACCAGAAAATTGCCACGTACGTTATCGAAAATCTGAGATGACATTAAAGATTAAGGGAACAGCACATTCTTTGATTGATTTATGAATTAAATGGACTTTTTCGTACTCTGTAACTCTCGTGTCGAGTTAATTTTAAGTTAATTTTGAAATTACCGATACCCGTAATTATGCATATTATGAAAAGTAGGTGACAAGTGTTTAAAATTTTGATTTAAACTTCAATAAATCAGCAGTTATTTCAAAATTTTCATTCATAATTTTCTGTAATAACATTTAATTCAGTAGTTCTCACACTTGATGAAGACGGAGGTCTGACAGAGTAAACACATTTCACAAAAGAAGTCGTTCGGTTTATGAATTATAATCATTTTGTCAGGCTTTCCGACTAATTTTCAGGTGTCAAAATGTGGTTTTCAATTCAAAATATTTGATAATTGTTAAGACCAACCTAAATTTTTTCAATAAAATGTAAAAAATTTCATAACATGATCAATAAAATCAATGGGGCATTATTATTTTTTATTATAAAAGTGCAATCAGTTGTATATAGTATGGCAGCAGGCATATTTTCCATCAAATTAAACTAAAAGGAAACTTGCAGTGGGTTTTTAACATTTTTGTAATTCAAATTTTTAACAAACCGTTCATGGAAACATGTAAGGTCAAGCCAATTAATTTTGGGGGAGGGGGTTTTTGTTTTTTCAACCAATACCAGATAATTTTTTTGACACAAAGCAAAACTAAATTTTGGACTTGAAAAATCTTTTTTCTGAATTTTACCATATTTGTTCATTTTAAACTACTGGGTCAGATGAATTTATTTTTGCATTTCTCAGGTCAATTTATTATTTTTTTCTAAACAATTGGGTGACAAAAATTTAAATAAACACACCATTCCCCTAAAAATTTAAGTGATCGATCCCTAATTACTAACAATCAGTTTAATAATCAACATCAAGCAAATTATGTACAAGTTATGTGTATCTTCAACATTAAAAAACAATGGTTTTAGTGTATGGTGGGTTGGTTGGTTGGTTTATGGTGTTTAACGCCACTTTCAACAATATTTCCGTTATATCATGGTGGTCAGTTTTAATAGTGAAAGGAAACTAGAGTACCCAGTGAAAACCGCTGACCTGTCAGAAATAACTGACAAACTTTATCATATAATGTTGTATCGAGTACACCTCGCCATGAACAGGGTTCGAACTCACAACCTTAGTGGTGATATGCACAGGTAGTTGTAAATCCAACTACAATATGATCACAACCACGATGGTCCCTGGTTAAGTGTAAGCAGTGTTTAACTAAACTTTTTTTAAATTGTGCAAACATATATTTTGATAAGAATAAGTTTGAAAGTAAGGGTAGGATAGTTCGTTTATGTCGTATTTTTAAATTTTGATTTTCAGGTACATGAAAATCTTTCTCCTCTTTCTAGTTTCTGTGTTATAAATACCTCTTTCAGTTGCAAATTTATTTCCCTCCTCATATGTTTATCGTGCATTGTTATACTGGTATACTGGTTTTAAAGTGTCGTATATTGTCAGTCATCTGTCTGTAAACACAATCTTGTCCAGTACAGAATATTTTTAGTCTTAGTTAAGGTCCACAACCATCATTAGGACATGACGGAATGTCGCATGTAAAAATTAGGTCATTGTGACTTTGACCTTAAATTTGAAAGTCAGATAAATGAAAAATTTGAAATTAAAAACAAGGATTTTGAGAATTGGATTCAGTCACCTTATTGCAGAATTCATTTTATGTTAAAATATCTTATATAAATGATTGTGGTAGCCACTTATTACCCAAACATAGATAGATTGATTGATTGATTTATTTATTTTTGCTTAATGTCCAGCGAGCAGTTGCCTAAACATAGAATCTAGATCAAGAAAATTCATCTAAAAGCAATTTTCAAAAGATTTTTTTAAGAAAAAACTTGTAAAAAACTGTTTATAGAATGATATTTTTTTCTTAAATCAAATTTGAATTGGAGATATTATAAAGAACATTTTGTATGACAACCAGAAGAGAGAGGGGAGATAACCTAGTATACCATCCTTGAATCTAGAGAGGGGAGATAATCCAGTGTATTAGTAATTTTACCTTTCTTGGAATCTTTTCCAATATGATATGCCTACATAATAGGAGTCGAGTGTCTATGTATTTAACTATTTTATACATTGTACATTATAATGCCATATTTGGGTAATACTTGAGATTTTGTGATTATTACTAGAATACAATTAAATTTACGATTGAAACGAACTTTCCCAGAATCATATTGCCTCTGCAAAATTACACATGTGTGTAATTTCTAAAAGCAATCTTGTTCAAATATCAGGAAGTTTCTCTTTATGTTGCTGTTGTGGAAAGTGCTTGTGAATGTTAAAACTATTACATTTTATTTGTGTTTTCTGCTAGAAATTTCTTGGAATCGATATTAAAAGTTTTGAAATTTTCATTTTATGGAAATTTTGTCATAAAGTTTTCATTAGTTTGTTAGGTTAGTTTCAAAGCTTTGTAAAATTTATGTGCATATGTTTTTAACAGCGTGTCATTATCAAAGCTTTATTCCTGACTAATATGTATTGTGTTTACTAAGCCTTTTTGTCCATATTTGCAGAATTTTCCAGGTATAATGTTTTTATTGCTACAGCCAATGGGTTTTTTTTATTGGCAATTGTGTTTTTACTATTTCTTGGGTCAACCTTTATTTTGAACTTTGAATATTTTTCAAAGAAATGAGGAATGAAATAGAATACATTCTTGATTGTTTATATTTATTCTTTTTTCAACTTTCAAATTCAAATGCTTGTTAAACAGCTTTTGATTGGTCGATATATTAACATGTTCCTTCAATTGTAATGACATTGTTTTGTAAATATACCAATGGAAAGTTCTATGCATCTATATATTTAACTTCTTTTACCTGCATTTTTCAGAAGTATTTGATGGCAGTAATGAAAATCTCAGTACCAGTTCAAGTTCCAGTACAGGAATATCTCTACCGAGGAGTGCCGAACATACCCTTGACAACATATTCTCAACTGGATCTCAAGACTCATCGGGCTGATAATGAAGTTTCAATATTATACAGGGCAATATTTACCAGATATCATGCATGAATCGTAAGGCTGATATAACTAACACTATTATCAGTAGATGTGTTTGATAAGCTTTTAATGTAATATAAGTCTTTAATAATATTTGTAAAATGCAAGGGAGATTACTGTTCCCAAAATGAAAAGCTACTGGTACCCATAAGAGCAGCTAATCTTTGAATGATGAAACATTTAATAATTTTAATAGTCTTGTACCAGTCTTGATAATTATGAAAGAGACAATGTACATGTATATGCCATCAAATAATGTATTATTAAAAGGGGATATCGGCCACAATATTGACGGTATTTGTAAGATTACCCATATTTTGTTTCTTGTTGATAACCCTGGGAAATGAAACCAAATAACATCAGAACAACAAAGATACCTAGATGTAGTATTTATCAACAGAAGTAAATAGCAGGGGTGGATCCAGGGGGGCGCACCCGGACACCCCCCCCCCCCTTTTAAAATTTGGAAAAATATGATTTGTTGGCATAAAATCGTGATTTTTCACACGAAATACCCGAAAATTTTTCGTGCCTCCCTCCACTCGGTGCAATTTTTTTTTTAAGTGCACCCCCCCCTACCTTCAAATCCTGGATCCGCCCCTGAGTAGTACTGCTCAACTGCAGGCTAGGAGCATTATCACACTCATACAACACATAGGAGCATTATCACACTCATTTCAGGGTATCAGTTGTGCTCATTGTTGAATACCTGACTGACTGTGAAATGTAGAACGTCAATAAAGACATTGTTCCTTTACTTTAATTTGTGTCCAAGTGTAAAGTTGGATAGTCTATCTTGTTCATTTATCATATTGTTAAAAATTGCTTTAAACACCATAACTCCCCCTCTAAATCTGGTAACCGAATAATTTCTGAAAAGTAGAAAAAAAAATACAGAACTGCAAACTTACTAATTTATGCATGCGATTAGCAATTGCGACATTTATAAAAATACATCCTAAAAATGTATGAATTTTACATCAAATAGTCAAAAATGAGACAGTTCGTGTCCTTAAATTTTAATAGCCTCAAAACAAATTATGAATTTACAGTCTTTCCTTTGTAAATTTGTGTATTTTCATGTGTAGTACAGGCTTTAGATGAGTCTTGTCTGGGTTCTTGTAACAGTTGTCTTACATTTGCTAGATTAGTAACCTATTGAAATGACAAGAAATTTACCATGTGACCATGGAAATGCCTGCCGACACAATGTATCTGTTATTTAATTTTCAATGTGATATAGTGATATTTCTTTAAACCATGCATTACAGTTATAATAATTTTCAAGTATGATTTTTGTACATTGTATTCTGTACTCATACTTAAAAAAATGGCAAATCATAATGCTGTATCCAATATATGCAGTGTTCTGATTGGAGGATTTTGTAGTATGAATATTTAAAGTTTTATGATTGTAATCCTAAGATGTATATGTTTGTTTCTGAAAAAATGTTAAAATTATGCTGAATGTTGACATATTTTTATGATATCATTTAAGATGCCATTGATTTCCTCAGCGATATTTGTTTTTACCTGTTCAAGAATTTTCTGATTTTTATTAAATATATTTATACCTATTATGCTATTGTTACCTATTATGCTAAATAATATGTTGTTTTTTAGCCTGTTTTCACATGGAAACATCAAATTTAACATCAAACCTTCAATATATTATTGAATATTATACGTATATTTCTTTTCAATCTGTTTTCGCATGGAAACAATTCTAAATTCCCATTTAACATCAAACCTTCAGTACAATGAGATCTTATGAAAAAATTGTTGATCTCTTGTAGCAGGGGAGGGAACTTTCTCAATGGGTGTCTACTTGGATCTGTGACTTTGAATGTGTGGAATGTTGGGCAATATTTCATTTGAATGTGTAAAATAAATTAACCTTGGAGCTGGCTTCATGTTCTGTTATTTATCTGACCTTGAAATAAGCAGGGATTTATCTTATAAAGATGAAATAGAAAATTAGTTTTTTCTTCAAAAATGTATGCACATTTTTTTGTATTTCCATTTCATTGCATCATTATTACAAATTATTGGTAGAAAATAATAATAATACTGTATCGTTTTCCTCAAATAATCTGCTCCAAATATACTAAAGAGTTTTTAGGAAATAAGCCTTTGAGCAAAAATAATTATGAAAGAGGCAATTCAATTTTTGAGCAATGATTTGACTGCAGAAATTTAAATTAAATTTTTTTTTTATTAAATTTTAAACAAATAATTAAAATAAACAAAAAGCAAAACAAATATTAAAAGAATGAAAATGGTAAAGCAGGAAAAGTATCAGCATACAAAACTCAGTATTTTATTTTTCTGTGATGTTGACATTGTGGACAACAACTAACACCAATAATTATCTTTTATATGTTAATTAAGTCATTAGAATATTCGATGTCCATGTTTATAAAAATATTGTTTTCAAATAAATACATAAAATTAGTGTTTGATGGCCATTTGATACCCATGGTCTGTTGCTGTCCTACACATATCAATTACTATTATAATCTGAGTGTTTAGTATGTTTTATAGGGGTCGCATAAAAGCTTGATTTTAAATGGAGGCATTTTAGTTTTATTCAACAATAACAATAATTATTGATATTCTACTAAAGTCATTTTATAAGATGCACTTCACTTTATTCTCTCACAACACAATGACAATAGTTAGCTCAGAATGAAACTGCCTTTTATCATATCACAATGGACAAAAGTACTTGAAATTTCGAGTTGACATTGTCATAGGACACGCCCCATCCAAATATAACTACTGTATGTTATTTCTACAGGTATATTGTGACAATATAATTTAGTTGTTTGTTGATCATTTAATACTCTCTATCATAATTTATTGTTAAAAATCGCTACCATGCAGTGTTTATTTTGCTAATTTTATACTTTTCTGACCATTAGTGATTTTGAGATTTGATGTCTTGTTAAAAGTCATAGGATACGGGTCTTTAATGCATTTTAATGTTTAAATTTGATGTTGATGGGGGTTGCTTTGGTTACCTGTTATTAGATTAAGTTATTAGGTTGAGTGTGTTTGGTGATTTTTTTCCCCATGTATTTGTTTATGAATGATCATTAATTATTATAATTGTTTAAATAATTCATTATTGTACAAATTATAGATTAAATAAAACATTATATTGTAGGTTTTATTTCTTTGTATTCTTTCTCACATAAAAGTACAGGTAACCTTTTGATTATGACAAACATGACTTGAGATTTTTTTCTTTGAATTTTCAGAGAAAAAATAATTGTTGGAAAAACAAATTGGTTGAGAAGTTACCAAAATTATTAGATAAAATGGCCTAAAAAGTTATAAATTTTTTTATTTCTAATTGTTTTTCCAAATTTTTTTTTAATCTCTTCGCGATTGTCTTCACTTTGAGTCTTTCTAAGGTGTTAGCAGCATTTGTTTGCTTTCACATTTTAATAAT
Source organism: Bathymodiolus brooksi (assembly GCA_963680875.1). Lineage (NCBI taxonomy): Eukaryota > Metazoa > Mollusca > Bivalvia > Mytilida > Modiolidae > Bathymodiolus > Bathymodiolus brooksi. The sequence continues at coordinate 19,724,975 of OY804580.1, forward strand.
TCCTGAAACCTCTGAACTTTTTGAAAGCAAACATAACTAGTGTATTATTTTGATGTTCATTTACAAAGTTTGTGTTTTTTTAATTGATGAGAAAACCAATGCTGAATATACGAGTTTGATCACACCAAGATGGCCACCGATGCTGAATTTACTAGTTTGATCAAACCAAGATGGCCACCGATGCTGAATTTACTAGTTTGGGCAAACCAATATGACCAACAATTTAACATAAAACCAAAATTGGCCACAATAACTGGACATAATTTAACATAGAAACAAAATGTTCTCAGAAACTGCAGAACTGATAGAACCCAAACTGTACATGAATTATAACTGGATAATCATTTGCAACTGTGTGATTTTGTATAGATTGGATAAAAATCAAGATGACTGCCAATGCTGAATTTACTAGTTGGATAAACCAAGATGATTGTCAATACTGAATTTACTAGTTGGATCAAACCAATATGGCTGCCAATGCTGAATATACGAGTTTGATCACACCAAGATGGCCACCGATGCTGAATTTACTAGTTTGATCAAACCAAGATGGCCACCGATGCTGAATTTACTAGTTTGGGCAAACCAATATGGCCACCAATGTTGCATTTACTACCAGTTTAACAGGTTAAGAAGCCTTCTTCTCAGCAAATGTGGGCATGATGAGATCCAATCTGTAAATGAATGGTTAATGTATGGTTCATTTACAAACTAATGACTGCTTTTTAGTTCACCTGGACCAAAGGTCCATGTGAACTATTGCCATCATTTGGCGTCCGTCGTCTGTTGTCTGTCGTCTGTAAACTTTTCACATTTCAAGCTTCTTCTCCGAAACCACTGGGCCAATTGGAACCAAACTTAGCCGGAATGTTCCTTGGATGGTCCTCTACAAAGTTTCTGTTTATCGTTCCAGTCGGATATTCAACATGGCTGCCAGGGCCAATAATATGCTCTGATTGGCTGAAATTTCAAAGATCTTCTTCTCTGAAACTAATGAACTGACTGAACCCAAACTGTAAGTGAATGATCATTGGAAGGTCCTCTACATAGTTTCTGTTTTTTATGCCGATCGGAAATCCAAGATGGCCACCACCGCAGGACATAGATTAACATTGGACCCTATGGGAAAATGTTCAAATGCCTTCTTCTCAGAAACTACAAATATGATTAAAGCCAAACTGTACATGAATGTTCATTGGATGGTCCTCTACAAACTTTAGGTTTTTTTGTTCCGATATGAAATTCAAAATGGCGGCTACGACAGGACTTAGTTTAACATTGGACCCTATGGGAAAAATGTTTCAAAACGCTTCTTCTCTGAAACCACTTGGATAATTGAAACCAAACTCTCCAGGAATGATCATTGGAAGGGCCTATACAAATTTCTGTTTTTTATGCCGATCGGAAATCCAAGATGACCGCCACCACAGGACATAGATTAACATTGGACCCTATGGGAAAATGTTCAAATGCCTTCTTCTCAGAAACTACAAATATGATTAAAGCCAAACTGTACATGAATGTTCATTGGATGGTCCTCTACAAACTGTAGGTTTTTTGGTCCGATATGAAATTCAAAATGGCGGCTACGGCAGGACTTAGTTTAACATTGGACCCTATGGGGAAAATGTTTCAAAACGCTTCTTCTCTGAAACCACTCGGACAATTGAAACCAAACTGCCCAGGAATGATCATTGGAAGGTCCTCTACAAAGTTTCTGTTTTTTATGCCGATCGGAAATCCAAGATGGCCACCACTGCATGACATAGATTAACATTGGACCCTATGGGAAAATGTTCAAATGCCTTCTTCTCAGAAACTACAAATATGATTAAAGCCAAACTGTACCTGAATGTTCATTGGATGGTCCTCTACAAACGTTAGGTTTTTTGTTCCAATATGAAATTCAAAATGGCGGCTACGGCAGGACTTAGTTTAACATTGGACCCTATGGGAAAAATGTTTCAAAACGCTTCTTCTATGAAACCACTTGGACAGTTGAAACTAAACTGCCCAAGAATGATCGTTGGAAGGTCCTCTACAAAGTTTCTGTTTTTTATGCCGATCGGAAATCCAAGATGGCTGCCACTACAGGTCATAATATTAACACAGGACCATATGGGGAAAATACAGAAATATGTTCTTCTCTGAAGCTATTGCACTGATTGAACCTATACTGTGCATCAATCATTGAAAGGTCCTTTACAAACTTTGTGTTTTTTATGTTGATCGGAATTCCAAGATGACTACCACTGCAGGACATAGTTTTTACATAGGGCCAATTGGTTCTTTTTATAACCAGGTGAACGATACAGGCTCTTGAGAGCCTCTGGTTGATAAATCAAGATGTAAATGCACTGCCAATAGAATGATACATATATTTATAAATCATTAAATAAAAACGTAGATATGTAATTCAGTGTGCACAGCGTGTTTCTAGAATAACATTCAGCAAGTGACGCTCAAGGTCAAAAGATTGGAAAGCCAAATAAGTGTAAAAGTCTTTGGGACCAAGTAATCATGATAGCCAAAATCGTCTTGGCTAAGGTTACATATGAATGAGGGAGATTATTAAATACTAGCATTCAATAGCATTTTCCCTGTTGAAGTAAATGTGACATTAGTAGTTTTACAAAGGGAAATTAGAGGGCCGTGATCGTATGGTTGCTGGATTTACAACTATCCTATCACCACTGAAGTTGTGAGTTCGAATCCCGATCAAGGCGAGATGTACAACATTATGTGATAAAGTTTGTCAGTGACTTGAGACAGGTCGGTGGTTTTCTCCATCGATAAAACTGACCGCCACGATATAACTGAAATATTGTTGAATGTGACGTTAAACACTATCAAGCAAACAAACAAAGAGAAATTTTCCATCAATTCTCCAATGCTAGGGTTCTTTGTCTCCAGTGTCCGTTAGAACATTACCGTCGTATAACATCAACAATTGATCTAGGTCAATGACGAAATCGACATCAATATGTTTATTTACCAACAAATTGGATATTATTGCAACTGATGTTAAAAAGTCATTAGATAGAGTCATACTAACGCTGAATTATCACTTAATTTTGTTTTCACATACAATTTGTAAAAAAGTGTCAAAAGATTATAGATGCCCTGACTCAGCGGTCAAACAGAATGTTTGACGTGCGCATTATTCCACAATAATTACAAAAGCGTGTACTTCAAGAACATCTGTCTTGTAATCTTCAGGTTTGTACTTATATATTTTTATTTTTATTTTTATTTCAGCCGGATGTCGTATAGTAAACCTTCCGCATAGCAAACCTTCCCCCGGAATGTTTACTATTCCTCCTCGGAATATTTGCTATATAGTAAGCCTTCCCCCCGGTTACTTTACTATATAGTAAATATTCTCCGGGAGGAAATTTACTATATAGCAAACATTCCCCCATCCATAGCCGATCATCCCCCCGGATATTTTGCTATATAGTAAATGTTCCCCTTTAATCCGGATAATTACTATTGATTCGGAATTTAGCACCTTAATCGTGTTAATTTTAATTGCTATATACCATTAATTATATCCGGTTATGATTAAAAGGTTAAGAAAAATGTACAGAGCCATTTTGCAGTATTTGAGTGTGTGTGAAGTACCAATCACGCAATCACGCTTAAAATTTGGCAAAATCACGCTTCACGCTTAAAGATATTTGAATACTTCACGTTTCACGCTTATCTGCATGGATTGATTACCGTTTATTGTCAGGGACTTCTTGGTGTCAGTTATATATGTTGAAGACCTTATTGTGACATCTGTATGTATAGTTTTATAGTTGGTTTTTGTTGTTTAGTTATATGGTAGTTCCTCATAGCTGTCAGATTGTGACTAATTTCACCGATTATATTACGATTTGAATGTTCTTGACTATATATGAGTGGTAGATATCGCTCACTCTTCCTGAGCATATGAATACACCAGACGTGCTTGTGTTTCGTCTTCCATCATTATATCTCGGCAGGTTTTCTTGTCTGTTCGGATTTATTATGTTCGCTATGGGTTTATTATTATACGTTATTCTGAGATGTCCCTTCGCAATCTCTTCCCAGAGTTGTCGGTCCTTACACTCTCTTCAATCTCTGTCAACGCCTAAAAAGTAGTCTACCTTTGTATTAAACTGGTTTCCTTTTAATAAAATATTACCAGTGTAATGTTCAGCAACTATAGAAGCTATTACAACAAGGAACCAGAACAGTGCTGTATGACTGGTCACCGTATAAAAAATAATCGCTTATCTTCGTTTGAAAATAAACAAAGAAGCTTCTCAAATATTAGTTATATGGTATTCTTTACATATTTTACAATATATGGTGTCATTATAACTGGTGTATATTAAGTTGCCCTTTAATAAACGGATTTTGCCAAGATTCTTGGCATATAGGCTATGACAGAGATTGGAGAGAGTCAGTGTAAGGCCTAAAAACTCTGGGTCGAGATTGGCAATCGTAACTACTCGGCCATTCTCGCTACCCTGCAAATAACCTCGTACGTAGATAGTAGAAATTCTTCTTAAATTGTTTGCCGGAAGTTAAGCCGCACAAAAATATAGTCCACGAAAATCCAAAAAGAAGACATACTAAGTAAAATCTAATCATGCAAAACTAATTAAAACTTTAACTTTTATCCATGAAAATAATTGAAATATAGAAAATTGTTTAAAATATAACTTTATCAAACTTTCATGTAACTGACATGTGAAAAATAGTTTTATTTATCCGCCACCTACGTCAGTACGAGGTTATTTGCAGGGTAGCGAGAATGACCGAGTATTTGCGATTGCGAGATTGGTTCCTTCGCTGCCCTGGTTAGATTTTAACTTGTCAGAGAGTCTAGCGTAAAAAGTCTCCTAAAAACGGGATGCAGTAAAAGAAATGTAGTCACAAATCAAGTTCCGACGCAGCGAAGCATCGGAATATGGACTTTAATTTGTCTTCACGCTTAAAAGTAAGTTAGATTTTCACGCATTCACGTACAGAATAATGATTTTTCACGGATCACATTCCACTATATTTGCCGTTTTTCACGTGTTACGCTTCCGAAAAAGGCCATTCACGTATCACGCCTAGACCCCTTTCAGACCCACATTGGATCTAGGTCAATTACGAAATCGACATCAATATGTTTATTTACCAACAAATTGGATATTATTGCAACTGATGAAAACGTCATTAGATAGAGTCATACTAACCCTGAATTATTACAATTTGTAAAAAAGTGTCAAAAAATTATAGATGTCCTGACTCAGTGGTCAAACAGAATGTTGACGTGCGCATTATTCCACAATAATTACAAAAGCGTGTACTTCAAGAACATCTGTCTTGTAATCTTCAGCTTTGTACTTATATATTTTTATTTTTATTTTTATTTCAGAATTACTTTTTGACATTGTGATTGTATAAACGACTATTATAGTACCGGATGTCGTATAGTAAACCTTCCGCATAGCAAACCTATATAGGAAACCTTCCCCACGGTTACTTTACTATATAGTAAATATTCCCCGGGGGGGGGGGGGGGAATTAACTATATCGCAAAGCTTCCCCACGGTTACTTTACTATATAGTAAATATTCCCCGGGGGGGGGGGGGGGAATTAACTATATAGCAAACATTCCCCCATCCATAGCCGATCATCCCCCCGGATATTTTGCTATATAGTAAATGTTCCCCCTTAATCCGGATAATTACTATTGATTCGGAATTTAGCACCTTAATCGTGTTAATTCTAATTGTTATATACCATTAATTATATCCGGTTATGATTAAAAGGTAAAAAAAAAAATGTACGGAACCATTTTGCAGTATTTGAGTAGGTAGGAAGGTTTACTATGCGGAATAAATACTATATAGTAAATCTTCCGGTGGGGTTAATCTACTATGGGGGAAGGTTTACTCTATGACACCGGTACTAGAAGTTATAATTTCTGATTCGATCGTATCATGTAAATTCAATAGAAATATCAATACTTTGCTCATCTTTTTAGTGTTTTGTGGTGTCCTATTATGTGTCGTTACGTTCTGAGTTCCGAGTTGTAATATCCGTTACGATTTCCACATACAAACTGTTCGGTTCGTCTTTACCTCTAGTTGTTTGTAGGGGGTTCTTATTTACCTTATTTGTATTTGTATTGCGCATAGTGGTGTCCAACACACATTGTGTTGTGTTTTTGTTTTGTTTTTCTTCGTCTATGTTGCCATTTTTGATTGCACCTTCGGTATTCTCTAACATATCTTAAATGCTATTGAGATGAAACTTTTTAGGCTTTATGACAAACTGCCTACTCATATTTAGTGTTCAACGGTCGCTTGCTTTAGATTTTTCGCCATGATCTCTACCCTGCTTTGTCTTATTTGCAATTTAAAGGCACCCCGGGATGTCTCCGAAGTTTATGTCAACCTGTCGTATCTTTTGGTTTTTGTTCATGTAAATTACGCTCATCTTTTGTATTTTGAGTCTTCGTCCTGTGGCGTGTGTGCCGAAATGTTGCCAGTGTCTCTGGATTGTCCATTCTTGATCGCTCTTTCGGTTTTCGGCTCTAACGTTTATTAGACACATTTCTTCCTTGCTCAGACGTTTTGTTGTCAGCACAAATTTTCAACTGCTTTTGATTGTTGTTATTTTGTAATATTATTGGACATCCCTAATAGGAATATGTTCGTCTTTGTTTCTTATTTTGTAATATTATTGGACATCCCTAATAGGAATATGTTCGTCTTTGTTTCTTATTTTGTAATATTATTGGACATCCCTAATAGGAATATGTTCGTCTTTGTTTCTTATTTGTATTATTATTGGACATCCCTAATAGGAATATGTTCGTCTTTGTTTCTTATTTTGTATTATTATTGGACATCCCTAATAGGAATATGTTCGTCTTTGTTTCTTATTTTGTAATATTATTGGACATCCCTAATAGGAATATGTTCGTCTTTGTTTCTTATTTTGTATTATTATTGGACATCCCTAATAGGAATATGTTCGTCTTTGTTTCTTATTTTGTATTATTATTGGACATCCCTAATAGGAATATGTTCGTCTTTGTTTCTTATTTTGTAATATTACTGGACATCCCTAATAGGAATATGTTCGTCTTTGTTTCTTATTTTGTATTATTATTGGACATCCCTAATAGGAATATGTTCGTCTTTGTTTCTTATTTTGTATTATTATTGGACATCCCTAATAGGAATATGTTCGTCTTTGTTTCTTATTTTGTATTATTATTGGACATCCCTAATAGGAATATGTTCGTCTTTGTTTCTTATTTTGTAATATTAATGGACATCCCTAATAGGAATATGTTCGTCTTTGTTTCTTATTTTGTAATATTATTGGACATCCCTAATAGGAATATGTTCGTCTTTGTTTCTTATTTTGTAATATTATTGGACATCCCTAATAGGAATATGTTCGTCTTTGTTTCTTATTTTGTATTATTATTGGACATCCCTAATAGGAATATGTTCGTCTTTGTTTCTTATTTTGTATTATTATTGGACATCCCTAATAGGAATATGTTCGTCTTTGTTTCTTATTTTGTATTATTACTGGACATCCCTAATAGGAATATGTTCGTCTTTGTTTCTTATTTTGTAATATTATTGGACATCCCTAATAGGAATATGTTCGTCTTTGTTTCTTATTTTGTATTATTACTGGACATCCCTAATAGGAATATGTTCGTCTTTGTTTCTTATTTTGTATTATTATTGGACATCCCTAATAGGAATATGTTCGTCTTTGTTTCTTATTTTGTATTATTATTGGACATCCCTAATAGGAATATGTTCGTCTTTGTTTCTTATTTTGTAATATTATTGGACATCCCTAATAGGAATATGTTCGTCTTTGTTTCTTCTTTTGTAATATTATTGGACATCCCTAATAGGAATATGTTCGTCTTTGTTTCTTATTTTGTAATATTATTGGACATCCCTAATAGGAATATGTTCGTCTTTGTTTCTTATTTTGTAATATTAATGGACATCCCTAATAGGAATATGTTCGTCTTTGTTTCTTATTTTGTAATATTACTGGACATCCCTAATAGGAATATGTTCGTCTTTGTTTCTTATTTTGTAATATTACTGGACATCCCTAATAGGAATATGTTCGTCTTTGTTTCTTATTTTGTAATATTATTGGACATCCCTAATAGGAATATGTTCGTCTTTGTTTCTTATTTTGTATTATTATTGGACATCCCTAATAGGAATATGTTCGTCTTTGTTTCTTATTTTGTAATATTATTGGACATCCCTAATAGGAATATGTTCGTCTTTGTTTCTTATTTTGTATTATTATTGGACATCCCTAATAGGAATATGTTCGTCTTTGTTTCTTATTTTGTATTATTATTGGACATCCCTAATAGGAATATGTTCGTCTTTGTTTCTTATTTTGTAATATTATTGGACATCTCTAATAGGAATATGTTCGTCTTTGTTTCTTATTTTGTATTATTATTGGACATCCCTAATAGGAATATGTTCGTCTTTGTTTCTTATTTTGTAATATTACTGGACATCCCTAATAGGAATATGTTCGTCTTTGTTTCTTATTTTGTATTATTACTGGACATCCCTAATAGGAATATGTTCGTCTTTGTTTCTTATTTTGTAATATTATTGAACATCCCTAATAGGAATATGTTCGTCTTTGTTTCTTATTTTGTAATATTATTGGACATCCCTAATAGGAATATGTTCGTCTTTGTTTCTTATTTTGTAATATTATTGGACATCCCTAATAGGAATATGTTCGTCTTTGTTTCTTATTTTGTATTATTATTGGACATCCCTAATAGGAATATGTTCGTCTTTGTTTCTTATTTTGTAATATTATTGGACATCCCTAATAGGAATATGTTCGTCTTTGTTTCTTATTTTGTATTATTATTGGACATCCCTAATAGGAATATGTTCGTCTTTGTTTCTTATTTTGTAATATTATTGGACATCACTAATAGGAATATGTTCGTCTTTGTTTCTTATTTTGTATTATTATTGGACATCCCTAATAGGAATATGTTCGTCTTTGTTTCTTATTTTGTAATATTATTGGACATCCCTAATAGGAATATGTTCGTCTTTGTTTCTTATTTTGTATTATTATTGGACATCCCTAATAGGAATATGTTCGTCTTTGTTTCTTATTTTGTATTATTATTGGACATCCCTAATAGGAATATGTTCGTCTTTGTTTCTTATTTTGTATTATTATTGGACATCCCTAATAGGAATATGTTCGTCTTTGTTTCTTATTTTGTAATATTACTGGACATCCCTAATAGGAATATGTTCGTCTTTGTTTCTTATTTTGTATTATTATTGGACATCCCTAATAGGAATATGTTCGTCTTTGTTTCTTATTTTGTATTATTATGGGACATCCCTAATAGGAATATGTTCGTCTTTGTTTCTTATTTTGTATTATTATGGGACATCCCTAATAGGAATATGTTCGTCTTTGTTTCTTATTTTGTATTATTATTGGACCTCCCTAATAGGAATATGTTCGTCTTTGTTTCTTATTTTGTATTATTATTGGACATCCCTAATAGGAATATGTTCGTCTTTGTTTCTTATTTTGTATTATTATTGGACATCCCTAATAGGAATATGTTCGTCTTTGTTTCTTATTTTGTAATATTACTGGACATCCCTAATAGGAATATGTTCGTCTTTGTTTCTTATTTTGTATTATTATTGGACATCCCTAATAGGAATATGTTCGTCTTTGTTTCTTATTTTGTATTATTACTGGACATCCCTAATAGGAATATGTTCGTCTTTGTTTCTTATTTTGTAATATTATTGGACATCCCTAATAGGAATATGTTCGTCTTTGTTTCTTATTTTGTATTATTACTGGACATCCCTAATAGGAATATGTTCGTCTTTGTTTCTTATTTTGTATTATTATTGGACATCTCTAATAGGAATATGTTCGTCTTTGTTTCTTATTTTGTATTATTAATGGACATCCCTAATAGGAATATGTTCGTCTTTGTTTCTTATTTTGTAATATTACTGGACATCCCTAATAGGAATATGTTCGTCTTTGTTTCTTATTTTGTATTATTATTGGACATCCCTAATAGGAATATGTTCGTCTTTGTTTCTTATTTTGTATTATTACTGGACATCCCTAATAGGAATATGTTCGTCTTTGTTTCTTATTTTGTATTATTATTGGACATCTCTAATAGGAATATGTTCGTCTTTGTTTCTTATTTTGTATTATTAATGGACATCCCTAATAGGAATATGTTCGTCTTTGTTTCTTATTTTGTATTATTATTGGACATCCCTAATAGGAATATGTTCGTCTTTGTTTCTTATTTTGTATTATTAATGGACATCCCTAATAGGAATATGTTCGTCTTTGTTTCTTATTTTGTAATATTATTGGACATCCCTAATAGGAATATGTTCGTCTTTGTTTCTTATTTTGTATTATTATTGGACATCCCTAATAGGAATATGTTCGTCTTTGTTTCTTATTTTGTATTATTACTGGACATCCCTAATAGGAATATGTTCGTCTTTGTTTCTTATTTTGTATTATTATTGGACATCCCTAATAGGAATATGTTCGTCTTTGTTTCTTATTTTGTAATATTACTGGACATCCCTAATAGGAATATGTTCGTCTTTGTTTCTTATTTTGTAATATTATTGGACATCCCTAATAGGAATATGTTCGTCTTTGTTTCTTATTTTGTATTATTATTGGACATCCCTAATAGGAATATGTTCGTCTTTGTTTCTTATTTTGTATTATTATTGGACATCCCTAATAGGAATATGTTCGTCTTTGTTTCTTATTTTGTATTATTATTGGACATCCCTAATAGGAATATGTTCGTCTTTGTTTCTTATTTTGTAATATTATTGGACATCCCTAATAGGAATATGTTCGTCTTTGTTTCTTATTTTGTAATATTATTGGACATCCCTAATAGGAATATGTTCGTCTTTGTTTCTTATTTTGTAATATTACTGGACATCCATAATAGGAATATGTTCGTCTTTGTTTCTTATTTTGTAATATTATTGGACATCCCTAATAGGAATATGTTCGTCTTTGTTTCTTATTTTGTAATATTACTGGACATCCATAATAGGAATATGTTCGTCTTTGTTTCTTATTTTGTAATATTATTGGACATCCCTAATAGGAATATGTTCGTCTTTGTTTCTTATTTTGTATTATTATTGGACATCCCTAATAGGAATATGTTCGTCTTTGTTTCTTATTTTGTATTATTATTGGACATCCCTAATAGGAATATGTTCGTCTTTGTTTCTTATTTTGTATTATTATTGAAGTTTGTTGTTGTCATCATAAGAATCATTTCCCCTTTGAAATTGTTAGAATTTTCATGGATTCCTCCTAAGTTTGTGGTGTCGATTCCTTTGGGTGGAAAAGGGGGAGAGTTATGGTGTTTAATGCTACTTTCAACAATATTTCAGTTATATCGTTACGGTTAATTTTATTGATGGAGGAAACTGGAGTATCCAGAGAAGACTACCAACATTTCGCAATGCAATGACAAACTGTATCACATTATGTTGTATCGAGTACACCTCGCCATGAGCGGGATTCGAACTCACAACTTTAGTGGTGATATGCACTGATTGCATAGGTATTACTAAATCCAACTACCATACGTTCATGGCGTTCCCATCGATTCTTTTGGTGTTGTATTTTAGATAATTTCTTACCCCCTCCCCCTCCCTTTCGTTTATATTGTTAGTGGTGTCAGTGATTTTCTCTAGTTAATCTAAAGATTTCTTTCAAATATCTAGCATCTATTCTGTTCGTTTTCTAATGTAGAAATTGTCTGACTTTCTACTAAAAAAATATGTACTTACTGTCAATGTGTAATCTATTTTAGCTTGTTATTCAGATCTTCTTTTACCTATCTTAAGCTTATGTTGTAAACAAATCAATTCTCCTGTTCATGTTTGTGATTTAATGTTCTTAAGACTAGAATCAAGTTGTTGTTTGTAATTTTATTGGTATAGGAAACCCGAGTACACTCGGAGAAACCACCAATAACAAACTGCATTGTATATCACATACAGTGCCGGATTTAGATGAAGAAAAAAAACATAGGCTTCAGCCCGTCAAACTTATAGGTAAATCCGGCACTGATCACATACAATTGTAACGACTAAACACTTCACCATAGCAGGGAACAGCATTGCTGGTGTAATGGTTAGCGTGTTTGCCACGAGTGCTGTAGGTCGTGGTGTGTTCAAGCTCCGATCGGGTCAAACCAAAGACTGTAAATTGCCATTTGATGTTTCTCTGCTAAGCACCAAGCGTTAAGGAGTAAGCAATGACTGGTTGGCTCATGCAAGATCAGAATAATGTGTACAAGTGGAGCGACATGTCTACCTGCGAACTGTTGTTTCAGTGAGCTACTACTATAAAAATGCAGCTAAGAATGATGGTCTGGTACAAAGCGAACATCATCTCATCGAAAGTAACTCAGTTGAAAAAAAAATTCATTTATCGTTTAGCAACAATCACTCACCATTGGAGGGAATGAAACTCATAATCCTTTGGTGATGATGGGTAGATTATTTACATAGATGTGCATTAATCTACCATACGATCACACCTATGGAGCCTCTCTCTTATGTTATGCATCATAATAATTTCAGTAAGGTTTAGAAAGGAATTAGTGTATTGGAACGCTTGTTCGAACCGCAGTGGAACCAAACCAAACATGGGTATTGTGTTGCTTCGCTGCCAAGCACCTAAATTAAAAGGGTAAGAACAAAGACGGATTGAGTCGGAATAAGAATAATATGTCTGAGTGGAGCAACATCACTTGCATGTGAGTTGTTCTTTTCATTATAATCTAACTCGCCAGCGTGTTTATCAGGTACAGTGATCTAAATGTAACTTGTTCTCGCCATGATATGGCTGGAAAATTGCTGCATCGACTACAATCACTCACTATGATAGTTATTATATATTCTACTTTGAATTTTCTGAAATATTGTTGAAAGTGGCGTTAAACACCATAAACCTAAACCAAACCTACTTTTAATTTCTGTCATCTGACTTTTTTTTTTCGTAATCGTCTTTTAGCTGTTCGTTATTTAAGTTTATTCTTCCTCTTTGGCAGGAATTTGTTTACTATATTATTGGTATGTTTTTGTGCTGGGTTCGTGTCTTTGAATCCTGCTCTATTTGAGTGTCTGGATACTAGTTTCGTATGTTCTGTAATTTTCTCGTTCGATCGTTTCATCTTGTTTACAATTTGTAAGATCATTATGGAATTATCAATATATAAAGAGATGATTTGCGAGGCAGTTGTCAACTCTTAAAAGATTTAACTGTCAATTGCTGTGTCAGATTTTTAAAAAAAATAATCAGGTAACATAGGTAATTACTGACAGGAACGTGGAACGCCAGGTGAGACATAATTACTCTTTGATAGTCAGCAGATTCCTGTATGACAAAGTGTGGTTGATGAGGCGTTTTTGTTCCAGTCTTTCATTTACTTGCTCTACGTAGGAGTTAAATCGTCAAAGATTCTACAGAATTCAACGCAATTTGTGCCATTAGAAACGCTAGTTATAACGAATTACACACTTAGTGCTCAATGCCTGAGACAATTCACTTCCGTTCCGAGTCCAATTCTATCGTCATTGTATACGTACGTTCTATCTAATTGCCCCTAATCAACGTTTGATCAAAGAATATATTTTTCTAATGGTATCATTTCTTTATTTTGAAGCCATTTAGTTGATGAATGGTCATTGGAACTAGTGTTTTGTGAGTCTTGGAGTTTAATTCGGAGGAAACGATCAAATTAAATACATTTATTGTTAATGTAGAAACACGGAGTATTTTCCCAGTGCCAATTTTAAGAGGACTTCATTATATTTTTCACTAAGATTTTCTTTATTTTTTCCGTTTTATACATAAACTACAGTTCCACACGCTATAATCTATTGATAAACCCTGAAAGATGGCCGTAATGCTCATGCCTTGATTTGTGGTTATAGTCTAAATGTGATTACGGTTTCGTAGCGCATCATTAAAAGCAAGGCATGGACCACTTTTAATGGAAAATAATACTGTAATTTTGACCGAACTAATGGAGAAAAAAGCGCGCATCGCATTATTTCCAATTGAAATGCTGCAGTATTTGATTAAGCAGAGATTGTATTATGTCATGTTCATTAGCGATTTTCTTTTGTGGGTATTAAGGATATTAGGGGCCCCGAAAAGGTCAAACATTATAGAAAATATAGAATATTAACTGCAATAATTGTAAATGTCTGAAGAATAAGAATATTTTAAGAGTCCATAATAAATATCATCTTTCGGATGATTGCTGTTTAAAAATAGAATTAAAAAGAGTCTTGTTTGTTGAAAATTTATACCACACCCTTTTGTGCCCCACATGTAAGTTACCTTATAAGAAAGGTAAAACGGCAAATAATGTTAAATGGAATTATTTTACTTTGTCTTCGTTAAATTTAATTGGAATTTCAGTCCCTTCTGTGTTTTTGACCTTTAGAAATATCACTAATTGGTGTCATACTTTGAAGAGGAAACATTGTACATAATTCTGTGATTTTTTAGATGATTTCCACAAATTAAAACGAAATATCTATTAAGAATTTCCTGAAGTTTTGAAACAAATATCTTTTTATTTCATTTGATTTACTTTTAAATTTCATTAATGTCTTCTAAAATTACATTTTAAGATATTTGATGTAAAATAAGACCATGTTTATGTGATTCTTAGAAGAAATTCTGATAGTTAAAGCACCAATTAATTTAAGATTTGAAAAATAAATCATTCCAAGATTAATTCTATGGGACATCTAACGAAAATATATTACATGATAAAAGATTTTTATTTATTTATACCTGTCCAATATGTAGTAACTTAATAGTAAATGCTAGAAACTAGCCACAGCCAATATATCACATGCGGATCTCACCAAGCCGTCAACGTTCTGTAATTATAATTGCATAAAAAGCGAAAACTCTAGATCTGCGTCTATAGCCCTTTTTTGTACTCTCTATAAAAAAAATGAAAGGATTGGTAGGAAAGAACCATTTTAATTGTACAGAATAATGATTCTAGACCGTTGAAACTGATATTTTTGTAATACTGCAGTCTTCTCACATTTTTCTAATTACAAATGCGTTCTCACTGCATATCCTGTAATTTTACTGCGGATAAAATATATATTATCCAAGAACAAAGCACAAACTGGTCGGAATTTTAAAAAAAAGACCCAATGGCTTTTGTACATTTTAAATGAGTTTTTTTTAATTCAGACTGCACATGCATGCTCATGATGTTCGAGGAAATGTATGACTGATTTGCACTTTCATATGAAATCTAACATACGGTCATTGCTTGATGTTCTATATTGGGAAGTTTTTTTTTTCAATTTTAAGTTTGGTGTGAGAATCAGATTGTTGAGGGCCTCTGGTTTATAATGATAATATTTAAATTAAATGGTGTATATTTTTGTAAACATAAAGTTTATATAATCTCTAAAAAAAAATACTAGGTTATGGTGTTTAACGCCACTCTCAAAAATATATCGTGGAGGCCAGTTTTATTGGTGGAGGAAACCGGAATGCCCGGAGAAAACCACCGACCTGCCGCAATGTAATTGCGATATTATGAAAATGAAATGAAACATACTGAAGGGGGTATGTTGGGCAAACTTAATGATATTTCATATTTTCATTCTATTTAAAGGGATATTAAAGCTCGTTTTAACATATATTTTTTCAACTTGTGACGAAGGTTGTTTCTTTTTAATTTAATTGTAAAAACAATCCAAAAATACTTTGCACGCCCAATAATCCCTAATATCGTTAAAATATCACTTAAAAGGGTCGAAATTAATTTTTGCCAGTGTCTCTGGATTGTCCATTCTTGATCGCTCTTTCGGTTTTCTCTAACGTTTATTTTTTTTTAAACACATTTCTTCCTTGCTCAGACGTTTTGTTGTCAGCACAAATTTTCAACTGCTTTTGATTGTTGTTATTTTGTAATATTATTGGACATCCCTAATAGGAATACGTTCGTCTTTGTTTCTTATTTCTCCTAAGTTTGTGGTGTCGATTCCTTTGGGTGGAAAAGGGGGAGAGTTATGGTGTTTAATGCTACTTTCAACAATATTTCAGTTATATCGTTGCGGTCAGTTTTATTGATGGAGGAAACTGGAGTATCCAGAGAAGACTACCAACATTTCGCAATGCAATGACAAACTGTATCACATTATGTTGTATCGAGTACACCTCACCATGAGCGGGATTCGAACTCACAACTTTAGTGGTGATATGCACTGATTGCATAGGTATTACTAAATCCAACTACCATACGTTCATGGCGTTCCCAGCGATTCTTTTGGTGTTGTATTTTAGATAATTTCTTACCCACTCCCCCTCCCTTTCGTTTATATTGTCAGTGGTGTCAGTGATTTTCTCTAGTTAATCTAAAGATTTCTCTCAAATATCTAGTATCTATTCTGTTCGTTTTCTAATGTAGAAATTGTCTTTGACTTTCTACTAAAAAAAAATATATACTTACTGTCAATGTGTAATCTATTTTAGCTTGTTATTCAGATCTTAAGCTTATGTTGTAAACAAATCAATTCTCCTGTTCATGTTTGTGATTTAATGTTCTTAAGACTAGAATCAAGTTGTTGTTTGTAATTTTATTGGTATAGGAAACCCGAGTACACTCGCAGAAACCACCAATAACAAACTACATTGTATATCACATACAGTGCCGGATTTAGATGAAGAAAAAAAACATAGGCTTCAGCCCGTCAAACTTATAGGTAAATCCGGCACTGATCACATACAATTGTAACGACTAAACATAAAATGAAACATACTGAAGGGGGCAAACTTAATGATATTTCATATTTTCATTCTATTTAAAGGGATATTAAAGCTCGTTTTAACATATATTTTTTCAATTTGTGACGAAGGTTGTTTCTTTTTAATTTAATTGTAAAAACAATCCAAAAATACTTTGCACGCCCAATAATCCTTAATATCGTTAAAATATCACTTAAAAGGGTCGAAATTATTTTTTGTCCAGGAAGTGAAAATTCAATTAATGGAAAAACCGCAAGATATGACAGAATTATCAACGAATTATGTCACTTTTACAAAGTTTCATTGATAAAAACTGGGTCAATGTTTCATAAATATCATTTATTGAACCAATTGCAAGTTTTCATGAGATACAAAAAATTACCAAAATGACATTTAATATCCCTTTAAACGCTAATTAATATTTTGGTATGTCATTATATAAATAAATATATATATATAGTTATTATAATTGAAAATTTAACAAAACCAAATGTTGAACCAAAATACAAAGATGCATGTAAATTATTTTGTAAATAGTAATATGTTTTTTCTTGAAATTTCTCCCTTCATCCAAATGTAATGTATTAAGTCCAATTTCATCATTATCAACAAATAAAAAAGATGTTCTTGTCGTTTTTGGTATGACGAAGTATATTTCATCTCTACTTTGGCACATATTTCTTTACATAAAGGTGATAGGATGACACAACGACATGGGCAAATGATACCTAAACGATGTCCTATCTTTGTTTATTTTTCTAATTAATGTCACAGGTAACGAACATTCATCAGAATAAAACAAAAACAGAAAACACAAAATATATTTCAATGTCAATTGCTGCACTCCTTCCTCCAAAACATGGCAGATACGGCCGTTACAAGGTGTGCACTAATGACTTGGTCATTAAAATGTTTGTTTTTTCTCGACTTGGCCATTAAAATGTTTGTTTTCTCTCGAGTTGTCTCTTTCATTGTTATCTATTTCAACGATCACAACCGAGTGCCAAAAACAAAGCATTTCTTGACTGTCACGTATGAAATATTTTGTCATTTCACAGTGTGTATATTAAACCCGAATCCGTAAATCATATCAAGGGCGTTAAAAAAAAAAATAAGTGTCCCGAAGTAGCTTAAAGGTAGCGATATTTAGTCGCCAAATGTTTCAATAGATATAACATGGTCAGTTTATTTGCGGTTAAAATGTCTGCCAACAAGTCTCATTATATGTATGTGTATGTAAAATTATGTCAAAATGACTTATTTGAGGTATTAAAATATTGAACAAATGTTTTTAAAATGTCTTCCTTGAGAAATATTTCCCAAAGCACTTATATATTTCCCACAAAAATCCAGAATCTACGAAGTGTTTGATAAGGAAAGACATTTGATATTATATTTTTTCCCCTTTATTTGCGTATTTACAAAGAGCTTCCGATCCAAAAGTTTGAATTTTGTCCTATTTATGGTCAAAATAAGATCTAGACGAATGGCTGGTATTCATAAAATTGTCTGAGGAGACGAGACGAATGGCTGAAAACTAAACTGTTTTGTTCATAGAAAATATGGGAATAGTTCTGTATTTCTACGAAAAATATATGAATAGGTCTGTATTTCTGAAATTTGAAATGTATGATTATGAGGTGTTAGAAGCCCCCGATCACTCCCCTACCAATAAAGTATGGAAGTCAAGCTCTCCCCCCGAGGATTTGTACTATATGAGTATGAAACTCGTATTCTTGTGTTTGATGATCGCAAGGGTAGGTCTAAAGTTTTCAAGTCCTATTCATGTTAGTATTGGGTTATGCTATTATTATATCTCTATAAATGTCTGCTGAGAACATGGCATTTTGGATATTATAGAATAATTTCGTTTATATGAGAAACACTTATAAACGACACACTCATATTAATAAGTTACTTTGGGTTAATAATCTATGAAGTACTTTTGGTCATTCGCCTATTACCTAAAATTACAACAAGAAACATATATTTTAAATGTCCCCATGACCATTCACTGATAAGATCTTTACCTAAAAATAACACTTGTAAACTATTTTTCATGCCTATTTAATAAGATTTTGTTACTTAACCAATAGTATTTATAAGATTGGCGAGGTATTCGCACCCCTTTGTGTAAAGCCTTAATCCGTATGTCTGTGAGCCACTTAGAATATCTGTCTCCGAACAAGCGTCTTTATCACCTTTCAAGATCAGTTTATTATTTAGGCATGAAATTTGTCAGTATTTCAATTTTGTACAAATCCAAAAATTGGCTTTTAATGAAAAGATTAGATTATCTCGAATTGTAAGGTGTTATTGTAACCAAATGTAGCGTTAAAGCGTTCATGGTAAAATGAGCAAAACTGCCCATAGGGTACCGTCGTGTGTCGCTAAAAGTAAGAAACCGTCCCGACACATGGTTTTATCCGGGGACTGTGGGTCTACCGTCTGTCAGTAAGGTTTTATAACACTCCTCAATTAATCATTAATTTGTATCTTTTATCAAACATGAGTCGGCATATTTATCCAGTTTGTTAATCACAGGTTACTTTTATTAGTATTATTAATAACATAATAACCGTTTGGAAATTCTCGTTCTCTTAGGCAGTAAAATGCGTGCGGTTGGTCAACTAACAATGGCGACTGTGTGTCCATCACTTGTATCAGTAATATTTAAATCAACAAGCGAGTAGTTCATAAACTGCAAGGTAATGTTTCATGAGCTATCGATCTAAAAAAAAATACAAAAAAGGAGTAATAATTGACCATTTATTTTTTTTCACTGAAAACTGGATGCAAAGAACATACATTTAGTTTCAATGGTAAACACGTTGAAGTTCAGGAAAATTTTATTCGAACAAAGTGGTAACAAGTATATATCACCCACGCCAAATAACGTTGAAACATAATAGTGAGGTCTTTTCAGCTCTCCTTCGGAAGCTTTCTATTCCTTCATGAAACCGGGTTATTGTTATGGTGTTTAATATCACTTTCAACAATACTGCAGCTATATCGTGGCGGTGAGTTTTATTGGTGGTGGAAACCAGAGTACCCGGAGAAAACCACCGACCTGCCGCAAGTCACTGACATACTTTATCACATAAATTGTATCGAGTACACCTCGCTCTGAGCGGTATTCGAAGCCACAACTGTAGTGGTGATAGGTACTGATTGCACAGGTAGTTGTAAATCCAACTGCTATACGATCATGACCTCTTGAATCTGGTATTATATTTGATTACCAAATGCTCGATTGGTCGTTTGAATTACTACTTCCGACTATGGAAAATGGATAAAAGGGGGTTAAATATATAAATAAAAAAAGATCTAAGAACATGTAACTTTAATTAAATATAAATAGTTGCAACAACATTTTCCGCAATGATCTTGAAAATGATAACGATAAAATACCAAAAAAAGAAAACAATACAAACAATCAAAGCTCAAACAAACAAAGCAGTACTTGTGAAGCATACATTTAAACCTAAAAAACACAGCAAATGATAAGAAAGCACAACTCCACAGTCAAATATTATGTCCTTTACCTGGTACTACGAAGAGGTAAAATTTTCCTGCTTACTGGTTGTACCCGTCGTGAAATTCTCGTTTACAAAATCAGTAAATAGTATAAGTTGGTTCAAAGGAAGACATGTTTAATTGTTATACGAAGAACGTGTCTGAAAACTTCAATATTTTACAAGAGAAGTTTAAAGATATCAAAGGGGTATTCTGACGTCATAAACCGAGGAAATACAGACAAATACAATATCAAGAAGAAAAGGAACAAAAAGAACAAACAGTGATCTACAAAGCACAATCGTAACTACTCGGCCATTCTCGCTACCCTACAAATAACCTCGTATGCATTAGGCGTATAAATCGCACTACTTTTCACATGTCAGTTAAATGAAAGTTTGATAAAGTTATATTTTAAACACTTTTCTATATTTCAATTATTTTCATGGATAAAAGTTAAAGATTTAATTAGTTTTGCATGACTAGATTTTACTTAGTATGTCTTCCATATTGGATTTTCGTGGACTATATTTTTGTGCGGTTTAACTTAACTTTACTTCCGGCAAACAATTTAAGAAGAATTTCTACTATCTACGTACGAGGTTATTTGTAGGGTAGCGAGCATGGCCGAGTAGTTACGATTGCAACAAAGCACTACACAGAAAACTAAAGATTTAGCAGCACCAACCTACAAAAAACAGGGTTGAACGTAGGGTTATACACAATTCTCTTTACATTGGTGTCTGTCTATTTTATTTGATATCAGCTTTAGTTTTCGGTAAATAGCCTCTATTTATTTATTTATTTATTTAATTGGTTGATTTTTGTTGCTTTGGGAAAAGGGCTACAACTTGACTAGTTGGTGATTGTGTTTTAATTGCGTGTGAAATTACTCACCATTTAAATAAAAACAAAGGTAAATAAGTGCATTGTATAAAAAGGGGTCACTTAAAATGCACTTAAAATTGTGATGTACAATTCATTTTTTTATTTCCCGTTCAATTTGATAAATTAAATGTAGAAGCATTACGCAGACGTCTTGAAGTGACGTGGCGCCATCTTGTAAATGCAGCGTCGTTTTTGAAACTTATTACCTTCGTACTATCAAATAATGTCGGCGCTTAATTTGACGCGTTTTTACTGGAAAGACCAAATAAAACAATAAATTGTAAAGAAAGTTTTGACATTGTACACAGCTATAGATCACGCAAGGACTTGTATTTTGTCAATATATCTTGTTAAACAAGAACGATAAAACACAAGTTGTCATATGAACATGGTTAAGATAAATAATGACTTGTGACCCCGTAAATAATGCTTTAACGATGTAAATACACAAAATACATCATATGACTTATGATGTCCAGTTTTTGTCGTTTGTCGCACCAAACACGTGAGATATTTACGCTCTTTGGTTGAAAATAAGAAATAGATTGATAAACATGTTTTTACTTTTCTGTATACAATGTTAACATGTACATTTTGTATATACACTGTCCATGTGATCAAAGATGGCAGAAAAAGATTTTCCGTTTACTTGTGTCAAGTGGGATTCTCCATGTTGTACAACTACAGAAACAATATGATAGCACACGTCTTGATAGGGGAATATTGTGTCTGATACAATATAAAGAAAAAAAGATAAATAAACAATTTCTTTTGTGAAAAAAAAATGACTAATAATCTTGTAAACAACTTATGTATTGCTATTTTTGTTATAAACTCGTTTTTATAACTTTTTGTATATCTGTACGTATTTACAGAATCTATGTGCTCTAAGTAGTACTGGCTATTGATATAACACGTACACACAATCGTTTGATAGATATAGGGTTTTTTTTTATCGAAATTCCCAGTTTCTATATCGTGTAATTATTATTAAAACTAAGATCATTTGACAGTCCAAAACAACAATGAAGCGTTTAAACAATTTTAGAACATCATATACATGTATGCATATTGTGAATGTAGGACATCGGGTTTGAAATACCTTGCAAAGACATCCAAAACTGCTTAAAAAGGAAAAATGTTGGAAAAAACAGAGGCGAAAATCTGGAATGGACAACACAGAGACACAGACAATATTTGGGACAAGACACAGATCGAAGACAAACATAGTCATTGTCAATTTGATAAGAGTCTTTGAGTGATTGAGGAACGAGAAAATCTTCGTAAAACAGAAAAGATCCATTGTCTTTTGTGTAATGCATATTTCGTAACGGTCAATTAGTTCGTAACCCCGAGCCCTAAGCACGAGGGAGAGCTGGACAAATTCCGATCATAAATATACCTAAAAAGAATTGTTCTTATAGAAGCCAACATACCGGTCTAAAGTTTAAACAAATGAAAAGTAGAGTTCGGTGAGCACTATTTTCAGAGGCATGGCTTTGCACCACTACACAAGTTTGATATGAATCCTGTATGGTCCATAACCCCTAGAATAATAACATGATTGATCCATTGACATTATATAAAATCAAACTAGACAAATACTGTACGTATTCATACAATAGACAGACAAACGAGTGCAAAAAAGCATAATTTGTGTAAAGTTTTAATGGGAAAATAATTGTTAAAGGCGTCAAAAATTAAACAGTTTCTGCTCATTGTATTTTGTACCCTACCGATCAAATATCATGTTTAAAAAAATAAACAAGAAAAAAAACAATAAATAACGATCAAAGAAGAAATTATATGACCAAGGAAAGATACGATTAGATGCAACAAAAACAGGTTCATTATGTATGACATTACTTTTATGTAACTCTGCCAAAAATGTTGTCTGGCACTGGATTTTTTAACATTTTAATGTAAATATTGCATGTAAAACCATTATTAAACGTCGTTGTAGGTTCATTTCTAAACGGTTTTAAATCGTGTTTTCTTCATAGTGGTGAGGTGACAAAGTTGAACAAAGTGCAAGTGAGAAATTCATTAGAGTTTAATCTATAAACAAATTTGACCTTATTGATAAAAACGATATTAATATTAAACTCTACATAGAATCCAGAAAATCATAAGTCGATTTTCATTTTAGAAATCACTCAATCTTGCTCTCCGCTATGTTTTCATGTATGAACGTGCCCATTTATGTTAGACGTTTCTAGACTACCACGTTTCTTCTGCCACGTAATTTAATATTATAACATTTCAGTCAAATGAGCAATGCAGAATTTTTCCACGATGGTTCATGTAGTTTTGCTCCTTGAAGATAAAAAAACCAAACCAAAATATTCTTGTTTTCACATTTAATTCTTAATTCCCAGACAGATTCAATGGAAATTATATTTAGTTGCCAGTTGCTTCAATCATTGTTATATTTGGTGAACTATGTGTTGCTGATCTGTTTAATTTCCTGTGTTGTGTTTTTTTAGTTTTGTTTGTCTTCCTTCTTGGTCTAGTACAAATCAGATATCGTCATCATGTTATCAAAGAGTAACTTGTTCTAACTATATCATAGCTGCAAATTTGTTGACTGGGCGCTAAAGAACTACCACTCGCTCACTCAATAATATGTTCGAGTGAAATGAGTTTTATGGCTGGGTTATTTTTCAACTAGCAATAAAATATTAATTCAGTGTATTGATCTAGCATAAGACAGATATTATCGTCATCCCATCAAAGAATACAATGTAGCTTATTGCTGTCGTGATAGAACTGTCAAATTGCTCAGTTGGCGTGAAAGAACAATCACTCACTCACTCAATACAATTTCTTAGAATCCAGTGTGCATTGCATTGTTTTCAGTTAGTACTATAAAATTCCAACTCAGTGTGTAGGTATAGTATAAAACAAGAGATCATCATCATCTCATCATAGAGTATTTCGTTCTCGCTATATATAGCTGAAATAGAAAAATAGACAGCTAATTTTGCGCACCGAGTTTCTGGTATCACCTGTATCAGGTACCAATCATAGACAAAAGATTGGAAAGCTGAATATTTTTGAAGTCTTTGAGCCCAAAAGACCTAAACAAGATAGTAAAAAATAAAAACGTAGATATCAAATTTAGTGCGCACGACGCGTTTCTGGAATAACCTTCAACAGGTACGCTCAAAATCGAAAGATTGGAAAGCCAAATAAAATCTACTAAGATGACCTACGATTGAAGGAGATTGAGCCTAGTTTTAATCAATAATAGTAGTCATGAACTGTAAATTGCAAACATAAATATACGGTATCCAACAAACCATGTCGGTGCCGAAACACTGACTGCCGTGCAGATGATACTCCCTGGACTAATAGTCCACCAGCAGAGGTATTGGTACAGTGACTACTGTGTGGCTGATAACCTCTGGACTAGTAGTCAACCAGCAGAGATATCTACTCAATAATAGTAATGAAAACATAGATATCTAATTTAGTGCACAAAATGTTTCTGGAATAATCTTCATAAGGTATGCTCATAGTGAAGATCCAAATAAATTAAAATTTGAGGGCAAGAAAAAAACCGCAAATGGGCTAAACTGGATAGCCAAAAATGGGCCAAGCTTACCTCTTCCTGAGGGGAAACATATACCATCATCATTTCATCAAAGGTTTTACGTAACTTGTTCTGGCAATAATATAGCTGAATCACAGGAACATCGTCATTCACAAATATTAGAGAGGGTAGTTTTTATTATTGTTTTCATTAGCTTGAATCTCCATGTTTTGGTTATCTTTTAGACGGAAATCGATAACTTTTTCAACACATTTTTAGTTGATACATATAACCTTTTTGACACCTCTCGATTAATGACCTTTTTAATGATGATATTTGATAATTTCAATAATCCATGGATTTGCAGGCATGGTACTAGTATCTCAATTTGACGTGTTATATGTCTCCTTTATCACATATTACGTTCAATCGTTGTTATGTTATAATAGTGAGATTTCACACCCTGATAGTCATCTTCACAGTTTAAACAAGGAACAATTTTGTGTGGTTTTTCACATGAGAGATTAATCATTATCAAAACCACCTTACACAAACAAAAGTTAAATGCACAGTTGTTTAAAATATGTTAAAAACAACTGATCAGGAACTGTTTTTATTGGAGAAACAATACCAGGAAAATATCATAAAAAAACTAAACAATGTTAAGACTTGAAATATATGTAGCACATTGTTGTGACTGTCCCAGGACATGGATTCCCTACGTCATATGTCGTGGTCTTTTTCATGTTCAATTAGTTGTGCTGAAATGTGTTTGTCCGTTTGTAGTTATTGTTGAAATTGTTTACGATTGTTGTTTAGACTTTTCTTTTCATAAGAACTATATTTTCTATCCGTTGGCATTCGTATTCAGCTACAAACAACATTGTAACAACAACAAAAGTTTGTTTAACATTGTTGCAATGCATCTGAGTTTGTGGTTCCCGTCAGGATTTTTTTTTATAGAGGGTTGCTGCTAACAATGAAGCTACTGAACCAAAAAGGATTCATAGTGGTTATGTGGGAAGTCAACGCTTCGAAATTCTTACGGTCGTCTTCATGGCTTATCTAACCATTACGGGACATGTGTGTCACAGTTGACCACTGATATGTTCCCGTTGTTATTGTCAAAATCTCCTCCTTCTTTCATCTTTCATGGCTTACCTCCAGATTTTTAACAAGAGTAGCACGATGACTGCCATTAGTGGAGCAGCTACTTCCCACCTGCGTTCATCCCCAGTTTTTAGTGGGGTTCATGTTGCTCAATATTTAGCTTGATGTGTAGTGTTTATAGATCACTGTTTGTACTACATCATTTGGACATTGTATTATCTGTCCTTTGATTTATCGCTTCTGATTACCACTTCAAATATATCTTATTAGTAAATATATTCGGGTTTGAAATAAAGTTCCTAAATAATGAATTATATTAAGAACTAAAGAAAATCTCCTTCAGGCATAGGTAACCTTGGACGATTTTGGCTATTGTGCTTAGGGCCTTTGGTTTACTTGCTCCAGAAAGACTTTTACGTCATTTGGTTTTCCAATCTTTTGACAATGAAAGTCATTCCAGAAACACGTCGTGCGCACTAAATTAGATATCTACTTTTTTCTTTATGATAATGCATGTTAGTGTCTGTGGTTTTCGCCGCAAATAAAAAAAGAGCCACCACGATATAACTGATATATTACTGCCGTGGCAATAAACATATATCCCTTATTGGAGTGTGTGGGTTGTCGTGAACATGATCGTATGATAGTTGGATTTATAACTACCTATGCAATCAGTGCCTATTACCACTAAAGTTGTGAAAGCGAATCCCGTTCATGAGGAGGTGTGCTCAATACAACAGTATGTGATAAAGTTACTCAGTGACTTGCGGTGGTTTTCTCCTGATACTCCGGTTTCTTCCACCAATAAAACTGACCACCACCCATATTGGATTAAAAGTCGCAATCTGAGGTAGTGTATGCATAATATTTCTTTAAGATGTACACATGTACATTTATTACCTAACCGGAGTTTGTGAGTTATATTTTCCCTTTTATCGTTAGAAAAAATACGAGCATATTTATATCAAATTAACCAGTTTGATTTGTTGTACTATCACGCAAGGCATGTTTCAGTTTGTATTATTTATGTATTTTTTTATTATCGTTTGAATGTGTTTGCTTGCATGCATGATGGTGTTGTACCATATGTGTATTATCCGTGAAAGTCAGTAAATAATAGTTTATGCGGTAGGGGTGGTTATCGGGTAATTTTTGATAGTTGTTTTATTGCTTTAAGTCTGTGATTTTCCATTTAAGAAGTTATATGAAGTAGAACTAAGTATATAATAATTTTAAAAGATATTTGTTTCATAAAGAATGTTTTATGACGGTTTAAACATCTTAGTGTCAAAATTTAACATCTTAACTTGACCAAAATTGAAGCTTTTTGAATGCCAATTACCTAGTTTGTAGTCCCACATGATTTCTCGGTATCCATTTTCAGGGTATTCTGGTGCAGTAGGCGGTAAATTTAGGTAGTCCGGTACAGAACAAGACGCAGACGACAATTTGTAGGTGATAAAGTGCACTGAGGTAAACATATTGTACCTGACCAATCGTCTAGCGTCAAAGATTACTAAAAATCATCAATGTTATATAATTATTTTATTACAATGTATATGAATAATATAATATACTGATTTAGAATGAATAGCAAAAATATTTGTAAAGAACAAATCCTGAACTCCATGATTATAAAATACCTATGTTCCGAGTGGGTAAAATAGAGTTCCAACAAAATTACTAGCCGCCTATTTTCATTTGCGCCGAAGGTAACCTTCCATTTGCGCCTATTAAAAATTACTAAAAGTCAAGTCCAGTCCTTTGATTTGATAAATCAATTGTCTGTTGCAGTCCTCTGTTTTACAGTATTTACCATACCAGACCACATAAATCTAGACCGAATAGTAGTGCTATAGATCTCTTTAAGTAACCTTCTTAATATGCGGGCCATCACCACGTTATATAATTGGGACACTGCTGAAAGTGACAATGCTTTCCAGAGTTTCGGTTTGGATGTGCGCTATCCGTCTATGCTTTTCAGGAATAACGATAATAGTGTTAAATCAGAATATATTTATGGTAGCATCAGTCTAAATTTGATTCAGTGTATTCAAGACAACAAAACCAAACAAACATTAAAAGTTGTTTTGCCGAAAAGCATATCCCGCTCATCTTGGTGAAATATTATAAGTAAAAAGGGATACTAACTCCTTCAAAAATGGTTCAATCAAAATGTCTTAGCAATAAACGATTCTTCATATCTCCATATGGTAATTAATTTAGCATGAGAGTTTGAATGAATTCCATTTTATAATATAGCAATGGTTGCACGTACAAACTTTGTTTCGCACGGAGGAACGGCCAGGCCGAAAACTATATGTCTGCCCCCCAGAAGAGGGACCAATAAAATAAAATTCGCGAACTGCATTATCTTTGTTGAGTAAACAAACAAAATATACAAGGCACGAAAGATTAGCTGATTGTTCTACAACAAAAATGAACACTATTTCAGTTACATTCGCTAAGAATATCAAGTTTACTATTATAAGATGCATATCTAGGTGGCGCTGCGATAGGCATTATGAAGAGGTTGTATAAATGGAAGGTGCGGTATACAAAATGAGGGGGTCGGGGAATTAAAAGAAAACTATTGAGCTTAAATGAATGGAACAACTTTAATGTACGATATAAAACGGCAATAAACATTTGATATTAACACCTGAGCACGTTCTATAATATATTCATTAACGACCTGGAACATTTCTAATCTTACGTTAGACGTGTTTAACAAAACACTATTAGGTGACCATAGGAGATGCTTAACACCTAACACACATGTTGGGTGATGGGATTAATGACTACCAAACATTTATTATCATAAGCAGCCGCTTCATTTACTTCAAAGCCTATAATTACAGGTATGATACAGGTAAAAGGATAGGTATACAGTTGTTGATGTATTGTGTGATACTGTATAAAACTAGTGAATTAAAATGCATAGAACATAACGTATACTACTGTTTGAAATATGAA
This sequence comes from Bathymodiolus brooksi, assembly GCA_963680875.1. Taxonomy (NCBI): domain Eukaryota; kingdom Metazoa; phylum Mollusca; class Bivalvia; order Mytilida; family Modiolidae; genus Bathymodiolus; species Bathymodiolus brooksi. Next base: position 19,753,918 of record OY804580.1, read on the forward strand.
ACCTTGTTTAGACTTTTGATCTAGGCCAAACCATTCATTTGACAATTTTATGATTCGTGGCTATTTGTATAATAATGTGAGTTATTCTTGTTTCTATGAATATTCTAAGCTGACGATTTGTTGAAGTATCATACCAGAATACTGTAATGAAAATTGTTACTGGCTAGAAATATATTACTAGTACATGCATTTGCTCTGATTTCTTTTATTCTCCAAATTTAATTCCAAATTCAATGATATAGTGTTTATTATCCCTTCCCAAGTACATTATTGTCCTTTTTATTTACTTGTTCATGACTACCACCAAATATGACATATCATCGGATGATAGCATGAGAAACACGATGGGTGCCAACAGTGGAGCAAGAACTACTTAATCTTCAGTGTTATGTTTTGCTGACCATTGTAGGTCTTTTTGTCCCTTTTCATGTTGGTCATTGTTTTGTCTGTTCTCTTCTTTGGTTTACGACCTCTGATTATCTCTTTGATATTTTCAAGCTTTTTTTTATTCACGTCATTGTTTTTCTTTTACAGGTTGGTGTAAACAATATTCACGCCCGTAGAAGCATTATTTCTTTATTTTTCTCTCATTTAGGGAACAACCATTTGATATCTGAAATGCTTGAAGAATTGGAAAATAATTATTATGTTCAACGAAATCCTGAATATAAACAATATTGCAAACAACAAAGGGGAATCTAGAAGCCCGCAAAGCGACGGACTCACAAAGCATTTCCGAAAAACAAAAGGAGAAAACGCAAAACAATTGTCGACTAAACACTATACAGAAATAGGTAGGTTGTAAATCAATAAATAAAAATATTCCGATCTTGTTGCCAAGAGACCGATATAAAATACATATTTTAATTCTTGACTCCGTCGTGGTCGTGTCGTACGATAATTGGATTTACAACTACCTGTGCAATCAATGCCTATCACCACTAAAGTTGTGAGTTCGAATCCTGTTCATGGCGAGCTGTACTCGATACAACTTTTTGGGATGAAGTTTACCAGTGGCTTGCCGCAAATATGTGGTTTTCTCCGGGTAGTCCAGTTTCCACCACCAATAAAACTGACCACCACGATATAACTGAAATATTGTTGAAAGTGGCATTAAACACCATAACCCTAACCCTCTATTTTCTGTTTTAATATTAATCAAGGCTTTGGTCCTTAGAACTGCTAGAACATTCTCTTTAGCTTGGCCTATAACATTGGTGGTGGTGTGATATTCATACACAAAGGGTGTAATTGGGTTTTTAAAAATCTTCCATGCGTGTTCCAGTTATTTCACCTTATAAGATGGAATGCTTGTATCAATTTCAATGTTGATGATTTACAGAGCTTCATCTGACTATGGGGGCATGTCCCAAATAACAAATGTTTTTAAAATCAAATAAAAAGTGTATATTTTTTCGATTTTGAGCGTGCCAGGTGAGAGTTTGTTCCGGAGACGCGAGAGGCGTCGTGTACGCTGCGTTTGATATTGCCAGGTGAGAGTTTGTTCCGGAGACGCGAGAGGTGTCGTGTACGCTGCGTTTGGTATCTTCGCTTTTATTACACGCATTTACATACAATCTTCAGTTTCTAAGTTAGCCATTAAAGGATAAAAATCTACCTGAATAACTCTAGCAAGCCATTCTACTTATTTATTTACATACTGACCACATCATTCATATTATCGTTCATTGGTAGACTATATATATGTCTTTCTTCACTTAATGTGAATGGTAGCTTCGATTACTCGAACTTTTCGTGGCATATTACACCATGAAGAACACCAATAAAAATAATATTTGAATACTTTTTTATTGAGAATGGTACCCATTTCGTGGAGAATTACAAAATGAAGAACACCAATGAAAATAATATTTTAATACATTTTTATTATATTTAATACATAATTAAATAATTAAGCATGGCATTTTGCTTCGGTATTTCCAGACTTCCTCTTGAACAATTTACAGTTTTCTTTGCATTCTACAAATTGTGCTATATCTGTTTTACATGTTAAAATATTCAGTTCACACCAGATTTATGTTAAAGTTATAATTTCTATGTGATTGTCTCACAATCGCTATTTAAATAATTTTGATATAGAATTTAATAAGAAAAGATTGAAGATACCACAGGTGTAATCAGAAGACGTAAATCGAAGCAGGGCAGATAATTCAATGGCCAAAAAAGGACAAAATAACCAAGAACAACCTACAAAACATTATGCAGAAGACCAACGACTGTGCAACACAAACCCCACTAAAAACCGCGGACGAACTCGGGTGCACCGAAGGGTTAAGCAGTTCCTGCTCTACATGTTGCCCCCGTCTTGAAGTATTTTGACGCAAGCGCATCCCTATCAGCTGTTTGGTTTTGTGGTGTTCTTCTTGGCCATTCGTCATGGTATTAATGATTTTCTGTCATATTTTTTACCCATTGCAGTTGTATCATAAATGTATAATCATGCATTTTGTATCTTCCACTAACTAACCACATGATGTATGTCTTAAAGCTAGTTCATGTGGAAAGGACTGAAATATGTTATGACAGTTTGAATATTCAAACACATAATGATAGTGTGCGTGACAAATATTAAAGTAATATAAATTAAGAGTTTAACCTTTACTATGGCCACTCGTAAATAAACAAATTTAAAACTCAAACAATCAATAAATTAAAACATACATAGTGAACTTTTATTAACGTCTTTGAAGTCAAATTAGCCATACACGTTACCTGGAAACTCGATTCCTCTGCATCTGCCATCCGGTTATTATCTAATATCAGGTAGCCATTACCGGAAGTTCATCTCAAATCGAGGGCGTTATTATCGTTCAATGGCGCTATATCTTACAGATCATTACACACATTTTTCAAAATGCATTACAGGTCGGCAGTAATTATTGCCAACAATAAGTGAATGTAAAAGTGTTTTTAAATGTGTTTTTAAACCTAAAAGTCACGATATAACTTAGCATGCATAGTTAACGTTAAGTAAACAAGTACAAATATGTCAATATCGTCGACAATAGATAGAGAGAGAACATATTTTCATGTCAATCATTTCATTTACTGTGGATTTTGTCTTTCTTTTCATCAAAGTTAGTTTTCTTTTGCGATGGAACCGCATCGGTTATGCTATAGTTTGCGTGCTCGTCTCGAGTGGTAGATCGTGGGTTCGAATTCCGATCGGGTCAAACCAAAAACTATTAAATTTGTATTTGTTGTTTCTCCGCTAAGCACGCAGCATAGAGGAGAAAGAGCAAAGACTGGTTGGCTCAGAATCAGGATAGTGTGTCCGAGTGGGATGACATGTCTATCCATGGACTGTTGTTTCAGTGAGCTAGCACTATAAAAATCCAACAAAGCGTGTTGGTCTAGTACAAAGCGGACCTCATCATCAACTCATTGACAATTAACTTGTTATTGTCATGATATAGCTGAAACAATGCTGAGTTGGCGTTAAACTGCAATCACTCTGTCTCGTCCAATTTTAAAAACTTGTCTTTGTATGAATATTCGTAATACAATGTACTTTAGAACATCTGTTTTAGCGAACACGACGTTTTCAAAGTTTTACATCATATAGCCATAAAACTCTTTGAACGTGGAATTATATTGAGACAGTAGAAAAGCAGCCTTTTATTTAATTTTAACGTTAATTACAAATAAATGCATAAAAGTAACCAAACCTCCACAAGTGAACTTTGAAATAAAAGAAAGGGCTATCATATTACAGAATATTTGTTTTAATGTACAAAATCATTATACTTCTTCTAATTTACCCTATATTTTTTAAATTTTAATAAACAAATAATGGAGCTTATGTTGTAACCAATAACATTAAAAGGTTCTTTTCTTTGCTCATTTATGTGGAGGTATTCGGATATATCCCTAATGACGTTGACCCCGTGATACTGCCTTTTCCGTACAAATGACATCTTTCTTTGTTAAAATCATAAAATTCACTTTGATGTTTTAAATGAAGGAGAAAATCAGTTGTGTCACCGACAGATAAACTTTCAATCTTCATAAGATCATTTGAAAGAAAACGGTGGGTATCTCCTGGTTTACATTACTTCATTATGATTTAATGGAGGGGAATATTTTGTTGATTTTCCAATGCAATCACAAGTTGTCTGAATTATGATTGTTCAATGCAATCGCAAGCTGTCTTAATTGTAAACCGTTGTGTAGGGACTATTGTAGTCACGATCGTGTGGTAGTTGAACATACATCTACCTGAGCACTAAATGTCTATCACCACGAAAGTTCGATTCCCATCCGTAGCTAAGTGTGTCTTTGTGCGTTTCGACAATATGCTTGGTCAGTAACGCAATTTCAACCAAGCCAGAAAAACATTGTATTAGATGTTATTAAACATTGCATAGATATTATGCAAAATGTATATATAATATTAAATCTGCGTTATTGTTTCTTTTAGTTTGGACAAGAGCGGTCGTGGTCGTGATCGTATGGTAGTTGAATTTACAACTACCTATGCACTCATTGCCTATCACCACTAACATTATGAGTTCAAATCCCGCTCACGACGAGGTGCACTCGATATAACTTTAAGTGATAAATTTGTCAGTGACTTTGCGGCAGGATGGTGGTTTTCTGCGAGTACTCCGGTTTCTTCCACCAATAAAACTGACCAGCACGATATAACTGAAATATTGTTACAAGTGGCGTTAAACACCATAACCACAATCCTTATATTGCATTGTTTAACCTTTCTTACTGATATACTTGCTACCTTAATGCATGATCCATTGTTTGCTTACACTCGTCATAAAAAAACTTTACTTGACGTTATATAACAATCAATCAATCAAAACACCCTCTACTTCTGCATTATTTTATAGTTGATTTGTAGTTGATTGATTGATTGATTCGTTTATTCATTGGTTAATTAGCTGACGCCATGAATAGCTTTACAAATAATAGCTCGTGTTAAATGATGGTTCTTGTATCATACAATGGGCCTATTTTTGGGCCTTTAATACTTGTATATGTTTGAATATAGCTTCAATAAAATAATACCTGCGTGATGAAAAACGTGTTAAAGCAAGCATTGACAGATAGATATGTCTGTGCTCTGAAAAACGTGTTTGAGTAATAATTGACAGACAGATCTGTCAGTGTCTGATTCACAAATTAGGGACTACTATTCATAAGATTTAGGGACTTAACTCGTCAGTTTACAGAAAACCTTAAAGATATTAAAGTGATAAGCAGAAGCCGTAATTCAAAGAAACACAGACAACACAATCACCAAAGAGGAAGGCCAAAAAACAAACAACGGTCCACAAAACTCTACTCAGAAAACTAAAGATTGAGCACCACGAACCCAACTATGTATCTTTATTTCTCAAGAATCCAACGTAATACATAGGATAAGAGTAGTAATGTCCTAAAGGGTAAGCAGTTCCTACTCCACTGGTGACCGGTATCGGTACCTGTCAGCTTTGTATTTTATCAACTCACCACAAATGAGACAAGTCAGCACAAATCAATGTCACAATGCTTAAACGAGCTTACACAATGTCACGCCAAACTGCCAAAGAACTCTAACTTGAACGTCACAGATGCTTTTTAAAAGTGCTCGCCAATGACGTAAAAGCATTAAATTGAGCACATAACCACAAAACTCAAAGCTGTGAGGGAAACATCTTAAATTGACGACCTGAAAAATATGGCGTGATTTGAAAAGTTTGATTTATGAAGAGAAGATGATTTATTCAATCTAACGTCACGTTAAACGGACGTGATATTATATTTCGTTTTTGTAGGAAGTTTGAAAAAATGTACAATGGCGAAGATAATTGACGGATTAGTGACGGTTTGACGGACAATCCGGAAATCCATTAGTTCTGTTTTTCAGGTGATGATGTATTTATATAGAATGCAATAACAATTGATGGTTTGCAAACAAAGAAAGTCGGTTCGTGTGATTTTAGTTAAAATATTTTCCCCTGAGACTGTATAAGATACGGTCTTAAAAACAATATCCAATTCTCTCCTAAGAGGCGTAAATTCATTTACGATTCTCAAAATCCCAAAAGGTTATGATTCTATGTATAGTCACGAAATTCTAGGTGTATGCTTGTTTGTAAATGGCAACCATAGAAGCCCTTTTCTTATAAAATAAAGATGGTTGGGGAAAATACAATCTCATATGTTCGGCAAATTTACAGCTTGAATGGTTCCCAAATGGCATTTTGCTCCATAAGATACCACTTAACATGGTTTTAAGAATAATTCCAAACTCAACGCTAATGTTCATTGATTTAAACCCTATTTGTTCAGTGTGAAATCTCGGTTTATTTCGTCTCTACAAAACCGTGAAATATGTCTCGATGGACGAAATCGGTGACGAAAGCAATTTCGGTTATTGAAAAGTATTTGACAGTTTTGAGTGGAATGAATTCGTAAAAACAAATAAATTTGCCCAAGACATTCAAGCTTAACACGAAATAGAGTAATTTGTGCATTTCCGCAAACGACTTCGCCTAACAACCAATGAACGTTGTCGTTAATTGAGGGTGATAGTTGTCAAATACGTCAAAAGGTCCATGAAGACATATTGTTATGTGTATTACTCGTCTTTAGCATTGGGTTATTACATTACAGAAACTAATAGAAAATCCAATAGGAAAAGATCATAAAGTTACATTTGTGAAATGTGAACTTGGCAATTGTTACTTTTAAAAATGTGACAGGATATTTCTGTCATTTATTTTTTTTAGAGAGAAAATGGCTTGGTATAAAAGTGTAGTATTAGTATTACAAATTTATAGTATAATTTGGAATTTTCAATTTTCCAAATTACAAAAATATCACATTAATTCGAAGGCCAACACTATACTAGTTGATATAGTAGATAAATAACAAGTTCGTTCTAAACAAACGAAAATGGTAATTGAGGAATTACAGATGGTTTTTTTTCTATATTTTTTTTATAAATATATTTTTTTATCTATTGATTTTATTTTTATTTTTCTTTCATTTTCTCATTCTTTCTTTCTTCCTTCCTTCCTGTCTGTCTGTCTTTCTCTCATTTTCCTTTTTTTCTTTTTGTTTATTTGGGGGGGGTAGTTATTTAGCTTTAACACAAAACATTTTAAAAAGTATTTTGCTGCTAAAGGTAAAGATAATAAAATAGGGAGGTAGTACAAGTTATCAATGAAATGTTAAGCTACCTTATTTGATAAAATGGTTAAATCCGAACAATAATGGCATTCTCGAAAAAAAAATACTTTCGACAGATTCTTCTCAACTTTTAAAATCCACCTGTGATGTAAATCTATTGTCTAAACTCTCCATTATTTTCAAGGAATGGAGAGTTATGAACAATGCGGACAGGGGCGGAGTTATTGTTCTCTTTGTACTTTAGATACTATACACAGACTTTTTTTTGTTACAAGATTAATAATTAATAAGATTAATAAAGTACAATTGGTGGATTTTAAGTTGGAGAATGTCCTCGTATCTCTCCATTCCTTAAAAACAATGGGCCATTATTTTTAAGGAATGGAGAGTTACTTGGACATTCTCCTATACGAAAACATCATCCGCAAAACTGTATAGTGCATGGTGCATAACATGCGAGTATCGTGGCTACGACCGACACCTTAAAACCAAGTTAGTACTTAAATATCCTCTCTCTCTCTCTCTCAATGTGTGTGTGTTCTAGGAGACAATCAGGTAGACTATAGGCAGACCATAGGCAGACCCATTTGACTTATTGTAGTCCTTTAAAAAAACTCATTATATTTCCATTAGTTTACTTGTCATGATTTGATTTGCTTTTTTCCCTTCTTTTGTATTACATTTGCAGGAAATAATTTTAAAAAAGCTAAAAGTAAGCGGTTGGAAAAATACGGAGTTTTATATTGTATGACTAGATCCTTGGTGTGTCGCCCTATCCCATTACATTAATTTTTTTTTTTTTTATTTATGAGGATTTTTGGTACGATTTTGTTCTCAGTCCCAATATTATACAAAATAATGAAGCGGGTCCCCTCTTTTCGGAAAATTTGGATCCGTATCTGATCTAGAACCCATTATACAGTCAATGGCTGCACTATTTGCAAGATATAATAAAGAAGTACATGTCTTATTTTTTATTGTTATTTTGTAATAGTATTTGCTTTATCTACAGTGAATAATAACTCGTGAGTAAAATTTCCGTCTTGTGTTTCCTCAAGGTTGATATCCCTTTTAAACAAAGAATATTGCATGTCATTATTACATGTTTTATTTAATTAAGAAATATATATTTATTTATCGTCATAGAAACACGAATATCCAAAATGTCTGTGACCAATAGTGTGACTGAAGACCACAAAGTCAACGTGACCATGTTTTGACGAAAATTATTACACACGAAAGGACATGCAGACACAAGTTTTCCATATATTTTAGTAACATTGTCGGCAGTCGGGTTGATATTTTTGATATTGGGTGTATCAATGATGTAATATTTCATGTATTATTGGCCCAATACATCATATATTTTGTTGGTCAATTACATGTAATTGATAATCGTAATCGTCCATATCATTGCCTCTATTTGATGTTACAATATTTTACAGGTAGCGGCATGATTACTTATTTATTTGTGAAATTGTCTAGTTTTTGGTTGGGAGACGAAATTGACATTTCTAGTGCAGAGCTGGCGCCCTTGTACATGAGTGTGCAGTCTATAATTGGCGGTGCTCTTTGATGCACATCTCGATGCAAGATCAGTAATACTGTTATGTTTGTATTTAGGGGTATAATTGTTTCGTAACGTTTGACGTATTGCATCATTATTTTGTCATAAAAATGACGTTTTTTGCTGTTTTTGTTATTATCAGCTTGTTTAAATAATTATCAAATATCAATTATGTATATTGTCGCTATGACCTACTAACAACTTGAGTCATTATCGTTATGTCAAATTATACATAAAATATTTTTTTCTTTTTGTTTTTTGTGTTGTTTTGCGATATGTAAGAATGTTACGTACAGATATGGAGCATTAATTGTTACAATAAAAAGATAAATATTTCTCCGATGGCGAGGTGGTGGTGAATATTGCCATATACGAAAATTTTGAAAATATGCAAAGTTGCACAAAATAAAAACGCCGAGTGAGAAAAAAATCAGAAATTTGTTAAGCTTGTCATAGAGTCCATTTTTGAGTTCCATTTTGCTTAAATGTAAGAATAATGTATTAATTGTTGAAAAAATATACAAATATAAAAAGTGTAGGAATAAGTTCGATCACTGAAGCAATACATCGAATGTATTTTTTATTTTTTTAACGGCAGTTTTTTTTTATTAACAGTATTATGACTGTGTATATCGAATGTCAACACTATTTTATTTTATTATATGACTTCAGATAATGTCTTTTCTGATTGGCTGACGTCCTAAAACGTTAAATAATCACCTCACGCGACCTAACGCGCGGTGAATATAACATTCCAACGTCTTGCACCATACGAAACCAAAGAAAACGTCGTGATAAAAGCTTATTTTAAGGGTAAAAGCAACATATAATATGTGTCATATAATAAAACAATTAATGACTTTTAATTCGATGGATACCAGGATTTATTAACCCAAGAATATTATATTTATCTCGGCCATCTGGCCTCGGTAAATATAATGTTCCTGGGTTAATAAAATCCTTGTATTCACCTCATTAAAAGTCATTAATTGTATAATATTACTTTTTATTCAATTTTGGAACACAAGCATATATCTTATTTTCAAATATATCAAACATGAACTGATACAAACATTCAAACAAATTATGTTATGAATAACATATTTTGTGTAAACTCAATTCAACTTTGAAAATGAGAAAGTTGCATATTTTATCCCATCGGCAATTTTGTAATATACATGTGGTCTATATCATTATTTCTTTCTCGGTTGAAAGAATGTATATTCCTTCATTAATTTGGTTATCGCTAAAAGAAAGATTGTTACATGTATACTGAAGTTGGGGTTAGGGATAGGGTAGTGGTGTTTAATGCCACTTTCAACAATATTTCAGTAATATCGTGGTGGTCAGTTTTATAGGGGAAGAAACCGGAATACCCAGAGAAAACCACCGACCTGTCGCGACCATCGTTTTTCGGTAAATATTGTAAAAAAAAAATTATGTATTGTACTATTGTTGAAAGTGGCGTTAAACCCAATTGTATCAGCAATGGTTTATGAGGAAAAAATAAAGAATTTGAGCGGTGTATTAATATTTGTGCTTCGTAATGGTGGTCTTCCCATATATATTGTATACATGTATTGTTGAAAGTGGCGTTAATCACCATACTCCTAACTATATATATACTAATTGTATCCCCAATGGTTTATGAGAGAAAAAATAAAGAATTTGAGCAGTGTATTAATATTTGTGCTTCGTAATGCTATTCTTCCCATATATATTGTATACATGTATATTATTTATTTATTTACTTAAAGATAAATATTTAACAGTTTGCCCTGAAGTACATGTATACCAAGCCATATTTATTATTGACACGAAAATGGTTTCAATCATAACAAAAGACTTGTATCTAGTTCATATTATCTTTATCAAGCACTGAGAAATTTGTCACGTAATAAACGATCCCTAAGTGAAATTTATCACCATATTAGGTTTAATAGATCACCAATTTTGGTGCTAATGGGTATCGGGTGATATCTGATGACCAACGACTTGTGAAGCAACTGTGACGCACCTGCGGATATTAAAATGATATTTTATAGAAAACAAATATTTGTTTTTATTTATTTATTTGCATAAAGTAATATTTTTCACAAAAGTTAATATTGTTTCCTTTTCATTTACCGTAAAGTGTAAATCCTTTGTACAGAATATTGTATATGTTTGCTTATGGTGTTTAACGCCACTTTCAACAATATTTCAGTTATATCGTGGTGGTTATATAAAGATATATCATGTTTGGGAGGGATATTTGCGAAAAATACCAGTCGAGAGATGAAAAATTTCCCTTGCCGAATGGCGAGGGAAATTTAGTCTCAAGACTGGTATTTTTCGCAAATACCCCTCCCAAACATGATATATCTGTTTAATTACACCGAATATTATTTAGAACACTGGCTAAATAAATAATACCTTTCGTTTGCCGTTTTCAGGACCTAACATGATGTATCTGTTTAAACAAAAGCAAAGAATAATACTTTATTCCGAAAGCAAATACAGCTTATAGGATTGTACAATTTATATATATAACATGTTAATAGTACCAACTACATATTTCACATACATTGTATATTAAATGCAAATATAGTTAAATAAATACAAACATATGAATACAAATACATGTATCGCGGAATGTGATACACTTGGTTATAGTCTGAAACAAGTACATATAATTATATATATACGTCATCAACAGTGATAATTTATGCATTACGTAGTTTCTCTGCTAAACACAAATACTTTCCATAATTATTCAATTCTTTTACATTTCTGACAGACAACAAAGTTACAAGTTTATATGCAGATGGATTTCTCCAGTAGTACTGTTTTAAAAATTTTCTTCTCAAATCATTATATCTACTACACTCTAATATAAAATGATATTCATCTTCTATAGAATTTTTATTGCAATTAAAACAGAATCTCTCATTTCTATTAATGTTATAGAATCTTCCTGTTTCTATGTTTAGATTATGTGCACAAATTCTATATTTACATATAAATGGCTTGTATATTTAGTTAACTGGTCTATCTAAATAATATTGTAACGTGTGCATACTATACATATGTTTATGAAATTGACATTTTGGTGAGTTTTCCAAGAAAGTTTAATTCTACCGAATGATGTTACATAAAACGCACAACTGATAACGTTTTACAAATTTTGTTACAAGCGTCTCGGTGAAGGGTAAAAACGGCAAATACGATTGTGCAAATACCATGAAAAAAAGTTAAATCTTATGCAAATACACCTACATGAAGTAAAAATTCTGTAAATTCACAATGCAAGGCCTGAATTTGTAAAAAAAAAATATCACGACTATTAACCAATCAGAATCCAGCATTCTTATATAAGGTGTAATTAAACAAAATGTACGTCCTTTGTACAAAATATTTTTGTTTCAAAATTGATATCCCCTCTACAAAATATTCTTATTGTATTCGTTGAAAATTAACTTGATCTCGCCATAATATATCTGAAAAAGTGCTCAGTTGGCGTTAAACGACAATCACTCACTCAACTCTTATTGTAAAATTTGCATCCCCTGTTCAGAATACTGTAATAGTACACGTCCCTAGTCCATAATGTATATTCTTTTTCAAAATTTACATTCCATGGACTGGATCTGCTTATTTTAAATTCCATTCATGTACAGAATATTTAATGTAGTGTTCTAGAAGACGAATACCATTACTTTTTAGATTGTCAGTTACACGAAGAAGGCACTCTGGGCAGTTGCCCGGGGGCCCCACGAGCATAGGTGTCCATGCTAATTTATATATGTTGTGTACAGCATGTTTTTAATGTTTAAACACTGATTTTGTTGGAAATGCCAATACAATAAATATACATTGTATGTTAAATTTTATCGACCATTTACATTTTTATTCCTGTGAGTGGTTGTGTAGGTAGGGGCCGTAGTGCAATGATTGGTCCTGGGGGCCTACAATGCTCTTAAGGCGGCCTTGGGGATGGGTCGATAAACCCATGATGCGACATGCACTTTCTGTCCGAGTCAGCAGTCGGGCTTAACTGCCAGAGTAAAACAAAAATCCCGAGATTAAAGCATAATTCAACAAAAACATATAGGCTTTAATGGTCATAATTAATTCAACCACAATATTGACTTTACAAGTCCTTCTTGGTTTTCAAGAGAGGATTCCTTTGGACCAACGGACCCCTCCCCCCCTTTTTTCCCCTGCCTATGGGAGTGTGTTGTATACCTGTTCTCCTATGTGTGTGTTTGTAATTTCCTTGATAAATATGAATGTTATTTGAAAATGAAGTTTTATTTTAAAATCTACTTCCCATGTGCACAACTTTCTTAGGCACCAACAATTTTCTTATAAAATGTGCATTCGCCACCCGATAACCACTTAAAGTGCAAAAGTTTTCAGATAACCTGGAAATGACCGGTGTTGTAAAATGACCGGTATTGTAACTGGTCATGTCGTCATAGTCACGTCATACATATCCAATTAAATCTGTTAATCACGATAAAACTGAAAATTAGATGAAATTGGTGGTAAACTGCATCATTAACTCAATTTAATATTACTACTTCTTAGCATGTACATATTTGGGGAGATGCTTTATATGGTTGTATGCAAGAGGAATTATTCTTACACAATTTACATCCGCCGTATTAAATACTTTATAAGGTGATGTCGTGTGTGTGTGTACTTATAAGGACTGAGTGAGTGAGTCAGTTTGAGTGAGTGACCAATTTTCAGCTATATCATGGCGAGAACAATTTCGCTCCACTTGGACACATTATACTGATTCCGAGTCATCCAGTCTTCGCTTTTTCTCCTTAATGCTGCGTGCATAGCGGAAAAGCAGCCAGTTCCAATTTCATAGTTTTTGGTTTGATCCGACCAGACTCGCACCCTCGATCTACCGCACTCGAAACAAGCACGCAAATGATGACTAGAGTAACACGACGGATGCACCTAGTGGGGCAGGAACAGGTTACTCCACTCTGATACATCATCCTAAATCTGAGCCAACCAGTCTTTACTCTTATTCCTTATTGCTGGCGTTTGTGGAGAAGAGGCATATACCCAGTTTATATACATGGTTTTCTCTTCTTTTTTTTTTTTCGTTTTTTTGTAAACAAAACGATGTTAGAACTCATGATCAACCATTCTCGAGGTGGGCATGTAACCCATTAATACTCCGTTAATCTGTTTGTTAGGGGGTTAGGATTGTGGTGTTTAACGCCACTTTCAAAAGTATTTAATCTTTATCTCGGCGTTTTACCTTTTATATATTTCTTGTTTTTGTTTTTTTTTGTTTTTTTTTTTTATTGCCGTTGCCTTCGTGGAAATGAACATTTGGTCTTAGCATTCAATTTTTCATATAATCCCTAATAGCTCTGCCCTAATAGTGAAGAATATTAATGTTTTTTTACATACACAAATGCATAGCCTAAAAAACAAATGAATTCCAAGAAAATCTTATAGAATGTAATTTATCATCGACACTCGAGCTGATGTAACCAGTACACGTCGTAAGTTTCCTCATTTTTTTTAATTAATAAAATTTGTCTATTATGATTTCATTTCTCTTCATGCAACAGTTTCATAGATTTTTTAATTATGATCTAACTGATCCACGTCCACACGAGAAAGCACGCGTATGTATACAATTTTAGACAACAAATGTCGTACACTCAAATTTCCAATTAAAAAAAATCCAACATAAATCTTAAACAGATCTTGTCGTAATTATTAAGGTATTTCCCCTTTTTCCAGAGAAAATTTATTCTTGTAATTCATCTTGAACTTTATGTTGTTGTAAGTTACACATTTTCTATTTAAAATGAGGTAAAATCCCGAGGATTTTTGCCGATTTCACCTTCTTAGATTGATAAATGCCAGGATGTCCGGATAGGAGAATAATCATGAATAATCGTGGTATTAGTTCGGGTTTGTGTTCGCAGAAATAAGATGGTGGGTAAATTCCTCAATATCAATTTTCAACCATTTTAATAAAGGTGTCAAACTGTATTAGCCATATTGAAACAGATTTGCACAGAGTAACATATACTCCCATAATACAGGTTTGGGGGGAATACACAATATACATGTGGTAGTGTCATGTCAAGATTTATGATGGGATTAAGCGATTAAGATAATATTACCAATAGATTTTGGTTCATAATCGTATCATAATGGACATCTTTATTTTAGGTGTGGGGTAATTTTCGTGTCATTTATCCCCTATGGGGGATTGGGTTAAATTTGATTTGTTTTCTCAAAAATTAAGATTCCAAGCAGATTTATTATTCAAATTTTTTTTTAATTTTATATTTTATTAACTATTTAAATTGTATGGGATGGGTTGGAGATGGTGTGCTGTTTTTTCCCCAAGCCCACATTTTTTTTTCACATAAAACAAAGATCACATTTTATCTTATTTGAACATGAAAAACCAATATTATTTTCATTTTTTTTTGGTAACAAAATTTTTCGTTGAAACTCCAGAGTCAGATAATTGTATGGCAACCGACCCCCCCCCCCCCCCCCCCCCCCCCCCCCCCTTTTTTTTTTAGAAGAAAAAACCTCGATTCCTTCCCCATTTATTATTCCCTTAATATATCTCTTTTTAATGATACAAAACAAATATGTAAACTGTTTTGTAAAACAAAAATTGAAACGGTAACTGGTTGTTTGTCTTTTTAATTTCAGAATTCAAACAAAGACATATTTTTTCTACATTGTTTGCAATTACAACTTCAAAGCCTTTATTTCTTTATTTTTTGTGGGTCAAGATTTTTCTTTGTTATGAGCTTTGAAGTATCATTCGATTCTCAATCAATTAAATTGCCGTTTGATAATTATTTTTTTTGTCTTCATTTTTTCTTTCTTTTTTTTTTTGTCTCAATTTCTTCAAGAATTAGAGATGAAATGTTCTTGTAAAGATAATAACCAGTATACACATTATATATATCATAGTCGCTAATGGAAGTTTTAATTTTCTAATATATTGTTTAAATTACGAACGGTGTAAAATTCCAAGACTTCTGTACTATTCGATGAAACGAAGTTGGTGTAATTCAACGAAATATGAACATGGTCTTGTTAAATTACACACGTAAAAAGTATTATTATTGAAATTTCTAAATCAAATATTTCATTAACAATATTAAAAGGCGGTGATCACGTAAGAGAGATTTTGTTAACACTGCAATTTGTTTTGAAACAAAATCTTGATATTATTCATAACCTGTAATGGCTGAACATAATCAATGCGTTTGACATTAGACCGGATCACAAATTAAAACTTTCATTTTATGTTCTTGCCATTTACAAAAGATTAATGAACATCATGAAATTGAAATAAAAGATGTTCTTTTGCAACAAAAAATAATGGCCGAGGAACGAACGTTGACATATACAGTGTTGCTTTAATCAAGTTTCGAGTTAAGTCGTCAATCTCTCGTTTCAGCTCTGGCAATACGAACAATAAAATCCAACATTTTAAGATCTTTTAATATTCCATGTGACAATCAGTTTGAATTTGTAGACATTATTGCAAAATCTAATTCCTTAGTTTATTGCTTAAAACTACACACAAATCTTGTCTGGAGCGGCATAAAAATAATATTACAGACGATATGGTAGTTCTTTATAAAAGGTAAAACTTCTATCAAACGACAAGGATTTTCCAAGTCATACATGTAATGGTTTAGTTTGTTTTTAATGATCTTAAACAGATATATCATGCTTGGAAAGGGGTATTAGTGAAAAATACCAGTCGAGAGACGAAAAATTTCCCGAGCCGAAAGGCGAGGGAGGGAAATTTAGTCTCAAGACTGGTATTTTTCGCAAATACCCCTCCCAAACATGATATCTGTTTAATTACACCGAATATTATTTAGAACACTGACTAAATGAATAATACCTTTTGTTTGTCGTTTTCAGGAATATTCTTTTTTTATTGTTTGTAACATGGCAGTTGTTAAAAACTATAGGACGCTTTGAACTGTTCCCTTCAGCAGGTACAGTGGTAGTATTTCGATTTGTTTTGTTAGACAGTGGTTGAAGTATTCCGAATGAATTTGGGCGGTTTGCGGCACGTGAGGGTAAAAAAGTGAAATACGTTTTCGCAAATACCACGGCAGAGGGGAAAAAGGTTAAATCCTTTACTTCGGAACACTTCCGGGTTTCAAATTTGATTAATCACGTCACTTTACGTATAAAGGTAAAGAAGAAATATTCCGAATGGATTTGGCGGTTTGATGCACGCGAGGGTAAAAAAGTTAAATCCTCATGCAAATACCCCGGTAGCGGTAAAAAAAAAAATGAACGAAATTAATCCTAAATATGAAAATACACGAAAAATACACCATCTATTAACCAATCAAAATCCAGGATTCTTATAGACAATAGACAATAGACAATATTTTATTTGCACGAACACATTTACAATAAATGGCTATGGCATAAACTGAAACAATACAGAATAACTGACTCATGGAATGACAGTGGTATTTAGTGCTATATTAAAATAGCCACAGTTTCTAAATGGCCTTTCTCATTAAGAAACAATCATTTAAAAAAATGACTGTAATTTTAAGAGTAACCGGCAAACTGCTATTAAAAAGTAAAGACATGTGTCTCAATGAAATATTTGAGTTAACTATTTTAATGTTAACTTTTTGTAAAAATGTTTTTCTTAAAGATATATAATGTGGACAAGTTGAAAAGAAATGATATTCGTTCTCAACTTCTCCCGTATCCCATGACAGGCAGACACGATTCTGTCTCTCTATATTTGAGTAACGACCTTTTTCAATGGCTAGAGAATGAGCACTAAGCCGAAATTTGCTCAGCAAAGATCTATCTGATTTTAATTTACAGATATCAATTCATAAGGTGTAATTATACAGCAAAATCCCATCCATAAACCTTATTAGTTTATAAATAAACGTTAGAGAATACCGAATACCGAATTAAAAATGGGCAATCTAGAGAAACTGGCAAAATATGGTACAGAAGACGAAGAAAAACAAAGCAAAAACACAACACAATATGTGTTGGACATCACTATATTCAAACAAACACAAAAAACGTAAATAAGACATGAACCTCCTACAAACAACTGGGGTGTTTGTTTGGTTGAAGCGGAGGCTGATTGTTAAAGAGTATTTCGTTCACATTTATATATGCTATTAGAAAAGAAGAAATCGCATGTCATCGTATTGAAAATATATAATTTCTTTAATATTTGTTTATTTGCAAATATATTGAATATATTGAATTGAATTGCAAAATAAAATAAATTCCTATATAATTATTAATTTTTGAAATTACATTAAAAATATAGTGCAAATATCATTTTTGTACATTGTCTAGGTCATGTTATAGGGCTAAATTGTAATGAGCAAGTACGAACAGAAACGGTGTCATTTTTAACTCTGTGTGCCCTAAAATTTGTTTCAGTCTGTTTCGGGTGTCACTTTCAATCACTCGATTACTTAAACCTATCTCAGGGTGAAAATTATACGATAATTTAGCTTTATTATTATCAATGGGTCTCACTAATTACCATATTATTAAGTGATAAACAAACATGGACACCAGTAGCCAAGAGCACAAACAATGTGTGGACATTACCAGAGTAGGCGCCGTCTGTCAACTAAAAGTATTGTTGACCATTTTGATGGTCGCTGTGGACCTGTAACTACTATTGTTTGTCGCAGTTGTTCTCACTGGGAACTCTTAACTAGAGTTGTCTGAACTTGTCGTCTGCCCGGATATGAAACGTCTGTTATATATAGTCTATGCCATTTCCAGCATGACACGTCGCACTCACGTCATAACTAGATAAAAACACAATTATCATTTAAGAAAATTCAAAGAGTTATGAATTTTATCTTATTGAGTTTTTATGAGAAAATTTTTTAAAGTCCACATCAACCATTTAAGGGGGATCATTTGACTTTTATAAAGGGGCTGGGGTGTATTATTTATAATTTTTTAAAAACATTTTCTGTTGCCATATTCTATAAAAAAAAAAAAAAAAAAAAAAAAAAACACACACACACACATCTTGACCTGAAAGATCAAAAATATAAATAATCTAACCCTGCACATTTCTGCGAAATTCTTTGGGTAAAATTTGAATAAAATTATATTAATCGTTCATGTAAAAAATATGATTTTTGTTTCATGTGAAAAAAAAGTTAAATTGTCGGTCTCTTTACACAAATTGTGGTAAGGTACTTTAAAAATGAATTATAAAGTAGGAAATGATTAACCTATTAAATATGTATTAATAATGTATGATTGATTGGTGTTTAACACCAACTTTATCAGTATTTCAGCTATATCGTGGCGCGAACAAATTTTATAAATTAATTTCCTCAACTACAAGATTTTTAAAAATAAAACATTTGTGTATATTAATAATGTCCTAAAACAGATAAGCAAGTCATTTTATTGAATAATAAATAAATACATCGTACTATACATAGACTTGTAGGCAGAAATTTACATACCACCACGATATACTGAAATATTGTTGAAATTGGCATTAAACACCATAAACCAACTATCTAACAATGACATACAGTTGTTATTAATAGTAATGGTGGTTTACTGAGCGAAAGGCAAACGTTAGGCAAACAGAGATGAAGCTGGGAGAGTAAATAAGTACTCCTTTGTTCCAGTTTTCTTTTTTTTTCACTTAAATAAAATTCTCAGTGAAATATGGGGGAAATAATTATTTTTGTTTCCATGCTAAATATTCAGCGTTTTCTTAAATTTTTGCAAAAAAATGCGGGGGGGGGGGAGGGGGGGTAAAAACATGCCACACTTCCCACGGCTTCTACACCAAAAGAGTGTACCTCTTGTCGTATAAAAAGATATCTACATTTCTTCCAAATATATCTCTTTATTAATGATATCATTATTTATTAATTAAATTGAATAACAAGCAAATAAACCCTACTTCGTTTTTTGCACCTATCGTGCAAAAAGTTAAAATAAATCTTGTTAAATTTTCTATACCAGTGTTATGTGGTTTAACCGCACTGATCAGCTTGTGGTTTCAACACAGTCCTTCTGAAAACAGCCCTCAGGCCCTGTTGTAAACAAACTTCAATGATATGGTAATCATCTACACAAACAACTCTATAATCGGATCATTAGCAGTATTGAAAACAAGTTAAATAGGCAGAGTGAGTTATACTAGAGCCACTTAGCACTCTGTATATTGCAGTTTGGTATGACCCGGGGCACTGTCTTTTTTGTCTTTTTTTTTCAAATTTTCAATATTGACATTTACAAGACAATTTTCTTGGCATATTTACTGGAATATGTATTGTTAAATTTGTTGTTTTTTTCTAAATCCAGTTTGGATTTTTTTTTTCCATTGTGTTTAAACAAGTTTACCGGCGTCAGTCATTTATCATTGAGAATGTTGGCTACTTTACAAAGTTCACAATTTGTTCTTTTCTTTCTTTTATTTTTATTTTCTTTTTTCATATTCGACACTAAACTATCACCTTTATTCCTTCTCTTTTTCTCTTTTATTTTCATTTTTTTTCTGTTTTTCATATCCAACACAACCTATCACATTTCACATAATATTATATTAATTTCTAAAAAAAATTAATAAATGTAATAATTATTGCAAAATACATTAAAGATTTCATAATTTCAAATTCTATCTTTTATTTAAAAATAGAAGTTTCATTTGCCTTGATTTTACTACATAATCTATCATTAATATTTAATGCTCAGGTCTGTTTTGAAGTATTGTGTAATGGAAGGAGGAATAAAGATAATTAGTTGGAATAAAAATAGGCTGTTGCTTTTCTTTTTCTTGTGTTTTTGTTACATGAACATTCACAATTTATTTTGTGTTTCTTAAGTCACTGACAAAATGTATCACGTAATGTTGTATCGAGTACACCTTGTCACGAGCGGGATTCGAACTCACAACACCGTGATCGTATGGCTGTTGGATTTACAACTACCTATGAAATCGGTGCCTATCACCACTGATCGAGTTCGAATCCCACTCAGGGTGCACAACATTATGTGATAAAATTTGTCAATGACTTGTGGCAGGTTTCCTCCACCAATAAAACTGACCACCACGATATAACTGAAATATTGTTGAAAGTGACGTTAAAACACCACAAATTAAACCATATTTTCATCTGTCAGCATCATTTTCGTTACCTTTAACAACACATCTCATTGATCTATTTTTTGTAAGATGATAACATCACAGAAAGTGATCAGAGACTAGCGTTCCTTACTACATTTCTCCTGGCAGTAAATAAATTCTGAAGAAAAGAAATAAAAGTCTTTGAAGCCTCCATAGCTCGATGTGGGTAGAAGTTTTACACCTTTCTGCTAACTTCACTATCAAAGGTAGCAGTATTGTTTTTGTACACAAACCTAAACTTTCAAATGGAAAATAAAATTTTCACATCGACACTTATTTTTCTATATAAATAACTATGTTTTTGAAGTAATGATTGGGTCTGAGATATTTGAAGATTGTCTAAACATCGTTTAAATCACACACTTGGTAAGATTCTTTGTACTGAGAAATATGTCCCGTTTTATGGGAAATCCTCTTGCGATATGTTTAAACGTTAATACACTTGTGGTGGGTTTATAGACATTTTGTGGACCAGTTGAGCAGCTTATGAGAGGAAAGAAATTACATTATTGACTCTTTTCGTGTATTTTTGTCTTTGAGGATTAATCATTATAGATTCGAACAGATTTCAGAAGCACTTGATGTGAAGTTAACAACCTCAGTATACATGTATATGTGTTGGGCGGTCTTGAAATATAGCGGTTATCTCCCTTTGGTCAATCACTTATTTTTAAAAAGACAAATATACTACTGATTGTCAAAAACTCATAAGCCTTTATTAAGAAACAAGATTACACCACTACATAATTAAAAAAAGTAATATATATTTTTTTTTAATTTTTCGCTTTATGGGTATTTGGACTTAAACTGAGCTCATGATAATTACAAATGAAAATTGGTCTGATAAATGGAGCTTATTGCTTTAAATAAAGCAATATTTGTTTGACTTGCTGTGAAACAAAATTATTTTTCTAGACAGGTTGATAATTAGCTAACAAATAATAAAAATTTCGAGGGAGATTTTTTAATAAAATGGCATGTATTACACACAAAAATGTTAATTTTAAAAAGTGCTGAAATTAGATTATAATTTGCACAGTAAGACTTATTGAAATCACTGTTACTTCTGCAGAGAATCTTAAATATTTGAAAGATATTTCAAGAAGAATAGCGGGTTTCCGGCTGAGATTTTTCATAAGAAGTGGTATTACCTTGTATTAAAAACACAAGACCTATGAAATTTCCTCTTAGTCTTTCTTGCAATGAAATCCCCCCCTTTTCCACATCCTACAGAGAAAAGGAGTTCTAAAGACAAAAGAAAAATACAAAAACAGGATGATTCGACAATATTAAAATTTCAGACCGTCAGCCCAAAATTTCATTTTTTTTTCTTTTCAAGTGTGTAGGTTCGCCTTAACGTCTACAATGTATGTGATGAAACCAAAATATTAGAATAATTCTGTAAACTTCATTTTGTCCAATACACAACACAGGGGATTATTATTTAATCTAAACTCGTGGCACTGTCAATTAATCTTAATCTCCAGTACAATTGAATAAGCTCTTTTTTTGAGACTGTAGACACCTTGACGATAATTAATGGATTATTATATATTATTTTTTTATGATTTAATTACGACTGATATAATTATGCTCTTCATTATCATTTCAAGATGATCTGTAAAGGTGTCGAATAATTTTCGTGTCATTCGACATTCGTGTGCTTTCACAAAATTATATAACCCTACAGGGAAACTTACAATGTAGATCAGATTTCATTCACTGAAATTAATTATAATAATCATATTTCATTCAGTAATTATTTACGACCTGCCACGATTTATTGAAATTATTATTTTTATTTAGGCCTTCTCTTTCTTATCAAGATTTAAGATTCAAGATTCTCTATTTCTCATAAAACCTTAGTTTAAGCAGTGGTATAAATAATTTGCTAATTTAACATAAATAGATATCAAATACACATGACAAGACAAGATCAGCACAAATAAATGAAATAATATTTTTTTAAATATATTTTATTGATTTTTTTAATTCTATTAATAGACTAGAAATTAAATTTCATGACATCCTTCCTGATATAATTAAAATATATATAAAAATGAAGCATGTAACCTATTTTTTTTTCTTATGTCAGTAATTTTGAAAAAAGGGTCACAAAAATCGGTAATATTGCAATATTTTTTTTACATTTTTACTTAGCGGCATTTCTGCTAAAATAAAACTATTTACACAATATTCAAGGAATAAAAAAAAGGTTAGGGTTATGGTGTTTAACGCCACTTCCAACAGTATTTCAGTTATATCGTAGCGGTGAATAAAAAAAAGTCCATAAATAAATAAACAAACAAACAAACAAACATTTCTATAAACCATTTGTAATAATTGACAGGTAAATAGTACGTTGATGATCTTGACAATACGGACTGTTTTATTCCTCACGAATAATCATTGATAATAAACAGATTTAAGAAATTTAATAACCGTTCACAATGTACCTAGTAAGTTTTATATTTAGTTTATTCCTTATCGCCCGTGGCGCCAATGCTAAACTTGTTTTTCTTAAGTCACCAAAGTATTTTGAAAATGACATTTATAACTTTTATTAGAAGCTCCTCCCTCCGTAAGACTTTCGTCTCCTTTTCCCATTAATTCTATTTCTGTTTCTTTCTTTCTTCCTTCTTTTCTTACTATTTTTTTCTTTCTATATTTTCAATAACGATTTAAAAATGTAAATTAATAAATTTATATTTTGAAGACATTCAAAAATAAAAATGTTTTCTTTTTAAAAATAACGTTATTTCAGATTAGTCTTTAATGAAGAAAAATAATGTTTTAAATATGATTTGTTTATTTATTATTTGAAATGATAAATAATTTTAGTGAAAAAAAAATCAACTGCAACGTGAAGTTCAATTGCAATTGAAAAGTATAATTTCTTCCGATTAAAGTAGATATAAATTGATTTGATCTATGCGTCAATAAAAATAGATATATCATTTCATATAATTATACACTTATCATAACAGTAAATCACTCTAGTAAGTAAATAAATTATGGGGCGTGGCCTAAATCAAGTAAATCCTTTATTCAATGAACGTGTTGACACATAAAACAAAGAAACGTTCTGCCTTCACAGTTAATCCTCAAGGTAAACTTATCAATAAATAGACATATTACACGCCTATTTACGAATCTGATTGGTTGAATGTGAAATATTGACCAATCAAATCACCGAAAAATTAATTATGCAGATTTGTACTAATATTTCAGAAATTGTTTAGATCTGATGCCAGATAATTTTTGCTTCCTATATAGGGCTAGCAAATCTTTGTATTATATCAGTAATCACATTTGATTTGGACTGTATACTTATCTAAACATACTTAGTGAACTGTTTGTCAACATTTCCATGTATGCATTGTACTTATTTGGATTTGGACTTTTAAAAGTATGATATATCAGGGAAATAATTCGGACATTTCAATGGCGTATAATCCGTTCTTTCTTCATCGTCCAGCAGATTATAGTGCACTTCTAGCTCAGCAACAGCAATATTTGTCAAACATAGCATTACAATCTCCAGGATATGCAGCATCCTTGCTCCCAAAGCTTCAACAAGTCATGGGCAGGTCCCCACTCACACCAGCAGATCTTCTGCATCCCTTTCATCAAAGACAGATGAGAAATATGGACCCTCCAGAATCCGAAATTCATGATGATCCAAAAGTTGAGTTGGAAGGCAAAGAACTATGGGACCAATTTCACAACATTGGTACAGAAATGGTCATCACAAAGTCTGGAAGGTTTGTAAAATGTTATATTTTTTATAGTTTTAGATAATAAAATGTAGAAATATAAATTAGTATTTAAAATTGGATGCTGTGTGCAAAATAAGCTTTATAACATCATATATCCGTAATTGTTTTACAAATTGCATAAATCTTATTAAAATATTTTGTTATTTTATTATTATTGTTTATTGCAAGAAATTAAAAAGATATTGTTCCTTTTTTTCATTATTTTAAAAGTTTATATCATTTATTTCGTTAACATTTTCATTTATTTCAATTGAAAACGACGATGTACTTAAAAACCTATAACTTATTTTCATTATCAGTTTTTGAAATTTCACAACAATAAAATAAAAAAAATAATGTTTATTTTATTATTTTTCTAATTCAAATTATCTATATATTTATCAAAATTTTACGGAAGATGTGAAGCACTTATCACTTATCTTAAACTTCGTCTCATTCACAATAAATTTAATTTAATCGTCGCCCGTTAACAAGACGCGAGCGGTGCAGATAAGATCGACTCAGCATTCAGATACAAGTTCCGCAGCGGGGAGACTTGTAATTCACCTGACGTGTACCCTAGTACCACACAGGAAGAAGGCTATAAAATATTGTCTATGAAATTTACAAGGAAATCTGTGTTTATTTCCTGTAGATATCAGAAATGAATTTTGACACTTATAGCTATTGTGTGTATATTGTCACTTTTTGAAATAAAGTGTCATTTGTTTCGTTATAAAATTCCAACTGTGAGCACGAAGAAAGATAGCAGTAAAAATTAACTTTATTAGCTGATAAGAGTTTTTAATTATTGAAATTAATATTAATTTTCAAGGACTATTTTTGTATAAGAGACACAACTAATTATTCTAAAGTATTGAAATACGCCTTAAAACATTAATATTGTGTTATATTTTAATTCCTACAAAGATGTACTTCATTTATTTTTTCTCAAATTTAGTAAATTTGTTAAAATAAGTGAAATGTGCAAATTAATCAAAACAATATCATTTTTTAATGAGGTCAGAAACCTTATATGGAATAAATTTCTACAGTTGATTTTTAGCGCCTTCTTGCCAAATTTTAAGTCATTATTTTCAAATTAACACAAATACTCTGAAATATTTAATCTCATTAATTAGTGGTAATGACCTTTCAAAGATTTTTGTCAACTAGCTGATAATGAGAGGTAAAAATTCACAGTTCATATCAGATCCTAAGTTGACAAAATTAATCCTTACTTATACAAACCTAATTAAATCTGGACCCAGACTGTCCGGCCTGTTCGAGATTAGTGTCAACTGCCCAAGAAAATGACATAAGACCCTTTACTTGTCATATACAGCTTCCCTATATCCGTATCTATATACTTATTATGATAGTATACAATGTCAACTCTCGATATGGAGGAAAATGATACATGTATCATATTATTTGTTTATCTGAGTTAAACTTCAACAAAAACGGATTAAAACTGTAAATCTTTTGATTAGATTTTAATAATCTTATTTAATATATATTTATATCACTGACCACACAGTGAAATTTATAGACTAGCTCCTGTTTCCTTAGTATACATAGTTTATTTCCTGCAAAATAATCGGTTGACGTCCTATTTAAAAATACAAATGATTTTTTAAAGTTTTAGTGACTATGCATGTTTTATTTTATTTCCTGCAACTTAACATGTAAAATAATACGTCAACATATTAATTAAATAAATAAACGATTTTTAAAGTTTTTATTTTATTCTTAATATGCATTTTGTCATTATTTTATTCTTATATACATATTTGAAAAATTAACACACTAAACATTGCAAAAATAACCCAATAAAATTTATGAAACGAAAATAAAAGTTATTTAGAAAATTTTTATTAAAAATATATACAATTTTTAAAGATAATTATCCTCTCATGAAAGAGAAAACCTCACTGAATCCAGAAAATACCAGATTGTATTAGATATTTTTAGGTGAAAGTTTGAATATTCTGTGTTAGAGTTATAGATTTAAATATATATGATTTTTTTTTAAATTTTATTCCCATTAATACATTTATTTCGTTTTTCGTTTCTTCAGGAGAATGTTTCCACCATATAAAGTACGAGTGTCTGGTCTTGACAAGAGAGCTAAATACATCTTATTAATGGACATCGTACCATTAGATGACTGTCGCTACAAATTCCACAACGGTCGGTGGGTCGTTGCAGGAAAAGCTGACCCCGAAATGCCCAAAAGGATGTACATCCACCCAGACTCCCCCAGCACCGGAGAACAATGGATGCAAAAAGTCGTTTCATTCCACAAACTTAAACTTACCAACAATATCTCAGACAAGCATGGTTTCGTAAGTTTTCATTTTGTAAGTTTATTTAAGTATTTCCCCCACGAGCATTATTTAACATTACCCCCCCCCCCCCTCTTTTTTTTCTTACATCGTAGGCCTTCCAGTAAGGTACGGCAACAGGTAACTTTTACCCACTTAAAATGGTGATTGGGAGTTCCTAATTTCAAAGACTGCTGCATAGGATATTCAAGAAAGTAATGGACGGTACCAGGTTTTACCCATTTAAAATGGTGCATGGTAGCTCCTAATTTCAAAGACCGTTGCATAGGATATTCAAGAAAGTAAGGGACGGTACCAGGATTCACCCACTTAAAATGGTGATTGGTAACTCCTAATTTGAAAGACTGTTGCATAAGATATTTAGGAAAATTTTTCAAATTTTATGAACAAGTACCGGCTGTAAATAGTGAAGTACTGGTACACATCGCTAATAGAAAATACTAGAAAATGGGCTGAAATACATAGTGTATAGATTTTGTATATTATTCTCACAGTGTTCGCTAAAAATAACTCTGCTAATTTTTGCAGCATCTGTTGCTTAAGATATCTTAATTATTATACACCTCTTTTAATTTTGTAAATGGGTTGATATAATTTAATTTTCTTAACACATATTTCTTTATTGCGAATCTTCCTTAGAGAAATTACAGCTACTTTTCACAAGAATCCCTCCTACAAATTATTTCTTTTGTACAAATTAATAAAGCGGGTAATTGGATTACTAATAAATAGTCAGATTTATCAGGTTCATCTGAAGATGAAAGGTCGGCGGAACATTTGAACAGTTTCTGTTCTCGATCACTTAGCCAATGTTTTGGAACAATCTTGTTAATGTGATGGTCTCCATACAATAGAATGACATATGTTATATAAAACATGTGCACTTGATTGTCTATATCTAAAACATCACAATATTCCCCACTCTAGATTCCTGGAATCCGACCCCCTAGTTATGTCACACATTATAATAACCATAAATTCATAACAAATATCATAAGTGGAAACATGATAACGTCTTATGCTAAAAAAAAAGGGGGGGGGGGGGGGGGGGGAGTGTTTGTAACCGGGACAATTAGAAACATGAGAACGCCTTATGATTAAAAAAAAGGGGGGAGGTTAAATCCGGTACACTACAATTTCGTTACTGGTTTTAAAATTTCCAATTTAGAAATTTGAAATTCAAAAGGCATTATCACCAGGGTGATAAATTATATTGACTGAATAGAGGTGTTAGTCTTTTTTACCATGTCTAAAAAGTTGGGAAAATTTTCACTCAATTTCCATAAGTACTTAATTTGTATACAATAAAGACTGTTAGCTTTGACAAATAAGAGAGATGATTGTCCCTAATTCCTCTAATAATGTAACACCTTATTCATGAAGGCGAGGAAATCTTTGATTTTCGGATAAAGAGAAATTCTTTCATATGTGTAAATGGCGCCTTATTCTTTAAGCCAACCCGTCGGTCAGTTTTTCCCTATCAGTTTTAGGAATCTATTGCTCAATTTTTGTTGGATTAGTCGTAAGCTTCTGCTTAGTACAAAAAGATCTACTGACAAAATAAATCACATGAATATTCGTATACAAATCATTTGAAGCGAAATAATTACTGGGTGATTTCACTTGATGAAAATTGATTGACTCTTTGTGTGGATGCTTCTGAAAGACCCTATCATTTCTTTAATAATTGGAGAAAAATGCCAACGTTAGAACAATTATATGACATATTTGCATCTGTCTTTTTAATTTTCTGCCCGACTAGATGTGCGGAAACTGGCTTATCCACTCCATATATATTCATTAAATTAATACCATGTATTTGTTTTATATGTCACGTAGAAGGACAAAGTAATCTCATAGTTTTAAATTTGACAGCTCAAGAAATTGTTCGATTGTCGCCCTTTCCATATATAAATACTGTCATCGGTTCATTTAAATAAAAATGTTTTTCGTGTTATGTTTTTTTTTTAATTATTTTTTATTCATTTTTATTTCATTTTTATCTTACAGACAATTTTGAATTCCATGCACAAATACCAGCCTCGATTCCATCTTGTGCGAGCAAACGACATTTTAAAGTTACCATACTCATCATTCCAGACATATGTGTTCAAAGAAACACACTTCATTGCTGTCACAGCATATCAAAACGAAAAGGTGGGTTTCATGTTATAATTTCAAACAAATTATATCTGTTTAAGGTGCCTCTTAAAACCAGTTTATTTACAAAGCGCCATCTATACATCATGGCGATGACACGCACGTGCCTGTTAATTGTCTAGATCATTTGGAAGCGTTTACAAAGCAGCTTAATCTCTGTCCCAAAGGAAACTTACAATGATACTCAAACACTCAGGTGATGCTGAATAAACAATATCATCATGATTTGTATATTTTGTATTGAAAGATGGCCACTGATAGCAGTTACTTGATGAAATCACAGATCTAATTGCATACTAACAAAGTAAAGTAATGACGAAATAATTAGCAAGTTTTGTTTATCAACGGCGACTGGTCTCGCACTCAAGTTTCCAATCGTTTTCCCAAGTGTAAGGCAAAATTACACGATCTTCTTTTGATAAATATATCTAGCTGTTTATATCGATCCAAAACTTGACAAGCGTACGTACAAAGATACTACTTCATTAACAAAAACGTAGATTTCTTGTACAGTGCGTGCGCACGACGCGTCTCCTTGAACGATGTCTTCATCTTAACAGATTTCTTCAGCATTTTGTTAGCGTTCGATCGATGTCGTCTGTTGGTTTTATACTCCATTTTTTTTTGCTTCGAAATAGTCATTTATATTGTTTGGTTTTTTTTTTTATCTGCAGGTTACACATTTGAAAATCAATCATAATCCATTCGCCAAAGGATTCAGAGACCAAAGCGGAAATGGAAAGAGAGATAAAAAGTAAGGACATTAATTTCTATTTAAATAAATAGTTGATAAGATCAAAGAAAAATACAGTTTTGTTGTTTGTTATTTTTTCACATGTTTAGTAAACGGCAATTATTTTTTAAATAAAATTTCAATATTCTTATGCTATACTCACAATGCTTATTATTATTATTGTTATTTTTATTTTTATTTTTATTTTTATCATTAATATTATTATTATTATTATTATTATTATTATTATTATTATTATTATTATTATTATACATGCCTTCCCGCCATGATATAAATGAAATATTGTTGAAAGTGGCGTTAAACACCATAACCCTAACCTCCTATACATGCTTTAAATACTTATTTATGAATATATATTTTTTGCAGACGACACTTGTCAAGTTCATCTACTCAACCAATGATATCTCCAGACAGAGAACATGCTAAAGCTGACACAACACTCAGCGACGACGAAGACGACACTGAAATTTGCGTCGACGAAACCGACGATGCATCATCGGAAGTAACATCGGCAACTGAATTAAAGGGTATCATAGCGACAGAACAGGAACATGTTGTGAATATCAAAATTCCACATGGAATACATTCTGACGTTTTCGGAGTGAAGCCTTCGATAGGTTCCGTTGATGACCCGGTACACAAAGAAGGATTTCAACGCGCAGACGTAAACCTCAGTTTGACATCGTCCTCTAACGATGAATTAGACAGATCTGATATTAGTAATGTTTCTCCACATAAAAGTGAAAGCGAAATTGAACATTCGAATTCCGATGATTCAATCACCGAAGAGAAATCCAGTCGACAGAAATCGCCGGAAATAGCTTTTCATTCGGACTCGGATGACGGTAGCCGAAAGGGTCCAATCAAAGCCCCAAATGTAACAGTTGTGCAACCATCAGCTACACATGCGATGTTCCCTTTCATGTATCCATCAAATGGACTATTTTCTTCTTCGTCGTCGTTTCCATTTCCGCTAGGACACATGTTGTTCAATTCTGGAAATTCGGCATTTTCTTCTCAACTTCCATTTTTCTCGCAAGGACATAGTGATATGAATAATTTACCACCAACACATCCGTTATCGCTTTCCTTGTCAAACCAATCATTGTTGCAACCAGCATTTTCAACCGGAAGTTCACCGTATAGCGGAAGTCCGACATCACCTCCACAAAATCAACCGCCTCATCTCGGACCCATGTTTTCATCTCGCTCTAGTCCACGATACACACCATACTCTCTTCCATCGACAAAAACAACAATGGTAACTTCAACGTCACCGGTGTCTGCAACAGGGAATCCATTGTGTGGGACTTCCGATTCGTCGGCGTCCATATCTCCGAGATTTAACGGAATAAGCCGACACTCACCGGAGAGTCGGAGTCCACTCTCATTGAACATTCCTTCACCATATGACAGTTTAAATAATCGAAGCAATGATATTCGAAGTATGGAAAGAATGCTTTATGGTATAAACCGGTCGAGACTCGAATCAGACAAATAATTTTATTGTTGTGTTTATTGTTTTAATTTATTTATTAGACGGGTATTTATAATTTTATTCTTGTTTTTTTTCTCTTTGTGTTCAATTTATTGTCATAAATTACTTCTAAAACCGTAGTCGTTCTGAATCTATGGATCAAAGTGCTCAAGAAGTAATCACGTGACAAAAGATGCATCTGCAGAACGAACAATGCTCATGTGACAACCATGTGACACTGTGATATAAATAGAAATATAAGCTACATTTTTTTTCTCAACCAGATAGCATGCAATGCAAAGGGTTAACCCAAAAAAGTAAAATAAAGTGAGCTTTTGTACTTTAGAAAAATCTTTTTATTTTAGATGTATATATATTAGTTTGCAAAATCTATCTGGAGTTTAATTATGTGCATTGTATGAAATTAATGGCATTATTTCAGGGCTTGTACAATGGGCAATGTGCAATATTTGTTCTCATGTATCAGACCAATAAAATATGAAAACCTATATTTTGCTCTTCTCATTTTCTCTACGCCAATTGGCTGAACTTATATCAAATCGCCAACACGTAGTAATTCAGGG
The DNA here is from genome assembly GCA_963680875.1 of Bathymodiolus brooksi. Lineage (NCBI taxonomy): Eukaryota > Metazoa > Mollusca > Bivalvia > Mytilida > Modiolidae > Bathymodiolus > Bathymodiolus brooksi. The sequence continues at coordinate 19,785,908 of OY804580.1, forward strand.
TCCTTTTTTTGTTGTTAGTTTCTGGTCATCATGGAAGAAAATTATAAATTAAACAGCGCATGCGTGCAATTGTCTGATGGTGTTGATGTAGATAACACTGCTTCTACATAACTTAGTGAATGAGTGCTGTTCCAGAATATCTACAGACAAACAACAACATGATTATTATCACATTAAATTGCAGGGAAAAAGCAAGCACACAATGCGACTTGCAAGAAACAATTTAACATTTTCAGAATTTCATTGAGACACACAAAACATCCAAGGAGCAGCATTTCAGCTATATTCAGGACGGTATTGAAAGAAACAAAAACAAAAGAAAGAAAATATAGAACCCTACATTGCCTTTATTTAAACTACAAAAAACATTACAAATAGTTTTCTTCGATTGTATTGAAAACTCTGAACAGTTGAACACACGATGGGTCGATTTAATTCCACCCAAAATGACACGACACTATGATTGGTTGAAATGATTTATGCCAACCACAGCCCACAAACAACTGCTCTCCGAATAAATATCGTTGATTGATTGAGTGGTTGGTTGGTGCTTAACGCCATCTTTAGCAGTATGTCAACTATATATCGTGGCATGCAGAATAAATATCAGTAGTATAAATATAAATATTGTTTTTTAACCCCGTACGTGTAAATTACACAGTATGCTTGGAGGAACACTTGTTTTTTAAACAATTTACTTAACTTTTGCTCTGAAAGTCAAATAATTCTTAGTTTGATGGGTTCTTAAAGTCCCATAAATCTTTCACATATTTACCAAAGCATGCAACCAGATTTTATATTAACTATTTTAACGTAAATTGACTCTTCAAAAAGTGAAATTACCCGTCTAAAAAGTGCAATTGACACCATATTTCAACAATATTTATTTTCGTTATGAAATATTCAATTACTATGTGAATAATAACAAATACTATTCTAAAATATTCTCTATCATACCTACATAACCCGAATACACAAATGTTTTTGTTTCTCGTTGACTTAAGTGACATACCGGAACATCTTGGCTGTCTTTTAAATATACTGATAGCTTTGTCTTTCGTGAACTCTTTTGTGTTTTCATTTCGTGCGTATCACAATTATTTCACCTTATTTTAGAGCTTTTAATCAGATAAGAATATACAGGTGTGGGTTTTAACGCTTATTTCAAAGACAGTTAGCTGAGCAGAACTTGGGCTACAGTTTTGAATTGCTTGTCTTAATTATAAGGTCATCTTAAACTGTGAAAGAAGATATGAGTTTTAAACCTTTATTAGATAATAGACTTGGTATGATTATTTAGAAGAAAAACATATTTGACTATTTAATTACATTCATTCATTTAGTTTTAATAAGCATTGTTCGGAACCGTTCACGAGAATACGTGTCATTGATGCTTAAGGGTTTTTTTAGTTGCAAAAATGAACTGACTGACTAATTTGCTGTCAGCAGTTCGCAAAGAGGAAAATTTGGCGAGATGACTGTAAGGGAGATAATCAAAAATCCGGATAAATCAATATATGATTTTGAATAACCAGGAAGTGATGAAGCCAAAACAAAAAAAGGGGGGGGGGTGCATTAGTATGTTACAAAGAAACAAAATAATGAACAAAAAGACACATGCGTACATATCTAAGATTTAGTTAAAAATTTAAGCGTCCCTTGCCTTCCTCCTTAATACTGCTTAATAAAAGAACTCAAGCTTTCCACGTGTCTACAATTAGTCGAATTTAGGAATTGAACTTTTTTTGTGTTCTCCTGTGTACATTTCAGAAAGTCACGCGATATATAGACGTAAAGCACCCATACATGCGTTGCACCCTCTTATGAAAATAGCAATGCATAATTTGCTAAATATAGTATTTATAAAGGCATGTTTATATAATTTGTGTGCAAGGACTATGCTATAAATTTCAAACATTTCTGTTATGCTCGTAATAAAATGATAACAATACGAACACATTGTATCTCCGAATTTTTTTTCCGATACAGATGGGACGTCAATTATTTCATTGTAGAGGAACACCCTTTCGTATGAAATAAAAATGGAAATAAAAACATTTCAGAATAAGAGTATCTTAAATTACAGGCTATCTTGTTAATAATTATAGGGTATACGTCGACACGAGACAAATTCGCAAATGAAGAAGTCAAACGCGGTTTGAAATGTAGCACCGTCACCCGTAGCCAATTAGAGAGTGGGGTAAACTAGCTCCGTCATTAGGTTGCAATAAAAACGTGGTAATCGAGTTCACCCCTGCATCTGCTAAGTGCGTGTACTATCCTGAAGTATCGTATGTGTTTTTTGGTAATGTTATATATCGGTTAAAGCTTTTCATCTTACGTTAAATAAAGATCTTCACGTTCATCGTATTAGTAGTAATTGAATGAGACCTGTCAGGTTTCCCACAGAGTGGATTTCGACAAGTAAAAAAGTGTGAGAGATACTGGAGATCTTGTTTTGATTTTATTTTATACTGGGCTAAAAAGGGGGAGTGTTTTAATTAACTTTTCCTCTTACGTTTTTAAAGATCTTCACATTCACCGTGTAGTAGTAATTGAATGATACCTGTCAGTTTCCCACAGAGTGGATTTCGACAAGTAAAAAAGTGTGGAGCGATATACCGGCGATTTTGTTTTGATTTTATTTTATACTGGGCTAAAAAGGGGGAGTGTTTTAATTAACTTTTCCTCTTACGTTTTTAAAGATCTTCACATTCACCGTGTAGTAGTAATTGAATGATACCTGTCAGTTTCCCACAGAGTGGATTTCGACAAGTAAAAAAGTGTGGAGCGATATACCGGCGATTTTGTTTTGATTTTATTTTATACTGGGCTAAAAAGGGGGAGTGTTTTAATTAACTTTTCCTCTTACGTTTTTAAAGATCTTCACATTCACCGTGTAGTAGTAATTGAATGAGACCTGTCAGTTTCCCACAGAGTGGATTTCGACAAGTAAAAAAGTGTGGAGCGATATACCGGCGATTTTGTTTTGATTTTATTTTATACTGGGCTAAAAAAAAAGGGGGAGGGGAGTGTCTCCATTGCTCTTATTCACTTGATTATGCTTTTTTCTTCTGGGGAATGAAGAATGTTGCATAAATATCATGATGATGAACGAGTTCTGCAAATTTCGAGTTTTTATACAAGTCTATTCCTTCATATAATAGCAGTCAAAAAAGAAAAAATATCACGGCCCAAAAATAAGATATTTTCGCACCAGTATGCTCTAGAGTTTTTTCTAGAACGAGTAATGTTTATTCAGCCTTATTGAAATTAGATTGCCTCACTTGAGCCCCCACCCCCCCATTTTTTTTTTCATTTTCTTTGTCGCTCTCCTTAAAGGAATATTAAAGCTCATTTTGGTAATTTTTTGTATCTCATGAAAACTTGCAATTGGTTCAATAAATGATATTTATGAAACATTAACCCGGTTTTTATCAATGAAACTTTGTAAAAGTGACATAATTCGTTGATAATTCTGTCATATCTTGCGGTCTTTGCCTTGAATTGAATTTTTGCTTCCTGGACAAAAATTAATTTCGACCATTTTAAGTGATATTTTAACGATATTAGAGATTATATGGGCATGCAAAGTATTTTTGGATTGTTTTTACAATTAAATTGAGAAGAAACAACCTTCGTCACGAGTTGAAAAAATATATGTTAAAACGAGCTTTAATATCCCTTTAACAGCGACGAAGAAAAAGGAGAGCAAGGTGGGGAGATCTAATTTTAATTAAATTGATGTATATTTCATATTCTATGTATAAAATGTTGTGAAACACATGGTAATAAAAATTGAAATAATCTTTAAATTCACTAGAAACATACATAATATTTATTTATAAATATGAAATATGATTTTATATAATGGTGTCATATAAACTAGTTATACCATATAAGTAAATGGATATTAAAGTCTATATAACAATTAAATTATAATGCAATTTGTCACGTAAGTGGTCACTTTGGTCAAGTTTGCTGTGTCCAGTGACGGTTTATGTTATGTAAAGGGCAATATATTGCATAATGTATCATTACATTTTGCCATTTTTCGGGCGCCATGAATCTTGTAGACAGTGTAAGAAATTTTCATCTTCCTACATTACTTCCCCTTTGTCAAATTTTTATGTAGTATATTAAATTTTATCATTATTTAATAATTTTATTAGAGTTAATAGTTAAAATAATAACACCATAAGTATAATATATTTATTTATCTGATCCCATCTAGATACCACTTGAGATTTACCCCGTCACTCACAGACAGTGGGCCCTGGGAACCAAAATTGGTCAAGTAATTTTAATAATTTATTACAAATGGATTAGTCGCAACACGTGTAAAGATTGCTAAAATATTGTTTGATCTAGATATTAAAAATGCAAATTTTCAAACCTCGTTTGAAGTTTTATATTTTAGTATCGTTTTATTACAGGGTCGGAAAATACCGAAAAAGGACCAGTTCCACCAGGCTATTTTGTTAATACATTGTTTGACAATTCTTATTAATTTACAAACACAATAAAAATGTTGCCAATAGGAATAAAAACTATCCGCGGGGAAAAATTGAAACTCATAACTCATGCTGTTTATTATAACTATTTTGTCACTGTTTTCGATGACAGGATTTTTGCCCTGGGTAATTCCAAATGTAAAAATATTTACTTAAGATTTTGAAACCAAACTTGTTCGTGTTGTTTTTTGTGCCAATCTTCAAACAAATTATCTATTATATGTTTATTTTAATTGCATAATTCAATTTGTTAACAAACTTGTCAAGTTTCAATCAGTTTGAAAAAAAAAACCAATTAAAATTATTTTATTTATTTAAAAATGGAACGAAAGTACATATAGTCTTGTTATTTCTTAGTGTGAATTAATACCAGGTCGGTGATTTTCTCCAGGTACTCCGGTATCCCCACCGCCACGATATAACTGAAATATTATTGAAAGTGGCGTTAAACACCATAAACCTAACGCTAACCCCTAAATTAATACTTACCCATTTTCAATAACTGCTATAATACCACATTTTCAAGGAATTCAATGACAATTCGGTGATTTCTGCACATTCAAAATAAGAGCATTTTTTTTTCTTTGTGCATGTACATGTATATTACAAATGTATATCAATTAAGAATAAAGTATGTATGTATCAGCTGTAAACGATATTGCACATTAGACAGACATAAGAGGATTGTGTGATATTTGATACGAATTTCATGAGAAATTAGAATTCTATGAGTCTTGGTTAAAAATGTAATATCAATAAAAAAGGTCAATGATTCATAGGTCAACTGCAATTTAGCGATATGTAGGAGAAATTACAGGTATATATCCAAGAAATTGACAAGAGGTGGTCGACCTCTGCTAAGAAGGTATAGTATGTATTCTTAGGCTTACAGTCTGACATTTCAAATAAAAATTAGACATGCCATAGAAAAAAAATTAGAAAAAAAGAAAGAGTATAAATTTTGAAAAAAATTAATGATTGATGTTTTCACTTTAAAAAAAAACAACAAAAAAAACATGGCGAAATGAGCGAGATTTGGGAAGAATATAGCGGCTTAATGGTCTGACATTTTCACACGTTCAGTTTCTGCTATAATAACACCTGACATATACTGTTATCGTAGTATTTCTAATTATTTTATATTGATTCCAGAGTCACATACGAATCAGATATATTAATCACTGGAGGCAATAAAATGTTCGTCCGAGTAAACATGGCGTCAAAGATCAGCTGCTACTGGCCGGAAATGATCATAGCTACACCTACAAGTTATTTGACCAGTATTGAGGTGACAATTTATATCATGGCGGGCTATTTACGTCAAATTTTCCATCAGACGGCGACGATTTTACCGATTGTTGATTGATTTGATATGAGTTTCAAGAGTTTTTAACTAATTTTACTGGTTTTTAGTTGTAACTGCTGGTCCTTGGGACACAAATGAATTGACCAACCACGTACCACATCTGACTGAGCGACTTTCTGATCCCGACACGGCACACGAAAAATAATAATAACAATATGATAAAATAAAAGATGAACGATATTGTTTTTAACCAGAGACCTTATAAATACGGAAAGTGTGATGAAGATGAAAGATTTTTTTTTCAAACCATGCATGCACAGAGACTACGCGAAAAGGTTAAACAACAGCCTGATAAAATAAATTTGATGGGTGGTTCATGGTGTTTAACGCCACTTTCAACAATATTTCAGTTATATCGTGGCGGAAAATAAACTTAAACCAGAGACCTTATACGGAAAGAGTGATTATATAATATACTTGTAAGCCGAGCCGGACCTTTTTAAAATATGTCAATATCCGTCACCCTCGATTAAGTAAACAATGACGTTGTTTGTTTTTAACTGCATTTGTTTACATGACTATTTATGTGTTGGTATTGCATTTATTAATTTGAACTAGAAGATTGATTTGTTGTGTTTTTTTATTATGTTTTCTGTTTACGATCTGGCTTTTCGGCTCTTATATTTTTTGGATGTGTTTTAAATTCTCTCAGTAATATGTCAGTTTAAAAAAGGAGGGAGGGGGGAGGGGTGGGGGTTATTGGAAGGAACTTTGGAATAAATCAATCTAATTAAAGTTCGATCTTTGTTTGCTCCCGATTATGTCGCACTTTTATGAGCGACAACAAAACCGGGGAGAAATTAAAGATAGAATTTTAATTAGATTGGGAAAAAATGGCTAGCTGTCGAAAACGGACTTATTTCTCTAAATAAGCTGTGTATATATATTTTTTTTCTCTTGTTTTGTTTGTCTTCGTCCTGTGTCGTGTGTACCCAATGTTACAACTGTCTCTTGATTGTCCATTCTTGATTGCCCTTTCGGTTTTCTCTAACTTTAATTTTATGTATAAAAATCATTGTGTTGTATATTTATAGCACGAACATAATGACTGCAGTCTCTATAATTTTAGTACTACGTTCGAATATATACAATATATATCACCAGACCAGAGTAAATATATTGAATACTTCATATACAAAGAATAATATTGAGACGGACAGCTTAGTTTAGATTGCAAAAAAAACTATTTGAAAAAATATGAAAAAATAGAAAAAATTAATAATGTTAGGACGTCACAATTTGACTTTTATATAATTTACTTAAACTATTTCAAAGTTAACACGAACAAGATATTTGGTAAGAACGATTTAACGATGTTTTCACAGTATTAAATACGTGTGCAAATATTTAGCCACATTTTTGCATATGTTTAAAACACGACGGAGACACAGATACTGAAAAAAGCAGACGATTACAGGATCTGAACTGTATCATCGTTAACGAGTAGTGATGGTACCAGTCGAACGTCTGCTTGGCAGGAACAGCAATGACACTTATACAAGAGAGAATCGGCACCGTGAATTATAGTTTACAAACTTTTCACTAATTATTTGCTAGACACCTATCGCGCATGTACTTAAAAACGATCGGCAGAGGTGAAATTGTGTCCATCTGTGATTTGTCTTTTATTATTGCTTGCGATGTGCTATTACGTTTTACATAAACTAATATATTTATACATATATCTATGTCTTGAAGAAGCTTGGTGTGTACAAAGTGCAATTCAAATAAAATAATAGCATGAGATCTCATATTAGAGGCAACGAGGTGAAATGTTTTAGAACTCTCAGTTTTAGAGCTGTGGACTTTTAAACGTAATAAATAAACAGCGACTGGTACCATCACTAATTTAGCATGAGGTCTCGCACTAGAGGCAACGGTTTGAAATGTTTTATGACTTTCGGTTTTAGAATTCTGAACATTTGAAACGTAATACATAAACCTATTTTTTGTTACTTGCTGTAATTTAACATGTCTCATACAAGAAGCAACGAGTTGATTTTTTTTTTATAATCTCAGGTTTTAGAGCTGTGAACATTTGAAACGTAATACATAAACCTCTTTTTTTGCTACAGCCTCTAATTTAGCATGATGTCTCATACTAGAGGCAACAAGTTGAAATATTTTATGAGTTTCAGTTTTAGGACTCTGAACCTTTGAAACGTAATACGGTACATAAACCTCTTTTTTTTTGCTACAGCCTCTAATTTAGCATGAGGTCTCATACTAGAGGCAACGAGTTGTAATGCTTATACGAGTTTCAGTCTTAGAATATATTACATAAACTTTTTTTTTTGCTCTTACAACTTCATGTATCTGTTGTTATTTATCATTGACACTCTTTAAGCAATCAATATATTGCATCCTTGTGAAATTAATAAATGCAAGTGATTTTTTTGCATAAATATGTGTCAGAAAAGAGGGAAAGTATTTAATGATAGACTTAAGAAAAACCTTAATGTATACTATTTCACACAACTATGTGCTAAATTGAAAATATCAATTAGCAAGCGTCATTAAATGTGTATCGTTGTAGCTTTCTTGTGTGTCTTTAATGATGATTTTATACTTAACGTGTTAAGTTCCCTCTTGAAGCACAAAAATATGTTCTTTATGTGTGACTGATGGCGATAATTCTATACAAAACACATGTAAATGTTTAGTTTGGTATATTTTCTACAATATAATACGTATAACTTTAAAATATATTGACATTCAGAAGTTTGGAAGTCATTATTGTAAAATTCATGCATATTTCTTATTTGTATCGATATAGGTCTATATTTATATTTAATGAGATTCTGTGATGTATCATCATTACATAAAACCTTGGGAACATTGATGAGAAAGTGTATATCTTCAACAAATTTAATTCTAAAGCTACCAGGGGCCGTCGTGATCGTATGGTAGTTGGATTTAAAACTACGAACCCCATTCATGGCGAGGTGTACTTGGTAAAGTTTGTCAGTGACTTGCGGCAGGTCGGTGGTTTTCTCTGGGTATTCCGGTTTCCTCCACCAATAAAGCTGACCGCCACGATATAACTGAAATATTGTTGAAAGTGGCGCTACACACCATAAACCAAACCATCTAAAACTACCAAAAACACAAAAAACTGATTCCCATATTATAGCAATTCAAGGAAATTGTCAAAGATTGACAACACATGGTTTACAATAAGTTTTGCCGCTGAGATGCTCGAAAGTATATTATAGTATTTTGAAATTATTTATCTCTCGATGTGCAGATTGCACATTTACTGCAGTTCTCATCAACGTATGCTAACCATCCCTGTTGCAATATTATCGAACTATTGGACAAATCATTACTCGTAACTTAACAACTCTGCTATTATTGACTACGGTTGGTATCTTTGTAATACAGGGAAAAGAAACGTTTGTCTATATGTTCACGCCGTTGCTAAGCACGCTATCGGAAACTAATACAGCAATCAGAAGTTATTTATTTCAACATGTCAATAAAACATACAATGAATGTTTCTTTGCATCGACTTTTTTCTAGTATCCCCTATTGACGCAGCAATGCTTTTAAAGTATCAAGTTGTCAAATTTTGTCATAAAATTGAGATAATATTAACAGATTTCGACCATTTCAGCCACTTTTCCTGCACAAATCTATGTATTGATATCTCTCAGTATTGAATTCTATTGTCCTTTTCTCTTTTGTGAAATCAAAAATGAACTGTAGTGTGAAAATTGGCAGAATTTACGTTATATAACTTGAACAAAACCTGTTATACATATCGTTTTGAGTCAAAGCAAGAAGGCTTGAATTTCAACATCGGTGTGACACGCAACGAACAATGAGCAATGTTATCGTTATTCTTTTTTTCTATAAAGTGCAATGAAAATCACCTAGTTCATAAAAACATATTGATTCCCAATACCGTACATATTGTGACATAATCATATCTGAAATGAGGTTAAATTTTCAGAAGAAATTCTACACGAGAGAACTATTATTGCTTGTATATATAGTTACCGTCATGATTGTGATCGTATGGTTGTTGGATTTACAACTACCTATGAAATCAGTGCCTATCATCACTAAAGGCGTGAGTCCGAATCCCGCTCATGGCTTGTTGTACTCTATACAACATTACGTGATAAAGTTTGTCAGTGATTTACGGCAGGTCGGTGGTTTTCTCCAGGTACTCCGGTGTCCTCCACTAATAAAAACTGACCGCCACGATATAGCTGAAATATTGCTGGAGGTAGCGTTAGACATCATAACCCTAACCACTTCCGGTTGAGGAAACCGGAATATCAATACCAAGAAAACCACGTGACCTGGCGCAATTCGCTGACAAACTGTGTCTAGCTAGTTTCTACTGAGTACAGGTTACATTGAGTATCGGAATCGAACTTTTATGCAACTTAAATTGTTAATGGCAATTTATAGGAAACTAACATATTATAAAGGCCACGAACTCAAACCCTCCCAATCCCCAAAAAAATCTCAGTCCCTTGAATTATAGAATACTGTAGCGATTTTTTTTGTGCAACATTTCAGGCAAAACATTTTTTTAATACAACCTCTTCTTTTGGCAATGGCTGAAATATATTCTTCAAGTCGGATAAATCATGAATAGGTCATTCAATCAAAAATGAAAGACGGAATGTGCAACTGATGACAAGAAAGCATGAACAAATCTTTGAATTTTGTAAGCTGTGACATTCAGTATTCTACACTAATGTTACATAGGTAACATTTAACAGTTATGTTATGGCTTATGTATAGATGTATTGATAGTCAGTGATAAGTGTGTTATCCCCCGTAATCGCTCTTGAGGAATGGGTATGCGTGCGATATTGCATCGGAGTTCAAGAATGCATTATGCAGCTGTCAAGCAATAGTGTCATTTTCCTTTTTTCATAAGTTCGATGCCATTTCAGAGAAATTACCCCTTCGTTGTTTCCAGTGCTCGATTTAGGACAAATGAGACCCTGTGCTAGTTTGGTTTCTATGCCACTGAGCCACTGTCATGACTGCTTGCTTTGTGGCAAACTCCCATAGACTATCAACTCTTATCATTATGTCTGGAATCGTTCCGAAATAGAACGCCTTCAAATTTAAAATTGCACCACATAAGCAAAAATTGGCAGGAAGATGGGTCCCCTGGCCAACGGGGCCCTGTGCCTAAGCACACCTAAGCACAATGGAAAATCCGGCACTGGAACTTGTTTCATTAATGAGTTATTATCAACTTTACCTACTACCGACGTATACTTTCACGTGTCTGCGGTTTTGAAAAGACTATTATTTTTCGTCAGCCTAATGTATCAACTTCGTAAAACACGTCGATTTTGATGACACGCTTTTTTTCTTCAAAAACATACATTTATAATTCTTTTTTTAGAACTGTACTATATTTTTGCAGACACTATTTAATTTTAATGACATACACCATTAATAATCATACCCGAATCTTCTGTCATTTTTAACCGTTTTTATCTTTAGTCTATTGCTTTAGTTTTGATACCTTTACTTACATTTGGATTAAATACCATCATTAAATATAAAATGAGGATTTAAAATGTTATTAATAGTAGATCATAAAACATAGTATGTGCATATAAGTTTTGTAGTCGGCGCCACTGTACAGTTTTTTCTACCCGTACAACACCTTTAGGGTACATAGATTATAATAAATTTGTACCTCATTAATATCAGTTAGTTTTTATGATTATAACAATAAAATCTGAACCATCTTAATCTCAGATGTGCAGATCAGTCATTTTTTTAGTTACACTATTTGAAGTGTTGCCGAAAGACATGTTTTCGGCGCCATCTTTGTTTGTCTCAAAATTTTTACCATCATGATCATCGTCGTGTTTTAAGTAATATAATTCACCATTATTGACATAAACATGTGTAAAACACAAGAATAGTCTGCCCACTTCAAAGGTCGGCAAGGACTGAAAAGGTTCTTAAAAAGATGTAAACTTGTTTTGAAATGACAAATCATTATAAACATGCCTCATTACAAACTCATGCATAAATATAAAAAGCTAATTACAGGGAAATGGATTAATACATTTATTTGTTTTCCAAATTCATGTCAAATTAATTGATGTGTTATGTTGCAGTGATTATTTATAAGATACAAATAGATTGTTATCAATTTTCTCTAGTTTGGTTTGGTTTTATGATGTTTAACGCCACTTTCAACAATATTTCAGTTATATCGTGGCGGTCAGGTTTATTGGTGGAGGCAACAGAAGTACCCTGACAAAACCACCGACCTGTCGCCAATTACTGACAAACTATAAAATTCCCTAAAATTAAATCTAAATAATATACATGTATAAGGTTCCCTGGGCCATTGGAAAAAAAGTTGTATGCATTGTATAATTTTTTGGTATTTTACAATTTAAAAAGTTCCCTTAAATCAACCACAAACAGAGAATACCATTTTTTAGTCAACGTAATCCTCTGTATGTGGCTTCATTAAATCAAAGTACCAAATGCACTGCTATGCCAGTTCTTCAACCCTATTTTAAGATGACTGTTAGTTTCCACATTAATGTAGAAAGTTGCAGGCTTGTATTGCTTATCTGGTATTCTGATACATCTTAATTTTGAACTTGAGACATTCTATAAATAAAGGTTTTGTACATAAATTTGAATGTAATCTACATAAGAATGAATTTGCTAAAGTCGTACATTAGCAACAATTCTCAAAATTCTTCTTCTTTTTTTTTCATTTATTTTTTATATCCATATGTCTGCTAATAATGACTTTTATATAAAATTAAAAAAAAATTATTCAAATGAATTATCTTCTTGTACAGAAACGTCTTTGTCTTTGCTAAATGTGTATTCTCATGTTATATGTTAATTACATGTAAGCATTTATAAACTGTTGTTTTTCGTGTCATTTCTTTAAATGGTAAGATAAGACTTCGCTTCGAACGCATGAAAATCTACGACACGAAAACCAGTATCAACAATATCTGGTACGTGGTGTTACGTCGCTTCTCGTGATCAGAGACTCACAATTAAATGTTTACATATGGACCTCATTCTATATTATTCGATACATTGTCAATATGATTTGTAGCGCATATTTATTTTTGATTATTCTCCCGCGCTAAGGCAATTTCAGCAAATGCATTCACAAAATGTCAGTTTTACTTGCAAATCGTAAACAATTGGTTTGAAACATTGACTCAAGTATAGAGTGATCATCGATCGTCATTGTTTTCGAGTACAGCACACCTATACCAGAGTATATAAACAAACAAGTTGTTTTTTGAGGGTGGGTAGCAATCAATTGGCCAATCAAAATGTTTGTTACTGATTTGAATCTTTCTGGAAATAACGACGATAGCGATTTGACGATGCATGATGGGAATGCCGAATCTTGGTCCATTGTTGATCCATAAGGCATGTTTTGAGTGCACTTTACAGATCGCATGTCTGTTATTCATAAACACATTAATACCTGTCACTTGGATTTACTACTACGTCCGCGAGTCCGCTATTAGCATATTTTTATCAATTAAAGAACGCATCGAGTGGCGTGATGAAAATATAAAAGGAAGATAAGTCACACATGTAGTATATATACCTGTCCAACAAATGTTATCTTAAATTAATTTACAAGGAAGGTTAAGTACAAAATGTTTGGCCTCTTTTGGAGAAATCCAAGTGGTCACATGATTCCAAAAATAAAACAGACCGCCACGATATAAAAGAATTATTGTATAGTGAGTAAGTGAGTCATTGTTGTTTAACGCCAACTCATCAATTTTTCAGCTATATCATGGCGAAAACAAGTTATTTTTTAATGAAATGATGATGAGTTCCGCTTTGTACTAGACCAACACGCTTAGTTTTATTTTTATAGTGCTAGCTCACTGAAACAACAGTCCGTTGATAGACATGTCGCCCCAATCGGACACATTATCCTGATTCCGAGCCAACCAGTCTTTGCTCATTCTCCTTAATGCTGCGTACTCAGCGGAGAAGCAACAAATACTAATTTTATAGTGTTTGGCTTGACCCGATTGGGGCTCGAACCCATGATCTACCGCATTCGAGGCGAGTACGCTAACCATTACACCACCGATGCGGTTAAATATTGTTGAAAGTGACGTTAAACACAATAACCTTAAGCATAACCTTTAAGATTTCACATTGCACTAATAAGACATTTAAGCTTAATTGACATATCATATTTGATAGACAACTGACCGGGTACCGGATTTCCATTTACATTCTATGCACACCATAGACAGCTCAATAAAGTCTTTTCGAATCTTGAATATTAGAAAATCACGTTTATTGTAAAATTTTCAATCTTGTTGCCCATTTTTCATAATATTATAATTTATGTGTCCTGATTTAGTTTTAACATGTAAATGAACGTTAAAATCTCATGACATAACCATGTACAAAGCTTAAAATAATATATAAATTTGACCCGATTAAATAAAAGATTTGAAATCCCTGATACTCTGATGTGAAATTTCATATTTCTCTATTCGTCGGATTAATTATTAAGAACATTCCAAATTGGATATTTGTTTTCCGGCTTTGAAGAAAAACCTCTTAATTTCGTGTGATTGGTTGTAATAATATGGTAGCCATTTCAATCGAATTTGTGTCTAATCACTTCAAAAGAAATGTAAAAATCAAATCATAGTGTATGTCGTTCCGTCTCCGTTTAATATGTACTTCGATCAAAAGTACGCGGAAACGAGATGCTGTGAAATCACACAGAGCATTATTCCGCCATAGTGGTGATAATTTATCCGCTGAACTATACAGCATATCACTTTCTGTGTGATGTTTCAAAGCAAACATCTCGCTTATTATAGGTCAGATCAACTAAATTATATTATGTAATTCGATTTCTATAATTCCACAAAAGATGATTATTAGAAAGTGTTTTCACAAAATATTATTTTCTATATATCTTATCCCATTTTGTTTTCTAAAATCGCCTCTAATAATAAAAAATCGTGTTTCATAACAAAATAATACGACTCACAACTTGTTCAAAGGTCAAATAAATTAACAGGTTATTCCCCCTCCGTGAAAATATATAACACGAGTCCATTGTCTGCTCTTGTTCGGTCAAAGCCATAGAGTGGTACTGATTTATCACTAAATTTATCTTTGAGTCTTCTTAAATCCCACTATTGCAAACGCTTAAAAGATTATGATGGGTTTTGAAAGATATTTCAATCTATACCGTTTCAAATGTATAAATAATCACCTTGGCAACGGTAAGCGAATCATATTGTTGTAAACATATTGAATACAGGCATCATTATTTTTGCACATGTAGTTTCTGATAGCGATGGGACTTCAATCATTTCATAAAGAGAGCAGTTTTAATCCGTAAAACTAGTTTCACATTGCCACTTTTGTTATATCTGTAGCAAGTCCCTTCACCACATTTCTCCTGGGAATCCCGAGGTATAAAAATAGGACTTAATCATTTCAGACAGAGGGCAGTCATATCCGTAAAACTAGTCTATATCGACTTTTTATCAGTAACTACCAAATATACGGGGAAGAGCAATTATAATGTGGGTTATTCAAGAAACGGTCGGACACACTAACTTAGATATTTACGTTTTATTACTATCATTTGGTCGATATCTCTGCCGGTGGACACATTTGGTCGATATCTCTACCGGTGGACACATTTGGTCGATATCTCTGCCGGTAGACACATTTGGTCGATATCTCTGCCGGTGGACACATTTGGTCGATATCTCTGCCGGTGGACACATTTGGTCGATATCTCTGCCGGTGGACACATTGGGTCGATATCTCTGTCGGTGGACACATTGGGTCGATATCTCTGCCGGTGGACACATTGGGTCGATATCTCTGCCGGTGGACACATCTGGTCGATATCTCTGCCGGTGGACACATTGGGTCGATATCTTTGTCGGTGGACGCATTTGGTCGATATCTCTGTCGGTGGACACATTGGGTCGATACCTCTGCCGGTGGACACATTTGGTCGATATCTCTGCCGGTGGACAATCAATCTCGAGGGTATCATCCGCCCAGTAGTCAGTGTTTCGGAACTGACATGCATTAGATATATTTATGTTTGAAATTTACATTACCTAAATAATGCAATTTATCATATACTTAGTACTAAATAAAGGAAATTTGCATATATAATACTGAAAGAACATTACGACTGTATTTGTCTGCCCTGACTGATATCGATATCATCACCCCTTTATCATACCCTTTAAAATGATATTGATCACGTGACTAAAGGTTCATAATACAGAACAAGACTTTCTCATGTTTAAGTATATGATAAACATAATATGATATGGCTATTTCCGTATCACATCCCGTATCAACCCTCGAGCTAAAGCTCTCGGGATGATATTGGTGTCTCGGGTTGATACGGGACGTGATACGGAAAGAGCCATATAATATTCTCTATATATTAAAACTATGGTCAATCTCAGCATGCATAGGTAACGTTAGCCGATTTTGACTATACTGTTTAGTCAATTTGGTTTCTTGCTTCCCTGATCGTAACCTAGGAACATCCTGGGCGCTCTTTGATTTGAGCCCTTGTAATCGTCATCAATACCAGGCCTTTCAGATACTGATATATAAAGATTTGATTTATTGTGTTTAACGCCACTTTCAGCAATATTTCAGCTATATCATGGCGACCAGTTTTAGTGGTGGAAGAAGCCGGAGTACCCGGAGAGAACCACCGACCATGGGCAAGCAACTAGTAAACCTTATCACTTGCGGTTGTGAGTCGGGTACACCCTTTTTGTAATTTACAATGCCGGGCGCGAACCCACGCCGAATTGGTGATAGGCTTGTATGAGTTGTTAGATAATCCAACTACCTAACTCATTGAGCCACCCGGACCCCAGATATATACAATATTTATACTTTATGTTGTGATATTAATAGACAAAACGGACAAATTACTAATGAAATCAAAATATCAATTTCTACCATTATGAAATAAGATGTTCATTATAAATGCATAATGCTTAATTTGTAACTAATTATGGAAGACGGGAGAACCCCTTTTCTATAGCGAGCAATTTCATTTGCCGAGATCAAAGAATATTCATAACAGTGTTGTCTACTAAAACAGATACATCTCATTTTTCACATACTAATGTACATGTATATGGAAAGATTGACATATATTTTACAAACGTCAAAACTGGGTTTGTTTTTAATCTTATATTTAAAGCATTCGGAGTAGATTGATTCTTAATAAGTGGAATATCGTGTTATATACGAGAACATCGTACTTTAATAAATGAAAAATAGGGTTATGGTGTTTAACGCCACATTCAACAATATTTCAGTTATATCGTGGCGGTCAGTTTTATTGGTGGGGGAAATAATTTAATAAATTGAAAATATATAAGATGAATATCTACAATATATAGATTTCATAAAATTATAGAAAAATGATAAATGATTTTTTCATCAAAATCAGCATTTTATGATTGATTTTCATTTCCTTCAATTAAATTCATAAACCAAGGTGTCAGGAGTCAGTGTGTAAACATTTAAGCAAATTTATTCATAATTTTTGTCACAAGATAAATAAATTAACTAAAAAAAAACAACAACAAATTTTCAATATGTCATGTCTTAATTCGATCTTTAAATGACAATCATAATCGCTTTACACCATAAATCAAACAAAAAACATACATTACAGGATTTTTTTCACTGATTAATGACTGCTTCACCCAAAAAATGAAAACGTAGCGAAAAAATGCGCAATTTTCAACGCCTGTCATTCGTTTACCTAACGATATAACACCCTCTTTAAGACAAGATTAATGAACTAGTTGATGTTTACTCCTTTAGGGATCTCGTTACCTTTGTTAATAAATATCAGATACGAAATAAACAATTCATGAAAGCGACATAAATCATGATCGTCAGTTTTTTCTAGATGTTATTCATAGAATATGCCTTCCGAAATTTGTGTTGTGTATTCCGAGTAATCTTGTTTGAATTTAGTTTTATTTTGGAAATTTTATATACAAATATTTTCATGAACTAATGTAAAGTAATTCAAGTTTTTTTTTCTAACTGAAATCGACCGTCATGTAATACTGGGGCTCAAATAATTCAGACGTTGCTTAATACTTTAAAAACGTATAATTTTAGAATTAAATCGGGAATTCTCAAAAGATCTATTACATATATAAAAAAAAAAGTAAGGCTACAATAAAATGTATACAAATCGAAATTTTGTCTTCAAAATTTGTTTGTCCAAAACTTCTGCGTGGCCGTACCTTCAGATGACACGGCGAATTCAATGCACACTATTTACTATTCTGCAAAATTTTCCTGCACCCGTACATAAAAACAAATCGGAAGCAAATTTCGCTTTCTCCATTTTCTCTTTTTGAAAATAGTTCCTTGTTTGTGTGAAAGAAAATCAATACGATTAAGAAATTGATACAACAAACTTGACTTTTTCTCATGTATTGTTTGTAGTCTTGTGTTAATATGCAGTCGATAATACCGGGTGTATTTATATTAATGTAAATAATAGCTTGCAAGTCATGTTAACCAAAGACTTGATACAAGCACATTTCCATCATAATTTGTTGTTTTATATTTCTAAATAATGGGTAAAACATGTGAAATCCTAATAATAACAACACAATTTAACAATTTATGAAAATGTCACAAATACCTATATAAAATGCCATCTATATCTATATATCTACATACATGTATATGTAATAGATCTAATTGAAAAATAAAACATATCTCATGCCAAAAAAAGAAGAAATATTTTTTATGGGTTTATTAATTCGTTATAGCCATTGAGGTGTGACACTACATATCCCCGAGGTCGAAATATGTCATCCTGATAATATCTTCACCACTGTCCACCTATCACCAAGATCGTTAGCGACTAACAAATGAGTGGCGACTAAATAGACATTTATGGTCATGTAATGTTTTTACGTCTTGTTGATAATGTCATCTCTTAAATTTTTTGTGAAAATATTGCGCAATACTTACTTTTTCACATCATTCTTGTAATGTTAAACAAAAGTGTTAACTAGACCTGTGATTGTACAATAAACATTAAACACGTTCCGTCATTGGGGAATTTTAAATCAAAACAGCCCAAAGGACTGCTTTAGATCTCGTTAAGAGTCCAGTCTACATTAGCCCTTGTTGGGAAATTTCAGTGAAAACAGCCCAAAGGACTGCTTTAGATCTCGCTAAGAGTCCAATCTACGTTAGTCCTTGTTGGGAATTTTCAGTGAAAACAGCCCAAAGGATGATGGACCCCAGACTACTTTAGATCTCATTAAGCGCCCAGTCTACTTTATCCCTTGTTAAGCGGTGTTTGTTAGATTAAAGAAATGTTCCTGTAGTATTATTATTATTATTATTATATGGATAATGATCAAAAGCATATCACAATCAAGCTACATTCTAAGAAAAAATGGCTTCATCAAGAACGCAACTAAGATAGTGACTATTATTGATATTGGAATTCATTTGATATTTCAATCGTGACCTATATTTTTGACCTACTTAAATAGTAAAAGAGCACGACACGTAGGACGACAAAGGAACTAACATATATAGTGTACATTGTTATATATATGCTATAAGTTGGGTATATATTATAGGTTGAAAAATGATTATATCCTATTTATTCCAACTCACGAATGTGAGAAAATAACACACTGATGCATAGTCATAGTAATGGTGACTGAATGGTTTATTTTGTACTGCTGACTTAATAATGTCTCCCATTAGCTTGTTGTCTGTCCTTTTATTCTTATGTTAACTATTCGTTGGCATCAACAAAGGTACCACAACTCATTTACGACATTTGTATCGAGTGCTCCACTAGATTTTGGAAGCACTAGGTATTATTTGGGTCATTTAGAATTAAAGATATAAATGAATTGGTAAATGAGCTGTGGTCTATGCGTTTTTGTTGACCTATCCATTTGTATTGTATTATGTAACTTAGCCCATACTTTCTTTATCTTGTGTTATTGAATATTTTTCATATACCACATATATGTTGTAATTGAAGGAAATGCTTTAGAGCTGATACTCATTCAATCTAATCTGGCTTAGACTGCCTAAATTAGTAATAATTGGTAATCATGACAATAGACAAAGAAAGTATGGGCTAAATTGATTATACAATACATGCATGGTCATTAGTATATGAAAAAGAATGCATCTCGGCTTCGCCTCAAGGCATTCTTTTTCATATACTATGACCAGGTATTGAATAACCTATACTAACTACTGCTAATCTTTCTTTCTATATTTATTCTGTCGTCTTAGTCTAGAATTGCCATAGCTTTTTTCTCACATTTCTTGTTCTAAAGATAGCTTTTTTCTCACATTTCTTGTTCTAAAGTATACCGAGTTTGATTAATACTGCTAAGCTGCATTGTTGTGAGTGCTATTACCTGTCAATTGTTAATCTTTGTATGTTTTTGCTTTCAAATGCTATGCAACTGTACTATTCCTTTTTTCTGTTCTTTGACCAGTCGAACAAACCTTTTTAACACATTGTCTAATTGTTTGATAATATTTGCAGCCTTTTGTTTGTCCAATGATGTTAACCTATAGAGTCTAATATTTATAATGATTGTGACCTTTTGTTGCCACACTGTCATTCTCTGAATGTGTTGAGGTCTATCAACATCTACCAGCACCCTTTCATCAATGTAATGTATGTTCAAGGCCAGCTCAATGGGAGAGGTGGTAAGAGCACTTATATCAATGTTGTGTTCCTTTGAGTGACTCCATCTTCTGTCAGCACTTAACATGGTCGCCAGAATATAATTGTCAGAACTAATGAAATTCGTGTTTATGAAAATAATCTTCATTAGTTAATCTTATTTACTTTTTCTTTCTTCAAATTATTGTAGTATAATGGTCAAACCAAAGACTATAAAATTGTTTTTTGTTGCTTCTACGCTAAGCACACAACATTAAGAAGAGAGAGCAAAGACCGGTTGGCTCGGAATCAGGATAATATATCAGAGTAGGTCGATATGTCTATCCGCGGACTGTTGTTTCAGTGAGCTAGCACTATAAGAAACAATCCAACTAAGCGTGTTGGTCTAGTACAAAGCGGACCTCATCATCATCTCATTGAAAATTAACTTCTTCTCGCCATGATATACATGTAGCTGAAAAATTGCAGAGTTTTAGTTAAGCAACAATCACTTCTCACTCACTCAAGCTATTGTTGTTTTATTTATGTTCTGTCCATATATAAAGCAAACAGCACAATCACAAACTACATTCCTAAACCAGGGTGGACAACGTACGTCATACATCCGGGTATTTTTTTATACTGGATCCAGCATCAAAAGAAAATATTGTCGGAATGATTAGACAAATGACAACAGCTTTTTGAATATTATCGATGTAAATAGTACCATACAAGTCCGTAGGGTACTTTGGTCTGGCTTTTATCATACAGGTTCGTTGTTAAAATAGTATGAAAATAAGTTTTATTTTGTCAGAAGGTTGAAACATTTCCGCCATTATAAAGTTTTCTATAAAGAAAAAAAACACCCGGATGTATGACGTACGTTGTCCACCTTGTAAACGAAAACAATAAAGAAAATACGAAAGTATATGAACTCGCATAAAAACCGGAAGTTAGATTATATGCATCTACCGTCCCATATATAGCATTTTTGTCGTTATTTTGTTGTGTTTTCATATCAAGCGATGCTCGTGTCGTTTAAAAGTAGAACGATGGGTGTCACTAATAGAGCAGGAATTACTTACCCTTTCAGAGCACCTTAGTTTTCACTCTCTGGTTTTAGTGGGGGTTCGTGTTGCTCAATCTTCGGTTTTCGGTGTATTGTATTATCGTCCATTGTTTTGTCACCCCACCCCCCCCCCCCCCCCCTTTCCTTTGGCCATTGTATTACCTTCTATTTACAGCTTCTGATAACCCCTTCAATTTTTCTCGTTCACGACCACGAACCGTTTATAATCATCCCTCAATTCCAAACCCTTACAATGTCAGTATAATATCAGTGGTTGGGATAAATGAGTTTATAAACCTATTTTTTAAAGTCATAAAAGAGAGAGGATACAAAATAGCCACCTGGAATTGAAAAGTTGCACAACATAGCCGCCAACATGTTTAATATCCGATGACAGAAGATGCGTCTGTTAGGTTTCTGGTCATATCCTTTATTTACAATTATAGTCGCGATAGGAAGAATATGTATGCTTTATTTTTCCAATGAAAATACGATATTTGAAAATTAAAATGAACGAAAAGGTCGTTCATAATTGTTAAATCGGAAGAAAGTCGAGCAAGGCGACCTGCAATTTCAGTATAAACTGGTTGAAACACTCCGCAAACACAAAAATAGAGAATGCGAACAGCAATAACGTCTCACAGCAATTGATATAGGCAAAAATAGACAAAGACGAGCACTATATACAGTTTGGACTTTTGGGAGTGGCACCCATCGAACAAAAAACTGAAAAAGTAACTAGATGTGATAACAAATAAATGTTTTTGAATGCAAATAGATCTACTGTATTCTAAATTTGACGTAGGTCACATAAACAAATATTGATTTTGGGATATCTTTTATTTTATTTAATTTCTTTATTTTTTTTATCTTTTTTTTTGTGGTTCTGTTTTTTTATTTTTGTTTTTGTTTTTTTTATTTTTGGTAAAAGGGGGGGGGGGGGTAAAATAATACATTTTGTCATTAACGGCCTGTATTATCTGCTTTTTAGCCCTGTAATCAGAAATATATGTATACTAATATCTCTCGGGTGACTGTACTATATGTATGTATCAACTTAAGCTGCGCCCAACAACATTTAACTGACCATTATCTCAGATATTACAACAAACCGTGGGAGTCTATAGATATGTAACTGGTATATTTTCATACCTTCCAACTAAAATTAAATCAGAGATATAAAACTATATGGCGGGACGGTGCCATCGAGTCGTTTCACAACAATACGGGGGCTGAGATTTTCTGACGTTAGCCAAGTTCTCGCGATAATCAGTGTCCACGTTAAGTGGTCTAGATGCGATTTTGACGCCCTATTAACGGTACATCTTTTCAAATAAGCTGTAGACCCTTTATTAAATCATAGCCTATTGACGAATGTCAGAGTGTTTGCTTATGTGATACAATATATTCAAACAGTAAATAAAGACTGCTTAAATTTATTGCTCAAGTATAATTTTCGTATGAGCAATAATTGAAAATTACACCGTTTACACAGTATAAACCGTTTATCCCTTTTATTGTTGTGTATCTAATAGATAAAGGTAAAACCTGGATACTTTGTCAACAAGTTGAATACACAATTTATAGCATAATGAGAAATTCCTTATACTTTCTTTTGACTCTTGTAGAATTTGATTAAAAAATTTGTATTAATGCCTTTTGTTAGATCGTCATGGGTTATATGAAATGCCTGCTTTCTATTGTCGCTGGAGATCCAATTATCAGAGACTAAGGTTGTTATCCCATTTACAGATTTAACCCCGCACTATTCTTGTGCCTGTCCCTATTACTTGAGGTGACAGGTGAAAGGTATTTGTTCTTTTAGATATTGGTGGACCATCATGTTTCAACTTATTTTTTCATAATTTCTGACGAAATAGGCCTAATACGGTATAACGTTGCAATGAAATGAGAGGGAACATTTTAAGATGGATTTTATTTTAAGAAAACAAGAAAAAAAAATGTAAAAAAGAAATATCGATTTTATCATTCTCTTGGAGTCAGTGTACTATAGTATATCATTAACAAAATGATTAAAAGTATTTTAGATAATATTTATATTTTAAATAGCTTAATTATGTAATAAAAACTGCTTGACTGTGATTGTTTAACTTATTGAACATATTTTATAATTTGAAATATAGACTGATCTAATTGCTAAATATATATATTAGCAACATTATATAAATTATTTAATTTTTGTTGAATAAAATGCAAGTGCATTAAAATATGTCATGTTTGCAAATATTTTTCATAACTTTCATGTTTTACATATTTTAACCCCAAGAAAAAAACATGTTCAAATTTTAATGGCCCATTATTTGCACTAAGTCCTATCCTAAAACAACTATATACACACCTATATAAGTAATTATCATTTATTATTTTTTACTGTTAATTTCTTTTAAGTAAATGAATTTGACATTTGTATAACATTAATAGAACAATTTTTAGGTGTCACATTTATGAAGACAGAAAAATGACAATTTCTGTCAAAAATGTAGTCAAATACATATCGACTGGTAAAAAATATATCATCTTTCTCGTGAGTTTATGGGGCTAAAATAGCCATAAACATTTGAAAATAACGTTACAGCGTCGTTTTGGCATAATGGTATTCTTAGCTAATTATTCAACGCATCAAGTTGTCAAGTTTTTGACGGCGGAGTAATCTGACGGGGATGTCATTTTACACAGACCTTAAGTCTCTTTTTTTCTGTAAATTAGATCATATTTATTGGTTTGCCCTCAACTAAAAAAAATGACATCTTAAATCTTTTAGGTGCCTTTCTCATCATTTGCTGTTTCTTTGCATAATGATGTCTCCCCTACTTAAGAATATGTAATTATTACGTCTACGACGTGTATGTTAAAATTTAATTAATTAATTTAATTAATCCATCTTTTAATCATATTATGTAAAAATTATTTGAAATTAAACATATTTATTAGACTTAATTATTCAAATGATCAATTAGTTATTTTTGATGAAAAACAGAAAGCGTATACTATATAATTAGATTTCTTAAAGTTGTATAAATTATGAAAAATAAATTTGAAAATATTAAAACACAGACTGTTTATTATCCAATTATACTTTTTAAACGTGTATTAATTGAAAGAAAATATTTAAAAATAAGAATATGTAGATATGCTCCCCCCCCCCCCCCCCCTTCTTCCCTCAATCAAAAGAATTTTTTTTTAAATATCGAAACAGAGACTGTCTATTGTACAATTAAACTTTTTAAAAGCTGTATAAATTGAAAGAAAATATTAAAATAAGAAATTGTGGAGATTACCCCCTCCCCCAATAGCAAAATTATTATAACAGAAACTGTATATTGTACAACTAGATTTCTTAAACCTCTTTAAATTGAAAGAAAATATTTTAGAAAGTAAGAAAGTGTGGATATGAGCCCCTCCCCCAACTTTTTTTTTGATAAAATGAAAAAATTAGTAAAATAATTTTGTTCTATAAAATATCAATATAAAGTTTGACACTTTTATTCTTCTACTTGGAGCCCTAGGGGTCCCAGTTATCTTAATTTTATAATCTACTTCTATCAAATATCATTTATTTCTTGATTATATCTTGTAATTTCCTACGATATTTCTGCGCTTTAATTCGTCATATTGTCTGCCTTTTCTTCATTTAATGGATTTGAACTTAACTGAAGATGATACATAATCATTGAATTCAATGAAACGGAAAAAGACGGTTTATTAATATGAATAATTTTCAATCTTAACTAGTTAATTATTTTTTTAATATAAATATTGGCTAAATTATTGCAAGTTTTTAATGTGTGTTTTTTTAAAGGCAATATTAGAAACATATAAGGCAAAAACCATTCTCTGCAACAAAATGTTGGATAATATTATTTCTTTTATTTTCGTGTGTTTGTGAGTTTGTCAGGGCCTTGCGACAGGTCCGTGGTTTTTTACGGGTACTCCGGTTCTTCCACCAATAAAACTGACCGCCACGATATAACTGAAATATTGTTGAAAGTGGCGTTAAACACCACATCCCTCCCCTACGTGTATTTGTTTGATTTTTTGTTGTTTTTTGGGGGGGAGGGTGGATGGAGGAGAGAAAAAATGACGGTATATTGGTATTATTTTGATAAACGAATTATAGAAAATGCACCAAAAAGTAAATAATATATTATAATATAATTCTTCATGAATAATTTCAACCTCTCTTTGAACATAGATTGGCGTTTATCCATTTTCACCATTTGTGAATAAATCATGATAATTCTTTGATGGTCTCTCAGAAATTTAGACCATAGCCTCCTTCTCTTGCATGCCGGCAGGTGGATGTAGATTGTGTGGTTCAGTTTCGCAGACTAGGCTTTACATAACAGTATACGATGAGAGGCTTTCACCTCCCAATTTTTGTTTGTTTGTTTGTTTAAAAATGAGACAGGATTTCCATTGTTGGACACATTTTTTTGGTATCGAAACATTTATTTTGAACATAGGTATGACAATGAAATAAGGATGGTCCTTTTTAAAACTCTAATTAGCGGAACGTGGGTTATTAAATTGAACTGCAATTCTTCTGAACAGAACTGAAGGAGCGGAATAGAAAATATCAAAATTGACCGTCTTTCCATTTGTTAGCTAGCCTGCGTTAGCCGTATGAAATGAACATGGTTTGTGATATTTGATTGTGATTGAACGAAAACGGGAAAAATGGTAACGAATTGCGGAACTTTGGAAACAAATAACCAAATTTTTTGGAATAGTTAAATAGTTTTTTTTTTATCGAAATACTATGCATGCGTGTTCCTACCGCAAAGATAAAATTGAAATATTATTGAAAGTGGCGGTAAACACCATCAATCAATCAAACAGACGGATACATTATCCTGATTCCGAGACAACCCGTCTTGCCTCTTACTGCTTAATTACCATGTGCTTAGCGGAGAACAAGCAAATACCAATTTTATAGTGGTTGCTTTTACCGAACCATGGATCGATCCCACGATTTACTGAAATCGAGAGGGTTAATTTAAACAATATTTATTTAGAGTATAATCAGAATATACAGTACATCAAACATAGTAAATACAGACAGGATTCAGAAACAAGCAATTATTGCTTTTATAGATCTGTCTCCTAAAATAAACATACATAGCATAATCATGACTATTATAGCATGCTCTTTATAAAATATATCTATAACTATTAATATATTTATATAATAATATTGCTGGTACATTGTAATTTATAATAAGACATCCTTCCGAGTCAAGGTCACTGAGTCCACACAACGCGACATGAACGTATCGCGCTATGTGGACACAGGAACCCTGGCCAGGGAAGATAATAATTTGATAGAGTAGAATAAAATTATGTGAAATACTAATAATGTATACTAAGGAGGGAAAAGTGATAACCTATGATTAATCGTGACGGTTAATATAGACCTAGTTGTTTAGTGTTTCTTTTTTTTTTATACCAAAATAAAAGAAAATACGATTCACGTGAACGGAGTGGGATGTGTTATGAATTCCGATATTATTGATCGGCACTAGACTCAAAAATATTCCTCTCTGTTAATATATGAATCTTCATATAATTGCATACTACAGTAAAGTTTGTGGAGCAACAAGTGCCATCCTTTCGGGAGCACCTGAGTTCACCCCGGGTTTTTAGTGGGGTTCGTGGTGTTCGATCCTTTAGTTTTCTGTGTAGTGTTATGTAGATCATTGTTTGTACGTTTTCTTTGGGCCATTGCATTGTCTGCCCTTCTTCGATTTACGGTTTCTGATTACACCTTTGGTATCTTCAAACTTTTCTTAAAACAGAGACGCTGAATTGAAATAGTTTCTGTCATTGTACGGTAGCTTTACATTATCATTTCATACGAGTGACATTTAATTTTCAAAAAAGAAATTTATTATAGAACATTTCTGCATCGCAATTTCACAACACATTGCTTTATCTGTACGCTTGAATTCTGACAAAATAATATTCGTTCGCAAAAATAACGTAAAAACAGTCATACAACCCACTTAGCAATCCTCTTATCATATGCATGTACATGTATAGTACAACTGTTCTTATTTGGCACCGCAAAGTGACAGAATATGTAATTTCAGTGACGTTATAACATCGATGTTTACGTTAAAAACACATTTTTCTACTTATAGATCGCCCCATTCATACTAATTTCGTATATCTTACATCATTCACCAGTTGTACAGGAACCAGTTATAGATTATCACTTGTGCAAATAAAAGTAGAAAAGACGTTGATACTGTTTGATACAAATTTTGATAGCGAGATAAGATCGGTATGACCGTCGATTATGCCTATACTCTCAATCTGGTCCGTCTCTGATCAATGCGATATAATGACAAGAGACGGCGATCGGTAATTAGCGGAACCAGCATGTCTTCTGTTGCATAGAGCCAAAACTAAGTGATTCACAACTCGTCAGCTTCAACAAGAAAAATGTCAGAAGTAATACGACTAGTGGTAATTTGGACAATTTCATTGTACATTTATGTCGCCAGACTCCCGTGTAGAAGAAAGTAAACGTCAATAGTTGGATTATAACAATCACATGATCTGGTTAATTTCAATGTTGATATCAGAGCGGGAAACCTTACCCTAAATTACCTCCCTTGTCAAAACAAAGACGTAACGCGATGCATCTGATGATTATTAATGATCCTATTCCATGTGCATCATTATCTTGTTGTGATGATAGAGAACCCCAAATTATCCTCGTGCAATAAATGAGCAAATGTACACATTTCTTGTGGCAACTGACAAACATCATTTTAGAAGTGGTTGTTATCATGTCTGCATCTTTAGTTTTTTTTCTGGATAAGATGGTTTCCGTCGATATAAGTTCACACGAAAATGTTTAGATTTGAAATGCAAGACATAATGCATCTGACGGGTTAAATACTATTTAGAATACCAAAAGATCTTTGGCTCCCTAATGTCACCTGTTTTCATGTACCGCGTGGCCCACGATATCCTATTCGTATGGTCTTGCAGGTTGTTATTTGTTACAGGTAGGGTGTTTGGCTGATTGTTATTTTATTTCGAAACGAATCCCAAAATATTTTTCACACAATTCTAAACAAAATGAGTCTTTTTTCATGAATTTATTAACACCTGTGCAATATAATGAATCCAACCCCGAGCCCCACCCACCCCCAAAAAAACTAAGCTAAGCAACAATAAAAAACAAACAAAAAACGAACAAAAAAATTTACAAAGCAAAACAAAACCAGTATGTATGGTAAAACGTTTCGTTGATATTTTTCAATTATCAACAAAATTAGGTAAACTCTTCTATTCTTGCCAACATTTTTCTTGCATTGTCATTTCAATAATTTTGATTCGTCCGAAACATAAAAAAAAAAACAATTTCAAATTTTTAACAAGGACAACAAGTACATCGATGTTCTCAACGCATGTCTAAAGTTCACAAAAATAAATTTCATCTTCAATTTTGCATGTTCTGTACTGAATAAACTACATGACTTGTGTACATGGGAATCTTTATGATCTTTAAAACAGCTTTTAGATGAAATTGTGAAAAATTATTCTCGTACTGTGGATGACAATTCATGTTTTCTTTTCATGTCAGAAATAAAAACACATATTACGAGAATTATTATGAGGAAATATCCGTGAAATTATAATCAAAGTTTATAAAATGACAGTAGACATGAATCAACGCGTGTTATTAAGCAAAACCTGTCACGGATCAAAGCAAAGAAGTGTGACTTTGTAGAAAAAGTACACGAAAAAGCAATATGCAAAACACTTGTTATCATGTAAGTTTCAACAGACAGAAAGAAACAATCTGATACGTTACAAGGGATATAACAAATTACCACAATGTGACAACAAACGAACATAGACAAAAATAATACACAAAAGATCGGCTTAATGGTTGTAAGAACAAGAATGACCTGCAACTGACCGCACAATGTCTTTTGGACAGGTCAAAGGTTAGTCTGCACATTATATCGTCTCTCACTTAAACAAGAACTTCAAAGGTGTCGGGGTTCTGTTATCTTTCAACAAATATAATAATGAAATACGTGATATTAAGGACAGAAAAGTGTAAATTGGTTTGATTGGTTTATTAAAAGTAAAATTCAGTTACATGAAAACAAAAATAACACGACATTTTGTATATGTAGACGTGAATAACAAGACGTTAATTAATGGAAACAACATTACAAGTCTCGTATTTTGAAGGTACTGGAAACCACAGGCACTTGAAGTCCGGACCCCCCTTTTTACTCCTTTGGTCCCTCCCGCGATTATGGTATGGATCTTTGTCTGGAAGTATATCTTTGAACCATTTATCCATATGTTACAACATTTCATGTTACAACTCTCTCGTTCTAATAACTTTAGTTTTTAGGTCCAGCTGCCGTATTACTTATATATACATAAAGGTATGAAACAATCGTCAAAATACAAAGAGGGAATCCTCGCTTCGGCTCGATATTTTACAATAACGCGCCAGTTTTAAAAAGGACCTTCGCTTGTCCTCGTCTCAAAAATGATTTCCCTTCATTCCTATCTAGTTTATACGTACGAACAACAAATATTTATTGACGAAATTCAAGTTTATTCTCGACGACACATCCAACTTTCCTCCACTCGTGCCCATTCAGGAGGTCAGCCGAACATATTTTGTTTCGCGCTATTTCATTGGTCGGAAAGATTTTCGGAACTTTTTTAGCTTGTTCTTCGCTATGCATGGCCAATCCATTTCGTATCGAGAGGCCTATTAAGCGGGAGTTTTAAATAAGAATAAAAGAATACAAGTTTCAACAAAAATACTGTTATTTTGGCAAAACTTTCAAAGAACAAGCACGAGAAGTACACGGCAAATCTAGGACTCTGTTGATGACAATTTTTTTTCTTCTTTTTTTTTTGGAAAAGGGGGGGTGGGGAGAATAGATGATGTTGTTAGGTATAGATTGGTTTGTTGTTGAAGATTCAAGCAGAAAAGCGAAGCTGGTTGTTTCCTTGTATGTTGTTGGATTTTGTTTTATGTACAATATACATGATGTACATTTACCCATATCCATTCTTTTTTTCAGGTAAATAACATAATTAGAACTTTTCATGAGTACTAGTATCACAACAAAGTTTAATTTTTAATTCTTTCTGTAGCTGAAAGAAATATTATAAAAATTCTGGTTTGAACAATACACACCTAAAATTGTGGATGTAAAAAAAAAAGGGGGGGGGGTAATTACTCACAAAAATGTTTTTGTACCTAGACACGTATTATTTTTGGGTCTAATGTACTCTTTTGGGGGGGGGGGGGGGGGGGGGGGACAAAATTTGTGTTGTATTTTTTTATTGGTTTATTGAAACATGAAGTACTAAAAATGCACACCTTCATGTTTTACTTATTTTAACTGTTTAAATCAAAACTGGGCATCAGAAATTGCATTAAGAGGGTTTTTTTTCTTATTTTTTTCTTATTGTTATTTTTTTGGGGGGGGGGGGTCATTAATTATTTGTGATGAGCCTAGGTACAAAAATGTTGATCCCCCCCCCCCCCCCCGCCCCCATGTAAATTAAAGAATATTTTGTTCTTTCCTATGTTTTTTTGCAAAGGCCATTACAGTTGGAATTTTACACGTATCTCCCTAAACAGAAAAGAAATACAAAGAGTAGTTCTAATCCCTTTAATGCCTAAAATTTCTTTTGAGGCATATTTACATATACCTGTTTCTAAGGCAGAAGAGGGGAATTATGAAAGCTACAATTTACAAGGGGTTTACTTATGTACACTGTCTTTTTGTTGTTGCTGGGATAGGGGTTGAGGAGCGTTAACTCATTTTAATTTTTTGACAAGCCTAAAAAGGAGATTTTTTTGCTTTATGATAACTAGTGTCCCTTTCTCTCTGATCTTTTCAGTGATCAAATGGTCATCCGTCAAAATTTATGTTTGAAGTGCACTTTTCCATTTCATACAATATTCTTACCATGTCACTAGGTTCGTCATTTTTTTTTCTGGTCCCTATATAACACATTGGCCGAAAAGGTTTACTTTCCACTTTTATTCTTATTTAAAACTCCCGCTTAATAGGCCTCTCGATACGAAATGGATTGGCCATGCATAGCGAAGAACAAGCTAAAAAAGTTCCGAAAATCTTTCCGACCAATGAAATAGCGCGAAACAAAATATGTTCTGCTGACCTCCTGAATGGGCACGAGTGGAGGAAAGTTGGATGTGTCGTCGAGAATAAACTTGAATTTCGTCAATAAATATTTGTTGTTCGTACGTATAAACTAGATAGGAATGAAGGGAAATCATTTTTGAGACGAGGACAAGCGAAGGTCCTTTTTAAAACTGGCGCGTTATTGTAAAATATCGAGTCGAAGCGAGGATTCCCTCTTCGTATTTTGACGATTGTTTCATACCTTTATGTATATATAAGTAATACGGCAGCTGGACCTAAAAACTAAAGTTATTAGAACGAGAGAGTTGTAACATGAAATGTTGTAACATATGGATAAATGGTTCAAAGATATACTTCCAGACAAAGATCCATACCATAATCGTGGGAGGGACCAAAGGAGGAAAAAGGGGGGTCCGGACTTCAAGTGCCTGTGCTGGAAACTGTTACGCCTTGCTTTTTATCAGGGGGGGGGGGGGAGGATGGAAAAATTGAGGTAAGATGAGGTTTAAATATTGGTATTTAACTCCAATCTGACCAATATTGCAGCCTTAGCATTATTTGACTGGTCAACAATAACACAATTTGACCGATTGACAGGTGTTTTTTGCCGACCTTAATTAAAAAAGTTTGAAGATATATACCAAAGAGATGATCAGAAACCACAAAGCGAAGAAGGACAAACAGGATAATGTCAAAAAGAAAAAGCTCAAAAGGTCACAAAATGATCGACAACGCAATGGTAAGAAAACTAAAGATTGGGAAACAGGAACCACACTAAAAACCTGCGATGAACCCAGGTATTCCGGAAGAGAAAGCAATTCCTGTTCCACTCGAGGAACCCGTTGTGATATTGTCAAACGACACGAACATCGCCAGACATGGACAGCGTGTTGAACATCAGTATACGTAGATAAATAAAAATAACATATAAGACAAAAACCTCCTACAAAACAACTGGGACGAACCCATCATCGTGTTAATGTGGTCCCCGAATCGAAGATATGTTATTGGACAAAATGATGGTTTGGTTGGTTTATGGTGCTTAACGCCACTTTCAACAATATTTCAGTTATATCGTGGTGGTCAATTTTATTGGTGGAGGGAACCGGAGGAACTAGAGAAAACCACTGACCTGTCGCAAGTCACTGACAAACTTTATCACATAATGTTGTATCAAGTACACCTCGCCACCCGATTCGAACTCATAAGGTATAAGTAGTTGTAAATCCAACGATGGACAAAATGAATATCATGAACCCCACAAAAACCAGTGCCGATCCCAGGTGGTCCATGATTTCCCAAGGTAGCTTTTCGATAAATAAATATGTATACAGCTATAATAATAATATGTTTCCCTTGAACTTATTATCTGTAATGCTTTGTTTACAAACAATGCAAATGAGCACGTCTATGAAACTGGATAACATTTGAAACATTTGAAACTACAAATGATATAATTGATAGAAGAAATTGTTGAAGAATACATAAATGTGATAAACAAGCATCTTATTTAAGAATTGAATGCATTTTTTTGTAGTTTTATTGGCGTGTAAAAGTGCGGACCGAAGCACATTTTGTATGAAGCGCTAGTGTGCTTCATACAAAAAATGTGCCTCGGTCCACGCTTTTACACGCCTATAAAACTACAAAAAATGCATTCAATTCTTATAATTACATTTAAATCACACCAAAATTTAATATAGTTGAATTTTTCGTTGTGAATTTTATTTGTGTTAGATTATTTGCTGTTGGAAATTACTACGCCATTGATTGTTTACATCTGACGTCGTCATGGAGGCACGTGCAAGTTCGGGTTTGAGTTTTACTGGGATGTAAAACATCTCTTTTATAATCATGTGACCACTTCATAACCAATCATATTGTAACATTTCAATGAAAAACGGAAGTAATGTAATTATTACAAAATATAAATATAATAAGAAAATAATCCGAATAAAAAAAAAAAAAACGTTTTGTGACCAGCCATGTTAAGAAAAATACCACGCCACTGCAGTCTAGGTGACATTTCACGCTCATTAATGAAGATTCTACTGTGACTGTGAAATGTAGAACAGCAATAAAGGTGCTGTTCCTTTATTTTGATCTGTGTCTAAGTGTAAAATTGGATAAGTAGTCTCTTATGTTCATTTACATCTATATCATCTCTTACTAATTCATAGTCATACAAGAACGACAACTCTGTAACTGTCATCGTCAATTTCCTACAGTGTGTCTAGTAATACCTCCTCCTTCGACTTGATAGGGATTATATAATGTCTCTGAAATCTGCTTGATAGTAAATATTTTCACGTTCGGGTTTAACATTTGACAAACTATAGTGAACTATCTCCCGTGGAGAAATATTATAATGGCGACAGAATAAGTAAATAATACATCGATTTATACGAAAATCAATCAGTTATAGATCAAAGGTCATTTATAATATTATTTAGGAATTTTAGTTTAGCTATTGACAACATTAGGAATGTTGTTACATCATTTGGATTAGGGTTAGAGTTTCAACAATATTTCAGTTATATCGTGGCGGTCAATTTTATTGGTGGAGAAAACCGGAGTACCCGGAGAAAACCACTGACCTGTCGCAAGTCACTGACAAACTTTATCACATATTGTTGTATCGAGTACACCTCGCCATGAACGGGGTTCGAACTCACAACTTTAGTGGTGATAGGCACTGATTGCATATGTAGTTGTAAATCTAACTACCATATGACCACGCCCACGACGTTCCCCAGGAAAAAGCAGTATAAGTATTGGATAGGGATGCAAAAGTGTACTTTGTCAACAGGCCTACAATGATATTGTTGTAGCAAACTATCGCTCATTATGAGCTACTGCAAGTTGGATTTTAAGGGCCCGGGTGGCTCAATGAGTTAGGTAGTTGGATTACCTAACAACTCATACAAGCCTATTACCAATACGGAGTGGGTTCGCGCCCGGCTTTGTATATTACAAAAAGGGTGCACTCGACTCACAGCCGCAAGTGATAAGGTTTACCAGTTGCTTGTCCATGGTCGATGATTCTCTCCGGGTACTCCACTACAAATGGTCGCCATGATATAGCTGAAATATTGCTGAAGGTGGCGTTAAACACAGTAAATCAAATCAAATCAAATAAGTTGGATTTTACTTTCAATGATCGCGTCATTGTCGAGAAAGTATCATAGCCAGAAGAAAATGTCATAGGCAGAAGAGTGACCCTAAGGCAGACGAAGGTGGACAAAGATGAAGAGAGTTCCCAGGACAGAAGGGGAGAAGAGATTGTATGAGACTGAAGAGGGTCTCTAGAGCAGAATAAAATGCACATGTCAGAAGAGAGTTTCAATCAAGAAGAGAGTCCCCGGGGTAGTAGAGAGTGCAAAAGGAAAATGAAAGTCACCAACGGCAGAAGAGGGTATCCAAAGCAGAAGAGTGTCGCCAAGGCAGAAAAATGTGTCAGTCAAGTGTACATAAAAGAAGACGATGTCCAAGTCATGACATTTTCATGTAGGGATATATAAAATAAACAACACTATGCAAGCATATTGATAAAAAAAAGTCCTAGAGAAACGTTTGTAATGTACTTTGTAAATTAACGTCTCATAATATTGATCTATTGATTAATATTCCATACATAGTATGTACTTTTACACAGCTTGCAATGTGCTGACAGGTATGCTGTACAACAGTTAAATCCTGTTTTCCCAAGTATATATGACTAATAAACAGCTTAGTTTTCTGCACGTTAATAACACCTATTTTAATGGACAATATACGTTTTTAAAACGTGATGATCATGTGAAACAATGATAAATATCGTTTGGTAGATACCAACAAATGTATCGAATAGATGATTGACAGGGAATCAATATCACAAGACAAAACGCCACACCAGTAATGTTTTCTTCTGTTCATCTGGCACCATATAGGATATGGTGTACAGTTTGTTTCAAACAAATTCTTAATCTTGTCAAATAATAAAACCCCTGATCAAATGTTGTTTTAATCCTTTGAAATATACCAATGTCCTTTCACCATGATCTTTGAACCGTATTTGTAACTTCCGAATATAGAGGCCTCCCAAACTGTCAGATGATAATGATTTTCTTGATTTTGATTGGTTGTTGATTTTTTTTTATTAATCTTCCCCTAAAGAGACTGGCGTCTAAACTGTTAAAATGTACATACTCTACAAAATCCCCAGATCCTTCACAGGGTTTGTTGTCACAGAAACAGACTTACGTAAAGCATTCTAGTGAAAGGAAGTTGTAACAGTTTGGCAGACGAGACTGTTTTAAGTTTTTCACGTGAGACATGTCGTCTGTCTTTTGTGTACTTTTGGCATATTTTGAATCTATATATCATAAAGATGTATCACTTTAAAGATTTATAATAGTTTTTAATATAAGATACTGCTAAAACTTCAAAAAAATTGACACAAAGAACAAATAGTTTGTATAATTGGTGAAAAATGTCATAATCAAACGTGTAGACCTTTCTTTGTACACATTTTTTTCATTTTCACAGCTTACCATGTTTCATAGTTTTTCAAATATTGTTACACCCTTCTCAGAAGATGTCCAAAATATACAATATACAGCATGCATTTTTATTTCACTATAGTTTCCCAGTTGTAAAGCCCCTAAAAATTATAACTGGATAGATATATTGAAATAATATTTTCCTGGACAAATCTTAAAGTGCAATCATATACAATATTTCCCCTCCCATACTAAGAGGCGTCAATTCACATAGTAATATTGGACAGACATTTTATTTGAAAATGCAGTCTTCTAGCTTAGCTTTCAATTATAAAAATTTGGTTAGATTTACCCTATTGCTAGTGCAAGACAATATCAAATGACTGGACACCAGATAGTTCCACATACTTGTTTTATTTCCGAAAACACACTACATAACATGTACATACCCATGTTGGTCAACTTATATAAGATGCCAGATACAACTACATGTGCAGTACATCTACATTTCATTAAACAAAAAGCTGCAAATTAGAACAACAATACAAGCGCTGTTCCTTTACTTTAATTTGCGTTCGAGAGTAACTGTGGGTAGTCTCACATGTTCATGTACATTCATATCAAATCTTACTATAAGATAGTCATAAACGATTCTTTTCCCGAAAACTTGACATCCAACGTATTGATGAACCCTCATCTCACTTCTGTGCTTTATATGCTCATTTGCGCTGCAGTGGTAATGCCTTTTTCATCATGGTAACATCCGAAGTTTATTGTTTTCTCCAGAAATAGAATTGGGTATGGTATTTTTGAAATCAAAGGGCACTTATGCGTGATTTTATGAATTCAAACGGTAACATAATGAACATCTGGGAGCATTATTTTGGTAATTGTCAGATAGTATCAATGCTTAAACTACAAAAGCATGTAGTTATATTGATTCCAATACTGATATTTTACTACTTTGATAACAACAGAGCTACAAATTGTACAAGGACATAAGTAATTCCATTATTAAGGCAGCATGGTGCTGGAACTCTAAAGTGTAGTACTACATTAGAAGTATTTATATACATATATCTTGACACTGATGAACAGATACATTCCGAGGTCTATGATGACGTTTATTTCCCTATAGTAAATCTCCTTTCCTATCTTGAGTAGCAACATTCCTGCCTTCTTATATATGTAGATATATACCACACGATATATCATTCAAAGACTCGCTAAACAGAAGTTATATATACTCTCGCCTGATTAAATATGCTCTATTTAAGGTTTCTTGAAATCTTAATTTAAGTGACCGCGTTAGAAATTCTGGGTCTCCATTGTTAAATGTGTCGCTCCATACCGACTTTTATTGCCTGAACTGAACTGATTTACTGACCTATTTCGCATAAACCTTTGTTCCTTTAACTTTCTTTGAAAATTTGAATTTCACTGGAATAGAAAATTGTTACCCTTCCCGAGTACCTTGTCATAACTATCATGTCATATATAGTAAATTGGGTAGCTATGATATATCTACACATATACCAAATATAAAACAAATTGTAAATGACTTGTAGCAAATATTGTTTCTTTTCGAATGTGTAGAATAATAAAGTACAAGAAAATAATCAACATTACAGATACATTTAAAAACAATATCATGGCGGACACACAATGAATTGTTTGTGTGTTTCGGCAAATTGTCTGCAAAATAATGGCGACCATGTTTCTATGGGAACGCATCAGTAAGTAATTGGTTAACCTTCCCACGTAAGGTAAAAGCCGAGCGTGAGTTGAGATGAGCTCGGAGTGATTATATATGTTATCCTTGATAGAGGGTGAATGTTAACAAAAAAGTTACTGAACCAATGCCAATGGTTTTTAGTAGTTAGGTTGAAGTAATCGATTCGAAAGTTTTACGATCGCCATCTGTCGGGTATGCCCCGTATAACATAATCAAAAACCCTTCCCTTACACATTTGTGACTTATACCCGGATTGTTCACAAGAGGTACATGATCAGTGCAAATGGTTGAGCAGGACTTGCTTACCCTTCCGGAACCAACGAGCTCACCCCCGTATTAGTGGAATTCATGTACTCAGTCTTTAGTCTTTCCTTTAAAAATTTTGTGACCACTGTGCCTGTTGTCCTTTTCATTTGAGTCATTGTACTTTGTATGTCATTTTTGTATTACGAGTTGTGACTATCCCTTTCTTATTTTCAAGCTTTTCGTATCATACATGTACATAATGAAAGAATGACTATTATTGACGATTAGTCGCTTTAAGCAGTGAACTACCTTAATCAAAATGAAACCAAGAAAAAATATGCCAGATGTTCTGTAAGGTTGAAAAATGAATGTCATATAATATGGAAAATTATTTGTGGTTTTAGGGTTGATCTCCCCCATTTTGATTTATTTTGTGTTTGGTTTTGATCTTGTCTTGTTTGTCGATGAGACATGATAATTCTTTAATCATTTTTTAATTTATGAATGCACATATTTTATACAAATTCATATTTCTTCTGCTCATTTCTTGTTATTTTTTTCCGAGATTTAATTGATGTTCCATAATAAATCTACGTTGAAATTAAATTTATTAAACATGTACCTAAAATATCTTAGCCCTACAAGCATTTTTTTTCTGTCGCCAAAGACATGATATTTTTATTTGTGCACTATAGCAAGTCCAACCGTAATCTCTTATGATAGTGTGAAACCATAAATTTCAATCGTTGTAAAAATAAAATAATAAAACCTCACGCGGAGGAATCGCTAAAAATAGATATAATGGTATCGGGTGTGAATGTACCAGCTGATCGGCGCCGACAGGAGCAGACGTCAAAAAACCCGGATTAAAACTTCATGATCGGTCTGTTGAGATTGACAGGCGATTTGATAAAAGTTAAAGGGAAATTGTTAATTCATCTCCGTTTGATTGGAATGATTAACGAAACCGTCAGTTAGTAAAATGGTAACAACCGACGAATGTTTAAACAAGAGCTCTGGTTATTGCTTAAATAAAATGATCTTGATATATTTTCTCATTTCTGTAATTTCTCACAGATAAGACTTTTAAATTGAATTTTATATCAACATTGATTGTCAAGTAAACTGAAAAATTACGGAAACGCAACGGTGTTTTCCCAAATAAAAATAACATCGGTCTTCGTGTCAATTGAATATATTGGCAAAGCATGATTGGTGTATTTTTATTAAATGTGGCAAAAAAAAAAAAAGATTTTTTACGAATATTAAAATCCACTTGTGCTATGAAAAGAAAACTTGAACAGTGATGGTAAACAATTCCATCGATATCAATATATTGAACATACAAGACCATGACATATGACGTTGGCAATACTTGGGACAGGCAAAATAACAGTGTATTGGTTTTCGATATATCTTGTGAAGGAAATGTGAACGGAAATTTATGTTTTCTCAAATAAAAATAACATCGGTCTTCGTGAAATTTAAATATATATATATATATATATATATAAATATACATATCAATGGTGTCCCAACACTAGAATTAAGAAACAATTATTCACAAGCCATTCCATAAAGGATGATACTATAAATATTACATTGCACAATATCCATTCTTATGCATATTTAGGCAAGCTATTTAGACAAAGTCGATTTCCATCAAACATAAAAAACAATTGTTTCAAGTAATATCATAATCCAAAACGTAAGGTGTTTCTTTTCGAGATATACTGTGACGAAAATGAGTGCTTACTTGAATGAGTATATGTGGTTCGGAAGACAAACAAGAAAGAGATAAAAATGAAAGGACAATTTTGGTTTTAAAAAAAGCACAACAATTTCTGTTTGTCAACCAATAACACAAATTATATTCCAGGAATATCGCCGTTTCCGAAAAAAAACTTGGGAAACGTGCAATACAGGGGAGTTAGCTGATTGTGTTGGACGAACCTTATACTACCCGTATGTTGATTTTCATCTCGTTTAACAGTAACACAACGGGTGCCAGTGATTGAGCAGGAATTAATTCCCTTCAGGAGCACCTACGTTCACCTCTCATTTTTAGTAGAATTCGTGTTTCTCAATCTTTAGTCTTCTATGTGGTGCTTAGTCAGTCATTGTTCTTTTTCTTTTGGTCATTGTATTGTTTGCCCTTCTTTTTTTTAATGCTTTTGATCAGTCTTTTCTTAATGCCAAACTTTTTTCTAAGGCTCTTCCAGTAATGATTATAGCTGAAATTATGTTCCATTGAAGCTTAGCAACAATTATTTAATGATAGAAACAGTAACAATAACACAATTAGAGACTTCAGAAAACGCACATTAACGGAACAAACCTATAAAAGCATTGATGGGTTACACTAAAGGCTACACAAAAGCAGGACTTGAACTATGTTTTATGGAATGAAAAAAAATCCTACCCTCTACTTGCATTCATGGAAAGCAGTATATGTATTCTCAAAGTCGGTGTTTTTACAAAATGGAGTGTAAAATAACTACAAAATATTGTTGTGTTATTTTGGTTTTATAATTGACATTAACTATGGATCTTTATTCTACTTCTTTATTCAAAAATGCTCCGGAGATATGAAAAAAAAGACGTTAGAATGGTTTATATCTGCATGGAGGAAAGGGCAGAGCATGTCTGAATATTAAATATACTGTCTTGGCACCGGTGTTCGCGCATCCGGTGAGTTCGCGCATACGTATTGTACATGTCAAAATTGCAAAATTATTGGAAAAGTTAAAATGGAGACTACTGGTATGTGAGGATTAACTCTAGTTATATTAAAAGATATCAAATGTTTTCAAATTTGAGCTTATTTTGAAGGAATAGGTATAAACTTCAACTTCGAAAACTTTCAAAATAAAATCTTTCCTTTATTCATTTTAAGAACCATCCAAAGTATGCATGCGCGATATCACCGGACGTTGCAACATTTGTCAAAAATCGAGGGTTGGTTTGTTTACACTTCGTTTTCACGGAAATGTTAAAAATTGTAGCGGAATCCGGATAAAGACCATAAAGATAATACTTCAATGTATTTGAGGAGGATTTAAATTAATTCAATAAAATTTTGGTAAGCTGTGAAATTAACCACTGAACCCTTAGGTGCGCGAACACACCGGACGGCTCTGTAACAGAAATATACGGAGATTAAAACTGACAGTCGTATTCAATAGATGGTTTTGAAATTTTAAAACAGGTATTTAAGTATACATTTTAAAACATTATTTACAGAAAAAAGAATTAAACATAGATGCGTCTCTGGGAAAACTTTCATCCGCACGCTCAAAGGATTGGAAAGCGACAAAATTTTATAGAGTTTTTGGGAAAACGAAATACAAAGGATCTAACGATGATAGCCAAAATCGGCCAAGGTTACACACGTCTGTACTAGTTGTGGTCTACAAATGATCTAGATCACTTGTATTATGTTTCGGAAAACCAGAATAAAACCAATGAACTCTTACATGTAGATACCACGAAACTTGCTTACAATCACGATAATATTGTGGTGAACGAAACACAAGTTAACGCGCTTCTTCCTGTGTCAAGACAAGTATGTTCTTGTACACTAATAATAAAATATATTGCATTGGACTATTTTCATTGTCCACAGACAATTTTTTATTCTTCATTAAATGCAACCGTCATATTGGACATTTTACAGACATTTATACCAAGTAATTATAGGAATATGTTTAAGTAGTTCCATCTAGATAATCCTTATGAACACGAACTTAACCTTTTAAATTATTTCTGCATTTTAATGAAGCAGACAACGAGGTTCAAAAGTCAATTTGGACTTGGCATGTGACGTTTAAAACCAGACACGTTTGTTTTGAGTTGTCACAGTATTGTTGTAAGTGGTCAAATTGACAATCCAGAAACCCTTACTAATTTTACCATGTATGCTTTAAATAATGTATGTTGATTCATGCACCTGATATCATTGGAAACACTTGTCGAGGACCGACGTTCAAAAAACAGTCAAGTCACAAGTGAACAGTATTTCAGCTACATTCATGACG
Organism: Bathymodiolus brooksi; assembly: GCA_963680875.1. Classification (NCBI taxonomy): domain Eukaryota; kingdom Metazoa; phylum Mollusca; class Bivalvia; order Mytilida; family Modiolidae; genus Bathymodiolus; species Bathymodiolus brooksi. The sequence continues at coordinate 19,828,268 of OY804580.1, forward strand.
AGAACAAGTTTACAGACAATAGACATGCAGCCATTGCGACTGGCCCTACGGACAGAAGTGTAAATTGCCCCATGAAAAGGTACATATTGGTAGGATATGAAAAGGTTACTTTGCAATAAAACATTTTATTACCTAATTGTAAATGTTTCCTTGTTTATTAAGTAACTACATATTTTAAGATATTTTTGCGTTTTTTGCTCCCCTGTGATCTATTGACGCGTAAATAGTCTTCCAGAAACTAGTGCACGACAGACTATTGAACTGACCTTTGAACCGTTTTTTCATTGGAAAACAAATTTCAAAACTTCAAAAATTTCAAAATATTTCAAAATTTCAAAAATTTCTAAATATTTCAGAACATTACATTACACTCACCTCTTCCTTGTATTTTGCGAAGCAATGACTATTGGACGGGTGATACCATTGGGGACCAATAGTCCACCAACAGATGTATCGACCCAATGACAATCACAAAATATTCAATTTAGCGCTGATGATGCCTTTCTGGAGAAACCATCATCTGGTACGCTATCTAATTTAGTACACACCACGCGTCTCTGGAATAATTTATCCTAGATTACCCGATTCTTCGGATATTTCGAGGTAAGATAATCAGTACATTCGACTTGCGGCATGACAAGGATCGACTGTTGTTACTTTAGGTCAGAAATGACTATTGTTGCGTGTGAAGTTGTGTTACACATATACATTGTATATACGTAGATATACCAACGATATCCTCCTAAGGTTTTATGGTTTTTACAGTCCAACGAATAAAGAGTACCACGAATATGGAGAAGTCGGAAAAGATGTTCTGAAATAAGGAATATAAAAATATACAATAGTTAATACACAAAAGTTAAGATTTAACCTTTTTTATTGTGGGTTCGTGTTGCCCAATCTGTAGTTTTCTGTGTAGTGTTTAGTATATTACTGCTTTTTTTTCTTTTTGTCACTTTATTGTCTGTCCTATTTGTGATTTACGACTTTCGATTATCCTTTTGGTTTATTCAAACATTTCTTAACAGAAAACAAATAAAAAGGAACTTTCATCTTTTCTTTTTTATTTCATAATTGTTTTTAAAATGGTTTTGATCCATGGTGTAGGTTTATAATTATAGGTGATAACACCTATATTTTTAGCAATAGTCTTATTTATATACAGAGGAAATTGCAGTATTTAAAAGACACAATCGATCTTCCGTAAGAAGCAAAACGAATGTGACATTGGTGCAAAGTGTAAGTTAAGTCAACAGAGTAATCAGAAGCCGTAAATTGATGGACAGACAATACAACGACCAAAGGAAAATGACAACAGGACAAACAATGATCCAGAAAACACCACACAGAAAACAAACTAAAGATTGAGCAAAACGAACCACACGAATTACAAAATGTCTATTCGTTCGAAACACATTTTTTCTGAATAATATTGTTGTTCAATTTCTGTTCTTATTGATTGGGTTTTGTCAAGTCTTGTACTTTTGTGCATCTTGACTTGAATGATACACAGTTTGATATATAATCTTATTATTCGTTCTCTTTATATAATGCTTTAAAAGCATGTACCTATAAGCTGAAGTTACGGTTATATTATCTTTAAATGCCTAATTTGGTCATATAATTGCAATACATATACATGTACAACTACTAGTGTATAATTTAAAGCGTACGACGTGACGTGTTTTTGTTGCTGAAAGGATGTACACTCAAAGACATAATATTGGAAATCCGAATATATTGTATGTTAAAAGTCTCTGAAAGCAAGCAAACCAAATGGCATACATAGGATAGAGAATTTCGTCTCTTGATTGTCTGTCTAATGATAGACTCACATGGCTGTCTAAGCCATATTAAAATTTGTTGACTTTAAGTTATAAGCTTGCTTTATGATGATCGGCGTGTGTCAATAGAGTATAAATGGCTTTGTTTAATGCGTGTTATTATTTTTCAAGATGTTCTAAAATCTAAATATTTCGTGATATTCTGCAGTTTTTTTGTATTATTAATTCTAGACATTGTAAACGGATGATGAAATTCCCTGTTTAAATTAAAGATTCAATGAAGTTCTTTAAACGTAAGGCAATAACACCGTAGATATCTAATTTAGTGCGCTAGACGCGTTTCTCTTAAAATCAAAAGATTAGTAAACTAAATAATTTAAAAGTCATTTAGAGCAAGTAAATTAAACATGATAGGCTCAAAATCAGCTACGGTCACCCATGCATGAGGGAGAATAACTTTAGTTTTAATGATAATTATATTATTTAGTAACTGTAAATTTGTATAATGGATATATCTAATAAACCATGTCAGTGCCGAATCATAAAATAAACCATAGGTCTGTAGAATGCAAACGCTTCAAGAATGATACAAAATAAACTCCAGATGAAAAAAAAAACATAAAAGCAAGACTGGTAGAAACCAGTAGTGCATTCTGCCTCCTGCTTCACATAAGGTACACAGTGTGATCACCACAATCAAAGTAATTGTAAATACGTATAACAGTATAAATATAGGATGGTGAAAATCAAATTAAGAACAATTGCAGTGATAAATATAAGCAAAAATCCAGATAATTCATCCAAGGATGAAGAAAACTGAAACTGAACGATAGTCATAAGAAACAACGGAACACACATGTACATGGACGAACTACAGATAAATACATGTAATTAAGATATATATGAATAAACGATAGAGAAACCCAAAGGGACAATGTAGAATAGACAATCAGGAGACACATTGGACAACACTGGACACAAGACACAGAATGAAGGAAAACAAAGCAAAATACAACACACAACCATAAACAGTTTAAAACACACAGCATCAGAGACAACATGATATCTTCGTATACAGCTTAAAACACACAGCATCAGAGACAACATGATATCTTCGTATACAGCTTAAAACACACAGCATCAGAGACAACATGATATCTTCGTATACAGCTTAAAACACACAGCATCAGAGACAACATGATATCTTCGTATACAGCTTAAAACACACAGCATCAGAGACAACATGATATCTTCGTATACAGCTTAAAACACACAGCATCAGAGACAACATGATATCTTCGTATACAGCTTAAAACACACAGCATCAGAGACAACATGATATCTTCGTATACAGCTTAAAACACACAGCATCAGAGACAACATGATATCTTCGTATACAGCTTAAAACACACAGCATCAGAGACAACATGATATCTTCGTATACAGCTTAAAACACACAGCATCAGAGACAACATGATATCTTCGTATACAGCTTAAAACACACAGCATCAGAGACAACATGATATCTTCGTATACAGCTTAAAACACACAGCATCAGAGACAACATGATATCTTCGTTTTGGTTTTGCGGGGGTACATCCACCATGCACCAAGCTAAAGATTTTAGAAAATGGCCTGAATAAACCTCATTTATCGGCACGTTATGAATTTTAGTGAATTTAACAAAAATGGGAATTAAATGCATCATTTAGGTATGGGACTACATAATGTATATATTATATATTAGATTTATGATTTAACGGGATCGATTTCCGGTTGCACTTAAACCAAAATATCGAAACCAAAATATCGAAAAATGTGTTTTTTCAAATATATTTGTAGCAAGAGTAACACGACAGGAGCCGCTAGTTGAGCAGGAATTGCCGACCCTTCCGGAGAACACGAGTTCCTCTTCCCCGGTTTTTAGTGGGATTCGTGTTGTTCAACCATTGGTTTCCTGCTCAGTGTTTTGTAGATCATTGTTTTCCCTTTTGTTCTTTTTCATTTGGCCATTGTATTCTCTGTCCTTCTTCTATCTTCGAAGTCTACTTACCCTTTTGGTATATTCAAGCTTTTCTAACAAAGACCTGCTATTATTTGGTGATTAAAGACTTTCATAAATTTAGTCATGAAATAAAAGTCTAATGGTAGATAATATAAATTTCAATATTTATTAGGAGCACTTGAGTTCACCCTCGGTTTTCAGTCAGATTCGTGTTACTCGATCTTTAGTTTTATATGTATGTTTTGTAGATCGTTGTTTGTCCTTTTGTCCTTTTTCTTTTGACCATTGTGTTGTCTGTCATTTTTCGATTTACGGATTCGTATTACCCCTTTGGTATCGTCAAACTCTTCTTCTGATGTCTACAATTTTTTTCAATGACGGACAAGGCTAAAATGTATTCATGAATGTATATGTTATAAGCAAACAGATAAGTATACAATCCAATGATACTGACTTTTTAGAAAGTGTCATGTGATATCAATAAAATGATTATTTCATTTTATTAATATTTTAGATTAATGTAAATTTACGTTATCTATTTTCGTTTTTTTTAATGTATCGAAGAAGACATCGTCTCCATCAAATATAGATGTCATTGATTCAATGATGCAAAAAGATAGGATGTCCATGAACCCATATTGACGCCCTTGTTCACCTGCTGTTTGACTAGTTTACGACTTGCACAACTTATTTGAATTAATGTACTATATTTCATTCATTTAAATGACGTAAAATCATGTGAAGCAAAAATAAATGTTGTAAAACTTGGGGTTATCTCGGAACAGTCTTGTAAGTTTATTGGCTGCATTGAATAGGTAAAAAATATGGGCGTCGAGTTTAACTTTGGCATGTGACAAAATTACCCAACAGCAAACTGTTTTTACTTTATTATTACGTGACACATGGCTGAAATATAATAGTAAAGGGCCATATTGCGTCCCTTGTAATGCTTCTTTAATCTTTGGGGATATTATGGATTGGCAAGGGGACTGGTCCCCTGCTTGGCACACGTTTCCCATGTACAGGTAAGATTAATTCATTAATTAGCATAATTACAATAATTAAAATTTTATATTGGCTCCAATCATACGAAATGTAAATTTGAATACTTTAAAAGTTTTTTTTCTTCTTGAAATAAACAATAAAATATCATTACATGTAATATATTTTGGTAAAAATTGTAATAAATGAATAACTATAAAAATAAACATTTCAAAAGAAAATGAATAATTGTCTGATTGAAATTAAGAATAAACACATATTTGAATTTTAATGCTCAAAAAACCTAAAATTTATTATTATTTCTTCTTCATTTAATTATGTAATTGTCCTTTTTATAACATTTCCGTGGAAAAAAGAAAAAAACATAAACAATTCAAATTCTCAAACAAATCTTTCTCGTTGTCCCTTTTTACGAAATTCTATTCCATAAATTTTCTAATATTTTTGTTTTCTGACTCAATAATTCCCAACTTATTCAACACAATTCAGACTAAAATAAATTTGATAATACATGTTCAAAAAGGGATGTCTACAAAAGCTGATAGATGTATATGAGGCACATATAATATACCAATATCAATTAGAATATCTGCAAAATGTATATATTTATATATTAGACTACAAAACTATTTTTTTTATTTTAAAAATGAAAAGAAGATTATTTTATATGTCGTTTGTCGTTTGAAATACATTTGTTTTACCATGTAGATAAAAACATATGTATGATACTACACGAGATGATAATATTAAAAAATAATGAAAGAGCATTCCTATCAGTAAATAATAAATGCGAGAACATCCTAACAACAAAAATATTTCTAAAATGAAACCTTAATTGTTACTAATTACTACATTTGTCAAGTCAATTTTTTACGTCTATGCTATGGGTGATATTGCTGTATAACGCCGCCACTATTTCAGCTATATTATACTATAAGTTATGGAATGTAAAATAAAATTAAAATAAATTACTGACTGCCAATATCAAAATGAAGAGGTTATGAAACCTTTTTTTTTTTAATTTTTATCTGTATATAACTTCATTTTAATGACAATTTACCAAACCCTTTTTCGACAGAAATTATTAATGACAAACTTCATATAGGCAACTGATGCTTTGCCATTTAAAAAAAAGCATTATCAGTATTTATTGTGCTATATATATATATATATACATAATTTGTGTCTAAGCTTGATGTTAGATCAGGATAGTCTTTCATGTTCATTTACATCCATATCATTACTTACTAATAAAAATAAGGCATAATCACTGCGAATATCTCTATTGAAACCGGAATTAAGTTTTGAAAACGAAATTAATGACACTGGTCTGTTTGGATACGAAAGAAAATATAAGTATCTGCATGTATTTTTCCGTCTTGTTGCTACTTTTGAAACATTTAAATTTGTTTTTTAGTATTATGCTAGATATTTGAATTCAATCCTAAATCAGTCTGCTAATTATTATATTGTACTAATTTATGCTATGAAAAGAAAGTTTAAACAGTGATTGTCAACAATTCCACCAATATCAACAAAACGAACAATCACATTTCACTTTCAGTCACTGAATACTGAATGTGTATGAGAATATATTTGTCCCAAAGCTGTTTTTGAATGATAAACTTTCTGAAGCTGGACAACTTCGGTTTTTCAATGTCATGCCACCAGTAAATGGGGAAATGTTATGTCTTCATATTTTTAAATATTTACCCATTACAAAACCCACAAAACGTACCCAAAGTCACAAGTAAGAAAATAAAGCGGTATCGTAGTATATGTGATTGTCCTCAAGAATTGTCATATATATCAAGTTACACAACACAAGAAGAACACGCGTGGTGCGGACAAAAACAACTCGATCAAACTTTTTTAACGTGTTACTGTGCTCCACAGTTGCCATTGGTATCAGGTTACACGTTGTTTTGATTGATTTTTTGGTATTGGCGAAGAATTCAGGTAGTTTAAATCAATTGCATGGATGTTCTATGTTCAAGAATTGTACCCTGTTAATATTTGTCTTCTCTGTTGAAATAGATAACAAAACCATGAAACTAGAAATATGTGGGTTTTTTTTGTTATTATGAATTACGACTTTTTTAAGTAACTTTCAATTAGGATATTACTATATAGTCACTCAGATGTTTTATTTGTACACTTGGTCACCGAGATGTTTTATTTGTACACTTGTTCATTGAGATGTTTTATTTGTACACTTGTTCATTGAGATGTTTTATTTGAACACTTGTTCATTAAGATGTTTTATTTGTACACTTGTTCATTGAGATGTTTTATTTGTACACTTGTTCATTGAGATATTTTATTTGTACACTTGTTCATTGAGATGTTTGATTTGTATACTTGTTCATTGAGATGTTTTATTTGTACACTTGTTCATTGAGATGTTTTATTTGTACACTTGTTCATTGAGATGTTTTATTTGTACACTGGTTCATTGAGATGTTTTATTTGTACACCTGTTCATTGAGATGTTTTATTTGTACACTTGGTCACCGATATGTTTTATTTGTACATTTGGTCATAAAGATGCTTTATTTGTACACTTGGTCACCGAGATGTTTTATTTGATGGTAAATAATTCCTTTGTTTTAAAACTGTAAGAAATTGTTTTTCTGAGTGTAAATGAAGATGTTATAGAAAACAACATTTCACACTTACATATTCATGTAAAGAATCAGCAATTTGAGTGTTGTTCTCCGCTCTTTGTATATCAAATACTTTTATATATAATCTACTAAGAACTTAGTTTTTTAGAACATCTTTTTATTTTAATTTATTCCCTACATTTTTATTTTTATTAATTTTTTCTAAAGTTAAATACGTTTATTTTCTGAATATCTAGTGGTTGCAAATTCATTGGAATGCTACGCTTAACTTGCTTATTTAGTTCATGCAAATTCATAGAAATGCTATGTTAAACTCATCTGTATACCATTGTTTAAAATCATGCATAAAATAGAAACTTTGGACAATAATGAATTATGATGATGTTATAGTTCTCTGACCAAGGTCTCAATATCCAAAACTATAGTCTTCATCCTTTTCTAATTTATTGGAAAAAAATGATATGCAAATTCACTGAATGTATATATGTATACATATACCCAATTCAGATAAAATTAAAATTTATTACTGATTTTCTTTTATTTCTTCCCTCAACTGGATTTGATGTGACACCGTTGGTACACTGTAACATTGATTCTCTGTCATGATGAATAGCCAATTAGCCCCCGCCCCCTCATCCATATCAAATATTTAGTATATTTGTACATGTATATACCAAGCCTATAATTAAAATTCTCTTAAATATATATAAAGTTCGGTATTGTAGAACACATTTCCATCATATACATTACCGTGAAGTTCAAGACTTCAAGTAAATGAATGTTCAGTGATGAAAGGTTCACCAAAGGACAAATTAAAGCAAAACTTCAATTTATGCTTTAAGCTATTAGCAGTTTCAAACATGTTGTATTTAGATCAAGTAGTCAACATTGTCTGCTTTATCAATGTACCAAATATACTCACAATACAATTGTGATAACCTGTTCTCCTCATCCAATCAGCTTGTTAATTTGAGTCCATATAATAATATGAAAGAGCTGAAATTCGTGAATCCTAATTTTCGTGGATGGCTCATAAAATATATATTCACTGGTTCTTAATTCCGTGGATACCGAATTTACAAAGAAAAAGTAATATCAAAATCTATGGAAATTGTATTGATGTTATTAAATAAGTGATGTGCCAGTAAATGAAGATTATATATTATATTACGTTGAATTCTTAAATTTGTGGATTGAATGAGCCACAAATCCCACGAATATTGATTCCCTACGAATAAAAAGTATTTCATAGCAATGTTGTATGGTGTTGGAAATGCTTGATACCTTACCGCTATATTCCGGTAGATTTCTCAAATCGTTGTAGGTAACATATCTTTAAATAAACTTGTGCATATAACTTTTCTTTTAATGTATTCTGCCAAAGTTGTTGGTGTATTGTAACTTTTCTGGTGCAGTGAACACTTTGATCTGTACATACATTCATCATAACATCAAATGTTTGTACTCATTTCAAAAGGGTTATCAACCATCTAAAGAGCATATCGATATGGCACATTTTTCCACGCAAATATCTTTGAGGATTTTAAAACGAACACATTTGTTAAAAGTTTTTTCTAATATTAATATGTTTTCTTGCTTTTATCAGAACTATTTCCTGTCTTAATGATGTTGTCTCTTTTTTAATTGATTTGTCCTTGAATGGATGTGTTTAACGTGTCAATGTTGACATGTTGTTGGCATACAATATGCAACTAAATGTAAAGGGGGTGTTGGGACCCCATTAACCGCTTTAGCCCCGCCACAGTTTTGTGCCTATCCCAAGGCAGGACATTGATTTTCAATACCATATGTCGTCTTTTTTTGTGCCAAATTTTGATCATACATTGTTGGGCCCGCCACAACCCAGGACCTGGATTTCCAACATCCATATGGCGTGGTCTTTTTTGGTGCCACATTTCGATCATACATTGTTGAGCCCGCCACAACCCAGGACCTGGATTTCCAACATCCATATGGCGTGGTCTTTTTTATGTGCAATGATTTAATGTGAGAGGTGATTCATTATTCGTTCCGTTGATATTAGTAGAATTGTTGACCAGCACTTTTTAAACCTTGTTTTTCATATGGTACTTCTAAGCATTTTTGTATGTACTTTGTTTTACTTGATTGCCTGTTTTATTTTCATATGGACAGATATTATTACACTCCATATATTTTCTATTTAAAACATTGGGACAACAATTAAATTGTTCAGTGAAACAAAAATTGTTTCCCATTCTTGGTCACATTGTGTTCTAAATTATTACAGTCTTCGTGATATATTTCTAGTTAAAAATGTGGATATCTAATTTGGTGCGCACGACGTATTTCTGGAAAAACCTTGAAAGGTACGCTCAAAGTCAAAAGAATAGAAAGTAAAATACTTTAAAAATGTGTGGGAGCAAGAAAACCACAGGGTCTAAACAGGACAGCCAAAATCAGCCAATGGCACTTTACTTGCTTCCAAAGACTTTTAAATCATTTGGCGTTCCAACCTTTCGACGTTGAGCCTACCTGATGAAGGTTAATACAGAACCGCGTCGTGCGCACTAAATTTGATATATACGTTTTTATTATGCCTGAGAGAGAAGGGCCTTAGTTTTAGTAATACTTACATTGTTTAGGAACTGTAAAAAATAACATTTGTACAGATCGAAATGTGGTTTGTCTTGTGATTATCTGGATGAGAAAGATACAATTTGAAACAAACACAGCCAAATAATGTTAGTCTGTTCTATTCTGAGAGAAAAATTCATCATTGAAACCTTTTCAATATCATTTAATTGACGGTACAGTGAACTTTAATTTCCTAAAAACTTTACAAAATATAATGATAATGAACATTACAACTGTCACATGGCTTGCCAAGTAAAATGAAACATACAATTTCAAACATCAAGCGCAAAATCGACAAAGATGTTTTCCATGTAGCACGCCATTATATAACGGGTCTTCTTTAAACTGACACGAAATTGATGAAGATTAATACGTTAAGTGAAACTCGTCACAAATTAGAAAAACTCGAAGGCGTTTAACCATTGCATGACATGTCAGAAAAGTCCAAGAAGGTGGTAAAATAATCAAGAAATGTACATGCTTCGTTAATTTTTCATATACTAATCTAATGGTTTTACTTTGCATTCCGTGCATGTATGTGTGAAAAGTATATATAAACCAGTGGCACTGTACAGTAGGAACAAATGAAACAAATAGTATACTAGTATGTATATTTACGCTTAGCAAAGATGTTTTCAAATTTATCATTTTTATTTTAATTGTTGTTTTCGTTTTGTGGGATTTGTCGGATATCATTGAAGAAGTTATATACAGACATACAGATCAATTAATGTTGTTTTGTTTTTTTATTTTTTATTAATTACGTGTTCTGGTCGGTCCCACTGGGAATTGTAAATACATTGAGGGAGATCTACATTTCCAGATATATGATAAGGTAATGACCTCTCGTTCCTAGCAGTACATTTCCCTATCGTCGGTAGCAGTATCTCTACATTTCCTAGAAAAAGAATGTGTATTGTCCAGTTGGTAAACGAAAGGGGTTGAAGCTATAACAGTGGTCTTATACTAGTGGTGAGAGGTCAACGCATTTACCCATGCAGTGGCACCGGTCCATCTGAATCCCTATATCTCAACCGATTGCAGCCATATGTAGCTTCATGAATCACTATCTACTGTTTCGTCCTAGGAGAATGAGAACTCCATAAAAGCTGTCATATATATGATAGAAGATACTTTTGGAAAGCTTCTTTCTCGTGTTTTTTAAGCCAACCGCTTGCCATAGTGCAATGTTTCACTTTGTGTTTGCATTGTAATTTTACTTTGTATCCAGATCGTTCCTTTGGGTTCATGCTTGTCTTTTTTTGGGGGGGAGAGGGTGTACTCTGCTTTCGTTTTACATAAAAATTGTTATCTGACATTACTGTTATAATGTTAGTATTATGCTTGAAAGAAATTCATATCTTCAATCATATATTAACAACTGTGGCAAAACGTGAAACTTCCAAACGCGGAAACGACAACGAAATAAGTTGATGTAAATCCTGACTTGGGACAGGCACAGATGTGTAACGACATTAAGCAGGTTAATGAGAATATAAATATAAATAGACTTTGCATCAAGGTACTAATAGAATAGATATATAAGATACCAATGGTATACGTATTACATTAAATGTCTACAGAACAACCACGGAATCAAATCAATTAAAAGGGTTCGTCATGTTTTTCTATTTCTAAAACTAGCATATTATCACGTACGACTTATTCAAATATAATAAATTGAGGGTTAAGATTATGGTGTTTAACGCCAATTTCAACATTATATAATAAAATGAAAAACATAAAAATATCACACCGTTGGAACAGTTTCAAAATTAAGTAAAAAAAACATCGTAGAAAGAAACAACATCGATACCCATAAGACACAAATACATGACCTCTAACACACAAATACATGATACCCATAACATACAAATACACGACCGCTCACTTTCCTGTCTTCGTACAGGAACCTCAATAAAACAAGACAACATCGATACCTCTAACACACAAATACATGACCTCTAACACACAAATACATGACCTCTAACACACAAATACACGACCGCTCACTTTCCTGTCTTCGTACAGGAACCTCAATAAAACAAGACAACATCGATACCTCTAACACACAAATACATGACCTCTAACACACAAATACATGACCTCTAACACACAAATACATGACCTCTAACACACAAATACACGACCGCTCACTTTCCTGGCTTGGTACAGGAACCTCAATAAAACGAGACAACATCGATACCCCTAACACACAAATACACGACCGCTCACTTTCCTGTCTTCGTACAGGAACCTCAATAAAACGAGACAACATTGATACCTCTAACACACAAATACACGACCGCTCACTTTCCTGTCTTCGTACAGGAACCTTAATAAAACGAGACAACATCGATACCCCTAACACACAAATACACGACCGCTCACTTTCCTGGCTTGGTACAGGAACCTTAATAAAACGAGACAACATCGATACCCCTAACACACAAATACACGACCGCTCACTTTCCTGTCTTCGTACAGGAACCTCAATAAAACGAAACAACATCGATACCCCTAACACACAAATACACGACCGCTCACTTTCCTGGCTTGGTACAGGAACCTCAATAAAACGAGACAACATCGATACCCATAAGACACAAATACACGACCGCTCACTTTCCTGTCTTCGTACAGGAACCTCAATAAAAGGAAACAACATCGATACCCCTAACACACAAATACACGACCGCTCACTTTCCTGGCTTGGTACAGGAACCTCAATAAAACGAGACAACATCGATACCCCTAACACACAAATACACGACCGCTCACTTTCCTGGCTTGGTACAGGAACATCAATAAAACAAGACAACATCGATACCTCTAACACACAAATACATGACCTCTAACACACAAATACATGACCTCTAACACACAAATACACGACCGCTCACTTTCCTGTCTTCGTACAGGAACCTCAATAAAACAAGACAACATCGATACCTCTAACACACAAATACATGACCTCTAACACACAAATACATGACCTCTAACACACAAATACACGACCGCTCACTTTCCTGGCTTGGTACAGGAACCTCAATAAAACGAGACAACATCGATACCCCTAACACACAAATACACGACCGCTCACTTTCCTGTCTTCGTACAGGAACCTCAATAAAACGAGACAACATTGATACCTCTAACACACAAATACACGACCGCTCACTTTCCTGTCTTCGTACAGGAACCTTAATAAAACGAGACAACATCGATACCCCTAACACACAAATACACGACCGCTCACTTTCCTGTCTTCGTACAGGAACCTCAATAAAAGGAAACAACATCGATACCCCTAACACACAAATACACGACCGCTCACTTTCCTGGCTTGGTACAGGAACATCAATAAAACGAGACAACATCGATACCCCTAACACACAAATACACGACCGCTCACTTTCCTGGCTTGGTACAGGAACCTCAATAAAACGAGACAACATCGATACCCCTAACACACAAATACACGACCGCTCACTTTCCTGGCTTGGTACAGGAACCTTAGTAAAACGAGACAACATCGATACCCCTAACACACAAATACACGACCGCTCACTTTCCTGGCTTGGTACAGGAACCTCAATAAAACGAGACAACATCGATACCCCTAACACACAAATACACGACCGCTCACTTTCCTGGCTTGGTACAGGAACCTCAATAAAACGAGACAACATCGATACCCCTAACACACAAATACACGACCGCTCACTTTCCTGGCTTGGTACAGGAACCTCAATAAAACGAGACAACATCGATACCCCTAACACACAAATACACGACCGCTCACTTTCCTGGCTTGGTACAGGAACCTCAATAAAACGAGACAACATCGATACCCCTAACACACAAATACACGACCGCTCACTTTCCTGGCTTGGTACAGGAACCTCAGTAAAACGAGACAACATCGATACCCCTAACACACAAATACACGACCGCTCACTTTCCTGGCTTAGTACAGGAACCTCAATAAAACGAGACAACATCGATACCCCTAACACACAAATACACGACCGCTCACTTTCCTGGCTTGGTACAGGAACCTCAGTAAAACGAGACAACATCGATACCCCTAACACACAAATACACGACCGCTCACTTTCCTGGCTTGGTACAGGAACCTCAATAAAACGAAACAACATCGATACCCCTAACACACAAATACACGACCGCTCACTTTCCTGGCTTGGTACAGGAACATCAATAAAACGAGACAACATCGATACCCCTAACACACAAATACACGACCGCTCACTTTCCTGGCTTGGTACAGGAACATCAATAAAACGAGACAACATCGATACCCCTAACACACAAATACACGACCGCTCACTTTCCTGGCTTGGTACAGGAACCTCAATAAAAGGAAACAACATCGATACCCCTAACACACAAATACACGACCGCTCACTTTCCTGGCTTGGTACAGGAACCTCAATAAAACGAGACAACATCGATACCCCTAACACACAAATACACGACCGCTCACTTTCCTGGCTTGGTACAGGAACCTTAATAAAACGAGACAACATCGATACCCCTAACACACATATACACGACCGCTCACTTTCCTGGCTTGGTACAGGAACCTCAATAAAACGAGACAACATCGATACCCCTAACACACAAATACACGACCGCTCACTTTCCTGGCTTGGTACAGGAACCTCAATAAAACGAAACAACATCGATACCCCTAACACACAAATACACGACCGCTCACTTTCCTGGCTTGGTACAGGAACCTCAATAAAACGAGACAACATCGATACCCCTAACACACAAATACACGACCGCTCACTTTCCTGGCTTGGTACAGGAACCTCAATAAAACGAAACAACATCGATACCCCTAACACACAAATACACGACCGCTCACTTTCCTGGCTTGGTACAGGAACCTCAATAAAACGAGACAACATCGATACCCCTAACACACAAATACACGACCGCTCACTTTCCTGGCTTGGTACAGGAACCTCAATAAAACGAAACAACATCGATACCCCTAACACACAAATACACGACCGCTCACTTTCCTGGCTTGGTACAGGAACCTCAATAAAACGAGACAACATCGATACCCCTAACACACAAATACACGACCGCTCACTTTCCTGGCTTGGTACAAGAACCTCAATAAAACGAGACAACATCGATACCCCTAACACACAAATACACGACCGCTCACTTTCCTGGCTTGGTACAGGAACCTCAATAAAACAATGTAGTGGGGTTTAGCTAGTTATATGGGCTCAAACCTAAATAAAAAAAAATGAATATGCTTTGACAATATCTTTCCATGAATGCTCAAAATAATTGTCATACAAATTTATGTTTACTATGTTTATGTTTTTGATTTGTTCTGATGTTTACATAGGACAAAATCTTTTGAAAAGGAAGATAATAAAATACAGATGTCTAATTTACCGCGCACTCTGTATTTTTGGAATGACTTGATCTGGTACGCTAAAAGTCAAAATATTGGAGAGCCAAAAAAACTTTCAAGTCTTTAGGAGCAAGAAATTTTTAGTTCTCATATGAGAAAGGCATAGTATCTATGTGATTGTATTAATATTGAACGATGCTCATTCCCCAAAAATGACACATGATTACCTTTACTTGGTCTAGAGAATACATGAGTGTACATCTTGAGCAGTTTTATTCTGATTATCTGGGAGTTACTTTTTCTTTGAATCAGTATGAGTTGGATTTGACTTTGATTCAGAATTTTGAGCCATATTTAACTGGCTTTTTCATTGGAGTTCATCCACGGCTAATAGTGGGCTTCGTGTTACTCGGTCTTTACTGTTATGTGTATGTTTTGTAGATCGCTGTTTGTCCTTTTATCCTTTTTCTTTTGGACGTTTACGGATTTTGATTACCCCATTCGTATCTTTAAACTCTTCTTCCAGCGTTCGTGGTTAGATGCTTTCCATATAAGCGTACGCAATAAAGTCAGACATGGGTCTGTATATTGTGCATATTTTTAAACTTTTATTTACAGTTCATTTTTTACTTTCCCGTTCTGTATGACTTAACATTTTGTACTAAAATATCTATCATTAGAAAATAAAATACAAAAATACAATGAATTCTGACATGACATTTGAACATTTTTTTAAAGATAAAATAAACTGCTAACACTTTAGGCAAATACAAAACCGTCAATTTATTTCCTGAAACCATGGATACAGAATTAATACACATTTAGAATATTGTTATGTTTTTAGGGACTTTCCATAATGGAACATGAAAGATGAAAATTCATAGAAAACGATTCTTTTCTACTATGCGTTTTTTGTGAAATAATTACCATTTTGCATGCATTTGAAATAAATCTGGGTTGCTTTGATTTTTGTGATAAACTGCGGCCGTATACTTAGCCAAGGCGTAAATTGGTTTTGCCACCTAGACTCCTAAGAGATAAAGATCTCTGCAACATTTGAAATGCTCCAATAGATTCTAACACCAAATAAACTCGCAAATGCAGTATTACATTTTAAGTGGCTATGCAATTGGCACACAGATTTAACTTCGAACGGCATCAAATGATTTCAGGGGTCCCCAAGAGACCCATATCACGCGACAAAGCTCTCTGTATTCAAAACCTAAATGTCGTTAGAATCTTATCTTTAATTAAAAGCGCATCTCCAATGGCACATTATGAACCTTCTGACACCTTTAAGTTTCGTGATTTCTCTATTGAACAATACATAAATATTATCGGAGAGAAAAATCTGTTATTGTCAAAAAGTGGCAAAATGTTATTGCATTGAAATATTGGATATCTATATATCTCTTAGCACTTTTCTTTGGCACTACTTTGGCCTTTGTCTATTGATTGTGTTTTCCGCTTCAATTCCGCCATTTTCTGACATTGTATTCGGATCTGTTATGATCTTTTCTCTCACAATGAATAGACCTAATTCGGCGTAATAGCCGAACCTAACAAATTGCCATCAACGAGATCTTATTTTCATGATAATAATCACAAATATTTTTGCACCTGATCTGGAAAAGCGTCAATTTAAAATAAAAAACTGCGCATGTGTCATATTTCATATCCGCTTTTATTTTGATCCATTAAAATTGGAAAAGGTCTGTACGGAAAGCGTGGAACTTAATGGAATTATGTGTACCTTGAGATTTAAGAGCACATATATTGATCCTCATTCGTGTTTTCATTTTCAGACACAAAAAAGCATCATCGTGCACATTTTGAATGACACGTGTTTTGTTAATTGTTTTCGTGACGTTGACTCACAGATGTACTACATCTGACTCGGTGTTTTAGTAACTATTGTGGCTTCGAACTACGGGTATGCTAAATTTTGACGATCTCTATCATTCAGACTATCATACCGCGCACTTGTTGCGAGAGTGCCTCGAGAGTAGTATTGTAAATTGTACATATTGTTCCTGATAAAAAAGGAAGGGTAATATGCTATTATTCCTTCATTAACCGTTACTTCTGGCCATTGTGTTGTCTGTTCGTCTTCGATTTACGGATTCTGATTACCACATTGGCGTCTTCAAACTCTTCTTAAGGAATTTGAATCACGGTATACGTCCAGCAATTTATTATTCCTTTAACTTTAACAATGAGCGTATTAATATTAATATTAGCTATGATAATCTCGAATCATTCGAACAATCGGTTAATTCGAAATTCGAAATAAGACTGTTCGACTACTAAATAAAATGTTTTAATAATAATATGAGGAATGTCATTCCTTTTTTCATCTTCTATCACTTTTCACTGTCTTTCGCTTATTATTCATTATGCCAACTTTCAATTGTGTAATTGGGATTATTGCATCTTCGACTTCAAAATAAGGTGGTTCAAGTGTTAAATAAAAATGTATTTAATAATATCAGGATGTTATTGGTTTTTTTCTTCTCCCACTTTGCACTGTCTTTACTTATGATTCACCATGACAACGTTCAATTGAGTAATTATGATTATTACAGTTTATGTTTTATGAAGTAGTCTATGAGCCATTGTGTCGTCAATATGTTTATTGAAGTCGTTCTCTCCCGTCTTTTATCTTGGCTAGTATATTGCATTGTTTACCTTCAAATTATACCAAGTAATCGTGTATTTCTATATCAATTAAATTTGACTTATTATATGATATTTACCATATGGTTGTAACTACTTACAAAGTCTACATTCATATGCAAGTAGATATAAGTTGAAATTAAACTTATAATAAAACATTTCCCATAATTCATCACTTATAATTTTTAGATTTTTTAGAATATGTCCACAATTCAGTATCGTATATTTTCTAGACGTTATTTTCATTAATTATCTTCCAGATAGGTTTATGTAGCAAGATGTTTCTCAAAAACACCAACTATACAACGGAAGAAGTTTATCTATACTTGGAGACATACTTTTGATGTGTTTTCTTCTTTTCCATCCTATGGTTTTATAGATATTTGTGTTTCACTTGCTTTGATTGGTCTTTTAAATACAGCTATTTTGCTTTGACTTGTATACGTTTTCTGCTATACATGTATATTTAGTTTGACCAATCTATTGAATCCACAAAAATAGAGAGTGTATCCATCATCAAAATTGATTTCCGCATCTCGACTATGATAAGGCCATCGGGTGATTCTTATATCCCTTTTCATGTACTAAAACGTAGATATCAAATTTAGTGCGCACGACGCGTTTCTGAAATAGCCTTCATCAGGTACACTCAAATCGAAAGATTGGAAAGCCAAATAATTTAAAGTTTTTTGTGCAATAAAACCAAAGGGCCTAAACAGAATAGCGAAAATGACCAATTTGTGTTATTCCTTGTCCGTCCTTAATAACAGCTAAATTGTATTTCATATATATTTTTATTTATTTATGATACGTCTTGATAATTTTCAGCTTTCAATTTTGTATTGTTTTAATAAAAAGCGTATACTAGTATATCTAAACTAAAGTGCACGACGAGACGTTTCAGGAATAACCTTCATTGTGTACGCTCAAAATCAAACGATTTGCTGAACCACTCTTACAATTTTCACCAAGCTCCTTTCTAAATATTTACACAATTCATGTAAAGAATCTCTCTAATTTCTTGAGCTCTAATAAACACCTTATATTAATTAACATCTCTTTGAACTATCCAAAAAATGCGAAATTGGTATATTCGCTACCAAATCGGTATTTGTGGATTGTCTGAAACAATTTTTTGTTCAAAAACTGTAAAGAAGAAATGTAACTTTTATCTTATAAATGTGTATATTATGTGTTTGAAATTTCATAAAGTAGCATTCCCTTTCTTCATTACCCACAGCTTTAAAAATAACATTCGCTTTTCCTTTATTCATAAATACTCTTTTTGTTAAGCAAATATTCATAGCAACATATCACAAATAGAGTACTCTCTTTAAATAAATTGTAATTTGACATGGAAAGTGCCTAATATAATTTACAGTTCGTATGCACCAAGGTAACCTAGCGGTTCCATTACTTCCTGGAATTTACGACTTAATATCGTAATTATTTCATTAGTTTAATTTTTCTATCTGCTGAGAGGGATGAAAATGATAATGTTATTTTATGTTATATAATAAAATATGAAATACATATCATTTGAAAGCAGTGGGAAATATCAGATTGTTTTAATTTTTCAGAAAACTAGCATAAAGTAGGTTTAAAGACAAACACATGCATTTCTAGTAACATACTTGTCATTATGCTAGATGTAATACTTCACCTTTCGGAGCACCTGCGTTAATCCCCGTTTGTAGTGGGATTCGTTGTTGCTCTATTTTTAGTTTTCTGTGTAGTGTTTTGAAGATCATTGTCTCTCCTTTTGTCCGTTTTGTCTTTTGGCTTTTGTAGTGTCTGTCCTGTGATATACGGCTTCTGATTACCCCTTTGGTATCTTTAAACCTTTCTTACAAAAGGTGTGTCACACAGTTTCGTTGGGCATATCAAGCACACAGCCTGTCCTTACGACGGAACCCAAATGACTGCCCCGTGTATGGACAATGGTTCGCACCTTGCACGTCAGACTACTTGTGGCAGCTCCTATATGAGCATCAGTATCCTAGGAATGTTCGTTGGTGGTCCGTTCCAAGGCACAATGTCCCAACCCTATCTTCTTTGTTATATTTTTCCTATAACAAACTAAGCGTTCGCCTATTAATTCCACTTAATGCCACCTTTTGTCCTTGACACCTTAGTCTTTGGAAACTTGTTTACGTTAGGAATAGTGATATAAATACTGCCCAAACGCTAAACAACAATAACCAATCAGTCAATAGAATATTAAAGTAGATGTAATGTGCAATATCTTAATTTTATTTGTCTTGGTGTGCTGTTTAATGTATGATTACTGTTTTGTGTTGTCAATCCATTTTTCGTTGTCCCTTTGACATTTTAATGTCTTTGCAAATTTCAATACAATTTGTCATGCTAACAACACATTTTCAACATTTCTTCTTTTCATAGTTGTCTTTCCATACAACAATACAAATATTTGATAAGTTTCGATATGCATCCGGCTTGCTGATTTATTGGATAACGTGTTCGCCTTGAGTGCGGAAAATCATGGGTTCGATCCCCGGTCAGGTCAACCAAAGAGTATGCAAGTTGTATTACCTACATTTTTGATAATCACGCGGTCTAAAAGAGCTAGAGTGTGTTGTGCTTATGGTGCTTAACGCCATTTTCAACATTATTTAAGTTGTATCGTGGCGGTCAGTGTTATTGGTGGAGGAAACCGGAGAACCAGGCGAAAACCACCGACCTGCAGCAAGTCACTGACAAACTTTATCACATAAAAAGAGCTATAGAGCGAATGCTGTTTAACCTAATGTAATACAGTGGTGTTATAAGTCTGCATACGTACTGTTGTCTAAGTGAACTAGCATTATAAAACATCAGCTCAGCGTGTTTGTCTAGAACAAATCATGTATCATCATAACCTCATCAAACGGTAACTTATTCTCGCCATGACAGAGATGAAATTTTACACAGTTGATTACTAACGTTAAGAAATAGTACGAAACGATTAACTCTTAAACTGTATATTATGTAATGTTCTGTAGTAATTTGATCATTTGCAAAATTCAAATATAACGAACGAAAAGGTAAAACATTTTGGGTTCATGTTTTTTTTTAGGAAAATCAGTTTGGAAATATGCACTCTGTTGTTACTTTATATATCTCCGTCGTATACCAAGCATATACAATCTAGAAATATTCCATATTGTGTGTATCCAATCTCAAATTCCAAGACTTATATATTTGTTTCAAATTAAATCCCGCCACTTGTTATTAAAGTGTCTGTACCAACCTAGGAAAGTAAGCAGTCATCTAAATTTGAGCTAGGATATCAATTTTGCTTCTTTTTAACGATCTTTCTGTCAGATTTTGGAACTGTCCCGATAGAGTGGTATTGTGTTTGATTTTCATTTCATTACAATACAGATAAAAAAAAATGTAAGAATACTATTTTTTATTACAAATGACTGTAACAGTCAATTTTACTGATACATTTTTTTAAGACCAGATTAATTTATATAGATATAAATAACTTTTGAGATGTAACGCGTGTATATATAAGTATACTATTATTAGAGCACTTTTCTCGTAAGTGGTTATTGTATGTAAATATAACAACACTTTTAAATAACAATAGACATCCTCTTCCGCTTCGTGTCAATTTCTGAAGTTGACATCTTTATTTATGCTCAAAATGGTTTCCAATTCAAAATGGCGTCAACAGAAGCACAAATGACTACATGCCCCGTTGTTTTTTTTACTTAGTTTTAACGAAGGATATCCTTATTTTAATTGCTTAAATTGAAGTGGGCGTGAGGAAGCAATTTTCATCGAAACCTCTAACACGATAGTGTGAATTACCTCCTGCCTCTCTCAAACACTTAACCAAGGTACCAGATATCTACCTACTGGCTCGTTAAAGGCTGTTTCATATTCCCAACTGCTCAGAATTAAAATAGTTGCCAGAATCTCTTGCTGGCTCGAATGCATGTTTCATGTCACTCTATTTTTCAGTTTTACAGTAATTAACCTTTTGATGTAGAAAATGGACATTCGTCGCAGGTATCAAAGCTATTTAATCAAAAGAGTTATTACTTTCACGCTAACACCAGGATTCGTTCAAAATACTTTCATCTTGATGGTTGGGAAACCAATATGTTCCTCCTTTAATTGATTCTTGAATTGATTGAAACATTTTTAATGTTTTGTAGTCGTCTCTGTTCATGGTATACATCTTCATATCTCTACACGAGCAGACATAAAACACACTCTCCTATGCTTCTTGTGGTCACCTTTTCATTCGGTTTTATTTTCCTTGTCTCCTTCCATTGTTTAACGCAGTATGTCAGTCTTCGTCACATAGCCATAATGATATAGCTCTGCATATTTTTTTCGCTGACTCAGAAGCTCGTTTTATATCATCTGTTGAATATATCACTAATAGTAGGTTAAGAGTATAATTGTATGATTCTGCAAACAGAATTTGTTCTTTAAGATGTCAACAGTTTCAACCCTGAAACAATCAATAATAAGTACATAAAAAGAGTGCGTAAATAGATAAGTAAAGGTCAAAGGGCGGTTAAAGAAAATGGACAATCCAGATACCATATAACACCATGGCAATAATACGAATGCAGTTAACTCGAGGTCAAAGGGCAATACAAACAAAGGACAGTTCAAATACAACACAAGAAAATAACACGAATACTCGGACAGACAACTAAAGATAAACATAACAGTCAAACACAAAGGACAGTTTGAATATAATACAACACTATGACAATACGTAGAGATAAGAGCACAAAAAATGCACAATCTGAACATAATGAGTAGGGGTAAGTAAAGGTGACACAGTATCTCATAAAACCGAAATCTGATCTGATCATAATGTCATATGTACATGTATGTAAGCATAAAGCACAATCCTAGAATCATGGGGCACTGTTGTATCCGATCTCTTGTCACATGTATGTAAGCATAAAGCACAATCCTAGAATCATGGGGCACTGTTGTATCCGATCTCTTGTCACATGTATGTAAGCCTAAAGCACAATCATAGAATCATGTGGCACTGTTGTATCCGATCTCTTGTCACATGTATGTAAGCCTAAAGCACAATCCTAGAATCATGTGGCACTGTTGTATCCGATCTCTTGTCACATGTATGTAAGCCTAAAGCACAATCCTAGAATCATGTGGCACTGTTGTATCCGATCTCTTGTCACATGTATGTAAGCCTAAAGCACATTCCTAGAATCATGTGGCACTGTTGTATCCGATCTCTTGTCACATGTATGTAAGCCTAAAGCACAATCATAGAATCATGTGGCACTGTTGTATCCGATCTGTTGTCACATGTATGTAAGCCTAAAGCACAATCCTAGAATCATGTAGCACTGTTGTATCCGATCTCTTGTCACATGTATGTAAGCCTAAAGCACAATCCTAGAATCATGTAGCACTGTTGTATCCGATCTCTTGTCACATGTATGTAAGCCTAAAACACATTCCTAGAATCATGTGGCACTGTTGTATCCGATCAATGTCCTATATATACACACGCCTAAAACAGAATTCTAGACTCATGTGGCATTGCTGATATACGTGGGGGTGTCGTGGTCGTGATCGTATGGTAGTTGAATTTACAACTACATGTGCAATCAATGCATATCACCACTAAAGTTGTGAGTTCGAAGTCCGCTCATGGCGAGGTGTACTTGATACAACTTTATGCGATCAAGTTTGTCAGTGACTTGCGACAGGTGTGTGGTTTCTCCGGGTACTCTGGTTTCCTCCACCAATAAAACTGATCGCCCCGATATAGCTGAAATATTGTTGAAAGTGGCGTTAAACACGAAACACCAACCTGATATACTTATTTTCATAAGTCTTTTCGCGTCATAGTGTAGCTTCTTACGACTACGTATATATAATATTCAAGGAAGCTGACATGTAGATCAAAGCCGTATAAAATACTACTATTCTTTTGGCCTTTAAAGAAATTATTTACAAATTGTATATATTTTTTCTATCACAGAGAGAAATAATATTAAAAAGTCGATCAAGCTGTGGAATTAAAAGAATATCTGCTTATTTACCTTGAAGGTAGTTGGTATTGTAACATAATACACCCGTTTAATGTGTTTGAAAAAGAGCAATTGATGTGTGTGTTCTTAAAAGTGATCAACTTGATGTTGTATTTGTCTTACAGAAATCACAATGAAACCTTTTTGCCGTTGTGTAAATGATCTGACGCAATTTGTCGTCGACCAGTAGTACACTTGAGTAGGTAGATTCTTTAATGATGTATATATAATATACACAATTTTGCCGCTTGTTTGTCGGTTTTATTATTAAAAACAAAGTTTAAACAGGGATGGTAAATAATTCCAGGAATATCAACAAAACGAACAACCCACTCTCACTTCAAACCACACTCGACATTTGGCGTTGGAACTCCAGGTCACGGCTTTGGACCGGCGCAAACATGTGGCGGGGGTAAACCCATGAATGAAATCCCAAACTAGTATGGCTGGTAGTACAAATCATATAAGTCGTAGCTTCCCATTTGGACTTTGCAATATTGTTTGGGGGTTTGTAATGCCAGTTCGTTTGGGATTTATTTATATATGATTTCATGTTTTATCGGAATTGTGTGTAACTGGTTCTGTCTGGTTTGTGAAATTTTACTCACTGCTTCTGTATCACGTGGGTCACCGTTGCCACGATCGCATGGTGATTTTATCTACATAGATATAATTCAATCAGTGTTTATCATCACTGAAGTACTGCGTTCTACTCCAATAAAAGGCGGTACAACTTGCGGCAGGTTCGTGATTTTCTCAAAGTAGTCTGGCTTCCTCTATCTACCAATCTGACATTGAAAACATTGAAATGTTGTTGAAAGCTACAAACGTACCAGGTCTAGGTCGAAATACACCCTTCAGAAGTCCCAGATGTATTCTGCTATTTTAGTTTTCCTTGAATTCCGTGTATGTGTTTTCTGATTATTTGCGCTTATTCCATAACATACAATGTGTTGGTTTACATTTATTTAATAAACCCTAGGCAGAAAAAACACCTGGTATTGACTTGAAGCAATATCTATTTTTTCAAAGATGATACTATTACATTTCTTAAGTATTGTGTGAGCAATCTTGTTTTCTGTCATTGGAATGTGAAATCAAATAATTTAATTACAGTCAAACCTGTATATAAAGAACACTGAAGGGAACCTGAAAATGTGTCCTTTATGAGCAGTTGACCATTATATACAGGTTAACATCTTATGCAATTTGCATTAAGCAGAGAAAATGAAACTGCCCTTTATAGACAGTTGGTTGTTATATACAGGTGTCATTTAAGGCAGGTGTGACTATATGAATTCGGTTAATTGCATAATTAGTAATTATAAATGACTAGGGGTAACAAATATAATCTGTGGGAGTTCATGTAGGACGTATCTCTATGTTTTATGTTTTAAGTTTTGTTGCATGTAAAAATGTTTTATTCTTGTTTTGTGTTAAGCAAAGTAGTTCACGTGACTTTCTCTTGCTATGCACATTAATGGAAGAGTGTATTATTTTCTGAATGAAGCAATAACAAGGTGAATCGTAAATACAGAGGTTTCGATGCAAAATGGTTTGATTTTGCTGAGGTACACATTGATACCATGCTTATTAACATTCACTGGCCTTTCTATTTCCCATCTTCGTGTTCTCGTTTTTATTCATTCTTTCTTCTTCTTCTTTTTTCTTTGGCTCTTGCAGTTGCACTTATTGCATAGTGCTTCAGCTTCCTCTGAAGTTCTATTTAAAAATTGTTCTGAAAGTACAATATTTTATTGGCATAAAACAAAGGATGATATTGCATTTTGCATGAAACTTAATGCTCTTGGTTATCTTGTTTAGGCCCTTTTCTTTATCTGATACCACCAATCAAATCTTTTAACTATGAGCGTACAGGAGGAATAAATAAACGTTAGAGAATACCGAAGGTTATTCCAGATTCGCATCGTGCTCGCTATATTAGATATCTACCTTTGAATGATAAAAAATAAATAACAACAATGAGAGACAACCATCATTTATATATCCATAAAATGTCGAATGCTGTATATACAGTGGTGACTCGTTTATCGCCGGAAATAAATGTATATAAATATTTCACTGAAAGACCTCTGATTAAATGCCACTCGGGTTCTTTGTAATGCAATATTCATGTCTCATCAGATACCAAAAACGGACAACCATACTATCGCTTTCCGCATTCGTAATCCCTGTTTGTTTTCCATAAAATGAAGATATCACTGCATCTTCCGAATTCATTGAATACATGGTCGTCTGCTTCTGCAATGTATAGCAGGCGGGTAATTGTTGATGGTAAGCTAAATACTCTTTCTGACATTACACAACATGTCTTTCCGCTGTTTCTGTTATTCAAAGATCTAATTGACACATTTCTTACTATTTAAAAATTCATATTCGCTCATCAACTTATTATTGTGTGATGATTAGATAATTTCTTATTCATAAAATCGAATTTCCTCACAGTTCTTCTTGTTACTATTTATTACGCGTCACCGTTGTGAGTAAGAATATCATTCCAAAATCCACGTGTACAGGGACAATGTTTGCCCCACGACAGACGCCATCTCCATAGGGCATTCACATCTGTACTGTCGTCTGTTAGTAAAAAAATAGACTTAATTCTACCGTCCTTCAAAATTTGACAGTAAAGTGTTCATTCCATCAATGAAATAAATTCGTAAGCAACATTTTTCTCAATTCTCATGTCAATTTCTATCAAATAAACGCCAGTTCGTTTAGCTCTTGATAATTTAAATACACCAGTTTCCTGCTTTCCTGGAGCCCAAAATGCTGAGATTAACTCATATTTTATAATCAAACAATGCGACAGTACATTTTCCTCCGTAATACTAATATCATTGAAATTGTCAACATTTCTTGTTAAACATTAAGTCTATTACACTAAGCATACATTATTTTAATCTGCGTCTGCATCTATAACGGTTTACAGTGGGGTTCATGTTGATCAATCTGTAGTTTCCTGTGTAGGGTTTTGTATATCATTGGTTGCCTTTTTAACCTTTTTAACCTTTGACTATTGTATTGTCTGACGTTCTTTGATTTACGGCTTCTGGTTGCCCCTTTTGGTATCTTCTTACTTTCCTTAAGACATTTAGATGTGGCAAAATACATAAATAATCAACAAAATATTTCATTGATATTTTGTTTAATATTTTGAAAATTAAAATAATAAAAACGTAGATACCAAATTTAGTGCGCACGACGCGTTTCTGGAATAACCTTCTTCCGGTACGCTCAAAGCCAAATATTTGAACAGAATGTCTCGAAATTTTCTTTTCTACACAACATCATGTATATTTCTAAGAAACCTACGCGAATTATTCTACAGTAAATGTTTTGAGCTTGAGATTTGTATACAAGTATTTATTTTTACAGTATTCATATTACTTTTATTACAAATGTCCCTATATCAATACCTGTTATATTAACCTTATAGCCATGATTTTATTGTTGTTTTTCTTCCGGATGCAATTTCCATACTTAGACGAAATAATCACATGTTTCAATTGTATGGGCATATTTCTAATATGTTTGATTTACAATACAGACGCAGAAACGTGTTATCAAAGTTTCTGTTTTTCATTACTAATCATCGTCTGGTTTCAAAATACATGTATAAACATCTTAAATTTCTTTAGAAAATTGAAACGAGCTTACTGCAAGCAAAACCAATACATACGTCAAACCGTTACACTGGCAATTTTCCACAACAAAGTAATAGGTAATAATTTATCCTAGGCTAATTTCTCGAATTTCAAAGGTGAAAAAAAACGTTTCTTCGTTGGTTTGTGTCATCTTAGCTCATTCAGGCGCGATTGTTACACCTTACCTTCAAGAATCTTACAATTGAAGCCCACACGTAATTTGTTATAGATTTACATCAAAAGGATTTGCGATCATTTCACATTTGTACACCTGATGTTTATTAGTCCAGAAAACACTCGCAGCATTTAAATGGTAAATAACGGTTAACACCAGATACAGGACACGGTGCAATACTATACTGCGGATTAATGACTTGGATATTAAATAGCTACCGCTAGGCACAATCTGTAAAGATCTAAATTAAGAACAATGATATAGTTACATAACGTCAAAGATTCATTTACTACACATTGTCACAACACCTGCGATTTCAACATCCTGTTGGCTATGTATGTTTAAAGCGTCATCAATTCTGACGTATACGTGGAAACCACATTTTGTAAAACACCTGTAGTGATATTTAACGTCACTTCAAAAATCATCAATTTCTCTCTATAACGTGTAAATAAACTTGAATTCGTACCTGAGAAAAGAACAGAAAACACATAATCTCTAACGAATCCGTAATTGGTTTCATTTAATCAGGTTAATATCCAAAACATTACAAAGTTCAAAAATGTATTGGTCCACTTAGATTTGCTACGTAAGAAGAGCTTGAAGTAACAAAAAGGGGTAATCAGAATCCGTAAAGCGAAGGACAAACAACACAATGGTCAAAAGAAAAAGGACAAAGGGACAAACAACGATCTACAAAACACTACACAGATAACACAAGATCGAGCCCCACGAACCTCACTTAAAACCGGGGATGACCTCAGATGCTCTGGATGGATGAGCAGTTCCTGCTCCACTAGTGGTACCCGTCGTACCAAATGTCCATTCCTGATGTTTTAGTTATTCAGTTGTTTGACTAGTTGAAATCATGAAAAGAATCCCAAGGAAAAATGATTGTTGTGGTTTAATTTATATATTTTCGTTGTGATCACCTTTGTAGTTTCGTGGTTTAGTGGTTGTGATATTTACTCATAACTTCTCTTTTTACATATACCTTTCGTGGTGCACTAAATTTCGTCGTTTAATGATACCAACGAAAGCCACGAAAATTGGTATGCAACGAACAGGGCTGTCAAGAGAATTTTTGGCCCTCAGGGCAAAAGGAAACTTGGCCCCCTTCCTCCAATACTCCAAATAATGAAACTCAAACTAAGTCCACCGCGGTGTGTCATAAGCAAGGAATCAGTACAGCAAAAATGAATTGATGAATTGTGATCTAGAAAACAGCTTTCTACTTGTTTAAACTCATGGGCCCCGGGGCGCCGTCCCGGCTGAACCCCCCTCTCAGTGGGCCTGGCAGCGAATACAAATTTATTCACAGTACACTTGCTTCTTTACTTTGGGGTAAATTTTATATGATTCCGGTCGGTTCTTCTAAAATACTAACCACAACTATTTTAAGTGTCTGGTTTTGGTTGCAGTGAGAGGCAGATGACATGATAACGGGGTCATTGATCCAATTTCGGGGATTGTTTAATCTCTCGATATTATTCATTTAATCAGAAGAAGAAGAAAAAACAAACATAATTGTAATTAGGAACCGTCTGAATCTTTATTCTTCCTCTTTTCATTGCGCCAAATTGTCCTTAAAAATTATCAAGCTGGTACCAGAACTGCAATTACATGTGTGTGTTTTTCCTTGCAAGTATAAGTAAAACATAGATTTATTAATGGATTTATTCAATTATGTCTAATTTTTCAAACAACTGTTAGAAAATTATTCTTTAGTTAAACTTTGAAAATCCAGATTGCACAACCTCTTAATTTAAACCGTCATCTTGAAAATACATATATCAAGTCTGTTTACTACTTATAATGCTTCAATTTACTTAATTTCCTTTGAAGTATTGTTTAAGTTGGATGTTGGGTGGCTACGAAAAACAAAATGGCCTGTTATGTCTACCTGGCCTTAGAGTGTTCCCAGCGATTTCTCGTCGCCGAAACTCTTACGCTTGCACCCTCTACTGACGAGTATAGACGACTTTTACTTCTGATACATTGAAAAAGATAACATTCTTGTATGTAATATGTTTATATATGTCACCCATTCAGACTCGTGCCGGCACAAAATTGTTAGTTAAGTGGTGGGTTGTTTGTTCCTAAACACCAGCCATGCGCCTTTAAGGATTTATAAACTATCTTAAACGTATTTATATAACAAGTAACTTTGTAATCGTTAAATTTGTCAAGTACAACTCGTAAATCTCTTAACTATTTTAGAGTGCAACAAATTTAAAAACTTTTACGACAAGTAGATATTTTATAAACTTCACAGAAAATATGATGATT
Organism: Bathymodiolus brooksi; assembly: GCA_963680875.1. Taxonomy (NCBI): domain Eukaryota; kingdom Metazoa; phylum Mollusca; class Bivalvia; order Mytilida; family Modiolidae; genus Bathymodiolus; species Bathymodiolus brooksi. Next base: position 19,858,561 of record OY804580.1, read on the forward strand.
TGACTCTTTTTTTTTAATAGTATATAGGAATTAGAAAAGGGTGGGGATTTATGATATATGATTAGCCATACAGTTAATCCATTTTCAACAATATTTCAGTTAATACAGAATCTGTCTGTTTTATTGATAAATTATTGGTGTTTAGCATCACTAGCTCCACTTTTTCAGCTATATCTTGATTACAAGACTTAATGTGATGGTAAGTAAGTAGGTAATTTTAGCTTTATCGTGGCGGTCAGTTTTATTGGTGGACGAAACCGGAGTATTCGGAGAAAACACTGACCTGTAGCAAGTCACAGACAAAGTTGCATAGAGTACATCAAGCCATTGACTAGAATCGAACTCACAAACTTTCGTGGTTATAGGGTTAGGGTTAGGATGTTTAACGCCACTTTCAACAATATTTCTTAGATCGTGGCGGTCAGTTTTATTGGTGGATGAACCCAGAGAACCCGGAGAAAACCAACTATGTTCCGAAAGTCACTGACAAACTTTATCACACAATTTTGTATCGAGAACACGTCGCCATGAGCGGGATTTGAACTCACAACTTTAGTGGTGATAGGCACTGATTGCATAGGTAGTTATAAATCCAAATACCATACGATCACGATCACGACGGCCCTTAATGTGATGGAAAAGCCTGAGCATATATAACGAACTCACCGGAGGAACCCTAAGAAAGTAGAATATGTCTGCAAACTTTAACACTTGATGCTGCTATCGTATGCTTATCAACATCAGTGGTGTTTGGCTATAGTGATCAGTAGTCAACGATAGCAACCACTCGGCCAACTAGTCCCCCTTTTTATTGATAGCGGGAACTGGGGTAACCGGCAAAAACCTGTTACAAGTCACAGACAAAGTTGCATCGAGTATATTTCGTCATTGACTATAATCGAACTCACAAACTTTCGTGGTTATAAGCACTATTGTATAAGAATATACAGTCAAGCCTGTATATAAAGGGCACTCAAGGGAACCTGAAGATGTGACCTTTATAAACAGGGTAAAATTTTATGCACTATTCATTAATGGAAGAAATGAGACTGTCATTTATAGACAGTGATTTGCTAAACAGCAGTACCCGTTAAGAAAAGTTTGGCTGTATATATGTATATATATATATACGTCTGAAAATTAAACCAAACAGTGTTAGAATTAGATTTTAGAGCTGTCAAATTTGTGTTCTTCCCTCGACGGGATTTGAACCCACACCATTGATACACTGCAGCACCATTCGCTTAGCCTTACGTCCAGCGCCATAGACCACTCGACCACATCCACTCCCTTTATATATATATATCAAAATCCCATGCAATCGCGGCCACAATAATTTTGTGTTTCTAAAGCAATATGTTCCTTATTATACATTCCTACCAGTTTTTTCTGGGTTTTATCACAGTGTCATTACTAATAATAAAGCGCTTGTGTTCTCTCCTTATCTGTTTACACTGATATATGAACTGTTAATATGAATACCGTCACTTCTAAATGTTTCATACTCCATAATGTTTTGTTTGTTTATCTTACTTTGTCTTTTTTGTTTTGATACATTGATTAACTGATGCTATAGTGAAGCGTTTTTTGTGAGTCTATGTCTTGTTTCTTTCTTCCGCAACATTGCATGCATCTTTGACGTAGACACAAAGGCTGTGTTTTAGATAGGATTGTTGAAAGTGGCGTTAAGGCACCATAACCCTAACCCCTAGATATAATGGATCTATCGTACATATGATATTACATTTCGGTATTCCCTTTCTTTTTTATTTCTTTCTTTTTGTAAATATTGCATAGACTGTATAAAAGTTGCGAACTGAAACTAAACCTTATTCAACAACTCTTTTTTATATGATTTAATATATTACAACTAAGGTCAGTCTCCCCTTGGTATATGTAACCTTAGACCATTTCACCTATCCTGTTTAAGGTGGTAACATACACTTCAGGTAAAATTTGATCAGCTCGTTTAATTTTCTTATTTTTATGGCAGTGTGTTTGAATATATCCACTGTAATAAATATCAAAATTTTAACAAATTCCAACCAACAGACTCAGAGCTATAAATTCACTAGCCACATAGCAGCTTTTCTCTCTGTGGTTTTGATCACCGAGATGCTTGAAATCTGCATACAAACATCATATGATCAAAACGTTCAACTGATTTGAAAGAGTTATCTCCATGTAGTGTATGGTACCCCCTTAAACTCTTTGGATTACTTTCTTCCAAAGACTTTCAAAGCATTCGGCTTTCTAATCTTTTGGTGATGATGAAGGCTATTCCAGAAACGCCTGGGGCGGCGCACTAAATTAGATTTCCACAATTCAATGAACTAGGAAAGACCGAAAATGGTCGCTAACTGGTGGTATTTCACTTTAATCAGTTTCAAATTTGTATTTTTCCATTTCTGGAATTGCATCATATTAGCATCTTCGTTTTCTTTTCATTTGACTTTTGAGACAACCTCTAAAATCTATACAGCTGAAATATTCTTGAAAGTGGTGTTAAACATCATAAAACCAACCAATCTAAAAATTGAAAGGGCCGTCGTGGTCGTGATCGTATGGTAGTTGGATTTACAACTACAATGTACGTACCTATGCAATCAGTGTCTATCACTACTAACGTAATGAGTTCGAGTCCCGCTCATAGCGAGATATACTCGATACAACATTATGTGATAAAGTTTGTCAGTAACTTTCGGCATGTGGGTTGTTTTCTCCAGGTACTCCGGTTTCCGCCACGATGTAACTGAAATATTGTTGAAAGTGGCGTTAAACACTATAACAATAACACTAAAATTTGATGGTTACATAATAATGAGTTTGTCGTGCATCTAAACAATTTGTCTTCAAAGCCTATAAAAGTGCATAGTTGTTATTATCGTGTGACCATTAGAAGTGAAAGTTGATATGCATAGTTTTTATTGGACCAAACACAATGTAAACAGATGACTGGTTCCTGGTCCTCGTACACATAAATATTGCCTTCTTAATAATATAGACTAATTTAGTCATTATATGGTATGAAATAATAGTGAGTGAGTGATTGTTGTTTAACAATAAATGAGCAATTTTTCAGCTTTAACATCACGCGAACAATTAAATAGTGAGTGATTGAGTGAGCAGTTTTTCAGCCATAGCATGGCGAGAACAAGCTATATTCGATGCAATGATGATAATGTCCGCTTTGTACTAGACCAACACGCTTAGTTGGATTTTTGTAGTGCTAGATAACTGAAACAACAGTCCGCGTGTAGACATGTCGCTTCACTAGGACACACCATTCTGATGCCGAGCCAACCAGTCTTTGCTTTTCATCATGCATGCAGCTTGCTTAAGGGGATACCATACACTACATGGAGATAACTCTTTCAAATCAGTTGAACGTTTTGATCATATGATGTTTGTATGCAGATTTCAAGCATCTCGGTGATCAAAACCACAGAGAGAAAAGCTGCTATGTGGCTAGTGAATTTATAGCTCTGAGTCTGTTAGTTGGAATTTGTTAAAAATTTTGATATTTATTACAGTGGATATATTCAAACACACTGCCAAAAAAATAACAAAATTAAACGAGCAGATCAAATTTTACCTGAAGTGTATGGTACCACCTTAACGAAGAAGCAACAAATACCAATTACATAAGTCTTTGGTTTGACCAAACTGGTGCCTTTGATAACCATTATACTACCGATGTGATTATGTGAAATAATATGATTCCTTTATAATATATATATATCATCTCAGAAAAAGATCATTTTAGGGTACAAGTTATTCCCCTTATTGAAGACCTAATGTGACTGTGAAATGTTGAACAGCAATTGGAGTGCTAATCCTTTACTTTAATTAGTGTCAAAGTGTAAAGTTGGATAGTCTGTCATGTTCAGTTACATCTATATCATGTCTTACTGATCAAATATAGTTAAATCGTGGTGCTATTGTCTCTTCTCCATTGATGTTCATTGGTGAACTAACTTTCAAAATATAAATCAAGAAGCTTATAAACTTTTAGTTGATAATCATATTTTTTTCTTTTTGTACAAGAAGAGTTTGGAGATACCAAAGGGAGGTAATCAGAATATATCGAAAAAGAAGAAACAACACAATGGCAAAAAATAAAAAGAACAAAGGGACAAACAACGATCTACAAAACATACACATAAAACTAAAGATCGAGTAACACGAACCCCACTAACTTTAACTTACTGGTACGTTTTTACTGATTCATTGAGTAAAATGTATCAAAAAGCCCCAAAAATGTTGATGCTTTTGGATTCAAAGTTTGTGTGTTGTTGAAATCGTGACGCATTATTTGAATGTTATTATTAGTCTCATATAGGCGATCATCTGTCTACAATTTTTGTCTCGTAACAAATATGATATCCTAAATGAAAAACAAAAATTAAAAATTTCTGAGAACAAAACCCTTAATTAATTGCTGACTCACACTGAGAAAATTGTTAAACTTGCGAAAATAAATCCGGTCGTCCGTTATTGTTCTGTATGTTATAATATCCCTTGTCAAGGATATTAATTTTACTCTTGTGGAATCTGATTGGTTCAATTTTAGATATTTAATGGGTTCTTTTTGTTTTGTTTTGTTTCTTTTTTGTGACATAAAAAGCTTGAAAGCACATGCTTCTTTAAATATCAATGGATTAAAATCGATCACTGCACATAATTCTATTACATAGTATCCGATTTCAAACATGTTTCCCGTGTTATTATGATATTAATGTAATTGTGTATTCATATGCAAATTATCTTCTGTACCTTTCACCTTATTTGTGAAAACATGGTTCCAAGAAAAAAGGGGGGTTAAAACAAGCTCCATTTAGTTGTATATGGGGGGGGGGGGGGGTTACAACAAACTCCATTTATTTGTATATTCCTTGATTTTAAGCTACTGGTATCTCTAATTTTTTTCAAGAATTTTTAAAAAGACGAGTCTTTTTCAGTGATTGTTTCGGTTTGCAATTGTCTTGACAATACCAGAAATAAATAATAATTTTGACTGTATGTCTGTGATGATAATTTGTTTCTTGTCATTTTTTTTAATTTATTTTGTCATTGACTTGGCGATTTCTGCTTTGAATTAGATTCTATAGTAGGTTAAACTGTTGCATCAATCTTTTCATAATCCTACATTTCAATAAAGAACAATGTTCATTTACAGCAAAAATTATTTTATTCAGTCACAAAGCAAACATTTCACTGTAAAATAATTAAAACTTAAAACGGGAGCAGGAGACTAGAATTGGATGCAATTCAATACACAATATTAATAGAAGGATATTTTTATTTGAATGAAAAAAGGCAATAAAACAATAAAATGTATATCTTGAAATAAACTGTATAAACTTGCCCCATGTCCATAGACATGATTGTACGCGACTTCTCCGTAGCGTCTTTAAAATTGAAATTGAATTGATACAAAAGCGTAAGATATACGCTAATATGTTTCATATATGCAAAGAAAAAAAACAATGTATCATTTTAAACAGAAATGGAATTCGAAATCCATAGTAGGAACAGCAATTCTAAAATACTAACATATTTCCGGTATAGTTTAAATATACATTTATTAACCCATTTCTTTTTTAATTTCTTTTTTTTTTTTTTTTGGAAACAGATTCGAATTACCATGTCACCAGCATTTTTAATATATTTTGTCAGGAAATGTGAATTTCATTGTTTAACGAGACACTCATAAATTAGTGTGACACGTCTCGAAAATTATAAAAATTGTGCAATTAACGTCAGAATTTTGACTCCTCATCTCGTTTAAGGAACACGTGTATCCTAGACTTTCATAAGTGCGGATTATTCACTTAAATATTAAAATTGGTGGCTAAAAATTTGTCAGGAAACATCACTTAAACGTAATAATTATTCATATCCTTAAACAATAATAAAATTATATGTTAATCTATTCATTTGCTTCTTGGTAAGAGCGATAATTTCAAAAACAATTATTTTTATTAAATATAAAGTATTTTTTGCAAAAACAAATATTTTAAAAATGTTTCCAACGCTGAATATTATCGCATTTAATTATATAAATATATTTATTTTAGATTCAAAATTTATTATATATAACTCAGGCACACATGTGCAACATATTAGAAATAAAGAGTGAAATAATATTAAAATAAGAAATAACCAGTATAATACTATTTTAATAATAATAATCTTTAAAGTTAGTTATTTCCTAATAATTACCTAGATAAACTTTCAAATCTGCAGCATTTATTTATATATAAAAACCGAATTAGATTACTGTCACATACTATATTAACTAACGTGTAAAGACATTTACAGACACACTCTTAAATTGTTAAAAAAATATATCTTGAAGAAATGCTTATAAAATTGAGATTTTATTATGAAACGTAAAACAATGAGTTTACAGATACAAAATAAACAATTCTTTGAATATGTTTATCTTTTTTATCCATGACATTATCCAAAAATAAACAAAAAAATCCTGTTTTAATCGAAAAAATGTTGTTATTATATCAACACTTCTATTCATTTTTGATACTTTTTCGTCCTAAATTTACATAGAAATGAATATACAAATGTTGTGAAAATTGGGTAATTCCAATTAATGGTATTATATACAAAAATTGATAAAGCTATCATTAATTAATCAGCATAAATCTGTCAAAATACCATATTGTCTAAATTCATGTGTTTACTGCTAAAATTTGCCACTTTAGTGGTGCGTTTCCTGTTGAGATCCTGTCATAAATTCTTCTAAACAAATAATCATAAGCTACCAACTAGCTATCTTAATTATAGATTATTTATCTCACAATTAAACTTGTCACATACTTGCAAAAATAATCCACCTTATTTAATATACCGGTATTTTCTCGGATAATTGAAAATTTTTGTCGCAAATGCGTCGCCATCTTACTTAAATTGGTGTTAGACTTTTTACAAATGTACCTCTCAGTTTGAAATTTTCTGCTAACAAGCTGTTAAATTGGTTTCACACATTACATCAAATTTTCCACAGTTGTGAAAATGACATCTAAAACATAGTTCCTGAAATTTGTTGTTCTCCAATTCAAAATGGCACGAACGGGAGGAATTCTGTCTCCAAATTGCAAAAAAAAAATGTCTGATTTTGCTGTAAACTACATGTGTCACCTATCAAACCACTCAGTCAAATTTCATGGAGTAATATGCGGTAAAACGGACGTAACGCCATTGATGTTCGAAACTGCCAAGGCGTTACGCATCAATGGTTTTCCTTAAAAAAAAAAGAGGACACGCACCAGACCTTTAATATTGTGAAGTGAAGCTCAAATAGGTATAAAAAAGAAACTTGTAACTTATAATATTTGTATCATCATTTCAGGCTAGTGAATAATTATAGTGAAATTTATATACAAAAAGTGTGTTCACTAGATACAACAGCCTATTATAAATAACTCTAGCAATACACATTTTTACATGTTTTGTTTGACAAATTTTACATGCAAACAGCAAACCATATTAAAGTTAGAAATCTAAATAAAGTAAATAGAAGGTATTATTTATAAAAATACTGCTAAAATTAGTGACAATTGATATATATGTAGTTAAATATTTGTTTTCAGAAATTCAGATTTCAGACATTAATATGGAATTCAGTATGGAAATCGGATACTGAAACAATGGTATATACATGTACATATTAATAAAGAAGAAACATTTACATTGTACAATATCGAAGTAGGGTTAGGGGTTTAGGGTTATGGTGTTTAACGCCACTTTCAACACTATTTCAGTTATATCATGGCGGTCAGTTTTATTGGTGGAGGAAACCAGTGTAGCCGGAGAAACCCACCGACCTGTTGCAAGTCACTGACAAACTTTATCACATAATGTTGTATCGAGTACACCTCGCAATGAGCGGGAATCGAACTCACAACATCAGTGGTGATAGGCACTGATTACATATGTAGTTGTAAATCCAACTACAATATGATCACGACCACGACGGCCCCTGTATCGGAGTACAAAGCCAAACATGCTTGAAGGAGCTAACCAATAGAAAACAAGCTTCCAATTTGATAATCCTTATATATCTATCCATTGTCTTTATTAGTTATCTTTTCTTTAAATTTCAAAATATTAACATTTATATATAATTACATGTATGAGTATATATTCTCCAGTTTTAGAAATAAAATATTTTCATACAAAGCCACTAATTTTCATTTCTTTTCATTGGTCAATAATTTATCTGAAAATATCTGAAAGTGGTACAACTTTGTGCTTATGATGTTGTAGACCAATAAGAACATATAACCAGCTATGACAGGCTTAAAATACACAACATATTTTATATATATCTATATTCTCATAAAGCCAGTGTATAACAATTGTACAGAGATAATATTTGTTTTTGTTAATATAAGTTCTGCAAATTAAAATGTTTGATATTCAAGGTATACTAGTAGCTAAAAAATAGAGAAACACAATGACCGAAAGAGAAATAACATACATGTATCGAGAGGGGGAGATTCCATTAACCGGTTTAACACCTCCACATTGTTGTGCCTGTCCCAAGCCAAGACTGTTCGTTTGTTGATATTGACGGAATTGGTGACAATCGCTGTTTAAACTTTCTTTTAATAGTAATGACACATGACGAGAATAATATATAACGGGTGATACATGTAATATATCGCTAGGTTTAGGGTTGTGGTATTTAACGCCACTTTCAACAATATTTCAGTTACCGCGGTATATCGTGGCAGTCAGTTTTATTGGTGGAGGAAACCGGAGTACTCGGAGAAAACCACCGATCTGCCGCAAGTCACTGACAAACTTTATCACATAATGCTGTATCGAGTACAACTCGCCATGAACGGGGTGATAGAGACTGATTTCATTGGTTGTTGTAAATCCAACTACCAGACCATCACGGCCACCAAGTCTTCAAACTCAATAGCAGAACATAACGATGTTGACAAATGATTAATTTTTAATTTATCCAATATTTTTATGGGTTCTATGAGAACCCTGAAGATTTAAACAACTAATATAGAGAGTCTTTGATGTAATATGTGTTTCGAAGAATTTTGAAGGGCTACATGTTGTTTTTGCTTGTTTGTTTGTTTGTTTCTTTTTTTTTACATTTTCTTGCAGTCTTCAAATTACGTTGCTTCTAATTATGATTTGCCAACAACTGTATGTACGTAGAGAGTCTGATCTGGTTCTAAGCTTTACGCAAAACTGATCATTTTTTTTGCAGACTGCGTGCGAAAGCCTTGTTCGTAATCAAAAGTCTTTGTGTGAAAAGGTATTAGCATGTTGAGTGTCAATTTTGTGTTGATTTGGTGTTAGCAGATTAGCATAATTCGACTCCTTTATTAGTATTTGCCTCATATTATAGAACGATTGATGAATTTGCAGCTTCGTATTACCCACTTAGTATATTCATTTTAATTTTTGTACGTAAATTTGACGCATCCGCACACCACGCTAATAATACGGAAAGAAAAACACTAATGCAATTTTCTAAAATAGATCAGTGATTGTTTTCCTATCGGTAAAAAGTAATATATATATAAAAGTGTTACCTGCCAGACAACCTGAGAAACTCATAAATAATTCAATCTTTTAACAGCTAAATATCGTAAAAATGAAGAATTGCGCGATATTGCATTGAATTTTATAGCATTGTTTTGTCTGGTTCTATACAGTGAAGGTGATATGAACATTATCAGCACGGTAGTATTACAATACAAGTTTCTCTCATGAGTATTGCCCAATCCGTCTGTCTGATTCCCCCGCGTGAATTCGTGCCGTCTGCTTAATTACTAATTAATGAAAAATAGGTACGATTTTATAACTTAGCATTATTGGACGACAATATCCAATTGCGAGATAGCAGAAGGGTTTATCATATAACAACCGAAAGATCTTTAAAGTTTGTTTAGATTGACAGTGGAATGTTACAAAACTGATATTTTGTTTTCTGATAATTTGAAATAAACATTAGATTAAGATGTGTACGTATTATTTTAGATGACAATAAACTTATATGATATACCAATTAGCTAGATTGATGGTGGCCGTTCTGTATTGATGTTATTGATGTTATTACGTCATGTTTTCTGTTGTAAAAGGAATTTCGCCTATATTTTCTTACCTTTATTATATAATAATTCTACCTACCATATAAAATATACTGTAATGACTGACCATTTTTTGAATTACTGTCACCACATGTTACAGAAAATAATATCTTGACCTGACAAATGCAAGACATATATAATCTGACCATTCAATTTTCAACAAGAAATGTTAGAAAACCTTGAAGAGAAAAATGCCAATTTTTCATTTAAGAAGATATGATTTACGTTAATTTAGTTTAATGAAAAATATCCCCCCCCCTTTTTTTTTAAATGATCGGTGTCAAACTAAAGGCAATGTTGGAAGTTGAAGTGGATTGTCTATCATGGTAGAAGTTTTGGTGTAAATTCATCATTGCCATATATATTTAAGCTAAGTTTGTACGATATGGATTCATTACATTTAATTATACTAACCGCACCGGTAGTGTAATGTTTAGCGTATTCGCCTCGAGTGCGGGAAGATCGTGGGTTCGAGCCCCGTTCGGATCCGATCAAACCAATGAATATCAAATTGGTATTTGCTGTTTCTCCACTAAGCACACATTATTTAGGAATAAGATCAAAGACTGGTTGGCTCGGAACCAGGATAGTGTGTGAGGGTGGAGCGACATGTCTACCCGTGGACCATTGTTTCATTGACCTAGCACTATATAAAAATCCAACTTGGTGTGTTGGTCTAACACAAAGCGGACATTTCTTTTATCTGATCGAAATGTAACTTGTTCTCGCCATGATATATAGCTGAAAAGATTGCTCATTTAGACGTTAACCAACAATCTACAACTCCCTAAAATTATATTCGCTGATACACCCTTGTATTTAGTCGAGTTATTTCCCCTTTCGTTGCATCCGGGCGTTTTTGTTTGTCATGTGTACATGTCGGTTTCATCGATCAACGTTTGAAAAAAAACTAAATAATTTATAGCGAACCAGCAATCACACGCACTAATCTAGATCACACCTTCCTGCAGGTTTTATTTATATTGAACAATAAAACAATGAGATGCTAAACCAAGTGACATTAACAGAATTATTAGCACGATTATCATTGATGCAAAATGCAACACCTTGCATGTAAAGTATATTTGTTTGCAATAAATTATGTGATAAAATCAAACAAAAATGCATTCCACATATGTTTCTAGTATTCTTAGTTCTTTAAAGCTACGAGCAAGATCAACACTGCCATCCGTCATGTTTCGTCCGGTACCGATTTCTCGTAAAAGTCTGACGTTAAGTGCCGTTTTAGCACTTTCATATACATTTCAAAGACTTTGTTTCGTCATTAAAGCTTAATCTATCGCTTCTTAATTACTGTGTAAAATGTTAATTGGCATACCATAAATTAAAGAGAAAACCGAAGGTTAGATAACCAAATGTACCTGGTAAGCCAGATCTTATACTATGGAGTAATATTAAAACGTTCTGTCGACACCGAGGCAACCTCTATTTGAGGGTCATGAATAGGTCATGGTATCTACACTGTGGAGGTACACCACATCCACAAGTGGTGCTCGCTGTTGTGCTTGACATTGAAATACACAAATCACCACAAGGACATGGGGGCAAATTTGCGCCTCGTTTCTTGCAAGTTGACAAACGGCTTAGCATGCACCTGCTCCTTTTGATCAACAGCTTGTTGCAAGGGAAACTTTTCCAACGCTAGCATATCCATCATCTTCCATTTTACAACCAAGACACTCGTCCATTGGCATATTCGACTGTAACTTTTTACTTGCATGATAAAATGAATATACATGCAGATTAAAAATTGATCACTTAATTAATTAATCTATGAAAAATCCCATTGTAATTTCGTGTATTTTCATAAGCAGACTTGATACTAAACTGCGAGAATGTAGTGGATATTCAGGTAGTGGATATTCAGGGTCAGGGATTATGGTGTTTAACGCCACTTTCAATATTTCAGTAATATCGTGGCAGTCAGTCTGATTGTTGGAGGAAACCGGAGTACACATAGAAAACCACCGACTTGACGCAAGTCCCTGACAAACTTTCTCACATAATGTTGTATCGAGTACACCTCGACATGAACGGTATTCAAATTCACAACGTTAGTGGTGACAGGCACTGATTGCATAGGTAGTTGTAAATCCAACTATCATACGAGCACGACCACGACGGCCTCTATTGGATCTGCATGTGATAAAGTAATGTCTAAGGAGATGTTTGGAGTGTATACAGCAAATGTTTTATGTCCTAAAAATGGAGTAAATTTCGCCCTGAATGAAATTCTCGAAAATAACGGGATAGAGGTTGATTGATTGTTGGTTTGCTTAATGTCCAACGGTAAATATGTCGTGCATATTCAGGACGAGAACAAGGTCAACAGTTTCTAAAACTTATACAGAAATGTGGAAAGGTGGAATAACTGGGGAAACTAATTTTGACTACCCCTAAAATAGTATGGGGTTTGGTAAGGACGAAAAATTCAGATTTTTGTAGCGGCTAGAATGCGTCTATTGTTGGTTTTTTTTCTTGCAATCTGCAAATTGATCTTTAACGAGCAGGGCCACCCTTTAACCAATTGGACCAATTGCTCCCAATTGGGCCCCACGCTTAAGGGGTCCGGCGCTGGAGTTATCTACTCTTGGCTGTTCAAGTACACACAACAATACACTACAAGTTTACATTGGGTCTCCGTACGTCCTAATGCCGGGTTTGTGTCAAGGGATGGTGGCACTTTCCAACCTGGCACGGTAGCCACTGTGGTCTACGGTCAGGATTTTCGTAATATAGCCCAACAACCTCTCATCAAGATGGGACCCTGTATCTGCCAACCGGGTACACACTGGCCATCGCTGTTGGTTGAGCCATGGGGCCATGGGATCCGGTACCAGTACCCAGTACATGTTTTTGTATCAAATAGTACCTCAAAATTTAAAATTTTATAGATTTTAGAATTTCCACGTCAGTGTTCTATTACAAAGTACCAGGAGTAAACTGGGGGGCTCTGGCAAGGTAAGCTGTTCCTGGGGCACTAGTGGTACCAGTCGTGTTACCGCTAAACGACACGAACTTGTTCTCGTCATCAATATAGAAATACCTCTCACTTGGCGTTAAACAATAAATCAATCAATCAATCATACGATGGTTTTAGAAACAGTTCAGTTGATGGTAAACTAAGTATTTATGCGGCGCAGTCTTTCCAGCAAAATTGAAAATTGTCATAAAAACATCAATTTTTTAAAAACTTTTTTGCTGTTTATTTGATTTTTGTAAATGTAAACCCTAATTTTTGATTGGTTCGTTTCGTGTGGGCAAAAACCTGACTAAATATGTATTTTCTTTTTCAAGGTCAAAATACTCGTAAAAAAACAAGAGCCACAGAAGTCACAAATTAAATTGAACATTCGCGATTGTATGATAGTTTGGTTTACATAAGCATATAGAAATTAAATATAAACAGATATTTATTATGTAGTGAGCACGGCGAATTTCTTCATCAGGTACGCTCAGTGTCAACCGATTCCAGGCATCTTCTTTTTCAAGTTCAAAATACTCGTAAAAAACAAGAGCCACAGAAGTCACAATTTAAAATGAACCTTCGTTTGTAAAAGTCTATCATCCTTTCTTTATGTAATTGATCATTCGGAATATCCATTTTTTTTCTTCAATAATGCTATAATTATAGAAAAGAAGATATTTCTTATTCCAATTAATGGTCGACAATAGATACAAATGATTCTCATACTGAAATAATAAGACACTGGTCTTCTTATTTCATTGTTTTGTAGATGTCTCATATTTTTATCTTTATATTTAATTTTCATTATTGAAGATCATTTGTGTCAATTTTTATACATCATACATGGAAAAACCGTGTCTTGTCTTTTTGTCCATTGTGAACAGAAAACATGTGGTTTCTCCTAGCTTGGTGTTTGAAAATTGTTCCAGTCTATGATGGGCTATTTAATCATATCAACGAGACATGATAAACCAGTCAATTCCTAGAAATTTGAGATGCCACCGTAGAGAGTAGGTATGATAGCTGGACTTACATCTACTTATGCAATCAAAACCAATATCGCCACTTAGGTTCATGATCCGACTTCTGCCCGTAGCGTGGTTTATTCTCTAAAGTTTTGTATGATAATTTTTGTCAGTTACTTGTAACAAACGTTCGGGGAAAGTCTGAATATTGAAATAGGACCTAATGTCTCCGTTGTGGCCAACAAAATTTCCGAACGGAGTGTCCGTCCGCTTGTGTGGGACGAATCAAAGGCACAAGTCTCCCTATACCCTTGTATCTTGTATGGACAGTACCATGCTCTTTAGAGCAGCACATAATCAGAAATACTGTGTAGGAAGTCATCGTTAGTGACTCACTCCAAGTCAAAATGCTCCAACCAAGTTCATTATCATCCTTTTACCAAGCATTTGATTTCTTGAAGCATTATCTTTTTCTAGAAAATCCGAGAAAACGCAGACCGCCATGGAACATTGAGAGGTTAGATAGACCGCCATGTAACATTGAGAAATTAGACAATGTCCAGTTGCTCGAGTGATATTCTAACTGTTTTTTAAACAACTAAATGTCGATCGGTTGTGTGGAATGATTTAATTGGCCCTGAACAGTTCTTAAGATATAAATGTCAAAACATGGAAATGATCAACTTTTAACTGTGCGAGCTTTAGAAACTGGTATAGAATGGCGAGCCTTTGCTGAACTATTATGTTCTGTTTCGCAGCGAGTACGATTAAATTTGATTTTACAGACAATTTACGTATATTGTTATTACATGGTCTCTCCTGCACATGCATGGTCAAAGGTCAAAAGCAACTGTCCAGTTTCCAGAAGCTAGCGTAGTTCTAATCGTTTCAATTGGTGTCCCCTAACACGTCCGCATTTATACCGTTACAGCTCTACAAGAATCACATGCCAGAAAACATATAGTTTGGTCAATGACCGTATTTAAGAAAAATGTATCCAGTCAATGTAAGTTGACTGTTCAAATACAACGAGTGCACGATAAATTAATTTCTAAGAATATACTTAGTGCTCGTGTTTCTACATTTTGAGCAGACGTGCAGCAATATATTTCATCATAATTATGACTCAGCAATAATCATTTGACTTGAACAACTTCCAGAACATTTTTTTTTCTTCATAAAATGCCAAAAATTCCTGTCGCCTAACACTGCATGTTCTAGCAATTAATACATAAACAACATATAGTATACAACTTGTTTACTACACAATTGTGTTTGCTGACGTCATCAGTATATGTGTAACGGTCAGATATTGTTATATCGGTCTTATCATAAGTAGAAATATAGCGAAAGAATCCGTCCTGCCAAATTTAATTCCAATCCACTCAATATCTGCTCTTAGATTAATGTCTCGTCCAATTAAATTGATGAAAAGTTTGAAATAAAATTCTGCTCTTGGCATTCGATGCTGCTACAAACGACGCCATAATAACACTTTGTATATTATATAAGATGGATAAGTCTATTTTTTGTTAGAATTCTTTATTTCAGAGTAATTTGGAGTGATTGTTTTGACAGCTTTTAAAGTTTTAGATAGTTTTCGTGCTGTCACCATCTTACAAAGTTTTTTATTTTTATTTTTTTTTGTAGTTGTCCCCACATTTGTTTTCTTCTTCTGGAAATTTTTTTTAAAGACAGTTCTTTATTTTAACACTTTTAGGCTTAAAAAATAAAGAAAGCTTTTTTTAAATATTTTAATTAATCATTTTTAAAACAGTAGCTTTCCGAAAGATTTAGGCCGTATAGTAGTATTTCGATGTCACAGAAATTGTTATACGTCATACAAAAACTGAGTTGGTTATTCGAACGTCTAGACAAATAAATGATGGGTATAGAGGGGTCTATTCTACTACAAGTATCTGCTATTTCTGGGTCAGACAATTCATTATCAAAATGTACATGTATGGTATATTCATTCGAGAAACCGCCACGATATTGTTGAAAGTGGTGTTAAACACCATAAACCTAACCCTACATTAATTCAGATCAATATTTGTTTTGATACTTTCATAATAGAAGGGGGTCTTGTTGAAGGCAAAACAAATCTGATTTTAAACTATATAATGTATTGGTTGTAATGTGGTGTATTAAATTAACAGTCAGAAAACAAATGAGAGTACTTCACATGCTTTCCTAATTTTGACTCATATTTATGTATTGGAACACTCGATTTGGTCATGTATGATCATGCATGACTAGAGCCATATAAAGTTAAAATTGTGCAATGTGATAAATATAATATTTTTTAAAATTGCACATTTAGCATGTTTTAAAAGTGGTTTTCTCTGGGTAGTCCGGTTTCCTCCACCAATAAACTTCTCGCCACGATATAACTGAAATATTGCTGAAAGTGGCGTTAAACACCATAACCCACATGTTTATATAACAAAATTAAAAAAACTCTAATTAGCACAGTTGTAGGATGGCAGTGAAAGTATGGACTGTTTATGGATATTATTCTATAACGGAAGTGTTTCTCGTGTATATATTCATAATCTAAACTTATATCGCCTTGCGCTACAAACCATGTCTGTTGTTTAAACTGGTCAATAATTTCAACCATTGTCCTGGTTAATAATAAAAATCAGTGAAATTATGCATTGAGCCGATATGTAACGGCGCCGGCGAGGATTGGAGCGAGACGTTTTGTTAGGTAAACGAAATACACGAACAAAGGACGATCACACCTTGAACGTTTTGTGGTGAAATAATTAATTATTAGTATATACTTAATAAGGAATTTGTTATTTATATCTTTTGTCTTTATCATTGGTTTATCGGTCATTTTAAACAACTTTGAAATTTAGGTAACACATTATCACAGAAAAAATAATACAAGTATAATCCCTTCTTAATTTTAATTTGAAGTACGACAGCAAAATATTTTCCCACCTAAATGTTATTGTAAGCAGTATGGTATTGTTGTTGTTTTTTTTGTTGTTATTTTTTTGTCAATAAAAGGCGGTACTTTTTAACATTTTTATCAATAATCAATTTCAATATATAATCTGCGTGCGAATGTTTATTTCTTTCTTTTGTGAAATTAATTTCTTAATAATAACATCTAAATTAGAATATCGTGATGAAATATACCAACAAATTTAGCTAAATTTAGCTAAATTTGTTTAGCATTTAATACATTTTTTTTTTATTTATGCAAATTAAATTTAATATTTTATGTTAAAATGAGTTCGTAAAAAATCATATTTAATGCTGGATCAGAGGAGGCTGTATAAAATGTTTAAAAAGTACATTTCAAAAACGCTTTCACTGAATTCTACCATCTTCAGTAAACATACAGATTATATTCTGAGAGTAAATGCGGGGGATCCATAGAAAAGGCATTTTCCATAATGGTCTATTTTCAATATTTTTGAATAACAAAGAAAAAACAATTCATTTAATAATATGCATTATCATGTTGAATTTTCTTTTTTCAAAATCCAACAAATAAATTTATTTAAATGTTCATTTTCACCTTTTGTAATTTTTTCTCTAGTATTTTTTTTTTTTTTTGTCCAGTCCATTTAATAAATTATATATCGTCTAAAATGCTTGTGTATTTTACTATACAAAACAATTTGTTAGAAATAATATTTATCCGTAAGCGATTATTGTAACCAGAGATCGGAGGGGCGGAGCTAAATGCCTGTAAATCACAACTCTAGATGACATATTAACACATCAATATTGAAACATTTTTACTATGCTGGCGACAGCCTGACTGGGCCACCCTCATAACAGATGAACCATTCAAATCCGCTCATATGATTGGTTTATTATTTCCCCATTTACCAATCATAATTTAGCAAACATATCACTTTAATGACTAACAAATAATATGCATCAGCTCGTTTGATAACACTCAATCTAGTGGATTTCTCTATAATGGACTTAGATTTTTCATGGACAATACGACCAATTTAAATTTTAATATTTTGAACTTGGAAAAATTGTGAAAGTGATTGTTACATTTAAAATCGAAAACAAAATAAAACACTTTTGTGATCCATATTCAATGATTTATCAGGGCTCGAATCCGGAAATGACCATGGCATATAATCCGTTTTTATTTCACAGACCTGCGGACTATGGATCCCTCCTACAACAACACTACTTACCGTCGGTCCAGCACCCGGGATTACCAGCCTCACTGTTCCCTAAACTACAGCAAAACATGGCGAGGTCGTTATCACCGGGGGAGTTGCTACACCCTCTCTATCAGAGATCCATCAGGAGTTTAGAACCCCCAGAATCCGAAGTTCAAGATGATCCGAAAGTCGAGCTGGATGGAAAAGATCTGTGGGATCAATTTCATAAACTAGGAACAGAAATGGTTATCACGAAATCTGGAAGGTAATTAAAGCTATAATTTATAGAATTTATTATATTCAATGTATTTCATTGCCTGTTTTTTCTACGATGTCATTTCATTGGGGTGGGGTGTTAGGTGGACAACATGTAATGAGAACTCCAGAAATTATTACAATTAAATTGACAAGAATTCTATTTTAATAATATTTTCCATATTTTAATTAATTAGCCGAATACATTTACACCATATTCGAACGTGACAATCAAATTAAAAATATATATATATCGTTATTTCTTATTTATTTTACTGTCGTTTATTTATGTGTTCATAACAAAAAATAAACAAACATTTTTATTAAACTAAGATAATTTATTTTTGTCTGATAAATCTCGCGTGTGTGTGTATCCATTTGAATTATTTCGTTTTAATGTAAATGAAATAGACATTTCAATAACTTCCGGAACTAACAAATTAAACGTTAATTCTATTTATTTTTATGTCTTAAATTTATTTTGAATATTTATATTTTAGTCTGACTAAATAAAAAAAGGCGTCTATTAATTATATTTGTCAGCTGAATTCGTAAATGGGCATATATATATACGTACATGTGTTGTAAAAATGTAATTATCGTTTATATACAAGTAATAGTGACCAATATGTCATTTTCTTAAAATGGACAAAAAATATAACATGTAATTTATTAATATCGACGTCAAAATTTATTTTAAAAAATAACAATTATTTTTTTTAATTATATTAGAATTTGATGACGAAATATTCGCAATTTGTTAACATTTTCCATAGCATGAAAACAGGTTTTTCTCATCAATTTTGACATTAGAAAAAAAAATACCAAACAAGTGCTTAAAAATACAAAAACCGCTTCCAAAAACCGCAAAATAAACCGATTTAGCCTTTAGATAAACAGTATATACCGACTTGTCAAACTGTTTATATTGAGTTAAAATAGCACTGGTTGAATACAGTTTGTTTTTTTCGCATTTGACTTCAAACTTTGTAATTTTGTGCCATCATAAATTGAATAACAAGAAAATAAATATATATTTATTTTAAGTAGATTGTATAACTGATATAGATATGTATGTGTGTTTTAATTCATAAGTAAACAAACAATATTGAATTTGTATTGTCATATACACGTGTATATTTCCGTCATTGACATTCGATGTGAATTTCAAGATTTTTGTTGATGTTTCTTTCAGAAAATCTCGGCAATATTATTCCCTGGTCGTTCAGTTTCTTAATTACCCTTGTCATATATAATAAGCCTCACTATTGACCGGATGATACTATATAACTTGTAATTATATTATAGATTTTAATTTCATTAACTCGAAACTAAACCTACTATCAAAGTCTGGGTCCATATCGGCTTAGTGTCACAAACTCCGTATCAACATTATGTGTCGCTGTAATCTACATTTCACAGCATCATATGTAAAACTTTACATCTAATTTTCAGGGGGATCGTTGGGTAATATTAGATTTAAACTAAATCCATTTACCATCATATAAATCTTAGTTACAACCCCTGAGTAAATTATCCCGCGTAGTATGATATGAATTTAATATTTTAAGTACAAAGGCAAATAGACAATAGTTTATTTAGATAATTTTGCTCGTTGACGCTAATGATTATAATATGAAGCGTAATTTCTAAATCTGATAACCCGGAAAAGGTGCATTAAAGAAATTAATTTTGATTGGAAATGCATGTTAGTGATATATGTAGGTAAATATGCAATGATTCTGTCAGTGGCATAAATAAATTAAATGCTGTTAGTAAAATATGATTACACACTTAATGTGTCTCTGTTCATACCGAGCCATTTAGTCTAAAATTTTAGACTGGAGTGCAAATATTTATATCAAAATTAATCACATGTGTTTAGGAATACATGAGAAGGAATATTATTATTTATGTTATCTTGAAATTTCAAATCTAATCACAAAATAAGTGTCTGTAAATTATATAAAAAAATAATTCAGATGTTCGTTCGTAGATGGACACATTTTCAGGGATATTACGAAACAACCAACATTTGTTGTTGCCAAAATTTCACCATTTTTTCATCATTTGAATCCCTATGTATATTTTATTATTTGGAATCGCGGAGACTCATCAAGGTCCATATACATTCCGATATACTATATTATTATTATAAAGTAACAGCCCCATTTTATGTTTAAAACATTTTAATTTCAGTTTTAGTTTTGTTTATTTACATTAAATTTTGCAAAATACACCACTTTTCTTGAAAGCATGTCGTGCAATGGGTATATCCTGATTTTCTTGGTGACATCCTGTGTTAGAAAGCCATAACATTCTGTTGTTTTCTTATTCAAACAATAACATTCCAAAAAACAAACATTAAATAAGTCAATGTTGTACACTGTATATCGTTTTGAGGTCAAAGGTTAAACCGTTCAAAGATATCGTTGACAAAAAATATCTGTAGCCTGCTACTGGTAGAATATACTCAGGTTCACAAGTTCAGTTTTAAACAAACAAAAGAATTTAACACAGTATGCTATTTTTTTGGTTCGTTGGTTTGGTTTATGGTGCTTAACGCCACTTTCAACAATATTTGTTATTTTTGGAGTTTGTGTATTGAATATAATGTGGATTATTTGAAAATTAATTTTTGTAGAACGAAATATAGTATTTCACATTATATTACATGTACGTGAAATATGATTTGAGAAAAAAACAATATTTCTTCTGATATTTTAATGAATTTTCTTGGTACTTGAACCCTTTTGAAATCACAACAACTAGGCACTTATATTTTCTGCCATAAAATATGAAAAATTCTAGATATACATGTAGATCTGAAGCAAAATATTAATATTTGAAATTCATATATAAAATAACTGTTCCTACTTTTAAAGTAGGTAAGTTGGTTTTATCTTACTATTGTGATTTTTAGTAGACTACAAATAAAACAAAACATGCCTTATGAATATCATATAGAGTTCATATTTAATTGAATGTAAATTTATTATATCTATAATTGATAACCTCATTTTCAACCATTTTTTTCAAAACTGCAAAGCTTAACTCTGCAATGTAATTTATTTTCAGACGCATGTTCCCTCCATGCAAGGTTAGAGTGTCTGGTTTAGATAAGCGTGCTAAATATATTTTATTAATGGACTTGGTCGCTGTTGACGATTGTCGGTACAAGTTCCACAACAGTCGGTGGATGGTTGCCGGAAAAGCGGATCCGGAAATGCCAAAACGGATGTACATACACCCGGATTCCCCAGCTACAGGAGAACAATGGATGCAAAAAGTTGTCAATTTCCACAAGCTAAAATTATCGAACAACATTTCAGACAAGAGTGGTTTTGTAAGTACGGCAAGTATTACCACCAATCAGTATGCAGCAAATATCTTAGTGACGTCATTACTGCAACTTCAAAAATCAACTTCCGGCCATTTTTGACAATCGAATCAGATAGATGATCTATTATTGAAATTGTAAAATGTTTTTTTTTTTGTGTCTTTCTCTTTCAAAAATTCTTATAAGAAATAGACAAATTTAATAACGAAATTATTAATATGCATTTGAAGTTTCTGTTGTTGTAATGACGTTTAATTGAGAATTTTGCCATTTTATTTATTTTTATTTTTATATTTTTTTGTATTCTCAATCATATAGAACAGGTGGTTCTCTCTCATCTAAATCGGATGGGGGATAAGTAGATATATATTATTCACCTAGATGTTGTTTGAGAACGATGCTTAACAAAGAATCGAATATTGTGTAAGAGACATAATTATATATGTATATACAGCGTGATCGAAATTGGGTGCTAATGAGACTGTTTCCTAAACATTAAACATGATTTCACACTGTATGTGTGAATTTTTTTTCACAATCAAAATGTGAGAAAACTATATAAAAGAATCTCTCATTTTCGTAACACTTTCCTTGTTAGTAAAGGACTGTTTCATTAGAAACCGTAAACTATTTATAGGATTTTTGTGTGAAAAGAGCATATGGTCAAACACACTTTCACAGTTCCGTGTCTGAATCGGTACCAAACTCGTGATCTCTTCCACCTAAAGTTAAATGCGACAAATTTGATTTTGGCGGTTCCTTTTTATCTTTTTAATTACGAACAACTGCTCTTGCTTTTATGTAATAAAAATGTTACTGATAATACATCCTCCGGAAAAATTGTGTAAAAACAAGTGATCCCCCAAGATAAACACATATGTTCCTCTTTGTCTTTATTTCAATTACTCCCCCCTTATCTAGATTTCGATCGAAAAATGAAAATAAAGAACTTTTACACTTCTGTTAAAACAACTTTACACCCATGCTTTACGACATCAAGACCTAAAAATGATAAAAATCAAACCTTATTCTTTGCTCCTATTTGAACAAAAATTATTATAACACCCCAATAATAAAAAACTGATTGAAATTATGGTTAAAACGTGTAGCAGTAATCTCTTTAGAATCTTCACTCTTTACGCCTAACCTAATTTGTACATGAACAGTTTTACAACTATTTTTAACAAGTTTTTTTAGAGGACTGATAGGGAAAAAATGTTTAAAATTAACACACCGTTTTGAAACAAGTTTTTTTTAAAGGACTGATAGGAGAAATATGTTTAAAATTAACAGATCGTAAAATCAGAATGGAAATAAAGGCATTCTGGAGATAATAAAAAAAAGAAGAGGGGAAAAAATATCAATTTCTGTGTTTTTATACTACTGTATTTTATATAAGTAACCACGCGAACGTAAACCTTGACCACATATCTAGTCAAAACAATTTATTAGCCAAGAAATACATACACAAAAAAGCTATATATATTTCAAAAAAGATAAACAATGCATATTTTGTGCAGTTTTCATGATGATACAAATATAATTCAACCACCCCGACATTTTCTTTTCGTTAAATTTCACATCAAAACGATGGTTATTTCAATAATAAAATATCACCGTTTTGGACATTAGATCTGACAGAAAAACAATATTGTGAGTTCAGCCAATCGATAAGACAGCATAATAATGATCCATGATATGGACAGTAACGAAGCTTTTCTACGAAAGACGCTTTGATTAGTCTGGCGTTAGTCAAAGAAGCTAAAAAATCTATTAAGAGGCCCTTAAAGGGTTCTCTTTTAACATGTTCTTTCTGTCAAGCCAAACAATATACAGAGAACGTTTGTACATATATTGTATTGAATACTATTGAAATAATTTCACTTTTCGTTTTGATATTCATAAATAGATCTCCATCGGTTGTTTTTAACTACAAAAATATATAATATTTTAAGCTGTTTAAGGGAAAAGAACAGACTTCATAATAAATAGACGTCGATTATTACAAGAGTTCTTTCTCTCCAGTAGCTTTTGTCTCACGGATTCAAACATTTTTTTTTATTTCATTTTTAAATAAATGCATCAAATTTCTGTTCACTGGTCGTGTAAGTGCATATTTTATAGTGGCCGTACTTTACAGAAAATCTCTTAATAAAGTTATGACTATTGTTACGGTCATCAGACAAATCTCAATGGAAAATTATAGGCGTTTTTATAATTAGACAACAAGAAACATGGTGTGAAATACGGTAGCACTGAAATTAAACTCTCCTAACACGACAAGTAATTGTAGGGTGCGTTCGAAAACGTCCAAATAACTCTATTAACCTTCGGTTCAAACAAGATCATATTTCTGTTGAAAGATTTAGCATGTCTTTTGCGTTCATTGGTCAATACACTTGTTCACCTTTTTTTAATGGATAATAAAGATTGGAATTATCCATATCTTTTCATTGTTCTATATTGTATTTCTGTCTTGTTTTGACATTTAAAAGGATAATTTTTATGTTACTCTCTATATAATTTATGCTTTCATTTTTGGAGAAAAAAAAATTAAAACGCGATTTAAACATTGCAAATTCTTTAAATTTTCGGGTAGCAGATTTTACGTTTTCATAATAACTTCGGATTTGCTTTGATTCTAAGAGAAACCTTATCATTATATAAACAGAAAGAAAAGTCAGATTAATCCACACAAAGTCAAGTATCGCTGTGAATCTAAAGAATCACCCTAAAGGAGATTATTTTTATTTCAAATCTATATTTTTTAAAATTTTAAATATGTTGTTTTGTGGTTGTCTGTCTAAATAAAGTTTTATCACATAGCCTTAAGTGTTTTCTTCTGAACAGTATATTAAAACTTCCTTTTCAATCCATCTTCGGAAAACATGTACAAATGTTAAAAAAACAAACACCATGTACTATGGTGTACTTGTAAAAACCATTTGCAGGTCTATTGTTACCTTATTATGCATGAGACTGTATACTAACTAATACTTAAAAATATACACAATTAATTTGTAATAATTAATAATGCAATATATTATAACAGGGATCCATCATTAAATTAGAGGAGAGTTTGACATGTTACACACTTCTCCCTTTATGCATGTTACATAAGAAGACATAAGACATTAACAAGACGATCATATTAAATGCTTAAGAGACCAATAAATTATATGTACATGTTTACTACTGGCGTAATAATATACTATATGTCCAAATTTGTCGCCTGTTTGCCGGCTGACCATAACTATATATTTGACTAATCATTTATAAGGAAGAAACAGTCATCAATTTTAAATATATGTACATATATATGTAGACATATTTTTCAAGTTGATAAAATTATACATAATATAGGTTTAGAAAATTTTAATTTCTCAATTTTTGTTCTACGAATTTTGTAGTGAAAAAAATGGGGGTATAGAAAAATACCTCTTAGTGCATAATACATGAATACAAAAAATGATAATAAAATCTAAAAAAAAAATATATATAGGGCTAACAAGTTACCACGAGACACCCGATTTACGAATTTTGTAGAGAAACAAAATGGGCATATAGGAAAATACCTGTTAGTACACGAATCAAAAATATACATATTTAGGGATGAAAAGACACCAAAAATTTCTACATATCGTATTTCGAGAAAAGTGGAGTAAATTAAGTTGACAAGTATTGAGATTAAGACATGACTTAACCCAAATTTAGAGTAAACCGATTTTGACATAACGAGATTAAACTGTATACATTGGCTTAAATTCAATCTGTTTCACATAACTTTCGAACTTGCAAATACAGATGTCATCATTGAAAATATAAAAACACTGTACAACGATCAACAAACGTATGCATTCTATTCTCTTGTTTTAAAGGGAATAAACCCTTGATCAATATGTTAGCTGTAATTTATCACATTCAGGTCAATAAATCATTAACGAATACAATATGTGTATTCGGGGTAATTTGTAAAACATATTAATGAAAAAAATAGCTCTTTGTAGAATTGGAAATTGACCACATGCAACTGAAACCGCTTATGTATACATATGGTTGTTCCCGTTTTGTTTATCGAATGGAAAATGCTACTTCTAAATTACAAAATCAATTTTTGGACAAACCTCACACCTAGTATTTTTCATTATTTGACAATAGAACATATCAGATGCTATGAGCATTTCATTGTTGCAATTTAAAAACGAATTATCATCACTTTTGAAAAATAAAATTCAACTTATCGGGTTACATTTCAAAATTAGCATTCATTCATGGAAATTTGACATTTTCGATATGAATAATTAAGTTGAAAATGTTTTTTAATAATCTCATATCAAATGGAACAATAAAAGACGAAATTCACGCGATCATAAGCCGATAAATTGAACATTATCAAGTAATTTTTTGTTATGCAATTACCGAACAAAAACCTTTTTCACACTGTGTTTGAAGGGAAACAGTAAACAGGGAACCAAACTGATGGATATTGTATTGTGACACAAACATGGCGCCAAGCCTACTAGAAATTGTCGCTAATTTTCGCTATCTTGATCCGATCTGAGGCTAAATTTGATCATAGATTTTCTAGCTATTGTTTAGTAAAACAAACTTTTTCTTCTCTCGGGGTACTGTCACTTCTAATCATTTATTTTTCATTGGGATTTATCAATCCATGCAGATATCTATGTATTTTTTTTATTTCAACAGGAGGGTATTATATAATTAATGAACTAAAATAAAACTGTTTACAAAATTGAAACGATGATTGTCTTAATGGATTGTGCATCACAACTACATAAACTGGCGGTTGTTAATTGCGGAAACGCATGGTGCATGGGTATTTAGCTAAATCTTGTCGCGTAATGTGTTTCCCGCACAGCCATTTGTAGCTTATTTGAAAATTGAATTAAAATTACCACTAAAAATTTGATTAAAATGTGTAACGGCAAAAAGTTAGAGCATATGGTCATATCTTAATTATATATACATTTAAATAGACATATACGATGTATACATTTATCATCTTTAGAAAAAGGTTCATTCTTTACAAGCAAAAACCAAACGTTTCTGCCTTCATGATATGAACAGAGCGAGACGCATTCAATACATTACTAGGCAACAAAACAAAATTTTTGAAATACATAACAACTCTTATGTAAATTCCCTTCAATCATACCTTGTAAATGAAATATTAAACATTTTATTAATATGACTGTCTTCACTGAAAACACATGTAACAGTATCGTGAGTACACCATTTCTTATGTTAGGAACTTAAAAAGTGACACTCGAGATGTCAAAGGGAAGTAATAACAATTAAAATAACATAATATTTTCTGTAATTTTGCTAAGTATTCATATAAATATGTTATATTTCAATATTTCATGGGTTTAATTTTAATTGATTGTAAATGGTCATGTGTTCAGTTTATTTCTAACATATGTCATATGTATTGTATAATATCCTAATTAGTATACTATATATATATATACACCACCTTTTAATGTTAAATCAAATCATAATATAAGGGGCCATCGTGGTCATGATCATATGGTAGGTGGATTTACAACTGCCTGTGCAATCAGTGTCTATCACCACTAAAGTTGTGAGTTCGAACCCCGTTCATGGCGAGGTGTACTCGATACAACATTATGTGATACAGTTTGTCAGTGACTTGCTGCAAGTCTGTGTTGAAAGTGGCGTTAAAACACCATAAACCATAACCCATAAACCTTACCAAAAGTAAGATACAAGGTGTACATATAAAAAGTGAATGAATATATTATATAGATAGCTTATTTTAATTTTTATAATTTCTTATTTCAACAGACCATACTGAACTCCATGCATAAGTACCAACCCAGATTTCACCTTGTCAGAGCCAATGATATTCTAAAGCTGCCATACTCGGCTTTCAGAACATATGTTTTCAAAGAAACAGAATTTATAGCAGTTACAGCTTACCAAAATGAAAAGGTGAGTAGTAAATTATGTTACATATATACAATGTACAAGGAGCATAAATCATAGTATACATGATGTCAGTTACATCTTTAAAAATGTTGTTCTTGTTGATTAAAGTACAACTGTAGTGTAGTTCTGATCATATGGGTCTCAAATTATATTTGTATTTGCATAACATGTGTATTTCAATTTATTTATTTATTTATTTATTTATTTATTTATTTATTTATTTATTTATTTATTTATTTATTTATTTATTTATTTATTTATTTATTTATTTATTTATTTATTTATTTATTTATTTATTTATTTATTTATTTATTCTGACTTGCGATAGGTGGGTGATATTCACCGGTTTCCTCCACCAATAAAACTGACCAATATGATATAACTGAAATATTGTTGAAAGTGGCGTTAAACACCATTACCACACTGACCACATTTTTTTATTTATTTATTTGATTTTAGATCACACAACTCAAGATCAACCACAACCCTTTTGCCAAAGGCTTCCGAGATACAGGTGGTGGAAAACGTGAGAAAAAGTGAGTTTATATAAATATATATATTTTCATAAATACTCATTATGTTTGTTTTTTTCTGTCATGTGATGTCGATTTATTTGTCATGTGATGTATGGTTCCCTGTTGATTTTTTTTTGCAACCAGTCACTGTTTCTCAGCCTCCATTAATTACTAATACAAACATTTATTATACAGTTTTCGATCAACAATCAAATGTCGACAGCTGTTATAATTATTGGCGACATCAACACAATTGTAGTCAGTTCTGAAATTAACGTTTCCATTTGCGTGTGATTTAATTATTATGACCTGGAACAATGGACATTGGCTTCTTTACACATGCGCGTGTCTTACCGACAACAAACCTCTACTATCAAGATTTATTTCCCTTTGTAATCGATTGGGATACAGGTTGTGAAATTTTGCAGTTTAATAGAATCATTTACTGTAGATTTTATCTATGCAGTCGAATTGCGACATTTGCCCTAATTTCAATAATTTTCATTTTCTGGGGGTTTTTTTTGTCTTGGGTATGGCTTTGTTATCATAGTGCATGTATTTAGTCTCATTATATAGCATTTAGGTGGTACTATTGTAGGCGATAAATTGGTCCTTCCTAGTAAAATGGGTCCCCATGAGCCAATATGTCTAGTAGAATAAATCCAAGATTACACATAGTTTAAATGAACCTTGGAATCATTTTCCAAGTTGAAAAAACTCCATGGAATATTTCTGCCTATTAAATATCGTAGATGGACTTATTTTACTAGTAACTTTATTCCCCCGGACTACTGTTACACTCACCGTTAGGGATTTTTTTGTGCAAAGCCTCGACTACATCCATTACTGTGTATATTTATTTGGTAAATTATCACTGAATCCTTGTATAAATTCGAGATGTAACAGGGGACATTTCTTGCAATTTAAGACAATATGGAAAAAAATCCCTGAAGAGGTGATTGGAATCACAAAATGATGTACCATGTGACCACCAAAATTTGCTTAAAATTTTTGGTTAACGATCATGGCGATTTTCAAAACTTTGACGTTTAGTAATGTTTCAAAACATAAAAACTATTGTTTATATACATATAGTAAAATAAGCCATTTTTGTGAAAAGTAAAATCATGTCACTAATCCTAATCATTTAAGCGTTTAAATATCAGATACCGGAAAATATGAAATATATACTTTTGGTAGCCTATGATTGTAAAATCATTATTTCCTTTTTTTTCATTTTTCCGTTTTTATTTCTATGATATCATTAGAAAATTTGATATACTTCACCTCAGAGCAATATGATACGATAAAATTGGCATTAATTTAATGTTTTATACTATTAGATATTGTTTAATCCAATGAAGAATAATATGGGGTACTCGAATTTCTTGATAAGCTAATGTGTGTTTAAGCATCTAATTAATGTATTCTCCAATTAAGTAAATCAATTTTTAAATACATAAGAGACAATTAAGTTAGGTTGACACATCGAAAATAAAGTTACAATGTTATCAAAGCCAATGTCGTTAATGCTGAACTAATGTTACAGACTCGATTTCATTTCTGAATAAATGGGTTTTTTTTGCAAAAATATGGCGAAAATTGAAAATTATTATTGCTTTGTTTAATTACAAGAATAGATTCAAGATTCAATATTCTTTATTCTCATAAACCAATGCATTACAATGGCACAGAGATAAATACAAACATTCAATATCAATATTTGCACGCACATAATAAGATACCATTGGGACACGACATAAATGAAATATTGTTGAAAGTGGCATTAAACACCATAACCCCATTGGGAAAACACACCAGTGTTGATGTTACATCAAAGGTTCTATGACAACTTTCTCGTAATCAACATTGTAAGTTCTATGAAAAAGAAAGTTAAAATAATAATGATCAACAATTCCACAAAAATCAACGAACCAGAACGAACAACCACCTCTCACCTCAACACAGAAAAATACCACGATGACACATGGTGTTGGAAACCAGGTCCTGGCATGGAAAGGCACAAACATGTGGCGGGGCTTAGGAGTATATCCAATAGAGACTATATCACCCTCCAAAATGCACTTTCTTCAGTTTATACAATCGCCCATGTATTAAATTATCAACTGTTCTTTGATTTATTTGAAGGGACCCTTGTTGCAAAGATTATGTTTTAGGCATATTGATGACGCTATTTATTTTGGATACCTCAATCGTTTATTATATCTGGTTGATAGTCCCTCGTTTGGGAGGTATATCTAGAAATATATTGAGAACATTTTCATTGCAAAACAATACAGGGTCAATATCTATGCTATTACCCTTAAATCAAGTTTTCTGATAGGATGGTTTGGGGGTACAGGTGCAAAACACTCTATAGAATGTTGTATAAGCGTTAATCAATCTGAAATAAATATGGAGTACAAGGAGAAAAACGAAACATAACAGCCTAGTTTTTTCTCTCTCATTTAGAACAGATTTTATACCCATGTTCTTTTAAGTTGCTTTAACTCGATATATTAATTCACCCACTATGGATTCACAATATATAAAGCAGACGACAATGGTCGATTCTTCACGTCAATACTGTATCTTTCTTGAAATTCCTTTATATTTAAATTAAAAACCCTTTCAAACGGCTTGAGAGCAAATTCGTGATGGAGTTAAAGCTTCAGATTAAATATGGCGTTAATGTATATGTATCGTAGATAACACTTTACTTTAGAATTTAATGAATGAAAGTAAAAATCCCTGTTGTATCATTACGCTGGTCCAAACAAATACCAAAAGCATACTTTACACATAGCCCTATCACTTACCATTAGGTATTCATTTAAAATAAAGTGAAAACTTTCTGTTTGTTTGATAAAGGATTAACAAAAGTCTATCTCTTTATTGTGGAAGGAAGTGTCTATACCTATATGTATGTAGCGCCATTCGGGGTGACAGCCTGTACATATGTTTATTTTATTTCTGAAGAAGACCCTTGAGGGATTCCTGCGTTGCTACGTCTTTTAATTTCTCCGACGCGCCACGAGTCTGTATTTGAAAGACGTAACTAATGATATTTTAAAGTATATACTCTCTTATCATATCAAACACTATTTGTTAATACTTGCATGCCTTTTTTTAAATTTAAATTTGAACTATTTTATAGGCGGATGCTTCTGCACACTACAAATCAATCACATTCGGAAAACTCTCACACTGACGACACCCATAGTGAAGAGGATGACAACGAGGATGCTGACATCTGCGTCGATGACGACATCGACGAGGGAATGGAGGGGGGGAAATCGACTCCATGTTTACAAACTTCACAAGGTATGTATTTACATTGGATTAGCTTTCTCTTTTAATTGAGTAAACAGATAGGCGGGGAAATATATTATCGTTCGGCGCCTTTTAACATAAAACAGCCTTGCAATATTCTTTAAATAAACACTCGAACTGTCGAGGAAAGCACTTCAGTGAAAAGGTTGACACTATCTTAAAGATGAAATGAAGAATCTATTTTTTTTTCAGCATGGCTTGTCATTTTGACAGCAAAACAATTGTGAAAATATTTTTCCCTCAACTAATTATGGAAAAATAGATTAGATATAAAACTACTTTGATACGTAATTTAAATGCCAATTCTTTAATCTAATTAATTACTAGTAAATCAATCTTTAAAGGATACCCATTTACTGTTATAATATGGTCTGTATATTCACGACTCACCGGTAATCTACTTGAACTTGGTAGAACTAATGAGTTCAAGGCTTTCTCGGGTCACGAATCAATTGCTTTCTCTGGTCACGATTTATCCGATCAATAAAAACTTTTGTCACGAAAAAAAAATACATAAGCGTACTAAATAACTAACTACAGATTTGAAGAATATTTTCAAAAAATTGTACTTAAAAAAAAGAAGAAAAAATTTGAATATGAAACACATTCAATATGAAGCATTGACTAATGTCTTGATTATACTGAGAACCACGTGTGGTCAATCATAGGAATAGCATTTCGATCTCAAGAAATGCAATAAGAATAGCTATGCAGAAAAAAGGTTTTCGGGAAAAAGCACAAGAGGGAAATATTCAGGGGCGATCCAGAATTTGAAGTTAGGGGGGGCGCACTTAAAAAAATTGCGCCGAGCGGAGGGAGGCGCGAAAATTCTTGGGGTATTTCGTGGGAAAAATCACGATTTTACGCCCAAAAAATCATATTCCAATTTTAGGGGGGGGGGGGCGTGCCGGGTGTGCCCCCCTCTGGATCCAACTGAAATTGAATTTATACTATACTTATCAAATATAATGCAAAAAGGAATGTATTATTGTTGTGTCGCCGTTTGCGCCTACATATCAAATTAGTATATTAAAGTATTAGAAAAATTATGAAAAAGAAAAATGACAACCATTCAACACCATAATATAAAAAGTTACCCTATAAAATGAATCAACACTTTACTATATAAAACGTAAGTGTAATTCTGACAGTTTTACACCCATCTATTTAACGTACCACCCCTTTCATTGCAACATTCCTATCTATATCTTACCGTTTTATCATTAATTTGCCGTGAAAATTGCTTCGTCAAGTTGGTATCTTTATAATATATTATCATACCAGCGACTTGTGTGGCGATATGATTTTCTAAAATGAATACTTTACCTGACAGTATCTTCCATTGAATGTCAGAGTCTCCACACTTACTGACAAGGCGATACTATCGCCCGATGCTTATCACGGTATACAACATGCTAACACACACTTTGGATTTACGTCGAACCAAGATGTCTACAACTTTCATGTACGTTATTGTCTAGGATTCAGTGTTTGACGTGAGCTCTAACAAGCTTAGTAATACATAATACTTAAAAACGCTCAACTGATGCCAGAATGACTCGCCTAAGATGCTGTATCTTCTAGTTTATTTATTTGATAGATATCAGATTATGGTTTTTACATGTTGTTTTTAAAAAGATGGAATAAGACATTTTGTACTTATCGACTCTTCCCCTCTTCAAGTGTTTTGTCTTTCTTCGTTGTGTGTTGCCCCCTGCTATCAAACAGTTTAAAATTGCAGTAGAGATATCCAAATACATGATTTTAATTATATGGCTGTCCAATCTTTCGATTTTGAGCGTACCTGATGAAGGTTATTCCAGAAACGTACATGATGAAGGTTATTCCAGTAACGTACCTGATGAAGGTTATTCCAGAAACGTACCCGATGAAGGTTATTCCAGAAACGTACCCGATGAAGGTTATTCCAGAAACGTACCTGATGAAGGTTATTCCAGAAACGTACCTGATGAAGGTTATTCCAGAAACGTACCTGATGAAGGTTATTCCAGAAACGTACCTGATGAAGGTTATTCCAGAAACGTACCTGATGAAGGTTATTCCAGAAACGTACCTGATGAAGGTTATTCCAGAAACGTACCTGATGAAGGTTATTCCAGAAACGCGTCGTGCGCACTAAATTTGATATCTACGCTTTTATTTTTTTTTAAATAGATATTTATTATTGAAATTTACAGTTCCTAAATAATGGAATCATTTTTTTTTTAAACTAAGGTTCTCGTCCTTCAGGCTTAGGTGATAATAGTCGATTGTATTGCTCCCAAACACTTTTAAATTATTTGGTTTCAAATCTTTTGATTTTGAGCATAGCTGATGAAGGTTATTCCAGAAACGCGTCGTATACACTAAGTTTCATATCTACGTTTTTTATTATTACAGTTTTAATCATTTTAATTACATTTTTACCCAAAATGTTTTCACGGCTTTAATCTGTGTTTGACGTTTTGAAGATGTAGTATTATAAACATGTATATATGGTCTGAGTTCTTTAACATAAAGTTATCGAATATTGATTTAACGTTAGCGTCTTATAATTTGATAAAGGGTTTAACTTTTGAACACTGCCTTATTAAGTAAAGTGCTCTGAAGCAAAACTTTGAAAATCTCTTAATCGGCGATAATTATGATCAATGTATACACGTGTTATACAAACTTAGCGGTTCATTTACAAAATCTTCAAATCGTGTTCCGTTATCAAAAACCAAACACGGTAAAGCCCTGCTTTTCCGGAACCTACTAACAGCGTAGGTGCTAGTTTTAACAATGAACTATCTAGACTTATGTAATCTACTTTATAAATTGACTTTATCATATCATTTGCAAACTTTTAACATTAGTTAACACCCGGCTTCTAAATAGGCATTTAAAAGTTTAATGTATACAAATTTTGTTGATAAGTCATTATATTATTGGAGTAGTTTACAATAATGGCACATGTAATACAGTTTCTTTGAGACTATCTTAACACCGATGATTACCAGCGACTTAACATGATACAAAATGTATACTTTAATGTTTGAACAATATATATACAGGACAAACAGACTTCAAATCTCTTGATTAAAAATGAAATTTCAAATCAATTTATTTCAATGTGTAGGTCTTTAGAACGGGTCAAAACATGGTGATAATATTGATGGAGAAAGTGACACGAGGAAAATAGACAGAAGACTGATTTATTAAAGTAATACTACACCAGTTTTGGGTGAAGAAAATTTTCCCCTGAAAATTCATTTGGAATACGGTGGTACCTTTACTAAGCTATTCATGCATGTTTCAAGTCGAAATATGTTCCCAACAACTAGAAATCTGCAAATTCGTGTGCATGTTTTTCGACCTCGCCATTGTCGTGGAGACTAATTAACTTTCGGTTGTTTTGTTCCGATGATTGCCGATCATTATACCTCATGAAGAACAATTTTGGTCCGATGATTGCCGATCAAGAAAAGATAAACGGGTGTGTTCGAATTGCGTTTTAATTATCTCCCTTTTTTAAGCCTGGCTGTCAAAAGTAGACATTTATTTTTATGTTGATAAGTTTTATTGATATTTTTGTAATGATAATACTATTTGTAATATATTTATCGTATTTAAACATTGACAACCTTCTTCAAATAAAATGTGTTAAGAAATTTGCAGAATTAGAATAATAACCATATCATTGTCAAGGCAACGAATGTTTTATATGATGTTTAATATTTACATTTTCAACTTGCTCAAGGAACCATTGGCTATTAACAGTATGGCCTACTTAGTGTAACTTTTGATCCTGCTTCCATAGGAGTAGTTTTGTTTTTGGGATAGCTTAAAATGGGAGACTAATTTTTGTTAATTTTCGGCTTTAAATTTAGATTAGCTTTAACCCCAGAATGCTTTAAAATATAAACTTTTTGTTAGCTGCTCACCACATCATGTTTTTCTGGGTTGATTTTTTACATTTGATCCTCAGTGCTACCTAGGTTATTTTTTATATTGGTATTTTACAGCCGTTTTCGAATCAATTTTTTTTGTACAGTATTTATTTGAAGCCTTTACAATTGTTGATTTTTATGTTCTGTTATATCATGCCTTTTGTTGACTATATAAAGTATTGAAAACTTATTAACCTTAATTCCTATTGCCATAAGCTCGAATCCCAGTGGAACAAACCTGGATATGTCTAAATCTCATGTTGTATCCATCGTCAACTAATTCAATCACTTTATGTAACAGGAGCGTGTTTGGATATGACTCGCTTGGTGGTTGCCAAGCAAAAAGCTCACAGACAGACAGACACAGGATCAAAAGTTATACTTTTTTTATATTTCAAACATCAAAGTTATACTAAGTAGGCCATACTGTTAATAGTCAATGGTTCCTTGAACGAGTTGAAAATGTAAACATTAAGCATTATATAAAACATTCGTCACCTTGACAATGGCATGGTTATTATTTTGATTCTGCAAATTTCTTAACACATTCTATTTGCAGAAGTTTGTCAATGTTTAAATACGATAAATATATTATAAATAGCCTTATCATTACAAAATATATCAATAAAACATATTAACATAAAAATAAATGTCTACTTTTGACAGCCAGGTTTCCAAAAGAAAGATAATTAAGCACAAATCGAACACACCCGTTACACAATCTCCCCGAAAGTGTTCAAATCTTCGGTCACGCGCATATCATTTGCATTACTGTTGTGCACAACAGAATTATCTGCTGCCAAATATTTTGCGATTTGCTCATAAATTCTGCTTTTGAGCGGATTATTAATGTTATGCAAGTTGATTTTAGTTAAATTAAGTGGCATACCAAGTAAAAATATTTAATCCAAAAATTCCTCCGATATTCGCCTTTCATATTACTTTAAAGATCAAAGAATGCCTTAAACACGAATTCCTCTTTTTGTTTTATAGATAACTAATATCAAAGTTGTTTTGGTTTTTATGTTATGAACATTGAAAGCTAATTTTTTAAAGATTTTTTTTTTTTTATTTATTTATGAATTTTTATTTTGTTTCAGATGTAGCAGTTGATGAAACTCGAGATATATCTAAGGATGAAAATTCGAAAACCGAAAGTCACACGAATGAACAAATCATGAAAAGTGATAGACTTAGTGACTGTAAAGTTATTGAAAATGCATGTGAAGAGCACGTGAAGCATCAAAGAGAAAACGTTGAAAACGAGAGACATGAAGTAAAAACTCTTTATAGACCACACGAAATTGTGCAAGAGAAAGACAATAAAATGGAAACACGTACAGTATCACCACCACGTGTAAATGAGGAAAGAACAACTAAGTCAGTTCAGAGCGAGAATTCAGAAAGAGACTCGAGAATAGAATCACCAACCAGTAGTAAGTCTCCTGGAAGTCCCATTATTTCACGACAACCAGCATCCAGTAATAGTTATCTTTCAAAAGACTTTTCTAGTCCACCAAACGTGACAATAGTGCAGCCATCAGTGTCGCATTCAATGTTTCCGTTTTTCTATCCATATTCATCGACGTCATCAGGAATGCCATATTCAATAAATCCGATGTTATTACCGGGAAATCCATCATTACCTCCAGGATTGCAGTTGCCGTTCATTGCTACCTCCAGGCATTCGGAAATGGGACATCTTTCACCAAGTCATTCACACGCACATGCTCTGTCAACACTTAATCAGCTGACATTGCAAAGTCATATGCTATCTCAAAGTTATTCTAGTCTAAACTCTGATCTTGGAGGAAACAGTTCCGTGTCCCCGAATCAGATCTCAAATACAACAGTTGGATCTATTTTCCCGTCTCGTACTAATCCTAGATATTCTCCTTATTCATTACCATCATCAAAAACATTTGTGCCTAGTACATCACCGATTTCCGCTTCCGGTAATCCGCTTAGAAATGAACCGGAAGTAAGTGGCATCAGTCGACCATCACCAATTCGACCAAGAAGTCCTTTAGGACACCACCTTCCGTTTCCGGGACTATCAAATTCTACAAATCCAAACAATGAACTTCGACATATGGAAAGAATGTTAAATGTATTGGACAGAAAAAGAGTAGAAGTTCATGAGCGAACAATGGCAGACGTTCATTAGTCAGTTGTATTTTCTCTATTATATTTTAATTTTCAGTATTCAAAGAACAAAAATCAGTTTCAAATTTAAAGAAGCAAACGTTGCTGGAACATACCTATGATAATTTTCTTTGTTTTTCTTTATTTTAATGAAAGAGTTCTAGATAGACATCATATACAATCTGAAATCAGGTTGTGCAGTGCTATTTTTTTAAATCCATAAATATTGCGTGTATCTGCATGAATTTAGTGCTAAAGTGTCTTTGAAAATCCATGTTTAGGAAATTGCTTAGTGCCTGCAACAAAACGAAATTACAATTTGTACATTTTTTTCTCAGGTATTTATTTTTGTTTGTCTTTCAGTTATAATTCGAGAAATTTAAAAATGTCTGCAAGGTATTGGCAATAGACTAAATATTGTTAAATCAGATTATAATTGTTTGTAAATGTATAAGGTGAATAACCTTTCCTCTAGTCATTTGACCTACGCAAAAACTAGTTTTTTTGTTTTTTTGTTTTTTTCTGTGTAAATGTGTCATAGTTGACTTTATTCTTGATGTTTGGCAAACGATAAGATTGTATGGAATTTATTTTGGTTCATATGGATGCATTTCCTTTGAGAAAGATGGTTTCAAACGGAAGAGTAAATTTACAGTAGAATTCATACATTGTCTCAGAAAAAGATTCAAGCAATATATCGAAATTTGGTAACACCAACATATTTTAAGTGATCAATAGTTGGTTCATAACTCCGTACATCATATGGTTAATATTCTTCTATTAAATTGTAAGAAATTCACAGACGAATAAATTTTATTAATACTAAAAGGAAAACAAAGATTGTAAATTAGGGACCGGTCATTTACTAATGTTCGGAGGGACTCGGAGGAAATAGTAGAAAAATGTATAATTTTTGCACACACACCCCCCCCCCCCCCTTCTTTTCCCACAGCCTGAAGCAAAAGTTCAAGATCAGGGGCGGATTCAGGGGGGCGTACCCGGCGCGCGCCCCCCTAAAATTGGAAAAAATAAGATTTTTTGGCGTAAAATCGTTATTTTTCACACGAAATAACCCAAAAATGTTCGCGCCTCCCTTCGCTCGGCGCAATTTTTTTAAGTGCGCCCCCCCCCCTAACTTGAAATCCTGGATCCACCCCTGAAGATCTTCATCATAAATAATTTTGTTTATTTATATTTTGTGGTTTCAAGCACCCCGTTTACGAAACAACAACATTTTCGAACCCCTTCCTCCTTTGCAAGTTACAAAATATTCAGAACTAACTTCCTTTTCAACTAGACTCCTCCATAACCCGTAAAAAATGACCGGTCCGTTACTATGGATACATTTTGTTGTATATGTGTACAATTATTTATTACATTGTATTGTTGTATTGTTATTTTGTTTTGTACTTTCTTGCATTACGATAATCAAAGGAAGATAAATAATAAAAATGAAAATGAAAATTTATTTCTTATTTTTAATATTCTCTAAAGAAAAATACCAATTTTTAAAATGTCAATTTGAGGGTTAGGGTTATGGTGTTTAACGCCACTTTCAACAATATTTCAGTTATATCGTGGTGGTCAGTTTTATTGGGGGAGGAAACCGAAGTAACCGGAGAAAACCACCAACCTGTCGTAAGTCATTGACAAGCTTTATCACAATATGTTGTATCGAGTAAACAATTCTAACTCACAACGTTAGTTATGTCATTTTAATATTAGAAAACAATACTTATAAGATGTTTATTGCCATTCATAAAGCAGTGGAGGAGTATACATTTGTGAACATTGAATCAGTATAAAGTGCTTCTCTTTTAACATAAAATAATCATGCTTAACACAGCCACATTTTTGTACTTGTCTCAAGTCAGGAACTGGATGTCCAACGCCATATGTCGTGGTCTTTTTGAAGTAGTTGTTCGTTTTTGATGATAACAGTAGAATTCTTGACAATCACTGTTTAAGCTTTCTTTTCAAGACATAAAACAGATATTTTACTAATAAGTAAGCAATGATATGGATGTATTGAACATGATAGACTACCCACCTGTATTCTAAGACACAAAATAAAGGCGAGGAAATAGTGCTATTACAGCTGTTCTACATTTCACAGACACAGTAATGTTGAACATAAAATGCGGCAATACAAGGAGAAGAATATAAACGAAACAGGTGAAAATCAATCCACGTTACAATTATTGAACAAAAAGGCGAGTGTATCATCCGATATTTTGGTAGGCCATGTGACGAGTTCGCAGAACGAGTCTGTCCTATCAAAATATTTGATAGTGCACGAGTAACCTTGTTCAATAAGGGACTTGTATCTTGCGACGTCAATCAAAGTTTTTTAATTTTGCTGTTTGAGTGAGAGTATGTAAGCTTTATGATGATATCTTGTATATTTTGTTATCGAAGATATTGCATGATGTGACGTCATCTAGCTCCACCTCATCTCTGGGTATCATGAGATATTGTACGGCTGTTGACAATAGAAAAGACGAGAAAGCATGATACAATGTATTGTTACAAAACTGACATTGGACACAATTCACAATTATTTTGATATGGGTATCTATCTGTAAACACTAAATGAGTTGCTTTTTGGAGGGACTTAATTCAAAGGAATATAAAAAAATGTTCAGGTGCTCTCACCTTTTATCGAGCGCTTTGAGATCTGAAAATTTCCCTTTAGAGATCTATTTTTTGTATGGGACAAGATTATGAAATATAACTAAAATACGTATAAATCCAAACAGGGTATCCACCCTTCCAAAATCTGTGACGATTTTTTTCTGTTTACCAAGAATGTGTGTTTTCGTAAAAAATTGAAAATTATATAATTTTCTTTAGCAACTCTCTTTGTTAATATGTAAAACTCTAGAGGGTTGGGGTATGGTGTTTAACGCCACTCTCAACAATATTTCAGTTATATCGTGGCAGTCAGTTTTATTGGAGGAGGAAACCTGAGTACTCGGATGAAACCAGAGGCTTCTTGCAAGTCAATGCCAAGCTTTAGCATATAAAGTTGAATCGAGTACACATCGCCATGAGCGGGATTCGAACTCACAACTTTAGTGGTGATATGCACTGATTGTATAGGTAGTTGTAAATTCAACTACCATACAATCACCACCTTGACGACTCCTTCTTGTTATTAGAAGCGACACTATTATCAACAATATACAGCCACTTACGTTGGAAGAAAAAAATATGATGCTTCTATCTGTATACCACGTTACATTATAACATTGTAATGTAATTTGTGTTTATCTATAATGAGATACTCATGAACAATAGATTTGGCAAACATAGAAAATGACAATACAATCAACAATAAACAAAAACAAACACTTTCTTATTGTAGAAACGTCGCTTTCTAGATGTGTGAATGTGTGGTTCTTATTATTGGAAACATAAGGAATAAAAATGTGCAAATATCGAAATCATAAACCCAAGAAAGGTATTTGATTTGCTTGGATAATTAAATCGACATTCTGAATTTTCAAACTGCTGGATAAAGATAACCATAATTGTTAAAATGGCTAGCAAAGAAACAAATGAATACAATCACAAAATACAATGGGAATCTGAAAAAAATAATTGAAGATGTCTAAAGATAGAATTTCAAACAAGTTATGTAATTACAGCCTACAAGAATAGGAAAGAATGAAGAGCAATATAACAGTCAGTGTGGTTGTTCAGATACATCTGATGGGACAAATTGACGAATGGGGCCACTAGGGGGACAGGAACTGCTTACCCTTCAGGAGCACCCGAGTTCATCTCGGTTTGTAGTGGGGTTTGTGTTACTTGGTCTTTTGCTTTCTGTGTACTGTTTTGTAAATCGTTGTTTGTCCTTTTGGCCATTATGTTGTCTGTCCTTCTTCGAATTACGGATTCTGATTACCCCTTTTGTATCTTCAAGCTCTTCGTACACTACATAATATAGTTGAATTCTAACTGTTCATCGTTTATGATCAGATATAGTAATGGATAACTGTGAATAGGAATTGGTTGCAACAGTATGTTGGCTAAGAAGTGAATTGTCACTTGGAATATACCTGTGAGGAATTGGAAAGAAGCATTCGGACTCTCTGTGATACTAGCTCGACCTTCATAACTGTCGTTATTCTCT
Source organism: Bathymodiolus brooksi (assembly GCA_963680875.1). Classification (NCBI taxonomy): domain Eukaryota; kingdom Metazoa; phylum Mollusca; class Bivalvia; order Mytilida; family Modiolidae; genus Bathymodiolus; species Bathymodiolus brooksi. The sequence goes on from OY804580.1 coordinate 19,900,439, forward strand.
ATGTATCTCGTCAATCAGTTTTATCATATTTTTTTAGGATCTGGAGAACACTATCGCACTCTACTGGAAATAACTGAGAACCTTCTAGGTGATATGCACTGATTGCAAATCCGACATTACAATGAAAACGTAAATGTCGAATTCAATGCACACGGCGCGTTTCTTAAATAACATTACAATAAAACGTAAATGTCGAATTCAATGCACACGGCGCGTTTCTTAAATAACATTACAATGAAACGTAAATGTCGAATTCAATGCACACGGCGCGTTTCTTAAATAACATTACAATGAAACGTAAATGTCGAATTCAATGCACACGGCGCGTTTCTTAAATAACATTACAATAAAACGTAAATGTCGAATTCAATGCACACGGCGCGTTTCTTAAATAACATTACAATAAAACGTAAATGTCGAATTCAATGCACACGGCGCGTTTCTTAAATAACATTACAATTAAACGTAAATGTCGAATTCAATGCACACGGCGCGTTTCTTAAATAACATTACAATGAAACGTAAATGTCGAATGCAATGCACACGTCGCGTTTCTTAAATAACATTACAATTAAACGTAAATGTCGAATTCAATGCACACGGCACGTTTCTTAAATAACATTACAATAAAACGTAAATGTCGAATGCAATGCACACGGCGCGTTTCTTAAATAACATTACAATAAAACGTAAATGTCGAATTCAATGCACACGGCGCGTTTCTTAAATAACATTACAATGAAACGTAAATGTCGAATGCAATGCACACGGCGCGTTTCTTAAATAACATTACAATAAAACGTAAATGTCGAATTCAATGCACACGGCGCGTTTCTTAAATAACATTACAATAAAACGTAAATGTCGAATTCAATGCACACGGCACGTTTCTTAAATAACATTACAATGAAAACGTAAATGTCGAATTCAATGCACACGGCGCGTTTCTTAAATAACATTACAATAAAACGTAAATGTCGAATTCAATGCACACGGCGCGTTTCTTAAATAACATTACAATAAAACGTAAATGTCGAATTCAATGCACACGGCGCGTTTCTTAAATAACATTACAATAACACGTAAATGTCGAATTCAATGCACACGGCGCGTTTCTTAAATATCATTACAATAAAACGTAAATGTCGAATTCAATGCACACGGCGCGTTTCTTAAATAACATTACAATAAAACGTAAATGTCGAATTCAATGCACACGGCGCGTTTCTTAAATAACATTACAATAAAACGTAAATGTCGAATTCAATGCACACGGCGCGTTTCTTAAATAACATTACAATAAAACGTAAATGTCGAATTCAATGCACACGGCGCGTTTCTTAAATAACATTACAATAAAACGTAAATGTCGCATTCAATCCACACGGCGCGTTTCTTAAATAACATTACAATAAAACGTAAATGTCGCATTCAATGCACACGGCGCGTTTCTTAAATAACATTACAATAAAACGTAAATGTCGAATTCAATGCACACGGCGCGTTTCTTAAATAACATTACAATGAAACGTAAATGTCGAATTCAATGCACACGGCGCGTTTCTTAAATAACATTACAATAAAACGTAAATGTCGAATTCAATGCACACGGCGCGTTTCTTAAATAACATTACAATGAAACGTAAATGTCGAATGCAATGCACACGGCGCGTTTCTTAAATAACATTACAATAAAACGTAAATGTCGAATTCAATGCACACGGCACGTTTCTTAAATAACATTACAATGAAACGTAAATGTCGAATGCAATGCACACGGCCCGTTTCTTAAATAACATTACAATAAAACGTAAATGTCGAATTCAATGCACACGGCGCGTTTCTTAAATAACATTACAATGAAACGTAAATGTCGAATGCAATGCACACGGCGCGTTTCTTAAATAACATTACAATAAAACGTAAATGTCGAATTCAATGCACACGGCGCGTTTCTTAAATAACATTACAATGAAACGTAAATGTCCAATTCAATGCACACGGCGCGTTTCTTAAATAACATTACAATGAAAACGTAAATGTCGAATTCAATGCACACGGCGCGTTTCTTAAATAACATTACAATAAAACGTAAATGTCGAATTCAATGCACACGGCGCGTTTCTTAAATAACATTACAATAAAACGTAAATGTCGAATTCAATGCACACGGCGCGTTTCTTAAATAACATTACAATAAAACGTAAATGTCGAATTCAATGCACACGACGCGTTTCTTAAATAACATTACAATAAAACGTAAATGTCGAATTCAATGCACACGGCGCGTTTCTTAAATAACATTACAATAAAACGTAAATGTCGAATTCAATGCACACGGCGCGTTTCTTAAATAACATTACAATAAAACGTAAATGTCGAATTCAATGCACACGGCGCGTTTCTTAAATAACATTACAATAAAACGTAAATGTCGAATTCAATGCACACGGCTCGTTTCTTAAATAACATTACAATGAAACGTAAATGTCGAATTCAATGCACACGGCGCGTTTCTTAAATAACATTACAATAAAACGTAAATGTCGAATTCAATGCACACGGCGCGTTTCTTAAATAACATTACAATAAAACGTAAATGTCGAATTCAATGCACACGGCGCGTTTCTTAAATAACATTACAATAAAACGTAAATGTCGAATTCAATGCACACGGCGCGTTTCTTAAATAACATTACAATAAAACGTAAATGTCGAATTCAATGCACACGGCGCGTTTCTTAAATAACATTACAATGAAAACGTAAATGTCGAATTCAATGCACACGACGCTTTTCTTAAATAACATTACAATAAAACGTAAATGTCGCATTCAATGCACACGGCGCGTTTCTTAAATAACATTACAATAAAACGTAAATGTCGAATTCAATGCACACGGCGCGTTTCTTAAATAACATTACAATAAAACGTAAATGTCGAATTCAATGCACACGGCGCGTTTCTTAAATAATCTTCATCAGCCATTGTGGTAACTAATAAACATATTATTGTATTCGATATTATTCATTTCGACATTAGTGAAGCCAATATGACACTAACTAACAAAAACGTAGATGCACACACTATTTACACATCTTTATAATGCTTTCATCGTATCATATTATTCCATTGTATTTTACTGCGATTTCCAATTGTATGTGGATCGTCGTGCTCGTGATCGTGTGATAGTTGGATTTACAACTACGTATGTAATCAGTGATCTATCAGGTCGGTGGTTTTCTCCGGGTACTCCGATTTTCTTCACCAATAAAAGTAACCGACACGATATAGCTGAAATATTGTTGAAAGTTATGTTAAACACCATAACCCTAATCCTCACCATAGCCCTCCAATTATATACCTTGTTGGAGAAACTTTTACCTAGCAAATGGCAATCTTGTTTTTAATTCTTTTTTCTATGTGCAATTATTACGTCAATCAAAATTACTCTATTTTTAACAATGATGTGTGTATGGTCATATCTTCTGTCTATAATTTCTTAATTGTTCAGAAACACAGTATTGGGGGAAAAAATCGGTGAAATTGTAACGTCATTTCCTGTTTATACACGGAACATTGCAAAATCATGTCCTCCTAATCAGCCAATGCAAACTTCAACCTTTAATATACGTCTATTCATATTATTCGGTATATAAACAAAAGTTATTGTCGCGTTCATGAATGGCACCCATATTATTTTAACATAGAAGGGTAGGGTAGAGGGGGGCTTGGGTTCATATATATTGTATTTATTTTAAGCCCGCCACTTTTTATACATGTAATGCCTGTACCAAGAAAGGAGAGATTGTGATATATGTAATCGGTTACGATTTTTCAATTGGATTTTGGAACTGTTCTGACGGTGTGGTTTTTTTGGGGTTTTTTTTTTCATTTTATTCGAGTAGGTCTTTCCTATATTATTCCTTTTTCATTTAAAATTTTCACATTTCTCATGCGTTAGAATATAATTAAAACCTGTGTATTTCAGTTAAATGAAAGATATGCATATTTACCTATTATACGAATTTGCACGTATTCAGAGATATAACCATTATATTATATATGAATTCTCACAAAGCTATATCTTTATTAGTAGATATAGTCGTCTGCAGACTCAAAGGTATATAGAATGACACAAACCTTGAATGTATCTAATTCAAGGGTCTGCTAAAATTTTATTTATAAAGATACAAACAATTGCGTTATAATTTAGATATGTTTCAAACAAATTGTCGAAAGTCTCCGAATGTTAAATAATAAAGTCAAATAAATCTACCCAGATTAAACATAGTCGACATATTTCTCCTTGTGAAAATTCGGAACTTGCAATTAAACTATCATCGAATAAGGATGTGTTTCGGTCAAGATGTCTCCAAACGTTGTATATGAATACTTTACCTGTGAAACATGGCGCGGAAACAGTCATTATTTTCATATTACGATAAGGACCGAGAGATACGATTGTGTCAAAAAATCGAAGTCAAATGGGCGTTTGTTGATAAATGGATATACTGCTATACTTTGAATCGTTAGAAGTTTAATGTTAATGGGATTAAGAAATAAACATGGGCGAAATTCATGTCTAGAATTAAATTATATGCATGTCATATACACTACCTTTCTCGCAATTCATGTCTTCTGGATCAATGTCAGGGTTAAAAATTAGTGCAAAGTTAATGGGAATGAAGGAGAGCTTCAGTGTAAATTTGATCTGAGCTTCAATTATTCACGTTTTAAAACATTCCCATCCCCCCCCCCCCCCCCCCCCCCCCCCCCCCCCCCCCCCATGTAATCAAACTATGGGCACGCAATCACACATAGTATATTTTCGTATTATGTGATCAATAACATATGCTATCACAGAAATCCATTTTGAGGTTTCCACACACCTATCCATGATCTGGGGTGCTTACGACCAGTTTCTATTGCTGTCAGGGAATTCCTCCCTTATTAAGTTTGATAGTCACAATATAACTGCAAAATGGGTTGTAATAAAGGGCGAAGTCCTTTTAACTGCAGGCTATACGATCGTTTTGGTAATAAGTCATACTCCTACAAAATGTATTCATAGCCAAATATCTTTTCACCGGAAGCATGAAATTATAGAACAAAGTGGTATTTAAAAACAAAATAAAAATCATTTCAATAATAAATTCGCAAATCTGTAGCCATTTCAATTCTTCTCAATTGAAATAAACTTAAAAGAAAATTCTAATATTAAAATCGCGTGCTATGAGAAATGATCGTTTACAGTGTACATGGATTACGTAATTTTCTAGTGTGCACATATGTATTGCATTTCGTCTGCTTCGGAGAGGAAACATGAAATTGCATGCACTTCTTGGTTATCCTGTCTCTGAAAACTTTGTGAGCTGGTGTCAAACATTGAAGAACAGCTCTACATCGTTTTTATGTATACAGGAAACCTATAGTATCTCCACAATCTCGCAATTTGAAAGTGATTCAAAAATGTGTACTGTCTTGGCACCGGTGTTCGCGCATCCGGTGAGTTCGCTCATACGTATTGTACATGTCAAAATTGCAAAATCATTGGAAAAGTTAAGATGGAGACTACTGGTATGTGAGGATTAACTCTAATTATATTAAAAGATATCAAATGTTTTCAAATTTGAGCTTATTTTGAAGGAATAGGTATAAACTTCAATTTCGAAAACTTTCAAAATAAAATCTTTCCTGTATTCATTTTAAGAACCATCCAAAGTATGCATGCGCGATATCACCGGACGTTGCAACATTTGTCAAAAATCGAGGGTTGGTTTGTTTATACTTCGTTTTCACTGAAATGTTAAAAATTGTAGCGGAATCCGGATAAAGACCATAAAGATAATACTTCAATGTATTTGAGGAGGATTTAAATTAATTCAATAAAATTTTGGTAAGCTGTGAAATTAACCACTGAACCCTTAGGTGCGCGAACACACCGGACGGCTCTGTACATTTGAAGTGCATTTGTATGAACAATGATGTATTTTGTCTGGACAACTGATCTCGGATTTTGTCAGGTAAGCCTTTTCACACATTTTCCATGGCAAGGTTAAAAACATTGCGATTTCGTCTGACCCTAACTCCCCTTTTCACTGCCACGCATGCATTTCTTATCTCTCTTTCACCATTTTTTTTCCATGATCTGTGATTGAGGTAGTCCGAGTCGGACCACAGGCGCATGGGGCATGTATTTCGTTTCCTCCTCCCCCCTTTTCTCTACTACCGTCTTTTGGTGTCTATTAAACGCACTGGTGCATAAAACACACCCCCTTTCCTCCCCAAAAAAGCTGGTGAAAATTCTAGTTCCTATCTATAAAACGCAGGAAGATTCAGTAAAACATTCACGGTAGAAATCCTCGTTCAAACGGCAAAATACTGCTTACCACAGATCAAGTATTTGTTAATCCATGTATTTTTAATAAACTTTAGATGGGAAAATGTTAAATTAGTTTTGTTAAAAGAGTTTTAACCGATTATTCCAAATTTTGCAAACGAAAATTAGCTGTTTTGTGAATGCAGGAAGTTTATCGCTAATGTTTAATTTGAAAACAAGTTCAAAACGGCAATGAAAATGATACGGATGGAGCAGTTAAATTTTTGTTTGTTTGTCGTTCTTCACACGAATTATGGTTGTTTTAAATAATAAATATTTAGATATGTTTAATCTTTAATTAGTAAATTCATCAAATAATGAACCGTTCATATAATCAAAGATAGGCAAGCTTGGGTCAAGCTTGCAATAGGAAGTAATTACGATCGATTCAAATATTACATGCTCATAAAGAGAAAAAAATACAAAAAATAACAACATTAATTAAGACCTGATCAAAGAGATTATAATTTCTTTTGAAGTGTACTCATATTGTAACAACACTACAGTATAGTATATGATGTGGTCACAATGTTACAATGTCATACCTCCGAATTTTCGTTCCCAAAAGATGGGTAAAATTAGACACTCGTTCACCGCTCGAGAGAAACTTAAAGTTATCTCATATGCAGAGGCTCATGGCAATCGTGCTGCTGGTAGAGAATTTAACATGAATAAGACCAATGTCCGTCAGTGGAGACGATTAAAAGATCGACTCCAAAAGATGTCAAAAATGGCAGATAGAGGCAGTTCAGCTCATTTTCCAGAACTAGAAGCAGAACTGTTACAATGGGTAATTGATCGCAGACTTCAAGGCTATGGCGTTTCAACAGCAGAACTCAGACTCAAAGGACTACATTTGGCCAAAAAAACAAATAACGCCAATTTTCGTGCATCTGTAGCCTGGTCATATGCAATTCTTAAAATACATAACCTATCAATTCGCCGCAGAACTCACATTGCACAGAAACTACCATCTGATTATGAAGATCAACTTACCAAGTTCCAGAGTTACATCATAGGTTTACGCAAAAATAAGTTAACAATTATATAAATTGATTAAATCCTATACACAAACACACATTTGATATAAATTTGTTTATATAACCATTTAATGATTTACAAGTATTCAATTGTCTTTTTCATCAATATTGACAGGTGTCCCAGTATCTTCTATTATCTTTTCACACCTTGTTATACAGTATACGGTCCTTGACCTTGTCAACTGCTATAAAAATCGATAAATCAAACAAAGGTTCAATACCCAAACACATGTAATTTCACCGCAGGAAAAAAAGAGATTGCATAAAGGTAAAATATCACTCTAATTGGCCGACGAAATAGAAACCCATTCTACACGAAAAACTTGCTTATTTTTCCTAATATAAAGGTGTCACATGACCAATACATCATCTGTACAAATAATATGGCGGCTTCAAACGGAACTGTCGGTCAAACAGGCAACGACTTCATAATTTCAGAGCAGCACTTGATAATGCATTGTATCAAACATGTCTGATAGCAAACATTTGACAGTTATTCCTGCATTCATATGGACAATTAGTTCTGAACAACAACACCGATGCACAACAAGTATGATTATTGACAAACATCGAGAATAAATACATATTTACAAACCTTTCAAAAAGGCAATGAACAAGCAATAAGTACATTTTTTATGCAATTTTATTTTAAATAATACATATATAATGAACACAATTAATGTTATTTGAACCTGAATTCGTCGATCATTGGGAATATTGCCGGTCGTGAACTCGAAGCTATGCTACCGGGAACTCTCTACGTGACCTGAAAAAAGTATCTGATACATACTCCTATGCATAAAACGCACCCCCCTCCCTTTACAACTTATCATTTTAAAGCATAAGACCGCGTTCTATACGTACCAAAGGACGGGGTACCCCCTTTTTTCAAAATTTTCATAATCATTCCTTTTTCAAAATTTTCATAATCATTCGTTTTTCTCCATTTGACAATATCAGTAGACGTCATACATCATGATTAATACGTGTATTCTGTCACCACAGTTTCTCGACTGATACAGTATAGGAGAGAAGGGAAGCAACTCAATATTCATATTTCGCGCCATATCGCTCACCTCGGTTGGGAAACCCCCGTGTTTTTTTTACACTTTTTACCTTGTCTACATATGGCACTGTCGTATCAAACTGTTTCTAAGGCACTTACCTAATTGCCCCTGTTCGAATTTCAGTCGGTACGTCGATCTTTTCCAAGAAATCTCGCCGAGAATAGCGAAACAGCTTCGTTTCCAGGTCAAACTACATCATCTTAGACGGAAGTGCAAGAACGATAACCCTGGGTTTTTTACGAATGGAATACCTGCAATGAAAAACCCAGATGCGCTCCGAATATTTTTCCCGGAATTTTTGGGCGGAAAATTTGAATCGCTGAAAAAACATAACAGCAGACGAATTATTTCGTAAAAATGGCACAACGACCATCTGAATATGGAAACATTGAAATAATTTCATGGTAAATAACTAATACTCATTTCCAGATTTTGACCACACTTCCTTAACAAAGTCCTGTTCGTTCAAAGCCACATTTTCAGAATCTTGAATTCCTTTACAGTATCTGAATTTCTTAACAGTATCTATTATACCATGGATACTACCTTCCAAGACCAACAGGTGATATGCCCTCCCCAATCCCCCCAATAAAATATCATTATTGCATATGTATATGTACATAAATATTGCCTCTGACTGCTAATGTCCAGTCTCAAGGACCAACACTTAGATCTCCTTTTATAGGTCAAACCAAAAAATTCAAAATAGGTATTTTCTGTTTCTCAACTATAAGCAGCAGTAACTGGTTTACTCAGATTTGGTATAAAATGTTTCCGACTGTCGCATAGTTTCATTTTTGTACTTCTGTGTGCCAGCACTGTAAACATTTGGCAGAGCAGAGTAGTTAGAGTTACCCCCCCCCTTTTTTTACATCATAAGGGACCAACCGTTCAAATATTTTGATGGGGGCTTATTCCTCTGGAATATTTTATTTTCTTGTCAAATGGAAAACATATACCGTATAGGTGTTTATTTTCGCGGGAGCAAAATTTGGCGAAAATGTCTTGAAATGGAATGCATTTATTTACGCCACAAATTTCGTGCAATGGCTATTAATGTGATACTATTTGAACGTGAAATAATAATTCGGGGACTTCATTTTTCGCGCATTTAACATCCTCGCGAAGAAAGCGAAAATTAAATGCCCACCAAAATAACCACTTATACGGTAAAATAGGATTTTTTTTTCTGGATTTCAACACTGATTTCTGTCACTGCTGAAAACTGGAGTTACACAAGTTATTTATTTTTTACCCCTGTAAGACAGATTATTGTTTTATAAAATCAGTGACATGAAATGAAAAAGAAATAGCCCCCTTAGTTAAATGGTCCCTCCGGCTCCCTTACACATTTTTATCAGTTGGGAGCCCTTTTATTGAGGAGGGGGTAAAATGCCATAGTCCCATTCTATAGCTGTTCTCAGCTTCTTCTTCCTTTGTTTTTTAAATTTGTTTAGCTGTATATGTATTTGTTTGGGTATGATTTTAATAATTGTGCCATTTTTACGAAATAATCCGTCTGCTGTTATGTTTTTTCAGCGATTTATATTTCCCGCCCAAAAATTCCGGGAAAAATATTCGGAGCGCATCTGGGTTTTTCATTGCAGGTATTCCATTCGTAAAAAACCCAGGGTTATCGTTCTTGCACTTCCGTCTAAGATGATGTAGTTTGACCTGGAAACGAAGCTGTTTCGCTATTCTCGGTGAGATTTCTTAGAAAAGATCGACGTACCGACTGAAATTCGAACATGGGCAATTAGGTAAGTGTCTTAGAAACAGTTTGATACGACAGTGCCATATATAGACAAGGTAAAAAGTGTAAAAAACACGGGGGTTTCCCAACCGAGGTGAGCGATATGACGCGAAATATGAAAATTGAGTTGCGTACCTTCTCTCCTATACTGTAGCAGTCGAAAAACTGTGGACACAGAATACACGTATTATTCATGATGTATGACGTCTACTGATATTGTCAAATGAAGAAAAACGAATGATTATGAAAATTTTGAAAAAAGGGGGTACATTTTTTCATGTAGTAGAGAAAAGGGGGGGAGGAGGAAACAAAATCCATGCCCCATGCGCCTGTGGTCGGACGGCAGAGGAATCTCTGACTATGATTGAGGTATTTTTTTTATTTTCGTGACCCTCGATTTAAGTCTCTTATTGATTCACCGTGATTTGTAAAATTCTCAAAAATGTCAAATTTTATATTCTGTGCGTCGTGATTTGGATTTTTTTTTCTTCTCTGAAATTCGTGACCAGAAACACCCCCCCCCCCCCCCCCCCCCCCCCCCCCCCCCCCCCTTTTTTTTTATAAAGTTTACGTCTATGGAAAAAGTGTTCAAAATAGATCTAAATTACCAAAATTATTTTCTTCAATTTCCATCTGTATTTGTTAGGAGGCATTCGCCTCTCATGCCTGCCTCCCTCTTAATTGTCATTATCATCAAATAAGCTTCGCCCTTAAACAGGTTGTGCCTGTCTCATATTATGGTTTAAAGTTACGATAAACAAACAGAAATCAAACTTAAATACACTTTAGTTTAGTTTAGTTTGGTTTAGTTTATGGTGTTTAACACCACTTTCAACAATATTTCAGTTATCATGACGGTCAGTTTTATTGGTTGGGGAAACCGGAGTACTCGGTAAAAATAACCGACTTATTGCAAGTCACTGACAAACATTATCATATAACGTTGCATCGAGCATACACCTCACCATGAAATGGGTTCGAACTCACAACTTAAATGGTGATAGGCATTTATTGCACCGGTATTCGTAAATCAAACTACCATTCGATCACGATAACGACGTCTCCTAAATACAATATAAAAAGTCTTTCACAAGGTAAATCAAATAATGACACTATAGTTTTTGTCATAAATACCACTGATGACTTCCTCTTCTGTTTTAATTTGCATACGAAAATACACCAAAATAACATTATACAGTAGTTTGAAGGTCATATCACTGAAAGCCTGAAAGTAATTAATCTAAAGATGCAAAATGACGGTGAAATCAAAATTTGACATTTAGCCATGCTTTCACTGGTTCCGGTCTGATGTTAGATAATTACATTTTCAGTTGTTTTCGTTGTCCTGATTTTTGACATTTTGTCGTATTTAATGCTTGCGTCATAGTGAATCGTGTGGTATATCGTTTGTGCTAAATAAGTAATTCACTAAATTATCACATAGTGCAAACAACTGAGTGTCGTTTGCTCTGATGTGCACCCCAGGGGCGGATCCAGGGCGCCCCCCCCCCCCCCCTAAAATTGCCAAAAATATGATTTTTTGGCGTAAAATCGTGATTTTTCACACGAAATACCCCCAAAATATTCGCGCCGATCAATTTTTTTAAGTGCGCCCCCCCCCCCCCTAACTTGAAGTCCTGGATCCGCCCATGCACCCCATACCCTTTTTTAGTCGATTGTCGGTTTTGTAACCTTTATAATAGCTTCCAAATGCATTTGTTTTCATTATTGGACGAATTACCTCCACATTTAAAAGGGAAATGGGACTGGGTCATTCCCGTCACTTTGGAGAAAGTTTAATTTTCGTTGCATACACCAATTAAATTCCGTCAGATATGAATGCTGTGTTCATTCTGCTTGCTAACACTGCTAATTTTCGTGAATTGATCATAACTTGCACAAAATAAACAAATTGTATGCAAATACAAAATGTATAAACAATAAACATTCCTTTCTTGCCAAATAAGCGATAGACACCCGAGTTATATATAGTAATCGAACACGTTTTGTGGAACATGTTTGTGTCGAGCATGTGTGTGTCGTTAGCGTTTTGTCGAACATGCTTGTGCCGTTAACGTTGTGTCGAACACGTTTTGTCGAAACATGTTTCTTTTCGAACACGTTTTGTCGAACACGTCTGTGTCGAACACGCTTTGTCGAACACGTTCGAGTCTTATACCACACAAGGGTGTCTCTATAGTTTGTTGTTATTTAAATGATGTCATCTATGGTATTCAGATAAATACATTGTTTATTTGAAGTTCAAGATTCTAATATTTTAAGTCTGGTAAATAAAACTATACATTTCACAATTTTTCACCTGTTTTCCTAGAATCTGATGTGTTATTTGTAAGCTTCTTTCGTCATGACTATCTATAGCTGAAGAAATATTGCTTGCTTGATGCAACAATCAATTAATTAATTAAAGGCGTATATCATTATGGAGGTGATTTGGTCCCATAGTCTATCAACGGGGTGTGTTCGAATAATGTAGATGGAAGGTGACAAATCGTCATCTTAAAAGTGATTCTAACATTTCTTTCATTTCATTTTTAGAATGTATGTTACTGCATCATTGGAAAAATAGCAATGTTTAAATTCATAGCTTCTTCATGTGCATATGTAAACTCAACTATTAAAAAACGACAATTTACGAGATTTTTTAAAAGTGATTTTAGTTTATTATATGTACCATCTAATATAAAATATATCAAGTCCCAAAAAAATAAATAATCTGACCTTTACTTCGCGTGAAAAAAAAATCAGGCTCGGTCGCCCTCCCCTAAAAGTTAAATGGTTGATCCTTAGAAATCTAAAAGTTTTATTTTTAATCAAAATCGATTCGCTACAGTTGAAATGGTAACAATATAATTGTTTGTACCAGACAACAATTAGCAATTAATAATATTTTAGCGACGATATGATCAATCATGCGGAAAATAAAAATTAAAAAAAAATATAAATACATCCGACTCAAAAACGTGCTCGATATTATTTCTTTTCTCATAGTTTTAAAAATTATTCGAGATGGTCAGATAGAATTTTTGATTTATAATGGAAACAAATATTGCTAGGTAAGATTAATGGTATTTATCGTCACTGTGAACAAGTTTACGGCTATTTCTTGACTACCAGATCTATTAGGGAGGGATTTCCCTGGCAGATATATGTAGTTCATTTTTGTGATACAGTGTTTCTTCTTAAGCGGAAGCGGAAGCGATAACGAACTGACCAGTGTCCGGAACCGTTAATATTTGAGATGGGAATTAGGACGTGAACCCATGTCAGAGGTGTTGGGCTTGTGGTTAGAAGACAACGATATTTACACTTTAGGCGGGCTATCTATGCCCCCTTAAGAATAAAAAAAAACATAATATCGACTTTTTAAACCTAAAATTGACAAAACTATGTTACAATAGATGTGTATTTTTTTTTCAAGCGAGATCCCTTTGGCGAGTTGTTATAAATATCATGTTCTAAAAAGTGTAACACATTTTTTAAAAATAATAGAATGCCTTTTTTTCATCATCAGCTTTCACACTGATGAATTTAAATGTTATAAGAGACTCCACACGACAACGATTAATAATTAATTAATTAATTAATTAATAATCAATGCCAATTTATCATCATCCTCATTTTACATTGATAAAATTAAAATTTAAGGGACTCCAACCAAAAACATCAGATTATTAAATTCACACGGATATATTTCTGAAAAAAACCTCATTTTATTCCAGGGATATTAACTCTTCGAGCAATGAATGCCTTGAATATTACATTTAACAAAACACATTGTTATCATAGCCGCTCCGTGTTCGTATTTAGCCGTCATACCTTATAAATATGATCGAAGGCTCAGAAGCGCTTTAATTATTATGATTAATACATTATAAAACCAAGCGTTTTTTCTCCCAACAGTGATAATTATATTACATGGTCTTTCAATTGTTTTTAAGGCACATGCGATATACTTTCAGATAGCCGGTAATGCCATTATGATATACAAAAATGTGCAATGAAAAATACAAAATGTTTAAAATAGCTTCAATTATAGTCTAATTTGTGAGATGAACCGACACTTTGTCACACGTTATTTGATATAAAGCTTTTTAAATCTTGTTATTCTCGTCTGCTGTCGATATTCAATATGACAGTTCCGAAGGCATCAAAGAATGTTGCAGACATTCGGGAACATCCACCATATGCAATATGTGCCAGGTTCCCACAGAGACCGGGATAGATTACTGATATGAACAAAAATTGTTTTTAATTCGTTGAAATCATAAAACCATTTTCACTTATGGGCTGATCGTTAAAGATAGTGAGCTAATTTCGCGGCATTTATATGTATTTGTGTGCTGCACTGGCTCCATATTCTCGTAATGAAGCGTAAAATTTGCACGATTTGTCAGATTCCAATCTCTATCACTTTCTTCAATTTCACTACTTAAAGTTTTATAATTTGTCCCCTGGTGGCGAAAAATCATTATTTATGTTCCCAATAGATGGCGGATAAAACGGTTGCCAACAGTTGAGAACAAACAAAGAGAGAGATGGCACGACCCGGTCTGATCTAGAAGTCAAAGGAAAGCATTTTATAACATCTTTTTTAAATATTACATTACAGTTTAGATCTAATTTAACTCACTATATTTAAAATTATAACAAGGACTAATAATTAGGGGACATGATCAAATTACTTTGTATTCGATCTTTGATTCAAGTTCTGCATGCTCAGAATATATTAATGGAGAAAAAAATAGAATTATATAATACCAACAGGGCGAATAGATAATAAAAATACCCGCGTTGATTTTTATGGTATGGACGCTTTTGTCTGTTAATAAATTATTGATAACTGAAATATTGTTGAAAGTGGCGTCGAACATCATAACTCATAACTCATAACCCATAAATTAATCCTTTATGAAAATATATTGTGGAATGAAGAATACTATACGCTTTCTTTGTTAATGGTTATAATTATTTCGCTTCTGTTTGAATGCTTTCCTTGTCAACATTTTCTGAGAACTGCAATCCCTTTCTAGACTAGTTTCCAGTGTCATTTCCGGGAAACAAGGACAAAAATTATTTTTTTTTAATAAAAGACAATAAAATATGTATTTCTGGTTATTTTGGTTTACACCATTCTGCAATATTAGTATATAAAGGTTGCATTAAATATATACTTGTTATATTGTGTGAATGGCGGAGCCGACTACGTTTAACAATTCCGACTTTTCAACTTACAGAAAACGTATAAATAAAAATTCTCTGTGAGAATTAATTGCAAACGGGAAAAGTTGTTTTACTTTGTATTTAAGCAGTCCGAATTTATGCCTACCAAAAAAAAATAAACAGTGACTGTCAGATGCAGAACAGGAATAAAAGCGTTGCTCCTGTACTTTAATTTGTGTCTAAGTGTACTGTTGAATAATCTCTCATGTTCATTTACACCCATATGCTTTCTTACTAATAGAACAACTAACTGATTTTTTTTTTTTCCAAAATGACATTAACTTTTTATTTTAGAAACTGGGTTTTGCTATCATTTTGTATGCGATGAAGATATATTAATTTGTATACACATCTACACTTAGATACAACAGAAGTACTAAATACTTATAATTAGAGTTAAGTATTAAAGAGGAAAACACTCGAGGACTATAAGGATCTCTTCCGCCATCTAAAACTTTGTTTTCTAAATATTTCACCATACGTCTAAGTTTTGCTTAGTAAGTTACATGCGTTTCTCCCACTCCAGATTTGGAGTAAAAGGTGGTTTTTTTTAAACTGATTTCTCTAAAATAACAAAAGCAGAGCTGGTGTCGAGGACAATATGATTCAGTATACCTTCATCATTTTCCATAACAGACCACATCCGAACTAAGGTTAATATGATTTGGTCAACGGGACGCGTTTTACATAATGGATAATATATGGTTGATCGCACCAGAGCTGTAGTCGTGGTCAGACTCGTGTTCCTCTTGGGTCGCATCAGAGCTTTAGTCGAGGTTAATCCGATACTGTTTACCAGACTCGTTTTCTCTAATATACCACACATAGGTTATACTAGACTCGCTTTCCCTAACGTGTCAGTATAGAGTTGGAATCATGGGGGTATGGCTATGGTGTATAACGCCACTTTCAACAATATTTCAGTTACCGGTATATCGTGTCGGTGAGTTTTATTGGTGGAGGAAACCGGAGTATCTGGAGTAAATCACCGACAAGTCGCTGACAAACTTTATCACATAATGTTGTATTGAGTACACCTCACCTGAACGGGATACGAACTCACAACGTTTAGTTGAAATCAAGGTCTATATATCTGTATGTATCTGATGTGGTTTACCAGACTCGTTTTCCTTATTAAGCCGCACCATAGTTGGAGTTGAAGTTAATATGATTTTGCTTACCATATCCACCAGAAGTTCGAGTTGAAGTTAATATGATTTTGCTTACCATATCCACCAGAGATGGAGCTGAAGAGTGTATAATATGGTTTGCCGGAATCGTTTTCATTAGCGGCTATATCAGAGAGCTCGAGTCAAGGTTATTTATTATTATGTAATCACAGTCTCGTTTTCCCCCAAGGGTCATACTAGTGCAGGAGTAAAGGACAATAATTATGATATAGTTTATTAGACTCGCTTCCCACAAGAGCTTGAGTCGATGTTAATTTTGATATAGTTTACCAGATTCATTTTCTCTAACGGGCAACACCAAAGCGGCGGCCCACATTAGTGTATCGACCCACTCAAAAGCGACGGTCGACGCCAGAGCTGAAGCAAAGGTCAACATGATATTGTTTACTTCATTTCGAGTTAAAGAAGACTTACAAAGAAAATCTGATAAGTCAAATTGTTTATTTATGATTAAGATTTTTTTTTATAATAAAGCCTTCTGTTTTGTTTCTTCGCCTATTTTAAAACATCATCTTTGATTATGCCTTTTTCTTTTGATGTCAAAGAGAGCATTCCGTACATATGATGACCCGATAACGTTATCGTATGAACACATGAATTTTGATCCACTCTTGCAATTAAAGGTAAATGAGATAAATTATAAATTTTGTGTTTTAAATTAAATTTGGATAACATGTCGAGAAATACAGGCGTCATGGAAGATCACTGGATACTCTTTTTTTTCTTATATAGATTTTTTACATGGAAAGTGTAAATTAAAAATATATTCAAAAGTCATATTTTTAAAATTATGACCAATTAACGGATAAAATTAAGCTTTTTTTTTTTAAATGGTAAGTGAAACTTATAAATGAAGTAATCTTCGCTGTCACTGATTCATCATTTAAACATTTAGATAATACAATAAGATTACAGTTGTTCGTAGGTGAACAATCATTAACATAAACACGGAACTCTAAATGTCTCCCTTTTGTCGCTAAATTAAAAACTTTCGTCTCGTAAAATCTAAATATTACTTATAGAGGCGTCTTAATATATCAGATGAGTGAAAATTTTCAATATATCTGATGTGATCAATCTAGCCAGCTAAAATAATTCTATTAAATGCCTGGCTAGTCATATACAACTTTAATGTTACACTATTTAATTAGCATAATATGTAGTTATTTAATTTGATCCCCTTTTGTCAAATTATTAGGAATAAGACAGAACACAGAGCAAAACTTGAGGCTATTTTTCTCACCTTCTTATACAAAAGTAATATTTAAGTCTACATAAACCCGTCACCAGTTATCCTGACTCGGATTTAAAAATAATACCATCAAAATATGCGTGAAATGTCATAATATTCATAAAGTGTTCATATCAGCAGTCAATACATGTACATGTAGTTCTATTAGCAAAAAAACGGAGACAGATTCTCCAGTGAGAATAGCATCCTGAAAAGCGGCGGTATGGTGTTTAACGCCAATTTCAACACTATTTCAGTTATATCGTGACGGTCAATTTCATTGGTGGAGGTCCTGAAAAGAGGACTTTACAGGAAATTATGATCATTTCTTTCACCTCTTGTTTAAGCATAGTATTAACAAAAATCGTGTATGCAAAGATTTTCTCCTTTCGTAGCTTCAAACTTCTCACAATGAAGAATACTGGAAAGCTGGAGAGAAAAGCAAGGACGTCTTTCTTCTCGAAAACACTAGCTTCAAGTAAAACCGTTTTTATAATTATATTTTCGCTTCGAATATAATAAAAAATGTATATATATATATATACCATACTGTCGGAGCAGTTCCAAAATATAATCGAAATTTGTAGAAACAGAGATAAATTGATACCCATAACACACACATATACACGACCGCTCAGTTTACTGGCTTGGTACAGACACTTTATTGAAGATAAAATGAAAACATGAAATTATAGTAAATTAGACCTTTTTGACAAATAATATTGGTCTCACTTCAAGAGCCACGTACCAATGATCGATTTCTATATCTGGCAAACTATCCGAAAAAGTGAACAAGCCGGGGAACCGTGTCGAGTACAGCTACTACTATATTTGGGGGTGGGAATCCCTGGACATATACAGCTAACTTTAAATATTACCGACCGTTGAAGTCCTCGTGTTTAAGAAGGAGTACGCAGACCTTCACCTTTGAGGTGGGTGTCTGGCACGAACCCACGTCAGTTTTGTTAGTCTTGATGTTAAAAGTCGACGAACTGCACAACTCGACCATCCAGGCCCTCGGAAAAAATATTTTGTTAATGAAACCTTCTTAAACATAACGCATGTAAGAAATCGTTTTTTACTGAAGTCGGGGGGAATTGCTCTCTCTCTCTCTCTCTCTCTCTCTCTCTCTCTCTCTCTCTCTTTTTTTTTTTTTTTTTTTCAGATAAGAGCAACTCTTACAGTTTTTAGAATTTACTGTGCGATAAGCAAAGTCACGAATAATGCAACAGAAAAAACGAACACAGGAAATTTACACAAACATTTGAATTGTATTTTAGTTTGAAAGTTGAGACGTTTGATTGTGTTGGTTAAAAGATCGATGATGTTGATTTTGATCATCATAATACTTCAGATTCCGAAAATAAACTGTGTGTCGCCGTTAATCATATAAAACGTCAATAGTTCAACCGACTTGAGCTCTTCGAACCCGGACGTTCTTCATTGGTGACGTGCAAGTTTGATGATGAACACATTTTTTTTTTTTTTTTTTTTTTTTTTTTATTAAATATCATTATTTTTTATGTGTAATGTTTTTAGAGTGCACGTTTTCTTCTTCCTCTTTTTTTAACCGCCACGATATAACTGAAATATTGTTGAAAGTGGCTTTAAACACCGTGACCCCCCTTTTCTTGGTTTGATTTTACAACTAGCGAAAATCTTTAATATTCTCCACCAACAAATTAAACATAAAACATCAATGCACCCAAGTAGACCGTAAAGTAGACAAAGAAATACCAGGAACAAGATAAAAAAAAATTTAACTGCAGATATAACATAGAACCCAACACACATATGATACACATAAAAAATTAATTTGATCGATACTTCCCCCATCGAGACGTCTCTATAAATGTCATTTTACACCCCTCTTTAAACACTCCTAGTAATATTTAAAATCCATATATAAGTCCCGATTTATTACTGGGAGAGTACTTGAAATACACATTATCAAAATAGTGACCGGCCCGAGGATAAACAGTTTCCCTAGACGCCGAACCTAAAACACTTAGACGCCCTCTTTACTTAATTTACTAACGCGTGTAAATCTAATACCGAAGGCGGCAGTCTCAACGTAAAGTCACCACGTACTTATTTTGGCATTTACGAATCTTAACACCTTAAGTATATACTCTACTTTCACTTCATTGCACATTCAGTTTGTTTAGAATATCGTTTGATTATAAAGTAAATAAGATTCATTTCAATGCAAATATTTGCATAATACGAGCCATAAAAGAAAGGCGGGTAGTTATTTACAGAAAAAGTTTTTAATGTATTCACGGTAATATACAACTGTTTATTATTATTATTATTATCATTATTATTATATATTATCATTATGATATTACAAAATTATTTCCATTAAAGAATTAAGTTTTTTTTTCTATTGTTTTTTTTTTTTTATATTGTTGAAATTGGCGTTTACCACCATAAACCAGCCAAACCAACAAAATAATGTTTGCACTGTCCTGTATGCATCTGAATGAATACAGAGCCAGGTGTTTAGGAATATTTCGTTTTGTGAACGATTTTGTGTGTGACCGGGGGGGGGGGGGGGGTGGAGAGACACTTAATTGCTGAGAAAAGAAAATAATAATATCCAAAAAAATGATACATCCCAATCAATTTCATCCAGTCATCTATTAGACAATTTTCTATACCGTTGCATAATTGTTTATCATTATATATTCATAGTTAACTTAACAAAAAACTAGATGATTTTTTTTCTGAATCCAAAATTCCATGTTTTAACAAGTTTCTTCTATTTTCGTGTTAATGTTTTGCCCTAGTGCATATTGTTAAATCAGAAGAAAACATATTTCTAATGGATGGCGACTTTGAAAGCATTCTTATCGAAAATCTTTGTTTTTTTCATCGTGAGTTTTGGTAACATTACAGAGAACTCTGTAGCTCATTTCCTGTGTACTATTTCATGTAAAACCACGTTTTTCATATCATGTTTGGACCGTTTGGATTTCTTTCCCCCGAAGACTTTTTTTAATTTTTTCAGTCGATTTCCAATCTTTTGACCTTGAGCGTACCTGGTGAAGGCTATTCCAGTAATACGTCATCTTACTCACTAAAATTAGATATGTATGTTTTTATTATAAGAAAAGGTGAAAACAAGTAATTACGAAATTACAATAGTCTGTAAAAAAAATTCTGAAAGCAATACATATCATTGGAGACAATCTTTCTACCTACCTAAATATACCACTTGAAATATCAAAGACAGTTTACACGAGATAACAGCAGACTGGTTAATACTTTCTCTAATTGTCGCTGGATATTATTTTAAGCCACCCGACTTTACAACTGTTTAAAATTTTCTTTTATCCAAAGGTGATGAAAGAAATAATTTTGTCTCATGAACTCGTATACAGTCTGACTGACGATTTGGGGGATGAAAAAGGGACAATCTTCATTTAGATTTAGTTTTTCTCAACATTATTTTCACAGACTACAAAAGATCTTGAATTACAGATTTTAAAAAAAGATATTGCGATTGTATGGCCAGATAGTGGCACCGTAGATACTATGGAAGCACTGAAAATTGGGTTATTTTGACAAATTTCACACTCTTTTTAAGTGCTTGAAAAGAGAAATTGTCTGCTTTTTTACATTAGAAATTTCAGAAATTATTTCTAGAATATCATTAGCTATAAAAATGACCGCCTTGATATAACTGAAATATTTTTGAAAGTGGCGTTAAACACCGTAAGCCTAAATCAAACCAATAACAACCTGATGACTTTCACACCGACCAAAAACTCGCGACCTCGTTTTAGGGATTACTATGGAGCCCCATGATTATCCCATTATGTTTCAAGACGTCAGTTATATAAGTTTGGATTGATTAAACCACTTGAAGATAATAAACTAATTAAACACCTCTTTGATAGTTTCCTGTTTTAACACAACTGGTAGTTACAGATAGGGATAATATTGTTATAAATTTGCAAGCTTCTAAACGACGTTGATTTAAATGTCGCCTGATAACTTCCTCTGATATTTCTATTGATGGACAAATTAGAGGGTGCTCATATTTCCAAATTATCAATTCATATTTTACACAAGTTACTCAACTGTTACGTGTCAATGTGGAGTTAAATACACAAATAAATGCATGACTTTACAACAGTTTGGGAAAATGATACGATCTTGGTTCTGTTAAACGTTTATGATTATATTAGCTTCGCTGTTATCAGCAGTGGGAATCTCAGTATCAAAAGTGTATTCAAATTAAAACATATTTTGTTTCATTCATCAAAAACAATTAGGAAACATTATCCCATTCGCCTGTTATGAAATTGATTTTCTGATCTATGTTTATCAATTAGGTGTTCGTTTTAAAATGTGTTTGTACATGGTATTCTAAAAGATGGCACGTTATTATTTGAAATAGTAAAAATGGCCTTCATGCTATTTTCATATAAATCATTGCAGTCTGTATTACCGCAATCGTTACCATCAATTGAATCCTGGTAAAACTTGCTAAAACAGCTGCCATATTTGTAAAATTGTAAGATTGTATAAAGGTCGTATTATGCCATTTTCAATTACGGCCTGTTTATCAGCCAGAGACACTACGTCGAATCCGTGGGTCAATCGATGATAATTAGGCCAATATGGAAAATCATGTTTAAATCTGGTTATACAAACTTGCAATATGGGCCAGGTTGATCTTGAGTATGAGACCGAATTGATATGGCGCTATGATCCCGGTTGGACTGATATAACCATAGCAACCGGAGTATGCCTTTATGGGCCGTTGACTTTGGCCTTTATTGCAGATGCAAAATGTGTCATATTCTCTTAAGGTTTGTAATACAAGCATGTATTTCCGTTAAATACGGGTATGTTAACTTGGTAAGTTAGTAAAATGTCAGAAGAAGAAAATAATATAAATTATACCATTTCGAATCTATCGACAACAACTAGAATTACACATCAACTGTTCGTGTACTCTCTATGTTGGTATTGCAATTAATAACTAGGGTTACTTTCCCTTCGGGAGCACCTGAGTTCACCACCGAGTTCTATTTATTTTATGGTGATGTCAGTGTTGCTCGTCAATTAGTTTCCTGTGTTGTGTTTTTTTACTTTATTTGTCCTCTTTCTGTGTCTTGTACCGAATGTTGCTTGTGTCTCTGGATTGCCGCCTACGAGTTTTGAAACGTTTACTTAAACGTAGGATTTGTTTTTACAGGATTCCCCCTTATGGAAAAGGCAAAATCTGGAAAGTTGAAGGAATACGTTACATGTAGTACATCTTCTTTGAATTCAGGTATGTCCATCGTGTTACTTTGAAAATGGGATATGAATATGTATATATTTAATTTTCTGATCATCGTCGAGAGTATTTCATCCCATGTAGTGTTGAATGTGAAGAAACACCGGGTTAATAATTTTGATCATTGAAGCGTTTTACGCTATTTCTTTACACATACAAATTTTAACATCAACAAATAGGTGCAGAGAACATATAACAATTACCCCTGTTTTATTAAAAGAGTTCCTTACTTTTAAATATAAATAGAATGTGTAATTGAAGAATTATTTTAATTCCAAATTGAACGATTTAGTTATAAGTCAATACCTTTATTGAGGGATTGATGCATGACTTATGAATATAGAATTTGTGGTGGACGGTGTTATTTTTAGAGTATGGATTCTGCCGGCATCCAGAGTTGCACTGCAAAATTCTAGACAGAACTACAGAAAGAAGCTTAATAATATGGTGTTTAAAAGGATAAACTCCAGACAAAATGACCAGGTATGCAAAAAAAAAAAACCGCACATTCAGTAAACAATCCTAAAGTTTATGACGGGTTTTACACCATAAGACGTTGGAGTTGTACATTAATATAGAAAAAGCGACAACATTCCATGGACTTTACATCATATCTGCATTTTCTGCATAGACGATTGCTGCCGAAAAAAGCAAACTATCCACACTTGGGGTCACGACAGTTCTTATTGAAGTCTTATGGTCGGCGTAATGAATTGACTGATCTCTACGCAATGGCTGTATCAAGCATGACTCGGGATCTGTTTACATCGTCCTAAGAAAAAACAGAAGATACCAAAAGGATCATAAACGGTAAATCTAAGATACCAAAAAGGGTAATCATAAACCGTAAATCTAAGATACCAAAAGGGTAATCATAAACCGTAAATCTAAGATACCAAAAAGGGTAATCATAAACCGTAAATCTAAGATACCAAAAAGGGTAATCATAAACCGTAAATCTAAGATATCAAAAGGGTAATCATAAACCGTAAATCTAAGATACCAAAAGGGTAATCATAAACCGTAAATCTAAGATACCAAAAGGGTAATCATAAACCGGAAATCTAAGATACCAAAAAGGGTAATCATAAACCGTAAATCTAAGATACCAAAAAGGGTAATCATAAACCGTAAATCTAAGATACCAAAAGGGTAATCATAAACCGTAAATCTAAGATACCAAAAGGGTAATCATAAACCGTAAATCTAAGATACCAAAAGGGTAATCATAAACCGTAAATCTAAGATACCAAAAAGGGTAATCATAAACGGTAAATCTAAGATACCTAAAATGTAATCATAAACCGTAAATCTAAGATACCAAAAAGGGTAATTATAAACCGTAAATCTAAGATACCAAAAGGGTAATCGTAAACCGTAAATCTAAGATACCAAAAGGGTAATCATAAACCGTAAATCTAAGATACCAAAAGGGTAATCATAAACCGTAAATCTAAGATACCAAAAAGGGTAATCATAAACGGTAAATCTAAGATACCTAAAAGGTAATCATAACCGTAAATCTAAGATACCAAAAAGGGTAATCATAAACCGTAAATCTAAGATACCAAAAGGGTAATCGTATACCGTAAATCTAAGATACCAAAAGGGTAATCATAAACCGTAAATCTAAGATACCAAAAGGGTAATCATAAACCGTAAATCTAAGATACCAAAAAGGGTAATCATAAACCGTAAATCTAAGATACCAAAAGGGTAATCATCAACCGTAAATCTAAGATACCAAAAGGGTAATCATAAACCGTAAATCTAAGATACCAAAAGGGTAATCATAAACCGTAAATCTAAGATACCAAAAAGGGTAATCATAAACCGTAAATCTAAGATACCAAAAGGGTAATCATAAACCGTAAATCTAAGATACCAAAAAGGGTAATCATAAACGGTAAATCTAAGATACCTAAAAGGTAATCATAAGCCGTAAATCTAAGATACCAAAAAGGGTAATCATAAATCGTAAATCTAAGATACCAAAAGGGTAATCGTAAACCGTAAATCTAAGATACCAAAAGGGTAATCATCAACCGTAAATCTAAGATACCAAAAGGGTAATCATAAACCGTAAATCTAAGATACCAAAAGGGTAATCATCAACCGTAAATCTAAGATACCAAAAGGGTAATCATAAACCGTAAATCTAAGATACCAAAAAGGGTAATCATCAACCGTAAATCTAAGATACCTAAAAGGTAATCATAAACCGTAAATCTAAGATACCAAAAAGGGTAATCATAAACCGTAAATCTAAGATACCAAAAGGGTAATCGTAAACCGTAAATCTAAGATACCAAATGGGTAATCATAAACCGTAAATCTAAGATACCAAATGGGTAATCATAAACCGTAAATCTAAGATACCAAAAGGGTAATCATCAACCGTAAATCTAAGATACCAAAAAGGGTAATCATAAACCGTAAATCTAAGATACCAAAAGGGTAATCATAAACCGTAAATCTAAGATATCAAAAGGGTAATCATCAACCGTAAATCTAAGATACCAAATGGGTAATCATAAACCGTAAATCTAAGATACCAAAAAGGGTAATCATAAACGGTAAATCTAAGATACCTAAAAGGTAATCATAACCGTAAATCTAAGATACCAAAAAGGGTAATTATAAACCGTAAATCTAAGATACCAAAAGGGTAATCGTAAACCGTAAATCTAAGATACCAAAAGGGTAATCATAAACCGTAAATCTAAGATACCAAAAGGGTAATCATAAACCGTAAATCTAAGATACCAAAAAGGGTAATCATAAACCGTAAATCTAAGATACCAAAAGGGTAATCATCAACCGTAAATCTAAGATACCAAAAGGGTAATCATAAACCGTAAATCTAAGATACCAAAAGGGTAATCATAAACCGTAAATCTAAGATACCAAAAAGGGTAATTATAAACCGTAAATCTAAGATACCAAAAGGGTAATCGTAAACCGTAAATCTAAGATACCAAAAGGGTAATCATAAACCGTAAATCTAAGATACCAAAAGGGTAATCATAAACCGTAAATCTAAGATACCAAAAAGGGTAATCATAAACGGTAAATCTAAGATACCTAAAAGGTAATCATAACCGTAAATCTAAGATACCAAAAAGGGTAATCATAAACCGTAAATCTAAGATACCAAAAGGGTAATCGTAAACCGTAAATCTAAGATACCAAAAGGGTAATCATAAACCGTAAATCTAAGATACCAAAAGGGTAATCATAAACCGTAAATCTAAGATACCAAAAAGGGTAATCATAAACCGTAAATCTAAGATACCAAAAGGGTAATCATCAACCGTAAATCTAAGATACCAAAAGGGTAATCATAAACCGTAAATCTAAGATACCAAAAGGGTAATCATAAACCGTAAATCTAAGATACCAAAAAGGGTAATCATAAATCGTAAATCTAAGATACCAAAAGGGTAATCATAAACCGTAAATCTAAGATACCAAAAAGGGTAATCATAAACCGTAAATCTAAGATACCTAAAAGGTAATCATAAACCGTAAATCTAAGATACCAAAAAGGGTAATCATAAACCGTAAATCTAAGATACCAAAAGGGTAATCGTAAACCGTAAATCTAAGATACCAAAAGGGTAATCATCAACCGTAAATCTAAGATACCAAAAGGGTAATCATAAACCGTAAATCTAAGATACCAAAAGGGTAATCATCAACCGTAAATCTAAGATACCAAAAGGGTAATCATAAATCGTAAATCTAAGATACCAAAAGGGTAATCATAAACCGTAAATCTAAGATACCAAAAAGGGTAATCATCAACCGTAAATCTAAGATACCTAAAAGGTAATCATAAACCGTAAATCTAAGATACCAAAAAGGGTAATCATAAACCGTAAATCTAAGATACCAAAAGGGTAATCGTAAACCGTAAATCTAAGATACCAAATGGGTAATCATAAACCGTAAATCTAAGATACCAAATGGGTAATCATAAACCGTAAATCTAAGATACCAAAAGGGTAATCATCAACCGTAAATCTAAGATACCAAAAGGGTAATCATAAACCGTAAATCTAAGATACCAAAAGGGTAATCATAAACCGTAAATCTAAGATATCAAAAGGGTAATCATCAACCGTAAATCTAAGATACCAAATGGGTAATCATAAACCGTAAATCTAAGATATCAAAGGGTTAATCATAAACTGTAAATCTAAGATACCAAAAGGGTAATCGTAAACCGTAAATCTAAGATACCAAATGGGTAATCATAAACCGTAAATCTAAGATACCAAATGGGTAATCATAAACCGTAAATCTAAGATACCAAAAGGGTAATCATCAACCGTAAATCTAAGATACCAAAAAGGGTAATCATAAACCGTAAATCTAAGATACCAAAAGGGTAATCATAAACCGTAAATCTAAGATACCAAAAGGGTAATCATAAACCGTAAATCTAAGATACCAAATGGGTAATCATCAACCGTAAATCTAAGATATCAAAGGGTTAATCATAAACTGTAAATCTAAGATACCAAAAGGGTAATCGTAAACCGTAAATCTAAGATACCAAATGGGTAATCATAAACCGTAAATCTAAGATACCAAATGGGTAATCATAAACCGTAAATCTAAGATACCAAAAGGGTAATCATCAACCGTAAATCTAAGATACCAAAAAGGGTAATCATAAACCGTAAATCTAAGATACCAAAAGGGTAATCATAAACCGTAAATCTAAGATACCAAAAGGGTAATCATAAACCGTAAATCTAAGATACCAAAAGGGTAATCATAAACCGTAAATCTAAGATACCAAAAGGGTAATCATCAACCGTAAATCTAAGATACCAAAAAGGGTAATCATAAACCGTAAATCTAAGATACCAAAAGGGTAATCATAAACCGTATATCCGAGAAATACAGACAATATAATTACCAAAGGAAATAGGGTGAAAAGACAAACAATGCTCTGCAAAACACTACACAGAAAACCAAAAATTCAGCAACACGAACCCCACAAAAACACAGAGAGGAATATACTTCCGACCCTTTTTCCTAGTTTCTCTCATTTAACGGACTATGACCATTTCCATGAGTAAAACGACAGACACCTCATGTAAGGCATGAGCCATTCATCCGTTCGGAGTACCATAATTTACCGTCGGTTTTTCGTGTTACCCTTCTTTAGTGCTCTATGTTTCTTCCTTTGTTTGTTTTTTTTCTCTACTATATTTGACAGCCATGTGTCTGTCTTTCTACGTTGAGTTGCGATTTTTTAATCAAGCATTGGCATCGTCTGTCTTTCATATCATGAACATAAGTAATTATTTTCACTTCGTTAAAGTTTTTAAGCAGAATATGTGTATGTTTTGAGGATCGTTGTATGTTCTTTTGTTCTTTTTCTCTTGGCCGTTGTGTTGTTCTTCTTCGATATACGGATTCCGATTACCCCTTTGGTATCTTCAAACTCTTCTATGGATATAATAATATCAGTGATATTCTTGAGATCTAATTAGAATTTTCAACGTGTATTCTCATCTCTCTTTTCTTACAATGCTATATCAAGGTAATAATTTCAACAGATCAAAGCAAAACAATAATAGTTTAAGACGAGTACCCATGTTCGAAGAGATATTCGAGTAAAGAGTCGATCAGAATACGATTCATTGACGTCATAACTATTCAATTACCTAATGATTCTATAGTAATCCATTTTGAGCTTCAAATCTAGTTTTCTCTACATACTCCTATGTCTTTACAAAATTATATACGCAATATGGTCTTACTCAAAAAATGGTCTTAAATGATGTTTTTAGTAAAAAAAAAAAAAAAAAAGAAGGTATTAAGGATGTTTTAAGTCACACAATGGTATATAATTGCAATCGTAATGTTGTCTTTATCGACGTTCGTGTAGTAATCCAGTCATAATATTGTCTTCAATGATGTTTCTGTGGTCATAATATGGTTTTCATTGGGTTTCCTGCAGTAGCAATATAGTCTAATTGGAGTTATTGTAGTACAAATTTGTTCTTAAATGCGGAGACCACGAGTGGAGCATGAACTGTTATCACTTCCCTAGCAAATGAGTTCACCCCTGGTTTTTAGTGGGGTTTGTGTTGCTCGGTCTTTTCTTGGTAGTGTTTTGTAGATCATTGTTTGTCCTTGTCATTGTTTGCCCATTGTTTGTCCTTGTCATTGTTTGTCCATTGTTTGTCCTTGTCATTGTTTGCCCATTGTTTGTCCTTGTCATTGTTTGCCCATTGTTTGTCCTTGTCATTGTTTGCCCATTTTTTGTCCTTGTCATTGTTTGTCCATTGTATTGTCTCTCCTTCTTTGATTGACGGCTTCTGATTACACATTTAGTATCTTCAAAGCTTTCTTGTAGCTATAATATGATATTCAGTAAAATCAAAGGTACTTTTGTCATATGTTCTTGTAGTCATAATGTGGTCTTTAGCGGGATCTGTCAGTCACGTATTGTTTCCAACAATGACTAAGCCACATCACGAACAAAAAAAAACGATAAAACATCACTTACTTCGTAGTCATGGTAATAGAAATATCTTAAAGAAGATGTTGCAACTTTCAAATTTCATTATAAAATTTAAAAACAAGTTAACTTTTTGTGACGACGACATTGTTTGTAATGTTTGCGATGACTCCGTCTAGTCTGGACGATTTGGGCTTTATTAGCTTGAGGTTTGCTTGGGGATGGGTTTTTTTCTTTTTTAAATAAACGTTAGAGAAAACAGAA
This sequence comes from Bathymodiolus brooksi, assembly GCA_963680875.1. Taxonomy (NCBI): domain Eukaryota; kingdom Metazoa; phylum Mollusca; class Bivalvia; order Mytilida; family Modiolidae; genus Bathymodiolus; species Bathymodiolus brooksi. The sequence continues at coordinate 19,930,387 of OY804580.1, forward strand.
TGATCAATGAAGAATGGCTAATCCAGGAAAAAAGGAACAACTGGCACATGAACCAGAACGAAGGCTAACAAAGTAAAAAACACAACACAGAAAAGAAAAGAGATAAGCAAGACGGACACCACCAGAAAAACAGAGGTGATCCCAGGTGCTCGCGAATGATAAGCAGCTCCTGTTTCTTAAAGGACACCCGCCGTGTTAGTCATAATCCGGTAAGACTCTTGTTAGCGATGAGGAAAGAAAACATATCACGATGTTGTTTTTAAAGTATAGTTGTTAAACGTTAAGGCATGTCTGTGTCGAAATGACCACGGATATGTTCCGTGTATCTTAATTACAATTCGGTCCTTTCCTCATTCATGACTTATCACCGAGATTGTAAATAGATTAACACGACGGGTGCCACATCACATGTGGAGCAGGACATTGCTTACCATTCCAGAGTACATGAGTTCACCCCTGGTTTGCATGAGGTTCGTGTTGCTCGATCTTTAGATTTCTGTGTAGTTTTTTGTAGATCATTTACAACCATTCAAAATACGGTTCTGATTAACCTTTGGTAACTTCTTACTTTTCTTGTAGGTTTTTATCATCTTCCCCAGCACAGGGTCACACAGTGAACTGTGCTGAACAATGTCTCTTGCTAGAATTAATGAAAATATGACACTCGCTAAGCTTTCACAAGATTTTCGATTTAGCACTACATTTGATACCATATAACACATACCTTATTGCAAAAAAAAATATTACACCTCGAGTCAATTAGCATTGTGTTCAAATATAAATTGCAATTACACCTCGAGGTAACGCTAATAATTAGCATTGTGCTTAACTGTAAATTGCAATTTCCCTTTATGAATATACGTTATATATCAATGGCTTAGTTGTTTGTCCTTCGGGTGCGAAAGCGATAACCATTGACACCTAATCACTGTCGGATATTGTATGACTTTAACACCTTTCTGAAAGCAGGTAAAGGTAATACACATGACAACTGACACTGCACAATGATGTTTTCTGGAGATTTTCACACGTGTAATTGTTAATATCAAAGGTGCTGAGAATGTGAGAAATACGTTGATAATTAGACGTGGTAATTCGGAGAACGACCTTATATACGTAGGATGGGTAATATGATTGTATTATTTCAGAACGTCAACGAAGTAGAATTATAAGTTTATATATGACATGAGGCAGGTTGCTTTCTGTGGGATTTTGTCGGTTCGTGACTGGTAATTCAAACCCAAAATATAAAATATTTCCTGTGTTATTTTTAAGATCTTTTTAGTTAAATTTGGTTCAGTTAATTTCTTTGTTTGTTTGTTTGTTTGTTTTTTTTTTTCCTTCATAAAATGTACTATTATATATTCATTTCATAGAGATATTGTCGAGATTTGAATGTCACATGACCAGATTTCAGGAGTCCCTCTAGTGTAGCAGGAGCTGCTTACCCTTCCGGAGCATATGAGTTCACCCTGGTTTTTTAATAGGTTTTTTTAATAAGTGCACAATCTTTAGTTTTCTGAGTAGTATTTTGTTCATCTTTGTTTGTCCTTTTTCTTTTGGTCATGGTATTACCTGTTCTTCTTCTGAGATGTACGGGTTCTGATTATCCATTTAGTATCTTCAAACTTTTCTGTTTTCTCCTTCAGGAATAAAATAAAAAGCAAAACATACCAAGCTGTTGATCATGTGACACAATAGCAATCATGATACAATACAAGAATCACGTGAAACAGAAGACGACTAAATGAGTTGCATAGACACCCAAAAACGGAATGAGACACCAGGGGTGCTTTCAGGCTAACTTTAAGCTTCTACGATCATTAACTTAACCCATATATTCCATAACGGTTAGTAAATTATCTTACTGTTTCTATTTACTACATGTTAATCACAGCTTCTACGATCATTAACTTAACCCATATACTCCATAACGGTTAGTAGATTATCTTATAGTTTCTATTTACTACATGTTAATCACAGCTTCTACGATCATTAACTTAACCCAGATACTCCATAACGGTTAGTAGATTATCTTATAGTTTCTATTTACTACATGCTAATCACAGCTTCTACGATCAATAACTTAACCCAGATACTCCGTAACGGTTAGTAAATTATCTTACTGTTTCTATTTACTACATGTTAATCACAGCTTCTACGATCATTAACTTAACCCAGATACTCCATAACGGTTAGTAAATTATCTTACTGTTTCTATTTACTACATGCTAATCACAGCTTCTACGATCATTAACTTAACCCAGATACTCCATAACGGTTAGTAAATTATCTTACTGTTTCTATTTACTACATGGTAATCACACCTTCTACGATCATTAACTTAACCCAGATACTCCATAACGGTTAGTAAATTATCTTACTGTTTCTATTTACTACATGTTAATCACAGCTTCTACGATCATTAACTTAACCCAGATACTCCATAACGGTTAGTAAATTATCTTACTGTTTCTATTTACTACATGCTAATCACAGCTTCTACGATCATTAACTTAACCCAGATACTCCATAACGGTTAGTAAATTATCTTACTGTTTCTATTTACTACATGCTAATCACACCTTCTACGATCATTAACTTAACCCAGATACTCCATAACGGTTAGTAAATTATCTTACAGTTTCTATTTACTACATGCTAATCACAGCTTCTACGATCATTAACTTAACCCAGATACCCCATAACGGTTAGTAAATTATCTTACAGTTTCTATTTACTACATGCTAATCACAGCTTCTACGATCATTAACTTAACCCAGATACCCCATAACGGTTAGTAAATTGTCTTACTGTTTCTATTTACTACATGTTAATCACAGCTTCTACGATCATTAACTTAACCCAGATACTCCATAACGGTTAGTAACTTATCTTACTGTTTCTATTTACTACATGCTAATCACAGCTTCTACGATCATTAACTTAACCCATATACTCCATAACGGTTAGTAAATTATCTTACTGTTTCTATTTACTACATGCTAATCACAGCTTCTACGATCATTAACTTAACCCAGATACTCCGTAACGGTTAGTAAATTATCTTACTGTTTCTATTTACTACATGTTAATCACAGCTTCTACGATCATTAACTTAACCCAGATACTCCATAACGGTTAGTAACTTATCTAACTGTTTCTTTTTACTACATGCTAATCACAGCTTCTACGATCATTAACTTAACCCATATACTCCATAACGGTTAGTAAATTATCTTACTGTTTCTATTTACTACATGCTCATCACAGCTTCTACGATCATTAACTTAACCCAGATACTCCATAACGGTTAGTAAATTATCTTACTGTTTCTATTTACTACATGTTAATCACAGCTTCTACGATCATTAACTTAACCCAGATACTCCATAACGGTTAGTAAATTATCTTACTGTTTCTATTTACTACATGCTAATCACAGCTTCTACGATTATTAACTTAGCCCAGATACTCCATAACGGTTAGTAAATTATCTTACTGTTTCTATTTACTACATGGTAATCACACCTTCTACGATCATTAACTTAACCCAGATACTCCATAACGGTTAGTAAATTATCTTACTGTTTCTATTTACTACATGCTTATTACAGCTTCTACGATCATTAACTTAACCCAGATACTCCATAACGGTTAGTAAATTATCTTACTGTTTCTATTTACTACATGTTAATCACAGCTTCTACGATCATTAACTTAACCCAGATATTCCATAACGGTTAGTAAATTATCTTACTGTTTCTATTTACTACATGCTAATCACAAACTATGTAATTTTACTCACATGTGGGAAAGCCAAGAGAGTGAATGGTCATGTATTTGTGTGTATCTAGTTTCTACAATTTTTAGATGGGATTTTTTTTATCTGTTCTGCTGGTGTGATATACTTTGTTTCTCATTTATTTCACCACAAACGAGGGATTTGAAAACATATAGAAAAAAAGATTAAACAGTGATGGTCAACTATTCCACTAATATCAACAAAATAAACAATCACCTCTCACCTCAAATTATTGTACATAAAAGAATCCACGGCATATGATATTGGAAATAAGGTCGCGGATTGCGACAGGCAAACGATGTTGCGGGATTAAATCGGTCAATGATATATCAATGCATCTTAAAAAGTTATCATGGTCTAACTTTGGTATTTAATAATGTTCTCATTGTTTCAACATGATGTGTCAATGATATATCAATGCACCTTAAAAAGTTATCATGGTCTAACATTGATATTTAATAATGTTCTGATTGTTTCAACATGGTGTTCAAGAAAGTGCTCACAGTCTCAATATGATATCCAATGATATTCTGATGGTATACAATAATGGGCGTATCATATACGTTAATGTACACACAAGATTAATCTAGTATTGTCAGCTGTAATTGTATATACAAGTGGTACAAGAATATGTGGTAGCTTAATGCAAACTCAGACTATGAGCACATTGATTTAAAACATGGAGCATACGTTAGACACATCACATACATAGCAATATGTGTCTATATACATCTATCATCATGTCCTTGACCGCTCTAGAGATGAGACGAGTAATGTGCTCTCATCGGGTATGGAAAGATCGTGTCTTCAATGCTGATATGGTAAGCCAAACAATTTCATATTTTGCAGTTTCTCTGCTAAGCACACAGCATTACAACAATCTAGTTCACATTGGTTCTAATTCAATTCAATTCACCAAGAAGCTGTTCTCGTCATAATAAAGCCGACACAATGCCCATTTGGGCATAAAGCAACAATCATCAACTCACTTGATTTCCTCCAGATATTCAGTATGGTTCATATCATGTGTTGTGTTCTTGTGGTTTGTTGTTTGCATTTATTTGTTTTTCATGGTTTTGTCTGTTTCATGAAAAGCTAAAAGATCGCGAAGGGATAATCAGAAGCCGTAAATCGAAGGACAGACAATACAATTACAAAAGGAAAGAGGACAAATGATTGATCCACATAGAAAACAAAACGTTGAGTAACACTAACCTTACTAAAACCGGAGGTTAACTTGGGTACTCTGTAAGGGTGAGCAATACCTGATCCACTTGTGACACCCGCCGTATTAATCTTGGCAAAATTTCGGTTATAACCCAGAAAGAAGAAAGGATGGTGATACTATGATGTGACTCCGACAAACGGAACAAAGATATTCCATATCGGTATTGACCTTTTTGTTGTCAAATTAAATTGGTCCATAAATCACACGCAGATTGACCAAAAACTTTCCCACATAGTTGATTTTGTCAAAATGCGCTAAGAAGTTGGATTCATCATATGTACGAGTATTTCTTTATTGGTGCTAGAAGAGTTTTAAGATATCAGAGGGGTATTCAGAATCCGTAAATCGACAAAGAACAGACAACACAATGACCAAAAGAAAAAAGGACAAAAGAAAAAACAACGATCTCGAAAACCTACGCATAAAACTAAAGATCGAGTAACACGAATCCCACTTAAAACCAGGGGTGACATCAGAATGTCGTGTTTCATAGATTTTGCACATGTCTCACTGCATATTGATTGGTGTACACGGGGCGTTGTTAAATAATTATAATTTTTCCACGTGTTGTAATCTGCAACACAAGTTATTGAATAGAAACCGTTTGGGTGTGTAAAAAGGCACGCAATTGACGATTGTTATATGGAATACAATTACTCGCCTACAATTAGGGGGATCGACTACCAGAGAACAGCTTTAGCTTTTGTTAAATATCTATAATTCTTATACGTGACATCAGATTGATCAGCGTCTTTTGTTTTTAAATGTTATAAGTTTATAAATCGCATTGGTCCAGTAAGATGTGATAATATACGGAAAACAAAAGTCCTAAGCAAATTAATTTAAAACACCTCATACGTCAAACACATCTGAAATATCACCATATATATTAATATGAACAGAAAATGTGTAGCTAACATTCTGTCTTTGACAGTTTCCGCTGTGAAATGATTAGCGTCTATTAAAGATCATGGCTTCAATATTAGTCGGGTTAATCAGAGTATCAACTTGATGTTTACAACTTTTTCTCTGTGATAAACACACAACATAGAAGTGTAAGAGCAGGACTGATTGTCTGACAGTAATGATGGGGTGTACTTTCATCATTCATGACTTATCAGCGGTTTTAATTGGGGTTCTTTTGCTCGATCATTACCTTTCTGTGTGTTGTTTTGTACATCGTTATTAGTCCTTTTGGCCATTGTGTTGTCTGTCTTCGTCAATTTACGGATTCAGATTACCTCTTTGGTATCTTCAAACTTTTCTTTTTATATCATTACATTTTGTAATGTTGTAAAATATCGCTGTCCTTCTATTGCCATAACCATTATAAATGCAACCATTCTATCCAAATATTTTTCCATTTATATCGTGGCGGCCAGTTTTATTGGTGAAGGAAACCGGAGTACCCGGATAAAACCAACAACATGCTGCAAATCACTGACAAACTTTATCACATGATGTTGTATCGAGTACACCTCGCCTGGATGTGATTCGAACTCATAACCTTGGTGGGGATAGGCACTGATTGCATAGGTAGTTCTAAATTCAATACTATCACAACAACGACGGCCCCATGAAATGTATGAAAATGATATCTCCACAAAATACTCGAATATTTCGAAGTAATAATAACGTATATATCTAATTTAGTGTACACGACGTATTCCTAGAATAACCTTCATCTGATAAGCTCAAAGGCGAACTAAATATTGTAAAACCAAATAAACAAAAAGTCTTTGATGAACAGCAAGAAAACCAAAAGGTCTAAACAGGGTAGCCAAAATCGTGTAAGGTCACTTATGCCTGAGAAAGGTCAACCTTAACTCTCATAATATTTAGGAAATGTAAATTTAAATAATAAATTGTCAGTCCCTTTGCTTTCGACACAACAAGATTTGAGTTACTTTTCCTAGATTAACCTCGCCACATTTTATTGAAGTGCCTGTATCAGCGATGATGTATTTTTGCTAGGTGTATCGATTTTTTGTCTTTCTACGATTTTTCTAATAGATTTTGGAATTCTTTCGACAGTGTGGTATTTTTACATTGCATTTTTGTAATAAAAACGTAGATATCTAATTTAATGCACGCGACACGTCTCTTTAATGACCTTTATCAGGTATGTAATAACCTTCATCAGGTATGTAATAACCTTCATCAGGTATGTAATAACCTTCATCAGGTATGTAATAACCTTCATCAGGTATGTAATAACCTTCATCAGGTATGTAATAACCTTCATCAGGTGTGTAATAACCTTCATCAACTACGCTCACAAAGTCAGAAGATTCTATTTGTTATTTACCGCCGATGTCTTGGTGCATGGGGTCCGCTTTGCTCATCTTTTTAGTTTTTTATGTTGTCCTATTATGTGTCTCTACGTTCTGAGTTCCGTGTTGTGATGTCCGTGACGATTTCCGCATTAGTACGATTTACAGTTCATCTTAACCTCGAGTTGTTTTTGGGAAGGCTCATGTGTTGTTTACATTATTTGGGATTTTTTGGGTATAGTGGTGTCCAACACATTTTGTTTTGTGTTTTTGTTTTGTTTGCATGCGTCTTGTATATCCTATGTTGCCAGTTTCTCTGGGATGTCCATTTTTAATTGACTTTTCAGTATTCTCTAACGTTTATGTATCTAGTTTGACCTCGCCACTTTTCATTGAAGTGCCTGTATCAGCGATCATGTATTTTTACTAGGTGTATCAATCTTGTCTCTTTCTACGATTTTTTTATTGTATTTTAGAACTGTTCCGAAAGTGTTGTATTTTTTTCTAATTTTTCGTTGTAATTCTGTAATAAAAATGTAGATATCCTATTGAGTGCACACGACGCGTTTCTGGAATAATCTTCATCTCATCAGGAACGCTCAAAATCATAAGACAGGAAAGCCAAATACAGTGTAATTTAAAGGTCTTTGGGAGTAACAAAATCGTCCATGGGCACCTACGTCTGCGGAAGGAGAACCATAGTTTTAATAATAATTCCATTGTTTAGGAACACTAAATTTCAACAATGAATATATCTATTTAAAAATAATTAAAATTATGTACATGAATATCTCTCCTGCAATTTTAAACCTTTTGAATGCAGGAGGGCACAAACAACGGTGAAGACAAACACTTAAACAGGGAAAGAGCCGATAAATACAAACTGTCTTATTCCATCTTTTCTATTCTCTCTGTTATTTACACATAAATTCCAAAATCCAAAATATTCACAAACAAGGTAGCCCATAGATATATAAAGATGTTACATGATGCAACTTTGGGTATTAGTCAACACTATATGAGTGTGTATCTTTGATGTTGTACTTAAGTTGTCATTCTCTGTGATATATTGATGGAAGAGGTCTTATTTCTATTACATAATCAAAACTTAGTTAGGAATGTCATTGTATATGAATAGGTGTAAGTACTAAAATGAAAAGCAAAAACATATCACACTGCGTGAACAGTTTAAAAATCCAATCAACAGATCGTAGAAAGAGGCGAAATCGATACCCCCTAAACATATATATATATATACTGAACCGCAAAAGAAACGGCGCAACAACATTACAGAATCACAGACATTTATTTTGAAATACAATAAACATAAAATAAATTCGTTTTACATTGCTTGAATGGTGGATTTATTGTCTCTATGTTATGAAGTTATATCGAACGTCTCAATAAAGCGAAACCGCAACATGTTGATGCTTTAATTCCACTTCCGTTAATAACGAGTATGTCCACCACCAGCGTTAATCACAGCAGCACATCTTCGATACATAGAGTTGACAAGGCGATTGATGAATGCCATAGGAATAATTGTCCAAACTCTCTGAAATGCTACCGAAAGTTCAGCTGCAGTTGTCGGGCTTGGCTGCTCTTCATTCAACCGTCTCTGAATTTCGTCCCACAGATGTTCAATAGGGTTCAAATCTGGACTTAGAGCTGACCAGTTCATAACATTGACGTTATTCTGCTGCAAGAAGTCTCCTGTTTCCCTGGCTGCATGCGCACGCGCATTATCCTGCTGGAACGTCTTGTTTTGATGACGTGCGAAATGCGGCACTACATGCGGTCTCAGAACTTGATCGATGTAACGGGCAGCTGTTACTCCATTGCCTCTCCCCGGGCCAAGATTCTGGAAGATAACTGGACCAAGTTTCACGTGCCACCCCATACCATGATGCTTGGACCGCCCCAAGCATTCCTTTCCATCATGCAGTTGTCATTATATCGTTCTCCTCGCCTTCTCCACAATCTTGTTCTGCCATCTGCGGTTGAGATGCAGTAACGGCTTTCGTCAAAGAAGATGACGTTACGCCACTGCTGGTTACGCCAATTTTGTCGCTGCAATGCCCTTTGAAGACGCTCTTGTCGGTGTCGGGGCGTAAGGACAGGTCCCCTGGCAGGACGGTAGCATCTTAGATTGCTGGCAACTAATCGATGGCAACCGTATCAGCACTTATTGGTCGCTGATGTGTTCCAACAGTCTGTCGTGCAGTTTCAGTAGCTCTGGTGAACCGATTCCGCAAATGTTGACGGACCATTAACCTGTTCTGGCGAGCGGTTGTAACCTGTGGTCTACCGCAGCGTGGTCGGTCATTCGTGCTGTTTTTGGCGTTGTAGCGTATCCGCAGACGTTCTATTGTCCGGACATTACAGTTGAAGTCATTGGCAATCACTCTAGCAGGTTACCCAGCATGCAGTCTACCTATGGCTTGTTCTCTCTGTTGTGGATTCAAACGTGGCATAGCTTCGGTGTCAAAACTGATACTGACAATCAATGAAATTTTCAAACCTTTTATACCCATACCGAAACACAAAAATCATGAGCATTTAACCATTCAAAATTGTTACTGCAAAGTGTGTCCCACGAAGGGCGGGAGATTCGAGTGTTCTACAACATCAAATAAAAATCACCCAAGCGGAAATTCCCTTTAAATGTGGCTGACGTTTACCTTGTGTGTTAATTAACACATATATTTTCAAAAATAACATTTTTAATGATTATTTCGGTATTAAATTTTTTTTTTTTTTAAATGCGACGTTTCTTTTGCGGTTCAGTGTATATATATATATAACGGTTGGTACATGCACTTCTACACAAAGCGTATATGACCGCCCACTTTCGATATGTACTCGATACAACAATAAGTGATAATGTTTGTCAGTGACTTACGGCAAGTATGAGGTTTTATCCTGGTACTCCGGTTTCCTCCACCAATACAGCTGACCGCCACGATATAGCTGAAATATTTTTTAATGTGGTGTAGAATACCATAAACCAACCGCTGATTTCTTGGAGCACTTCATTAAAAAGTGGCGGAGTTAAAAAAAAACATTTTTATCGGCCTAAACCGCCTATACATTAGAAATGGATTAGGTGGCCCCCTGTTCAAATCGATATTCAAAAAGCACAGCACGGTATATTAGCCAAGCAAAACACTGCCATCTTCTATTATTAAAACCTATAACGATTGTCTATTTATGGCAAATTCGACGTGGTCCTTTGATATTACAACACATTTCGAGCGAGTTAGCGAGTGAGTGGCTTATACCATTATGTTCCTGCCAGTAGTTGATATGCCTTCAATGATAATATCTTGTTCTGATTCATCTTCCAGTAGATCTCTCGCCCTCGCTCTCGCTCTCGCCCTCTCTCTCTCTCTCGCTTTCGCTCCTCTCTCTCTCTCTCTCTCTCTCTCTCTCTCTCTCTCTCTCTGTTTCTACTCTGAAGATTGAGAACCCTTCCGCACTATTTTCTGTAGTTTTGCCATAGCTAAAATAACCCTTATTAAAGTCATTGCCAAAGTATTCCAAGAACGAACCCAACCTTGAAAACAATGCACTATTTGACATTACTGAATGGCTCTGTTAATGATTAGTTACTGTGGTGTTTTATACGAATTTTACTGATTATCGTTTTTCCCGTAAAACGTTCTAATGAAACACAAGCATCACAGACAGTTAAATGATACCCACACATCATTTCAAAGCACTACAAAAAGCCAAAACGACCTAAATACAAGCACTAATAGTGTAAAACACGAGCGAAACCTTGTTTAAGGGCTATTAATTAAAGATGCTTTTAACCTTCTCACACAGCAACTTAAAACATAGCTGTAAAATTATCATTGTTGATAGGCGCTGTCATAAAAGAGTTAAAAATGCAATGGGTAGTGCAATACCAATTTAAAATTGAGAAGCTACTTCAAAGAATAACGATTTATAAGTGTTGCTACACTTCAGAAGCTCGACACTTCATTGAAACCTCTTTATCATACTTACGTTTGTTTGAGGCCATTATAAGGGTGTACTCGATTTGTCAACTTTATTTTTGCATTTTATTATTTATTACGTAGCATAACATGCCTATTGTAATTTTTTGCTGTTGGTGGTGATAGCCATTATTTTTTATTATATTGATTTCTTGAATTTGTGGTGATATAAAATGCCTTTATATCCTTAAATCAAAGCAAGAATGCATTCTCGAAACAAACCCACTGGAGTACCAAATTGGTGGCATTTTGTCTCTACCGCATATTTTGACACTTGATGAAAAACAAGATTCATAGAGTGACATCCACTAAAGCTAACGACTGTAGAATACGTGATTATCTCTTAATAAATTAGTTAATTTAAAACTTACGTGTAACCTTTCTTCCTACGCCATATTTATGTCAGAACTATCCTCTCAATAAGTTATTGATTGATTGTTTAATGCCACTTTCAACAATGTTTCAGTTATTTCGTGGCGGTCGGTTTTATTGGTGAAGGAAACAGGAGTACCCAGAGAAAACTATTCTAGAAGGTTAGCATTTTACGCACATGTTGAAAACAATCAGTTGACTAACAAGGAAGATTTGGGTCCATAAAACTAGTTTACTCTCGCTTTTTGCTTGTGTTCCTGTACCAAGCCAGGAAAGTTTGCGGTCTAATATGTGTGTGTAAGGGGATCGATTTTGACTCACGATTTTTTCTATTATTAGATTTTGGAACTTTTTTTTAATTTTAACTTTATTATATCAACTATCTAATGATAACCACCAAATCAAAATAATCATGACGACGTCCCGTGACTCTTGACCCCAACATTGGTACTGAAATTCAGTGCTGAAAGTTGTACAATTACTACTTATTAGATATGGTCATATTATGGCTTAATCTACAGAAATGGAATAATATCTCTATTCATATAACTCATTACAAAACATCTTTAAGTTTGCGACTATGGCAAATTTATTAAAATAACCGACATTATTTCATAATTGCGTCATGATATTTATTTCTAATGGACAAATTACAATATACAATTGATTAATTGATTGTTTTTTAACGTCATGCTAAGTAGCAAGTATTTCAGCTATATTCATGAAGGACCATGTTTTCAAGTAATAAATAATACAGGTAATTAAGACTGCAATTAGATGGACTAATAAGGTAATTGTGTTTTTGATTGGTCCAGTATAACGGTGCTCCTCTTTCGAAGAAGGGGCCGTCGTGGTCGTGATCGTATGGTAGTTTGATGTACAGCTACCTATCAAATTCAGTGCCTATCACCACTAACGTTGTGAGTTTGTCAGTGACCTGCGGCAGGTGGGTGGTTTATTCAGGTACTCCGATTTCTTTTTCCAATAAAACTGACCGCTACGATATAACTGAAATATTGTTGAAAGTGACGTTAAACACCATAACCTTCTTCTACAGTGGAAAACGAAGGTCCTGTTTATATACACTGGTGTTCCATAGAGGGAAATATATATTAGACAAACGCTTAATTGGAACTGATCGCTTGCAGGGATCTTTTCATGTATCCTTTGGGTACACTAATAAACATGAAATCATATATCCCAACACTATCCTATTCAGATTAGGACAGCATCTATGGTCAAAAAGCTAAGGTAGGAATATCGGAAAAGTCACGTGGAATTCGGACTTTCGTCGGTGTTTTTTATACAATGATGAAAGCTAATCCAGAAACCCAGAAACGCGTCATGTCCATCATTTTTGGACTTATACCTCGAATTTGACGACAGTGGTCAACTCAGTACTAAAATTTATGATAAGCGGGACGACTTCAATTTTAAAATCATAAATTTTCCAAACATGTGCAGCAATATACCAGCTTCTCCTGCATATGGTGTTTACATCTCGCAATTGATTCGCTATGCAAGGGCCAGTAGCAATTATTCTGATTTCCTGAAACGTCATCTTCATCTGAGAAACAGGCTACTGGACCAGGGCTATAATAAAGATTCGCCTTATTCGATCTCTTAAAAAGTTTATATTCCGATACCAAGATCTTGTCGAAATATAGTCCGTCTCTGCAGAAAAAATTATAAGCGATGCATTTTCATATAGTGAAAATGTATAAAGATAAAGAAGTCAAAAAATGTCAAGGATATTTTTTTTGTCAATGTGTGACGTAAAAATATTTTTGACATTTACGTCACCGAATATGGTACTGCTTTGACAACTATTTTACCTATTTTGTTCCTGTATTTAAATACTGTTATAGTGACAGCCGGAACCTTTGAACCGTAATGAGAGCGGGAGGTTTGGCCCTTAAAATCTGATTCAACCCACCATTTCTTTAGAAATGCCTGTACCAAGTCAGGGTCATTACGGTTTTCACAGTTTTCCGGTTGTTGACTGATTTTGTCTGTTTATATAATTATGAGTTTTGACTTTCCCTTTGTAAGATTGTTCGGAGTTCGGTAATTTTGTTATTACCCTTATTCATTAACCATTTTTCAATGAGATGTCACATTATGAAAACGTAAAAGTATAATTTAGTGGACAGGACGCGTTTCTGGGTTTCTGGATTAGCTTTCATCATGTACCCTCTAAGTAACAAGATTGGAAAACCAAATAATATAAAAGTTTTTTTAACCAAATGTATCCTTTGAGTACACTAATAAACATGAAATCATATATCCCAACACTATCCTATTCAGATTAGGACAGCATCTATGGTCAAAAAGCTAAGGTAGGAATATCGGAAAAGTTACGTGGAATTCGGACTTTCGTCGGTGTTTTTTATACAATGATAAAATAATATTTGTTTTTATATTGAAAAAGATGAGAAGTACCATCTTATCACTGTATGAAAAGGGCCGAAATTTCACGGAAATTCGCAAAAGTTTCTACATTCGCTTTCTTGTCCATAGAGAACTTTCCTGTCCATCTCTTAGCTGGATGGTGTTTGAATCGATAATTGGATGTGTATTAAAGAAACGAAAGGGTAACTTATGTGACATTTAATTGCAAATATATTCGGATTTCTTTTTTGTCCTAAGAGTAATGGTCTTTAACGAACAGATATTACATTGTACCTTCCTAACTAATAGTCAGTTAATTACAAGCACCCATTCAACCTGCTATTGTACAGTCCATGTCTATGTTGTCCTTCAATTTTGTGATAGTTTGTGATTTTTTTGAGTGGAAGTGAATCTTTGTATGCTATATTTTCTTGCTTGTTTGTATCTGTTGTACTCTTGGAAAGCCAATGATCAAGAGGGGAGGATTGGGATCCCATTTGCGCGCATGAAGGAGAGGATTGGGATCCCATTTGTGCGCATGTCTTAAGTCAATACCTGGATTTCTATCGTCATATTACGTGGACTGCTGTAGGTTCAATGAGTTGAGCTGAGAGTTGGTTGTTTGTGTTGTTGATATTGGTGGAATTGTTGACCGTCACTGTTTAAGCTTTCATTTTATCTCATCTCTGCAAGCGATAAAGTAGGAAATTGAATACAAATGAAAAGAAAAGTTGAAGCAAGAATTGTCTAGTAATGGCATCCTCCCTTGCTATTTTTCAGTGTGTTGTACAATTATAGTAAACAATAGGTTTCTTCTTCTAAGAGTTGTCCAATGATAGCTATTAAATTACGTGGACGGGAGTAAAATCTATGTATTCTGATATTAGAAACAATCTTTCTACTATATAAAGCAATTATGAGCTAAAAAGACTGTCAGGAAATGGTGTTTATTTTCGAACTAACATGTTTTTAGGAAATGTTCCAAAATTTGTAGCAGAAATTTTATATAATAAATAACATTTTAATTTTTGTATTTTCCGAATTTGCCTATTTATATATGAGATTCCCTCTCATCTACCATAAAGATGTAACTTACTTGTTTGTCTATATATAAAACAAAGTGCATATAGCATATAATTTTAATATTTAATCATTTCTGTATGCATACATAAGGACCGTATCTGTGGCATAATGGTTAGTGTGCTCGCCTCGAGTGCGGTAGATCGTGAGTTCGAGACCCGGTCGGGTCAATCCAAAGACTATAAAATTGGTATTTGTTGCTTCTCTGCTAAGCACACAGCATTAAGGAGAAAGAGCAAAGACTGGTTGGCTCGGAATCAGAATAATGTGTCCGAGTGGAGCGGACTGTTTTTCCAGTGAGCTAGCACTATAAAAATCCACCTCAGCGTGTTGGTCTAGTACAAAGCGGACCTCATCATCATCTGATTGAAAATTAACTTGTTCTCGCTATGATATAGCTGCAAAATGCTGAATTAGCGCTAAACAGCAATTACTCACTCAATCACTCTCTGTATACATAAGGTGAGACGCTAATACAATATTGAATAGTAAAGGAGAATCAATGACCATCATACAATTAATAAAGGCAGAAAAAAAATTCACTATCTGACATTTCCTGATTTATGATCAAGACCATTGATTTCTTTGGATGTTTATGACAAAGTGATATTAAATCTATTAAACTGACCAGTGGTGAGAGTTGTTATTGTTGTGATATTTGCTTACCATATTCTTAGCATCCTGTTGTTTCAATGTCCATATATATGCTGTCCTCATTTCTGTAAGAGTATGTGGTCATTGGGATTGAAGCGAATTTGAGCAGGTCTTTTTATTTATTACTGGAAACATCTAGATATCAAGAGGTGAAGATTGAGAACTCATAAATGGGTTTCACACCGCCACAATTTGAGTCTGTTCCAAACCGAAAACAGATTTCAATTAGCTCTCACACAAAAATTCCAAAAGGTAAACAGGAATTTGACAGGGTGATTCGTTAGAGGATAACAATATCCTGCTTCATTAACGACACCCGTTTGGTATCATGGAGGAACGACCTTACGTCTTCGTTTAAAGTGTCACGATGGAGTCTCAAAAGTTAATTGTCATTTTTTCAGATTTAGACATACCCTATTCTCAATGTAAATTCAGCACACCAAAAAAAGAGACGATCTTTCTTTTCTTATCGTCGATTTTCCTTTTTTGGATAACGACGTTCCTTTTGTTTCATCATATTCCCTTTTATATTTCTTAGTTGGTTCGTTTTCGCAACATTTGCAATAATATTTCAGACTTTAATCACCATATCATCTCGTCATATCTGAAATCATTTACACCAAGGATATTGTTCTCATTAATTGTTGAAAACTTTCACTAAATTGTATAACAACTATAACGATCTGGTATAGAGATACAATTCTACATGCAGAGATACGATCAAAAAGGATATTTCCTAACAATGTTTTACCCCTTTTGGTACCTTCAAACTCTTCTTAATGCCGACGTCATTAACAAAGCAAGAGATCAAATCTGACACATCTAAATATATAAAATCATTGAAAAATCTTTTTCGTAGGGACTATACTTCAGAAACTATACTTGAATATTTTACTCTTTCATTTTATATTGCATTACCATTCTATATTCAATTTTTAACTCCAACTGCATTTTGGTTTTTAGTTTTGTTTATTTGATGGTGTTTAACGCAACTTTCAACAATATTTCAGCTATATCGTGGCGGTCAGTTTTATTGGTGGAGGAATCCGGAGGACCCGGAGAAAACCACCGACCTGTGGCAAGTCACTGACAAACTTTATCACATAATGTTGTACACCTCGCCCTGATCGAGATTCGAGCTCACAACATCAGTTATGATAGACACTGATTGCAAAGGTAGTTGTAAATCCAACTATCATACGATCACGGCCACGACGGCCTCTACTACATGTTGGTGATACGCCTCGAGATAATAGTTGTAAGCTTCTTTTTCTTGGATGTCCATAGACCCACTGAGAAAACATATATACAATATTAGTGCAGTGTCTTAAAATATAAAGGTTATGTGTCTGATGTTTAAAAACTAGGAAAAAAGGCGAGGTTTATACCCTTTTGATATTTTATGTCAACAGGATATGAACTGCTCTACAGCTAGTTTCCAAAGTTCAACAAGTGAAACATTTGAAAGGGGTACCAGAAAAGGTATATTTCGATCAGAGACTGTATATATATATATATATATATATATATATATAATAAACAAAATTCTCCAGATAATGTAATTTGACTGCTCAAATAGAACAAGGTTGGATGCTTTATGGTGTTTAGCGCCACTTTCAACAATATTTCAGCCATATCGTGGATATCGTGTATAAAGTTTTATTGGTGGAGGAAACCGGAGTACCCAGAGAAAACCACCGTCAAATAGAACAAGTTCAGAATGCAATTCTATATGTCCTTAGCAGTAGACAAAAATCAATTCAATTGGCTTTGGTTAAATACAGTGTTTTCATTAAACACTCAGATGTGTTTAAAGTTTGTCTGATATGTGTTTTACTATTGGTGTATTTAGTTAGGAAAGTTTGCACATGCCAAGGGTGGGATGGGGTAATCAGAAGGTGTAATTCGAAGACGTAGACAATACAATGTCCAAAAAAGGACAAAAAGAAAACCAATGGTCAACAAAATCCTACATAGATAATAAAAATTGGGCAACACGAACCCCACTTAAAAAAATAGGTGGAATCATGTGCCCCGTAATGGTAAGCAGTTCCTGCCCCTGCTCCTGCTTCACTTGTGGCATCCTTCGTGTAATTGTTGAACGATACGAACACCAAATGATATGAAAATCGGGTTGGATACCATTTATACGTGACTAAATACAAATGACATCAATATTACATGAAGCTCGTGCAAACACATGTTTAAATATTAACAAAATATGAATTAACTTCTTTCACACATATGATATCTTCTCCAGTTGTGAGGGGAAATGTCATCTAGGCTGTGTTCAAGTGAAATATGTAGATTACCATTCACATAAATTAACGGTTTTGAAATGTCAGTATTAATGGTGGACAAGTGACCAACCGCAACAACAAAACCCACTTATCTTTCAAATTTCAAAATAAGAGAATATATTGAAATTATTGTACTGTGTTGGGACATACCGGTACACAGTCTTAAGCATTAAATGGACTCCTAACAGTTTCCTATTAATAACTGGACATCCAAGGAAATACCAAAGTATGAAAAAAATAATTCTAAAAAACTACTCAGATTCGTTTTGACCCAAAATGCCACATATTTTCGTTTTCAACCGAATATGCCACATATTTTCCTTTATTCGTATGAGGCAGACTTCATACAGGGGATTCTCAAGAAAAGCGAAAAGAAGCTAGCCCGATCCTTTAATTTCACGTTCCGCTATATAGATGATGTCCTTTCACTAAATAATTCTAGGTTTGGTGATTTTGTTGATCGCATCTATCCCATTGAGCTTGAAATAAAGGATACCACAGATACAGATAGTTCTGCTTCATACCTTGACCTACACCTCGAAATCGACAGTGAGGGTCAGTTAAGAAGGAAACTTTGCGACAAAAGAGATGATTTGTGAATTTTCCATTTATATGTAACAACATTCCAGCAGCACCTGCATATGGAATATATATCTCTCAGATTATACTATATTCCATAGCTTGTGGTTCCTATCAGGATTTCCTTGATAGAGGGTTGCTGCTAACAAGGAAGCTACTGAACCAAGTGTTCCTTTTGGTAAAGTCATCACTTCTAAAATGTTACGGTCGCCACCATGACTTGGTTGACCGTTATGGAATATCTGTGTCGCAAATGACCACGGATATGTTCCACTTGTCGTTATCACTTCCCGGTCCTTTCTTCATTCACGACTTGTTACCGGGTGTGTAACTAGATTAACACGAGGGGTGCCACTAGAGGAGCAGGAACTGCTTACCCTTCCGGAACACCTGAGTTCACCCCCGGTTTTTAGTGGGGTTCGTGTTACTCGATCTTTAGTTTTATATGTATGTTTTGTAGATCGTTGTTTGTCCTTTTGTACTTTTTCTTTTGGCCATTGTGTTGTCTGTTCTTCTTCGATATACGGATTCTGATTGCCCCTTTCGTATCTTCAAACTCTTTTTCAGTTCAACCGAAAATGTCACATATTTTCGCTTCAACCGAAAATGCCACATATTTGTACAAAAATTGTGACATCATAAACGTGGGAAGTACACAAATTCACAACAGTAAATGCTAATATTGTATAATGTTAATAATCTAGTAAATGTGTTAAGTCAACAGAGCAGATCCGTTATTAGTATTTGTCATACTTACGTCATCAATTAAGTTAATGTGTAAATGACTTCCTCAGAGCACGATAAACAATATTTCGCACTTATTGTTAATGACTTCCTCCGAGAAAAATTTCCCCCAGGCATTTCAATTCCATATATAAGCATATAAGCAACGTCATTGACAAATTTTGAAAATGACAAATGGAATTGCATGATTAACACCAAGACTCCATTGAAAGGAGTGTTTGTTTGTTGTTTGCTTGTGCTTAACGCCACTTTCAACAATATTTCAATTATATCGTGGCGATCAGTTTTATTGGTGGAGGAACTCGGAGGACCCTGAGAAAACCACTGACCTGTCGCAAGTCACTGACAAACTTTATCACATAATGTTGTACACCTCGCCCTGATCGAGGTTCGAACTCACATCAGTGGTGATATGCACTGATTGCATAGATAGTCTAAAATCCAACTACCAACCGATTGCGACCACGACGGCCCCAATCGAAAGGAAAACTACATGAAACACTAAAGCAAATAAAATGAAAAAACTCAAAATTACTCATATCTATTTTTAGTTGGACAAAATAAAACCAAATTTATTAATAGATTCAACAATTCCTGGTAAATTGTATGTTTCAAATTGTATTTTTAATTGTTTTTTTATTCATTTTGTCTAAATAAACTTCAGAGAATACCGAAGAGGCAACCACAAATGGACAATCCAAAGAAACTGGCAATATATGGTACACAAGAAGAAGAAAAGCACAACATGCGTTGGACACCACTTTACGCAAACAAAACAAAAACACAACACACTATGTGTTGGACACTACTATACGTAAACAATCACACATAATGTTGAAAAGACACATTGCGTTGGCAGCATCAGTGTGACATTATTATGAACTATTTCAATTATTCTTTTCTTTGCAACAACGAAGATGCTGCTCTATTTATTTTTTATTGTTGCTAATACAAATCAAGGACTTCACTATGTGAGTAACATGACGGGTGTCTTATAAGAGCAAGAACTACTTCGCCGATTTTGTCTGTCCTGTGTATGTCCTTTCGTGTATTGCTCACAAATGCCTTTATGTTATTTGGCTTTCAAATAATTCGATTTTGAGCGTACCTGATGAAGGTTATTCCAGAAACGTGTCGTGAGCAGTAAATTTGATATCTACGTTGTTATTCCATTCATGAACATCTGGAGTCGCATCCGTTTTCTTTTCTTATATTTCTCTCTCTTGTATGTATAAGTTATTGATAGAATGAAATGAGAATGTTCATGTGTGAGTTATTGATAGAATGAAATGAGAATGTTCATGTGTGAGTTATTGATAGAATGAAATGAGCATGTTCATGTGTGAGTTATTGATAGAATGAAATGAGCATGTTCATATGTGAGTTATTGATAGAATATTATGCAAATTTTGGTGTGCGAGTTATGTTTATCACTTGAGATCTCACAATGATTGTAAGATAAAAAAAAATTAAAACAGAACCACAACTTTGATAATTACTTTTTGAATGTACATGTATATTGTAAATTAATTTTCATGTACATCTTGGTGAGAACCATGGGTTGGTATTAACGTTTGCATAGTTAATTTGTTGTTATGTAGTGATATCTAATTTTGTAGACAACATGATCCTTATTGTATTATTATCCTGATAGCATCGCCTCTGTGGATAAGAGAGTATATCAATCATGTTTTAGATATGAGTTCATTGAAGACATCATGGTGACTGTGATATGAAAAACAGCAATAATAACGTTTTTCCTTAAATTTTTTTTTTTACCTCAATTTCTATCTATGTTTTATTACTATCACTGGGTCGATACCTCTGCTAGTGGACTTTTATTCCCCGAGGGTATCATCCGCCCAGTAGTCAGTGTTTCGGCACTGACATGGGTTATTAGATATATTTATTACTGAAATCTACAGTTCCTAAATAATGTAATTATTAATAAAACTAAGATTCTCCTCCCTCAGGCATAGGTGACTCCAACCGACTTTTGTCTTTCCTCTTTAGTCCATTTGGTTTTATTGCAATCAAAACTTTAAATTATTTGGCTTTCCAACTTTCGGATGTGTTGCTTACTGTTTCGTAATAGCACTGTATGTATATCGTGTATCTCACTGGTAATTTGTTCACTGTTTTCTAACTTAATGACCGGGTAAAGTTTAAGTGATATTAATCTCTAATCATGTCATCAATTAAATCAATCAGAAAAGAAAAATGTTTAGTACGATAGTAAATGCCAATTTGTCACGAAACGTTTGTGCCCTTGTTTACAAATCATTACACGTAAGCCCCTTGCGGTGAACAGAAAAAAATGCATAATGTCAATTTGTTTTATTATATACAACAAATTTAAATAAATCGCCCGTATAAGATATGGATGATAATTTTCTTTTTCAATTTCGATGATATCTCACTTTTGAGAGTCTCACTATTGAATTAAACTTTTCGTATCTTGAAATATATCTGCTTTATCTGATAAACTTTTCGTAGTTTAAAATATTGAGGTTATGAAAAGGTGTTAAAGTGAACGCCAGGTTGGGTTTATATAATATAGACCTGTCAGTCATGAAAGACAAGGATACACATATCTATGACTCCGGATTTGATTTATATCTGTTCCTGTACACCTCTGGCTTTTATATATGACCTTGATAACTTCACCGAAACGTCCATCAAAAAAAGCAACAAAACATTGTTTTATGGCATTTGCAAATTAATGGTTATTTGAAATTAACAGTTTCTAAAAGGCGTAATTATTTTCAAATCTAAGTTTCGCTTCCTCATGCATAGATAACCTTACCCAATTTGTATGCCAATGTTTTGCCTTTGAGTAAACCTGATGAAGGTTATTCCAACAACACGTCGAGCGCACAAAATTAGATATGTATCCTGTTATTATAGAAAGTTTTAGTAATTAAGACCATGAATACAAATCAAAAGAAATCACTTGCTCAAAAAAAAGATTAATGCATGTTAAATAATATGTTATGGCTAAGCAGTTTCCAGTTCTTGCAAAAAATAACGAAACGACAATTGCACCTGCATCATTTATTAATTTTAGAAGTTGTAGTATCCATATTAATTAGTAAGAAAGGATATGAGTGTAAATGAACATGAGAGACTATCCAACATTACACTTAGTACACGAGTTAAAGAAAAGGAACAGCTAGTAGTAAGAAAGGATATGGGTGTAAATGAACATGAGAGACTATCCAACATTACACTTAGTACACGAGTTAAAGAAAAGGAACAGCTAGTAGTAAGAAAGGATATGGGTGTACATGAACATGAGAGACTATCCAACATTACACTTAGTACACGAGTTAAAGAAAAGGAACAGCTAGTAGTAAGAAAGGATAGGGGTGTAAATGAACATGAGAGACTATCCAACATTACACTTAGTACACGAGTTAAAGAAAATGAACAGCTAGTAGTAAGAAAGGATATGGGTGTAAATGAACATGAGAGACTATCCAACATTACACTTAGTACACGAGTTAACGAAAGGGAACAGCTTGTAGAAAGAAAGGATATGGGTGTAAATGAACATGAGATACTATTCAACATTACACTTAGTCAGTACACGAGTTAAAGAAAAGGAACAGCTTGTAGTAAGAAAGGATAGGGGTGTACATGAACACGAGAAACTATCCAACATTACACGAGTTAAAGAAAAGGAACAGCTAGTAGTAAGAAAGGATATGGGTGTAAATGAACATGACAGACTATCCAACATTACACTTAGTACACGAGTTAAAGAAAAGGAACAGCTAGTAGTAAGAAAGGATATGGGTGTAAATGAACATGAGAGACTATCCAACATTACACTTAGTACACGAGTTAAAGAAAAGGAACAGCTAGTAGTAAGAAAGGATATGGGTGTAAATGAACATGAGAGACTATCCAACATTACACTTAGTCAGTACACGAGTTAAAGAAAAGGAACAGCTAGTAGTAAGAAAGGATATGGGTGTAAATGAACACGAGAGACTATCCAACATTACACTTAGTCAGTACACGAGTTAAAGAAAAGGAACAGCTAGTGGCAAGAAAGGATATGGGTGTAAATGAACATGAGATACTATCCAACATTACACTTAGTCAGTACACGAGTTAAAGAAAATGAACAGATAGTAGTAAGAAAGGATATGGGTATAAAGGAACATGAGAGACTATCCAACATTACACTTAGTACACGAGTTAAAGAAAAGGAACAGCTAGTAGTAAGAAAGGATATGGGTGTAAATGAACATGAGAGACTATCCAACATTACACTTAGTCAGTACACGAGTTAAAGAAAAGGAACAGCTAGTAGTAAGAAAGGATATGGGTGTAAATGAACATGAGAGACTATCCAACATTACACTTAGTCAGTACACGAGTTAAAGAAAAGGAACAGCTAGTGGCAAGAAAGGATATGGGTGTAAATGAACATGAGATACTATCCAACATTACACTTAGTCAGTACACGAGTTAAAGAAAATGAACAGATAGTAGTAAGAAAGGATATGGGTGTAAATGAACATGCGAGACTATCCAACATTACACTTAGTACACGAGTTAAAGAAAAGGAACAGCTAGTAGTAAGAAAAGATATGGGTGTAAATGAACACGAGAGACTATCCAACATTACACTTAGTCAGTACACGAGTTAAAGAAAAGGAACAGCTTATAGTAAGAAAGGATGTGGGTGTAAATGAACATGAGAGACTATCCATCATTACACTTAGACACAAATTAAAGTTGAAGACCAGCGATTTTATTGATGTTCTACATTTGACAGTCACAAGACGGTAAGCTCAAAGCAAAATAATTTAAAAGTCTCTTGCAGCAAGAAACCAAAAGGCTTATACAGGATTGGAGTGATTGTCAACATGTACCTTTTATATGGAACTCTGTTTCCAGCAGATGGTCGCTTATGTCATTACCAAATTGATTCACTATGACATTGGAACACATACTAATATTGATGTTTAATATACCACTGAACAAAATTCTATCAAATGATTAATTGATTGGTGTATAACGCAGTCTTTCAGCTATATCGTGGCATGAACAAATTATATATATTAGACACCTACAAGACGCTAAGAAATAAAAGATACTGGTCTGTAAAATAATCGGGTACATGAAAAAAAAAACATGAAGTATGTTGATCGATTGGTCTTTAACGTTATCTTTAGCAATCTTTCAGCTGTATCGTTGCATTCTATCAAATGGAAAAAAATACATATAATAAATACATAATAGCCTTTATATATAAAAAAAAAAGACAGATTTGTTTTGTTTCTTATTGTTTGACCCAAAATTTGCAAAGCTATCTGAGTGCAGAACAATTATTATTATTCAAGAAACTTTTGGTGGTAAAATTAATCTTTTTCAAACTGTGAGAAGATAGTGGCGCCTTTTTTCTATAAAAGAAACATTCAAAATAAAAAATTGCTACTTCATTCATAATGTCAAGTCACACGTTTTCACACCAACGTAAAAATCGAGAAAGTGTCATCTGTCAAAAAAATGTTACATGGTTATATATCTCCACCACTGAGTCTCAAATCACTTCGTATCATTTCTTATATCTTATATACCTTAGGTAAAACAAATCCTTGAGGTAGTGAAGTTCAATTCATGGCTGATTTTTCCATCAGATTTGGGGAGCATTAATTTTATCATATTTAGATTAATCGATAGATATCATTATATGATACTGTTTTTATTAATTGCTCCCAAACCGTCTTTTGACTGAAACCCAAGGTGAAAACCTAACCTTGTTTATAACACAATAGTTCGATACTTTTCACACGAAGTTTTAATTTTATTTCTATTATCTTTAAAACTAGGCTAAACTGTTAAATATGGCCCAACCAGTTGAATCTGATGAGCGTGTAGGTTTTGTATTTTTTGCCATTACACAGCAACTAAAAACTGAACAACATGAACCCCAATAAAGTGAAGTCGGGTGCTCCGGAAGGGTTAGTAGTTCATGCTCCACTGGTGACACCAGTCGTGTCACTGCTAAACGACACGAACATCATCTGATATGGAAATCGTGTTGGTCACCAGTATATGTAAATAAATACAAATAACATAAATAAAACATTAATCCTTACAAAGCAAATGGTAGGAAAGATTCGAACATCGTTTTTACGCGGAAATCGCAGCGAACACCACAACATGGAACAAAGACCGTGGAGACATGTAATTTGACAACATGAACAACATGTACGATCCGGAATTTTTTTATTTGAACCCGACTGTCACTCAGAATAGATGTATACATGTAAATACATTTTCACAGCTTTCAGCATGAGATAATCTTTGTTTACATTTACTTATGTACATTTATGTATATATGAAGTGAAAGGCAAAACGGTTTAACCCTGCCACATTTGTGTGCCTGTCCCTAGCCAGGATTGGATTTCCAACGTCATATGTCGTGGTCTTTTTTTGGTACTCAGTGATATGAGGTGAGAGGTGATTGTTTGTTTTGTTGATATTGGTGGAATTGTGTACCATCACTGCTTAAGTTTTCTTTTCATGAAACACACGCGTTAAATATCTATACAGAATTTTTTTTTTGTAGAAAAGTAATATATCTATGATCATATTGTAGTTACGTTTAAATCTACATATGCAATCAGTGCCTATCATAACTTGAGCTACGATGTCGTTTCCCGCCCATGAAAAGGTGTACTTGATAAAACTCACAGTGATACAGATTTAATTTTCTTTTTGTTTTTTAACGCCACTTTCAGCAATATTTCAGCTATATCATGGCGACCCGTTTTAGTGGTTGAAGAAGCCGGAATACCCAGAGAGAACCACCGACCATGTACAAGCAACTGGTAAACTTTATCACTTGCGGCTGCGAGTCGAGAGCACCCTTTTTTGTAATGTACAAAACCGGGCGCGAACCCACGCCGTATTGGTGATAGGCTTGTTATGTAATCAAACTACCTAACTCATTGAGCCACCCGGGCCCTTGTCACAGTGATACAACTGTATGTAAGGTGCACACGTCGCATTTCTAGAAGAATCGTCATCAATTACTGCCATAGCCAAAAGACTGATAAGCCAAACAATCTAAAAGTCTTTGGGAGCAAGCATAACCCAAATGGTGTCAACAAGATAGCCAAAATGGGGTAAGGGTACCTATGTTTGAGATATTAACCTTAGTGTTAAAAAATTATATTATCTAGTTACTGTAAATTTGAAGAAGAAACAAACATAAATGTATCGAATAAACCAAGTCAGTTCCGAAGTGTCAGACAGATCGGTGGTTTTTTTTATTGCAGCTTCATCCACCAGTAAAACGAATCACCGCGATCTAAATTGAATCATTGTTGGAAATGCAGTAATAAAATACTAAGCCAAACCCGTAACCCATGGTATTATTTATCCTACAATCGTCGGGTTTTGAGTACGAATACAGGGATCAAATAAACATCAGTTTTCCATCGTCATGGATCTAACGAAACTTTTCTGGTACCTGACTCGTGTAGAGCGAATTGTATGAAACGGTAACAGTATAAGCGCGGACGCGATAGAGGACACCATTGAAACGCTTAAAACGACGCCTGTTTCTACTCTTTCTAGTATAATTTAGCAATTGTTGGTTGTTGTTTTTTTTTGTTGTTTTTTTTGACATTGCATGATAAATGGAATATTCCTACATTGTCGGTAAACAATATTTTTGTTCTCGATACGAAATAGTGCAGAAAGCCTCACCAAAAGGAACGTTTTAATACCTGTTTCTACAAGTCGTACAAATAATTTTTATATTTTCCGACAATATATGCATATATTGTATATTTATCATTACACGTATACTAGTAATTTAAAAAGATATATGTTTTTAAAACTTAGTTCATGTGAAGTCATCAACACTCCATGTTTTCTTAACTATTTATTTTAAACTTTAATTACGAGTAAATCTCACTGTTTAAATGTTCCATCATGTAAACACGTTGTCTCTAAAGATGTCTGTGTTTGTATTCGTTATAATAATTTTCTATATTACAAATCAGTCAGTTGTGAACTTATATTGAATGTTTTTATCTAAGCGTTTAGACAGGCGTCAAACCGACCCGATTGATGTAGGTATAACAATAAATTATATTTATATGCATTTGTATATTTCACAGACGAAAAATCGCCTAAGACAACAACTTTACGTTCCATCAATTTATGATAATTAAAATCGAGTCGTTTCCTTCCGGGCACTTTTTTCTGTCGGAAAATGGCGTCAAAAATAACACCCAAGTTG
Source organism: Bathymodiolus brooksi (assembly GCA_963680875.1). NCBI lineage: Eukaryota > Metazoa > Mollusca > Bivalvia > Mytilida > Modiolidae > Bathymodiolus > Bathymodiolus brooksi. The sequence continues at coordinate 19,958,086 of OY804580.1, forward strand.
AGAAAAATGTGTCTATTTTAAGCGTATGATGAGATTACAAATCGCCTGACCCAACCATGTTCACAAATTACAGAGGTTGTGGCCCGGGGTAGAAATGTGTAATACACCATTCTTTGATCTCGTATCAAAGACTTTCTTTATCCCATGAAGGGGGTCAGGTGAGGTGAAATATATTTAATATTAAAACGTGTAAGTGCAATTGTTTATTTTTTGACATGGATGGATTCAATGTCCAAGTTAATGGTCATAATAATTAAAGTAGGATAATCAGATATAATTTTCTTTAAACTTATTTTAAAATTAACCTTATTTAAAACAAATAGCACATAATTATTTAAATAGAAATAAAGGTAGGTTTTACTTTTACGAATTGTGAATAACTATATCATGTACATGTATTTGCGAAAAATAATACCCGGTGAGAGACAATACAATTTCCCGAGCCAATAGGCGAGCTAAATTTAGTCTCAATGCGGGAAATTTTTTGCAAATACTCCTCTCAAAATGATATATATGTTTAATTATGAACAGATATGTCATGTTTGGGAGGGATATTTGCTTTAAAAAAAAAATACCCGTCGAGAGAAAATAATATTTTCCGAGCCTATAGGATTGGTAAATTTAATCTCAAAACAGGATGTTTTTCACAAATATCTCAAAATGATATATGTGTTTAATTACACCGAATATCATTCACAACAACAACTGCTGTGCAAATAACACTTTTTATTCCCTATTTTGAATAATTTTCTATTTTTAGTAATGTTTGTTTTGGAAGAATTACATTGGATCTAATGATCTAAGTTCCTTTACAGTATGTCTTATAGTTATACAATACGGTATAAGAATATGGAGAATTGCTCAAATAATATTGTAACAACTTACGTCCCCTCGTATTTAAAGTGCAAAAACAGTGAAGTCTTCAGTGGTGAGTGTGACACTACAGTTAGTATGAGACGATCCTTCGTATATCGTCAACTCATAATTGATGAACACAACATCTGTATTTTTTACTTCAGATAGATTACCAAAAATACGAGTAAAATAATTCCACAGACACTGGCAGCAGAACACATGACATCACAACCAAATAACAAATACAAACAAGAAATAACAACAAACAGGTCTCACGGCAAGATATTGGAACTGTGAAAGTTTAGAAACAATTTGGCATCGGAAGCATATCTGCAACACAACATCTAAAGAGTGATGACTGAAAGACCACAATTATGAAATAGTTACGCCATAAAAAAATTCATAAAGCGCATGCGCCTTGAGTACGAGAGGAGATCTTAATAAATTCATCACTGGACAAAAGTATATTCTTCACACATGTTGCGTACTTTCCTCTGGAATCACATTTTTGTGTCTGTCCTAAGCAAAGGCCTGGATTTCCATCAGCATATGTCATGGTCTGTTTGTGTGTTCAATAATTTGATGTTAGAAGTGGTTGTTCATTGTGTTGCTATTGGTTACTTGTTGGCCATCACTATTTATACTTTCCTTTCATATTTAAGTGATTGAATAAATACCTAAATATTGTGAATATGGTTAATGGTTGATAAACCATTTTATTCGCGTATTATGTGTGAAAATATGAATGTAATTTCGTTTTTTTATTTTTTTTAAACCCTTTCTTCCAAGATATATAGGGGAACCATCTAAAATGCGAAACTCAATAAATCAGTAATATCCACCAGTTTTTTTTTATCTTGTAAAAATAAACATCCTTAAAATGAAATGATTTCATATTGCTTTCAGGTATTGTTTTTTGTTAGACGACCGATCCCTTACCTTGCATCGTAATTTGGTCTTTAGACCGATATTTGATAGTCTTGTGTGTATTTACACTGAATATCTTTGCAGCAACCAGACACGCTCAGCTATTGCAAAACATACTGCCTACCTACTTAAACATATTTGTTTTATTCTTATCATAAAAAGTCAGATTTTTCATTAACACTAGTACATTACGATTGAAAATTCACTTAAGTCGTCAAATGTCTTACAAAGCACACAAAAGACGTTTTATATAAGTGTTTGATTTTTGTGTTTGGACCTTTTTATATACTAATTAGTATGGAGTAAGTCACCAATGTAATCTGTTCACGACACCTTTAAGCCTTTTATCTAATTCGATGTAAAGGGTTTGTAATCAAACTGCGCCAGTTTTCACTGCTTTTCACTTTTCTGTTTTATTTACTCTCGTGACTATAATAGACAACACGACCTTATCAGGAGACAGGATTTCCCTCTCTCAATGTTGGTACGTTTTTCCCTTTGAAGTTTCAATCTTATCGCACCTTTATAAAATGGCAGACTGTCAAAGTTCTCAATTGGTATATAATTTTGTTTTAAATGTATGAATCTCCCAATGTAAATCTCGATAATCCTTTAATAAACCTAATTGGTGATACAATGAAAATCTTAGGCACTATGAAGCCTTAGCTACTTGTACTACGTAAACAAACGCCTCTACACGGAAAAATGTTATATATAAGACATAGTATAACGGGTTCCAATTTTTCAGGTGGCCGTCGTGGTCGTGATCGTATGGTAGTTGGATATACAACTACCTGTGCAATCAGTGCCTATCACCACTAAAGTTGTGAGTTAGAACCCCGTTCATGGCGAGGTGGACTCGATACAACATTATGTGATAAAGTTTGTCAGTGACTTGCGACAGGTCGGTGGTTTTCTCTAGGTATTCCGGTTTCCTCCACCAGTAAAACCTGCCGCTGCGATATACTGCAATATTGTTGAAACAATGATTAAATTATTTTGGTGTTGTACTTAGTTAGCATGGTAATATACTGCGGCCAAATCAAAGACTATAAAATAGTATTTATTGCTTTTTCACTAAACACACAACATTAAGGAGAAAGAACAAATACTGTGGCTTGGAATCAGGAAAATATGCCCTATGGTGCGACTTGTCTACCTGGGAACTGTTGTTTCTGTGAGCTAGCATCAATATCCAACTTAGCACCTTGGTCTAATACAAAAAGAGCATCATTATCATCTAATTTTCGCCATGATATAGCTGAAAATTACTCTTTTGGTGTTAATGAACAATCTCTCACTCAATTTGTTTACGTTTTTACAGTAGTGGCTTGTGTAATAGATGAGTCCACATTATTGTATTCCATAAATAATTTACCTCAGTGTTGTTCTTGGTTAACATGGTAATACAGTGCGACAAGCCTTGGGTTAGATACCAGGTTGGGTCATATCAAAAACTACAAAATTGCTATTTGATGCTTCGCTAAATAATAGCAAAGATATATTGGTTAGGAGGTGTGTGCAATATCTACCAACTGGTTGTTTTTACGGTGATCTAGCACGGTCTGTTAGTCTGGTATAGACTAGCAATCATCATCCGTGACGTTATCGTATGCCCATGCAGTGATCAATGCTTCGACATTGACATGATGTGTTTCAAATATTTATATTTAAAAGTGATGTAATTATTATTAAAACTGAGGTCAATCTCCGTCTGGCATATGTGACCACAGCCGATTTTGCATATCAGGTTTAAGGTGGTACCATACACTTCAGGTAAAATTTGATCTGCTTGTTTAAATTTTTTATCTTTTTGGCAATGTTTTGAATATATCCACTGTAATAAATATCAAAATTCTAACAAATTCCAACCAACAGACTCAGAGCTATAAATTCACTAGCAACATAGCAGCTTTTCTCTCTGTGGTTTTGATCACCGAGATGCTTGAAATCTGCATACAAACATCATATGATCAAAACGTTCAACTGATTTAAAGAGTTATCTCCTTGTAGTGTATGGTACCCCCTTAAGCCCTTTGTTTTTCTTGCTTCTAAGACTTTTTAAATTATTTGGCCTTCCAATTTTCTGACAAGTCTACATGATGAAAATTATTCCAGAAAGGTGACATGCCCGCCAAGTTAGATATTGTATTGTTAACAAATGTTCACATATTCGTTTCTGTCGTCACATAGACGTTCTTTCATCTATATCAACTTCTTTTGAGTCGATATTCAGCTCAATAATCTTGCATACACAGAATATCGATGGTTGAAAAAACTGTGACTGTTTTGAATTTTGATAACGTTTTAAACTTTGTGATAAACAAACAATGAAATAAATGAACAACTAAGCTGTGATTGAGGCAAGACATATGCTATTTTAGTTTTTAAGTACAGACGAATACAAGGCCTGGGTGACCGAGTGGTTATGATCGTTTGACTTTTTACCACAAACATAAGACTACTGTCGTTGGTTCGAGCCGTATTACCCACCTCAATTATAATCGGGCATGACTATGAGTAATACAACTGGTATCTTGTAAGAAACATGGAGTGCTTACATTGGTTCACTCCTGGTTTGTTTGGTAGTATCCATGCTGCTCATCTTTTAAGTTGTCTGGGGGTTTTTTTCTGTCTTAGTTCTGTTTCCTGTGCCCAATGTTGCCTGTGTCTCTGTGTTGTACTTTCTTGAATGCCCCTTCGGTTTTCTCTATCTGTTATTTTCTTGAATGCCCCTTCGGTTTTCTCTATCTGTTATTTTCTTGAGTCCTATTCATGGCTTCATTTTTCACTGTTAATAAAATTGTTGTACATTACACATTTTTGCATTTTTACTAAATCAGTACACTCTTGGGTATGCTGTTTTAAGGTGTTTTTTCAAGTTTGCAAAAGAACACGTGTTCACCAAAAAAACATAACATCTTATAATGTGTTTGTACATATAAGAAAACCTTCACCAATTACACATTTTTTAATGGGAATCTGTCAAATCAAAACTCGTACGAACTATTGTTTCATTCTATATGTTTTACTGAGCGGGGATGTCCACTATAACCCAGGACCCATAAAATACCCCTGTACATATTGCAAAAAGCCTGCCAAGTGCAACCAGAAAGCTCTACAATGTGATTTCTGTGACGACTGGACACACTTGAAATGTACCAGTTTATCTTTGAATGAATATAATACGTTATCAAGATCTGGCGATTGCTATTTTTGCCATCTGTTTGAAGATCGATTGCCAAAATTCACAGAATCCTTTTTTCAAGTCTCATGTATGAGGGATTGTAATACTGAATTTGATGAAACCAGCGTTGATAAGTCAAACACACCAGAAAGTGATAAAACTATAAATAACACTTCCGGTGTAAACAACGAGGAGGAAAAATCAGTTTTTGAGAGTCTGAGGGAGTCAAGAAAGTTACACCCTAGAAATTTTACCACTGCTTATATAAACATTAACAGTATACGTAACAAATATGACGAAATCAAAGAACTTTTGTCTGACAAGATCGTTGACCTTTTATTCATAGCGGAAACAAAATTAGACCAGTCTTTTAATGGTAATATTTTCCAAAATGATGGATATAAACTATTCCGGCCAGATAGAAACTGTCACGGTGGCGGTATTATGGCACTAGTGAACACCGATTTTCCATCGACTAGGAGAAGAAATCTGGAATCTGAGAACATGGAGAACATTAGTATCGAGGTATACATAAACGACAAAAAAAATAGCTTATCATGGGCATCTATGAAGCTCCATCAATGTCTGACAATGACTTTTCGACTTATTTTTAGTAAAAACATAGATGAATGTATTAGATATTATGAAAATATAATTTTATTAGGTGATCTGAACTTTGATATGGTAAACAATAAAAAATGTCAAACTTTAAATGATCTATGTGATGTGTTTAATTTATCACAACTAATAACGAATCCAACATGTTTTAAGAAAGGTTGTACACCATCACTAGTTGATGTCATCTTGACAAATCAGAAAAATATGTGTTTTAACTTTCAGAATATTCCTACAGGTATTAGTGACTGCCATAATTTGATCTCAGTTACTATGAAAGGTAAAGTTCAGTTCCAACAACAAAAGAACATATCCTATAACAATTTTGATGTTGATATTTTTAACTCAGAATTAAATCAAGTCGCATTCCCAGACATTTAAAATATTGAAACATCTGAGCAAGTAAATAATGCCTACATGCAGTACCAAGATTCCTTCATACATGTACTAAACAAACATGCTCCGGTCAAGACAAGACGACCTAGGAAAAATCCACTTCCCTGTATGAACAGTGAGCTTAGAGGGGCTATATACCGTAAATATATGTTGTATACCCAATATACCAAGCAGCGCAATGCTAAAACATGGGAGAAATTTAGACAACAACGAAATTTGGTTACTAAAATTGAAAAAGAAATCCATGAACAATTATTTTTTGGAACGCTGCTCTGGAGGTGCCAAAACTTGTAATTTTTGGACAACTATTAAACCTTTCTTTTCTAAAAAATGTAACTCTGGTGAACAGAAAATTATCCTTTGTGAAAACAATAAAATCATAAATGATGCAAAGGAAGTTTCAGAAAACTTTAACTCTTTTTTCTCGACTGTAGCAGATAAAATTGGGCACAATGTGGTGTATGACCCCTCTACACACCCTAGTATAGTGGAAATAAAAAATCATGTGGATATTGGTAACAATTTTGACTTTCAAAATATTACATATTACATATATAAATATTATTAATATAAAAAAAAACTACTGGTGCAGATAACATTCCTGCCAAAGTAGTCAGACAGTGTAAGGTCACAGTAGCTCAGCAGTTATCATCATTGATAAATTTATCTATAAACACTGGTGTATTTCCAGACTCTTTGAAAGTAGCTCAGGTAACTCCCATACACAAGAAAAATGATCCCCCTAAATGAATCAAATTACAGGCCCGTTAGTGTATTACTTATGTTTTCAAAAGTATATGAAAAGGTAATTGAAATTCAGTTAGCTGACTATTTTGACAAAATATTCAACCCTTTTTTATGTGCTTTTAGACGTGGCCATGGATGTCAGACCACACTGCTCGGACTTCTGGAAGACTGGCGTGACGCCCTTGATAAAAACCTATATGTAGCTGCAGTATTGATGGATCTCTCGAAGGCGTTTGACTGCCTACCTCATGACATATTGCTTGACAAATTGTCAGCATATGGTATATCATCTCATTCGGTCTCTCTTTTGAAATCTTACTTGTCAAATAGAAAACAACAAATTAAAGTTAACAGAGTACTGAGTAGCTGGGCTGACATCCATAAAGGAGTGCCCCAAGGATCTATCCTGGCCCCGTCTTATTTAATGTCTTTATTAATGACATATTTCACTTTATTTCTGATAGCTCCTTGTATAATTATGAAGACGACAATACCCTCTCATTTTGTATTCCAGATTTTGATGCACTTATATCTACTTTTGGAGACTGTCTCACATCAACTTATCGAATGGTTCAGAATAAATAAAATGCAGGCTAATCCAGACAAATTTCAGTTTTTGGCTGTAGGCAGAAAAACTTATGACACAAATCCATTCATTCATATTCAGAATTTTGATCTTACATGTGAAAGTACTGTGAAACTCCTTGGGATTGATATTGATTATCAACTAATTTGTGATGCTCATATTAGTACAATATGCAGGAAGGCATCCCAACAACTACATATTCTCAAACGTTTGGGTTCATATTTGAATAGATTAAATAAATTAACTATCTTTCATACTTAGTAATTTTAACTTTTGCCCTTTGGCCTGGCATTTCTGTACTGATAAAAATTCAAAAAAATTAGAAAAAGTGCAGGAAAGAGCACTCCTTTTTGTATATGAAGACTATAATAGTTCTTATGAGGAATTACTACAAAAAGCTAAGGTGCCTTCCTTGCAGATTCGAAGAATGAGAACCATGGTTTTGGAAACATATAAAATAATTAATAAACTTGCACCTGTCTGTCTTCATGATCTTGTCCATATGAAAAACTCTAAATATTCTTTCAGATACAACGGCATTTTGGAAATACCACAGATCAAATCCACACGGTACGGTAAAAAAAATTCAGATTTGCTGCACCTGCATTGTGGAACAGCCTCCCAGATCATTTCAGGACTGAAAATAGCTTTTCTCAATTGAAGAGTGTTTTGCAGTCCTAGAATGGGTCCAAATGTCGCTGTTCTGCATGTAGATGATAATAATTTTGCTTCTGGTTTGCTTATATATTTTTTTTTTTATGTTGGTGCCAGTTTTAAGTATTCAGTATTATCTTTTACCCGCTGCTTCTTCTTTTTTAACTGCTGCTTTATGTTGGAGCATCTGTGTGTGGATCTTGAACAAGAGTCCAAAGAGGAGCTTGCCACGTGGGTTCTTGTTCAGATCTAATTTTCTTTTTTTCTTTTTTTTTTCTTTTTTTTTTTTTTTTCTTTTTTTTTGTCTGTATGTCTTAGCTTATTTTAGTTTGTAACTTTGCATGTGACTTGTGTTGTTTTATTGTTAATGTATATTCGGTAAAAAGCTCTGTAGAGCTTATGTTGTACTGTTTTTATTATGTGCCGAATCAAAATAAAGTTTTCTTATCTTCTTATACTTATCTTATGATATAGTATAAACTGATTGGTTAATGTTTGTCTTTCGTAGAAGTTTACCAGATAATTCTTTGATAGTTCATTGGAATTATCCCTTATATGCACTTGTGCATTAGTCACAAAACGGCTTTACAAATGTACACTGAATTGATTGCTTAAATAAATATAATGCATATGGATTAAAAATCATCTTCTAATTACAAATAATGCTTTGAAAAAATGTACATCTGTCTATCAAATCATAAATAATATTTGGATTCGTGGTTGTTGGGACAGAATCAGTTTGAACGAAGGACTCTTAAGCACGCTTACTAAGACATGCACCATATTGAGAAATGTCACCGTAAGATATCTCTAATTAGATGCTTGAAAGGGGTGGGAATAACTTAAAACTATCATTAATAATTTTGCTTTCATAGGTGTGATAATGTCCAGATTATTTGAACATTATTCAAAAACCTTTAAAAACGAGGCGCCTAAAGCTGTTTTTATCATTCAAAGTAAACGTATCTCGCTTCTCGATTTAACAGAAAAATCATATTTTAATCAGTGATATTGACACACGGACGAAATTAGTAACTGGTAATATTTTACGGGAGCAATTATACCCTCGTTTGGCATGACAAGGTAAACAATCATCCGCTAAGGACAAGATGGCGGATTTCCGATTACTACGCAAGCCTGAAGTAGTTGGCGTCGTTATACACAAGTTGTACGTTTGATATAAAATTTGACAATGAGAAATATTTTATTTTTATCAGGATGACGGATATTTCAAAGAGATTTTATTAATTCAATCAGTAAATAGGTGTTGAGATGGTGAGTGCACGGTGATAAAGCCATGTTTTTGGAATCTTTGATATTTCTTTGGTGAATTCTTTTAAGATGAATTGTTATATACACGAATGGAAATGCTATGAGAGGGGGTACACGAAAGTAAAATTTATTACGTACAGCTTGACACCTTATATTTTCCTAAAACGAAAAATGGGTTATCAGCGTGTTTACTTTTCTCTAAAACGTGTTTGGTATTTTGTTTTGTCAAATATTAATTTTTTATTGTTTTATCGCCACCTTCTATGACGTTACCGGAAATATTTGGTACTCAGTTTTAAATATTCGTGTTTCATAAATGCATTCCAAATTATTTTTATTGAAAGAAAAGAGCTAAAGGTTCAAGTTTTGTTTTAATCCATTTTATTACCGAAGCGCCCCTTCGGTGTTTGCGAACCGAATACCAGTCTTAGCGAAACAATTACAAAGTGATATTTTTCTCACTTCTTTATGTATTTTTATGTAAAATATTGCTTTTTATCTCATTTGATAGTATTGACACTGCAATAAATTGTATTTTGAACGTCACATAAACATTGCTATTTCACTTTGATGCCAAATTAATACACTGTTTTATCTTTGTCATGCAAAGAGTGAGCAATATTAATATTGAAAGTTTTGTCAAGTTGAGACCATTTTTAAGCTCCGGACTGTTTGTACGTATTAAAGAAGGTAAAAGGACTAGATCTCGTTTTATCACCGTAATAAAATTAACAGAAATAGTTAAAAAAAAATATAACATTCAGAATATAATATTATCACCAAAAATTGTATGTTTGTGAAACTACTAGCAATTATTTTTAAAATGTGTACGCCCAAAATCCGGGAGTCCTGATTTGTTACAAATGACTAGACCAGAGCTCAAGCAACTATTTCTTTCTTCTTTTTGTGATTTATGATGATTGTATGGGGATATTTGAAGCGTTCATGGTAGTACAAATGTATATATGCGATTTATATACGTGTTAATTTATTATTTATGTACAAAATATCAGAACTTCATCACTCAGATGTTGCTAAGGAAAGTGTGAAGATATCAAAGGCTAATCAGAAGCTGTAAATTGAAGAAGGACGAAAAACACAATGGCCACAAAAGAAAATTAACAATAAAACAAACTGGTCTACAAAACACTACACATAAACCAAAGATTGAGCAACAGAAACCGCATTAAAACCAGGGGAAGGGTGAACTCAGGTTAAATCAGTCATGGTTCAATAATATAAACAACAACCTCAATGTGGAGTACGTCACTGACAAACAAGTTTTTGTAAGTACGAGCAAACTAAGTAGAAATATATGCTCTGTTAGATAGTTCGAATGGGGAAGTTACGTTTAAAAAATGACAATCAACCAGAAAGAAAGACTAATCATCTCTTTGTTATGTTTGTTTGATGGTGTTTGATGCCACTTTCAACAATATTTCAGTTATATCGTGGCGGTCAGTTTTTTTGGTGGAGGAAATTAGACCACCCGCAGAAAACCATCGACCTGTCGCAAGTCACTGACAAATTGTATCACATAATGTTGTACACCTCGCCCTGATCGAGATTCTAACTCACAACATCAGTGGAGATAGGCACTGATTGCATAGATAGTTGTAAATCAGACTACCATACGATCACGCCCACGGCGGCTCCTCTCTTTGTTATGAGTCCGTAGGATCATCGTACAACAATTATATGGTAGTTGAAATGACATCTTCTTATGTTAGTAACGTATTTAACCACTAGGGGGCAGTCGTGATCGTGATCGTAGTGGTATTTAGTCAAACCTGCTTTAATGACCATCTCTATTGAGCAATAATTTGTATTATGTGAACTTTATTTTTATTTCCCTTCACGACGTATTTCATACTAATTAAACCTGCATTAAGCGACTACCTGCCTTATGTGACCATAATATTTATTCCCTTGGAAGATCACATAAGACAGGTTTGTCTGTAGTTAGATTTAGAACTAACTGTGCAATCAAGTGCAAGATGCTAAGAAACCAATGATTTAATGGTTAACGTGCTCAGCTGGAGGAAGGAAGACCGTGGAACAGAAACCCACTGGGGTCAATGCAAATGGTATGTGCTGCTCCTTCACCATTTATGTTTCACTAAGGAACAAGTAAAGACTGATAGACTCCGAATCGCGTCATCTTTATATCATTATGAAGTCATTTGTTCACACTATGACTTATTTAACAAGAAGGTTACGCCTAATGGCAACTTGATTCAACCGCAACAAACATTTTGCGGTCAAATAAAAATTGTTCGGTTGGTATTTAACAATAATCACTCACTTATAAGAAACGCTTTGTAGACACTAAATTAGACGTCGACATTTTTATTACTCTCATTGGGTCAATACCTATGCTGGTGGACTATAAGTCCCAGAGTGTATCATCCGACATCAGTAGTCCTTGTTTCATCATTGACGTGATTCATTAGGTATATTTATACTAGATACTTACATATCCTAAATAGTGTAATTTATTGAAAGATATTTTCAGTCTCCCTAAGGCATAACATTAGCTTATTTTGGCTATCATGTTGAAGCATTTTGATTTATTTGCTCCCAAAGACTTCCTTTACCTATTTTGTTCCAGTATTGTTGTAAATGCTGTTGTAGTGACAGCCGGAACCTTTAAGCCGTAATGAAAGCGGGAGGTTTGGCGCTTTAAAATCTGATTCAACCCACCATTTCTTTAGAAATGCCTGTACCAAGTCAGGGTCATTGCGGTTTTCACAGTTTTCTGGTTGTTGACTGTTTGTCTGTTTATAATACTTATGGGGTTTGACTTTCCCTTTCTAAGAATGTTCGGAGTTCGGTAATTTTGATATTACCCTTATTTTCTACTTTCGTTAGCAATACAATTGTATTTTACTATGAACGTACATGACGAAGTTTATTCTAGAAATGCACCATGCACATGAAACTAGATATCTACGTTTTATACCAAAGATACCGTTTAGATATCAACGCAGTTTAGATCTACATAATATGATACATAGTCGTGCAAAGATATAATTCATTAATTAGAGGAGCACCATAAGTTCCAACAGGAATTCCATCAATTTTACGAAACGAAGTTTGCTGACTAGTAAAAAGCTGATGGATATAGCAACTGCAATTGTTATATTTATCACATTGTGTCACTCGAAAATGATTTGCATTCGGTATAGCATAAGAAATAATGAATTGCCATTTGATTAAGTTTTATGAAAAAGTGCTATGCAAGATATAAAATCACATGTGAACAGAATCAAATTGAGTCAAGAGACTGGAGTTTATCCAGACAGAAGTTGACACGAATTACAATCATACTGCAAATGAGAAAACAAAGTTGATTACAAACATGGAACTGCTTCCATGGAAGGCTCTGAAATTACTTTCGAATGTGTTAGGGATAATGTACAAATACAATTAACACTCAATAGTTGAGAGTTTGTAACGCGGCAATGTAGCATTTAAAGGTTGAGTAAATACACGTTAGAGAAAACCGAAGGTGCAGTCAGGAATGGACAATCCAGAGACACTGGCAACATTGAGAAAACATGACACAGGACGAAGACAAACAAAACACAAGACAAAAAACTAAAAAGATGAGCGTAATATGTCTATTAATAAGATCCGGCTTTTGTGTTTACTATTTCATCTTTTAAAACATAAATATAATATTTGCGTTTTTTGCTGCTTGTTTAGTTTGAACATGAACAATTATTCGCTTTGTACACCAATCGAGTTAAATTATATTCAGGAGACTGATATTTCTTTCTTTGATTTTGAGTGGATTCATTTTTATATCCACAATGTCCATATACTGGATATCTACATGTTTAATACATGTATTTATAGATTTTAGCCTTATATGGATATATCTTGTGCTAATAAAGTTATTATTAAAATATTACAGGATTGATACTTCTGTTGGTGGACTATTAGATCCTGATTGCATCATCCGCCCAGTAGTCTGTATTTCAACACGCACTGTCATGAATTATGAGATATATTTATTATTGAAAATTACAGCTCCTAGATACCGCTATTGCCATGGAAACATTTTAGTTATCCTGTTTAGAACCTTTGATTTTCTTGCTCCAAAAGAAATTCAGATTATTTTTCATTCCAATAATTTTACATTGGTACGCCACCGGATAAACGTTATTCCGGGCATGCGTCGTGTGCACTAAATTAGATGTCTACGTTTTTATTAAGTCATAAAGATTTTTATCAGCACTTTCTTACTTCACCTTTAATGACAAGAAGACAGAGATTGATAGATGACAGACATTTTGGTATCTTTGTTGTTTGTTTTTATTATTCTTTTTTTGGTTGTTTTTTTTGGTATGCTGGTCCCGTTTCCAAACAATATTTGTATTGAACAATGTAAAATAAGTCTTGCGTAACAACACATGTAATGGATTAATAGATACCTATCTTACAATTGATATAATTACAAGATATTGGACAGGTGTACTCGATGATGTCTACTTCCGGTGTGACTCAACTGGGATTAAAAGCGATTTTCCTGCTTCGACTTTCAAAGGAGTATGATAAATGTCCGTATTATCTAAATAAAGATTTCGTCTGTTAGAAATAAAGACTGCACCCTTTCTGTCTGTCAATTAATTATCTAGCTAAATTTCGGAAGTTTATAATCAAATTTAAAGAGTCGGGTCAAAATCTTTTACCGTAAAAACACGCAATGTAATTAGCTTTGAATATACAGCATGCAGACATTCCATTTGTAAAATTCGATATGGACTGTATGGTAATGTTATGTCGTCCCAAGCTATTGTCGACGTATTGCAGCATCAGAATTCAGTAGTCCCTCACTTATAAGGCCACCTTCTGCAATGACAACGTTTACTTATATGAGGCATGGCCTCTTTTAGGGGACAATATAGTAGTATTTTACTATTTCAGTGCATATGAACCCTAACCTGACAAGATGGGATGGCCTTTAGTGGGAAGGGCATTATAAGAGGAGAACTACAGTAGTAGATTAGCATTGATAATATCAATCGTTTATTTAGACAAAGCGTGCAATATATATACAAGCATAACACTAACTGTGTTTGAGATGTATTTTCGTTGATATTCACCTTCATACAAATAATACGTATCCTTTGTTTAACTGTCTATAAGACGAACACAAAATGCCCAACTCTGAGTCACGATATAACTGAAATATTGTTGAAAGTGGCGTTCAACACCATAACACTAACCCTAACCCAACTCCCAAGTGTAATAAGGTATTAATCACAGACGAAAAAGAAGACCCACAAATTAAACCTCACTGTTCACTTTTAAAACATAAATCTAATTTTGGTGTTTAATAATATACAATTGTTAATCTATTAATTTTAATTTCAAGCCATATGTCGTGGTCATATTTCTGTTCGAAGATTAGAGGTGAGAACTGATTGTTAGTTTTGTTGATATTGATGGAATTGCTCAACATCATTGTTTAAAATGTCTTTTTAGCGAAATTCTGGCTTACCTCCTTCTTCATTCAACTTATTTAGTAATAATATATGTTCCTGAATATTCAGTCCCGTTTTCCATAGTAGATCTTGTTATTTCATGTTGTTTTGTTTATCCAAATAGTGTTTTGATGTTTAAAGATTGCCTTTGATTTTGCACTTTCATTAAAATATAGGGGGAGCAAAGCAAGAACAGAAAAGGAGGCAATGTTTCAGCTTCAAGAAGAAAACAAGGATTGCATAGTTCTATATCAAATAAGAGAAAGTACGATATATCATAAAATATTTGAAATTACAAAGCAAAAAATATGAGGTTAGAGAATCATAAAATAAAAAAAGCTATAAAAGGGACACGCTATAAGTATGATAGACTGATCCTTAACTTCCTTAACATCCGTCCTTATTGTCAATGCTGACAATTCTAATAAAATGCTCTGCAAATATTGTGAGGACATATAATCTAAAAGGTTAGCATGTGAAGTAGGAACGATTTACCCCTCCGGAGCACCTGAGTGGTGTTTATGGTGCTCGATCTTTTTTCTGTGTAGTGTTTTGTAAATCATCGTTTGTCTCTTTTCTTTTTAACATTGTTATTGTATGTCCTTCGATTTACAGCTTTTTGTTTCCGCTTTGGTATGTTTAAGCATTTTTTCACTTACTCTATTGTATTTAGGGACGGACCATCTAACTTCCGGTGGGGGGGAGGGGGCTATGGGGTTTTTTTCTAAAAAAATATTCTGATTCCCAATGTTGCTGAAAAAAAAAATATTCTAATTCTCGTGTTGTCCGGAAAAAAATTTTTGAACAAAAAATTCCCGAGGTCCCCCCCCCCCCCTCCCCTGCAAGTTAAATGGTCGGTCCCTTAATCATATTTTTTATTCATAAGACAGCTTAAATTCTTATTTTGTCCTAATGTTAACCTAATAATTGCGTACAGGAAAAAAAATATTTGAATTTCAAATTTTACCTTTTCAAGATAGAGATAAACGTAAAACAAATATCATTATCAAAAAAAGAATATAGATGGATACATAAATAATAAAAAAATGATACAAAGATTATGCGAATCGTGCATATTTTATATTTTCATATCTATCATTTTTAATCCGCGCCGCTCCTCAATTGTCGTATTTAATCCACGAGTCTTAAATTTAAGATATCAAATTGGGTTTTCAGTTTTAAAGACAAAAATGTAGTTGACCCTTAAATGACCTTTCTATCGATTAGGTATCAATCAAGATCGATGATTAAACATTGATAAGCTATGAATGATTAACTTGCAAGTTAGGGTTAAACCTTGAAAATTTAGCATTGATAAAATATATATTTATTTTCTTTTTCTAATACACTTGGCGTCAGTATTTTTTTGATGAATACTAAAATGACTATTTGATAATGTCATTGTTTCTTGCACAAAAGCAGAGATGAAAGGTTTCCTCTGATGTGTCATACTTGGTCCAAACAACTAGAAAATGAGGATATGTCCATACTGTATGGAGGATTTCTTTTTTCATTAGTTAACACTCTCATCTCTTCATAAGACAAGAAAGCCAAATTTGAAAATAATTCTATTTTATTTTATTTACCATCAATTTAACAGGAGTTGTTGCTTTTTTTCATTCATTTTTGACATTGTTGCTAACCATTTCATTCTGTGTGTAAGAAAAGTTTGAAGATACCTAAGGGGTAATCAGAAGCTGTAAATTGAAGAAGGACAGACAATACAATGGTCAAAAGAAAAAAGACAAAAAGACAAAGAAAGATTTACAAAATATTACACAGAACACTAAGCATTATTTTCTAAGACAGTTTGATCTTTTTCTTAATTGATCGCTATCTTTGCAGATATTTTTTTTTTAGACAAAATAAAGCAAAAAGACAGGAATTTCCGGCTAAATCTTAGGAAATTTAAGAAAAAAGACATCGATGGCCGATAGTGAACAACAACATGAAACACTTCTCTGGAAGAATATTATAACTTCAAACACACAAATGACTATGGTAATTAAGAACGGATTAAAAATATGAGAACAGACTTTGGACAGACACAAAACGTGGCGGAGTTTAACCAGTTAATGTTATCCTAGCTCTCCTATT
Source organism: Bathymodiolus brooksi (assembly GCA_963680875.1). NCBI lineage: Eukaryota > Metazoa > Mollusca > Bivalvia > Mytilida > Modiolidae > Bathymodiolus > Bathymodiolus brooksi. The sequence continues at coordinate 19,974,914 of OY804580.1, forward strand.
TGAATAACCAGATGAAAAAAATGTATGATTAGTCTAAGTACCTCAACACACAACCATGAGATTGAAGTATTCTGTCCAACAAGTAAGCGGTTGGTTTTGCTTTTCTAAAATGAATTTGAATAATGGCGATCGAATGTCTATTATTCTAATAACCAATAATTATTTTTTTATAAAAATACTATTGGTCATAGCATTCTTGAACTAAATTAAGAATTATAGAACAAAGAGAAGATGCTTTGCATGAGTCAGGTTTGAAGAAACCAAAGGTGTAATCATAAGTCGTAAATTGTTGAAATTGAAAATGTGAAGAAAATTCGATATCTTTTCCAACTAGAATTTCAAGTGCGAAGTCATTTAATTGAGAATAAAATGTTTATTTAACAGAAAAATAACCGACTTCTTTTTCATTTCTAAATTTTGATATTATAAACAAAAAATGATTGAAGTTTAATCTCTTGTTTTTATAATCACTTTTATACCGACTAAATCATTTTTATCAGATCATTTTAAAAAGTAAACATTCAGAAGAATATGAACAATCATGATGATTAAGATGCTTGTAGTCTGCTGTAGGGTTTACGAAAAAGGAAAAGCAAATGTGACTTTTGTGGCAAAACTGGCAGACGACCTCACAACATTTTGCGGTGCAGGGTATGAAAATTATTTATTTTGTGAGATTTGTGGTTGGATTGTCGTCATTATTACTCACTGTAAAGATTGATAACAAGACACTTAGCTTAAGTGTTGTAATAAAACACTACTAATTTGTCGGGAGATTTTTTTTAGCAACATCGTGACAGGTGTTGAAATTTGCTCTTGTATATAGTTAATCAGATAACTGTTTCTTTTCATACACATAAACACCGTAATTATACTATGACAGTTGATGGCGTTTAACACCACTAACGCGGCTCGGGGTTTTTTCTTCGTATTTTTATATATATTAGTGATGGCTCCAATTGTTGACTCCCACATCTTCTACTGAAAATATCAAATTTGTGTAAAATTATAGGGGTTAGGGTTAGGATTATGGTGTTTAACGCCACTTTCAACAATATTTCAGCTATATAGTGGCGGTCAGTTTTATTGGTGAAGGAAACCGGAGTATCCGGAGAAAACCACCGACCTGCCGCAAGTCACTGACAAACTTTATCACATAATGTTGTATCGAGTACGCCTCGCCTGAACGTGAACAATTACACCACTGAAAGATATTTCGTAAAATAAAATAAATAAAAAGCTGAAGAGGACATGGGTTCTCAGTTGATATATAATGCGAGACAACAGTCACTTTTGATCCTTCAAAACATTTCTTCTTATTCTTTAATCAAATGAAAAACCAAAAATACTACACTATCAGAACAATTCTAAAATCTAATCGAAAAATCGTAGAGACGGGCAAAATTGATACCCCTAACACATATATTCATGACCGTTCACTTTCCTGAATCTGAACAGGCAACCAAATAAAAGGTGGCGGGATTAATCTATCTCAGAAAAAACACAGAAAACACGAATTATGTTTTCTTTTTCCTTTTTTTTCAAACTTGATTTTTTTTAGCGATTCCGCTGGGTCTGCATATACTATTTACTTTTACAATCCAACATGTATGCAAGTTAACATTTAATCAACTGTAATTGAAAAGACAAAGCGCCATTACAATATTATCTTTTAAGCCAATACAAACCTAATGACTAGACAAAGACAACATATTATATGCTTACTTTAGGTACAGAGTAAGGTTTTAACGGCAGTGATGTTTTATGTCAATATTTACAATTAATTTACCTGAAAATACCTGTGTAAATACATATATTAGGAAGTAATGTGTCAAGTGTCACCATCATCGATTATCATGTCGATTTTACTTCAATATGTCGCCACTGAAGGTGTCGCTTGGAGTGCAACAATCGTTCATCATCCAGTCAGCTCATCTGCAAATATTCAGAACACTACAGTAGGACCACCAAGTAATATTAGTACAAACATGACAAAAGATATGCATAACAACCGCGCGCTTATAGGAAATTATTCGTAATAACTACGTCCATGAAGGAACCATGAGTGAATAGGAGTATGATCTATAGATATATGTTAGAGAAAACATAAGGCGTAATAAATAATGGACAATCTAGAAACACACCACAATAGTTGGGCACAAGACACAGAACGAAGACAGAAAGCAAAAAACACAACACAGAGAACTAAAAAGATGAGCAACACGGATCCCACCAAAAACACAACACAGAAAACTAAAAAGATGAGCAACACGGACCCTACCAAAAACACAACACAGAAAACTAAAAAGATGAGCAACACGGACCCCACCAAAAACCCGGATAAGCAGTACTTGTTTCTTATATATTCTAGTGTAATGGATACGGTCAACTCATCGGAACGTGGGGGCCTATGGTTGTAGTCTGTTAATGTTCTCATTGTCGAATTCTTTTTATATTCAAATGATGAGCACAATTGTAGTACAACACAAAGCTGTATTATGAAATCCCTATATATATAATAGAGTCAAATAATTGCATGGATAGGACCTCCATGACGATGATTGTATGACTGACAGATGAGCACCTGCATATGCAACTAGCACCCTGTCAACACTAACGTTTATCAGTTTGACTCGTGCCCATGGTGATTTGTACGCGATACAACCTCACTTATTGAAGATATATAGGTTTCTTTGGGCATACCCATCAATAATGCCTCCATAATACAACCATGACGTATTATTACCTCCCAAAATTCAATCTAATCTAATATAATTATGATGGGAGAGATATTTCTACATGGATTTGCAAACGTTATGGAGCGGTTATGGTGTTGTATGTCGCTTTCAACAATATTTCAGTTATACCGTGGCGGTCAGTTTTATTGGTGGAGGAAACCGCAGTACCTGGAGAAAACTGCCGCAATTCACTGACAAACTTTATTACCTAATGTTGTATCGAGTACACCTAGCCTGAGAAGCATTCGAACTCACAATGTTAGTGGTGGTAAACGTTATGAGACTCTGAAATTATGTAATGATATAATATACATATAGCACTAGTTTTCCTCCGGGTATCGAATTAAGATTGCATAAGGCGAGCTTCTTGTGTATGTCTTATTTACATATCGCCTAACAGGTAACCCTTCTTGACTTACTGTATGCCTAGTAGACATGTGTACTATGTGCACTATTCAAAGATTGATGGGAGGTATAACTTGTAAATATTGTTGTATTTTACTTATCATTTCAATAATGTTTGATAAATACCATAGTTACCTTTCATATTTCACTTCCGGTTATTTTGTTATTTTATTATTCTGTTTCAACGCATTTACAGTAAATTTTCTCCAATTATCTTCTCATTTTGTGTTTTAATCGAACTTCGGTTTTCTTCATCTATAGATGTTTGTGTAAATTAACGAAACGATTTATTGTGACGCTTCCATTTTAGCATGTAGTTGCCCACCGACTATTCGTGAGGCGGTGTAGTTGGTCCGATAATTGTTCTTCTTTCAATGACTAAGTCGCATTTCTTGATATAATTCAGTAACTCGTTCATCATAATTTTCATTCTTTTAAGCGTTTTGTTGACCTTGATTACCAGTATGGTGACCGAGAATGATCGATTCTAAAGTTCATTGGGTGTGTGAAGAAAATTTGAAGATACCAAAGGGGTAAACAGAAGCTGTAAATCGAAGAAGGGCAGATAACCCAATGACCAAAGGAAAAATGATAAAATAACAATGATCTACAAAACACTACACAGAAAGCTAAAGATTGAGCAACACGAACCCCACTGAAATGCATTGTAGTTAATTTCCTGTTATTTTCATAAATTATTGCGTCTTAATTGTATTTCTTAAAATTTGAAAATGGCGTTCTTATGCTTAAGCGCATTATCTAAGCTACCGCGAAGAGTTTGGTGGAATTGTCTAGTGAACAACGCAAATAAAATTAACAGATTATCAGATTTGCGATATTAAACATTTGTTTATTCTTCTGTGAACTATATTGGTGAAATACGTGCTTAACGTAGGCAAGCGGTTTTGAAAAGTTAGTGAATAGCTGCTGGTGTAAAGAAAGAAAATCATAGAGCAGCCGTAGACTCCACAATCTTGCTGATAATGCATTTGAACTACTTAGTTTTGCATACTGTGTACCATTTACCGGTTGAACCTCGCCACATGTTTGCGCCTGTCCAAACCTGGATCTGGATTTCATTCTGAATAAGACGTTGTATTTTTCGTGCTTAATGATTTGAGGTGAGAGGTAGTTGTTCGTTTTGTTGCTTTTGGTGGAATTTGTGACCATTACTGTTTAAATTTTCTTGTCATTATGTATCAATACTTGCAAATATTTACGCATGCGTATACAGATACTAGAAAGATAACAGAGAACAGAGAAAATACAACATGGGGAATGAAAGTTCGACTGTTTTAAGGGTATTTTTACCTTCATAACAACAAAACTTTGTGTCCATAAGAAAGATTAGAAAATACCAAAGGGGTAAGCAGAATCGGTAAAGAAGACAGGCACAATCACGGTCAAAAGAGAACGTAAATAAGACAGACACAATCATGGTCAAAAGAGAACGTAAATAAGACAGGCACAATCATGGTCAAAAGAGAACAGATGAAAAAACAAACAATGCTGCACAAAACACTACACAACCATCACACTAGGATTATGCAACACAAAACCTACAAAACGGGGGTGAACTCGTGTGCTCCACAAGAGTCAAGTGGTCCTCCTCCTGCTCCATACATACCTCCGGTTGTGTTACTCATATTAATAATCCGGTGAAAAGCCAAGAAAGAGGAAAGTACGGGCTTTGTCTGTGACAAACGGAATGTATCCGTGGTCATCTATGATACAGATATTCCATAGTGATCAGCCAAATCATGATGGCGACTGTAAAATTATCGAAGTGATATCATAACTTTATCACTAGGACCCATCAATCATTCTTCTTAATTATACATACGAGTCTCGTAATAGTTTTGAAATAAACGTTAGAGGAAACCGAAGGGGGAAGTCAGGAAAGGACAACCCAGAGACACTGGCAATGTTTGACACACAAGACACAGGACGAAGACAAGCAAGGCACAAATACACAACACAACACAGAAGGACTCACCAGAAAATCACGAATCTCTTCTTCCGTCTGTACTCTATGGTCAACTTTTGTGATATAGAAATAGCTTGTCAATTCAATATATTTATAAAACTAGCTAACCCACCCTCATATTGAAGGGTTGGTATCTACTCACCTGTGGAAAACACTTGAACGGCGGCATCATTTCACTAAGAGGGACGGGTTTGGCCCATATGACTAGAAGAGTTTGGCTCATATGACTAGAAGAGTTTGGCCCATATGACTAGAAGAGTTTGGCCCATATGACTAGAAGAGTTTGAAGATACCAAAGAGGTAATCAGAATCCGTAAATCCAAGTAGGACAAAAAACACATTGGCCAAACGAAAAAGGACAAAAGGGCATACAACGATCTACAAAACATTACACATTAAACTAAAGATCGAGTAACACGAACCCCACCACGCAATATTAAAGTCCAAAATGAGCGGTCAGGTGTATATGTGTTAGGGGTATCGATGTTACCTATGATTCTACAATTTTTCTATTGGATTTTGGAATTGTTCCGACAATGTGGTATTATTGCTTTTCATTTTATTACGCACATGTATATGGTAACGGTTATATATCAGATGATATTCGCGTCGCTTAACAGTAACACGACGGGTGTTACTAGTGAAGCAGCAACTGCTTACCCATCCTGAGTTCACTACTGTTTTGTTTGTCTGTTTGACCTTTTTCTTTGCTGGAATGCTGGATTCCTATCGGAGAAGCAACAAATACCAATTTTATAGTTTGTGGTTTGATCCGACCGGAGCTCGAACCCACGATCTACCGCACTCGAGGCGAACACTCTAACCATTACACCACCGATGCTTGTCAGCATCTGAATACCTCTATTTGGTATCTGAATACCTCCATTCGGTATCTGCATACCTCCATTTGGTATCTGAATACCTCTATTTGGTATCTGCAAACTATTTTTTTTAATATATTTTGGTATTGAATCCTTGAGCAAACCTCTCTACCTTTATATTATTGACAGAATGCCCTGTACGGAGCCTATCGGCTGTTTTCGTATTTGTTTTAACGTTGAAGGATGATGGATGATTTTTACACATTGTCATTATTATTGGAAACAGTGCTAGTATCGGTTTCCTGAAATATATTTGTTTACATTGGTAACCATGTGTCGCTAACAAATCACTTCATTGGTTTATTGACAGCACTATATTAGTGTCAATTACACAAGGAACAAATGAATTTTTTGGTTTGAAGACAAATTTATTTATGATGTATTATCACTCTCTAATTAAATGTAATAACCATGGTTAAAGGTTGCTCAGTTCGTTTTATTCTTTTTTGCCCTTCAATTTATTTTCAGCAACCAGAAATATAAACCGGATGAGAGATGCAAACATGCTGCAGGAGACCGATAAAATGAGAAACCAAAAATACCATACCGCTAGGAAATTTCGAAAATAGAAAAATTGCAGAAAGAAGAGTTTGAAGATACCAAAGGAGTAATCAGAATCCGTAAATCGAAGAAGAACAGACAACACAATGACTAAAAGAAAAAGGACAAAAGGACAAACAACGATCTACAAAACATACACATAAAACTAAAGATCGAGTTACACAAAGATGCAAAAGCGATGCCCTTAACACACATAACTTTCTTTTTTTGGTGCAGGTACTTCAATAACAAGTGGCGGGGCTATGCCAGTTTTAATGAACATATGACTAGTTTTGATAACTAAATTAATTAAGCTTTTTCTTTCACATGAAGCGTTTGCTATAAAAAATTTAAAAAAAAACGTTGATATCTAATTCTAATATATTGTGAAAATGCGCCATTCATTATAATAAATTGATGACACTACATTTGACAATGCGAGGAGAATTATCCATATTTAACTTCTTCTTTCACATGAAGTGTTTGTGATAAAAATGAACGTTGATATATATTTATAGAAGATCTGCCCTTATATATTTTGAAAATTGAACTATTTCCACAACTTTTGACAACTAGAGCATTTTCCATATTAAACCTTTCAATGGTACAAAAACCCAAAACAGAAATGCAATTTAAATACCAAATATTGTAAAGCAGAAAACAACGATAATTGGACCACAAAAATAAAGCTCGACTAAAGAAGATATCGTTTTAATGAAGTTTTTTTCTATATACATGATAACCCCTCCTTGGTTAGCTTGCTCGCCTCGAGTGGCAAATCGGACATCATCATGATTTCCTCGAAATGTAAATTGTTGTCACCATGATATAGCTAACACATTCTTTGCTTGGCGTTAAACAACCGCCACTCACTCATTACACCGCAATGGAGCATGAACTACCTACCCTTCCTTAGTATTTGAGTTCACCCTCATTCTCTGAAGGTTTCGCGTTGCTCAGTCTTTAGTTTTGTTTGTAGTGTATTGTAGGTCACTGTTTGTTCTTTTGTCGTTTTTGTTTTAACCATTGTATTCTCTGTCATTCGATAAACCCCCTTTTATTTTGGAATCTTCAAACTTTTCTTATCATTTTCACAGTATATACCATAAGATCTTCCAGAAATAAGACATCGTGTACTTCTGTGCCCTTCTTAGATTAAATAAGGTCAACTGCTAGATATGTCTTCATGTCAATTCCACATTTGCCAAGATACTGGCATTTAATTTGTTGAAGCTTACTCCATGATATCAAACTGTCTCGCAAAATTTGCCATTTTTCAGTGAAATCTTTGATAGCATCTGACGTTTCATACATATCTGCACATACTAATACATACTTTATAGTATAAGTATATCTAATAATTGTCATTTCTACTTACACTGTAATTCAAATTCATGTATTGGACTCTTATATGGCTTAGTATACTTTCAAGAGTTTCAAATTGTCTATCATACACTTCCATAAATAAATCTATAGTATAAATATAATGACAGCTTCATTGTTTTTAAGAACCTTGTTACTTATACAAATATCGAATAAAATGTCATGGAAACAAAGATTTATCTTAGAAATCACCATCCTGTTGATTTGATAATGACCTGATTTGATAAGTTAATATAGACAATTTACAGCGGACAAGGAATAACAAAATTATATATTTCCTCGCATCAGCAAAATGTTGGTTGAAAACATATTTTCTTAAATGATAAATATTGCTTGGGATATCAAATTATTTTTTTGTGTGTGATTTGGTGAAACCAAACTGATCTTGTCCACCAAAAATGCCCTTCCCCAACATATTTTATCTGGAATTCCAACGAAAGAGTTTGAAGATATATACCAAATTTGTAATCAGGATCCGTAAATCGAAGAAGGACAGACAAGACAATAAAGCAGCTTTTTGCCATGAAAGTATATTTTTGTACGATTTTTGAAAGATAAAAATTATATATTTTCGTATATACCTACCCACTTCAAAATACTGTATTAAGCCAAGGCTTCCATCACTTCGACATATTTGACCTTAGCCGATTTTTGTTATCTAGTTTAGGCCCTTTGACCTTATAGCTCCTATAGACTTTCCATTCTTTTAACTTTGAGCGTACCTGATAAAGAGTATTCCAAAAGTCTGTCGTGCGCACTAAATTAGATATCTATGGTTTTTAAGAATTGTCCTCTATGGTTTGATATATAATTGGCTGTAAACAATAAATAATATCCCAAATACCATAGTTCTTATAATACCATATTTATTACTGAAGAATGTTTTAAATTAACATAGCATATTTGATAATACAAGTGTGTAGCATAACACCATATATTCAACACCGATAAATATTTTTCATTTGTGCAGGTATTTCTGTGCCAAGCCAGACAAGTGGAGCCGTCATGTATATGTGTGTTAGGGGTATTATTTGACCTATGTGAGCCGTCATGTATATGTGTGTTAGGGGTATTATTTGACCTATGTGAGCCGTCATGTATATGTGTGTTAGGGGTATTATTTGACCTATGTGAGCCGCCATGTATATGTGTGTTAGGGGTATTATTTGACCTATGTGAGCCGTCATGTATATGTGTGTTAGGGGTATTATTTGACCTATGTGAGCCGTCATGTCTATTGTTAGGGGTATTATTTGACCTATGTGAGCCGTCATGTATATGTGTGTTAGGGGTATTATTTGACCTATGTGAGCCGTCATGTATATGTGTGTTAGGGGTATTATTTGACCTATGTGAGCCGTCATGTCTATGTGTGTTAGGGGTATTATTTGACCTATGTGAGCCGTCATGTATATGTGTGTTAGGGGTATTATTTGACCTATGTGAGCCGTCATGTCTATGTGTGTTAGGGGTATTATTTGACCTATGTGAGCCGTTATGTCTATGTGTGTTAGGGGTATTATTTGACCTATGTGAGCCGTCATGTCTATGTGTGTTAGGGGTATTATTTGACCTATGTGAGCCGTCATGTCTATGTGTGTTAGGGGTATTATTTTACCTATGTGAGCCGTCATGTATATGTGTGTTAGGGGTATTATTTTACCTATGTTTCTACTGTTTTGGAACGGTACCGACAGGGTAGTATTTTTTGCTTTTCGTTTTATGCTATGTAGCAACCTACAGTTGAACCTTGTTATCTCGAAAACGGTTAAGTCGTTGTCTAGGCTAGCTCGAAACAAAGATTCGATCCGACCAGTTAGCAATAGGCTTAACTAATCTTGAAAAATCTAATCTTTTGTGTGTCAAATTTGAGTCCTATAAACTTTTCGAACGGTTTGTTACATTTGTGTTAAATACTTCTTTTTTTCAATTTATTACTGGATTGGACTTTCATTATGAATTTCAACTCTTGACAAGTCGTTTCGTTCAATAACTAGAAGTGAATCACAGTTATATTGTGGTACATAATATGTCTCGCAAACTTCGGATAACTCGAATATTCGGTTTATTCGATTAATCGAACAAACGATAATCGCTTCTATTTCGACATTATGAGTCTAGACTGTAGTTTTATATTTCGAATTTTTGCAAGTTATTTATCACTTTTGTTCATTTTATATTTCTGTACTACAATAAAACAAAACGTACATGTTACTACAGTGACCTAGGCATATAATAAATAACATGGAGAAATGTGCATGTTTTATGTGTTTACATGCAACTGAATAAGATGTAGACTAATTAAAATGCATTGCAGGAAAATGATATTGTGAATTTTGACACTTAGAATGTGGCAAAAAACCAATATTACTTAAAAAGCATTGCCTAAAACATTGAAAAAAGTTGTTCCTAAAAGGCATGCATTTTCTAAAATTCATTGTTCAAGAATCATTACATAACAAATATTACTTGAACAAATTGCCTAAAAAGCATTTTCCTGAAATTCTGGTATCTTGTTTTATTATTATTGTTTCTATTGTGTGTCATTGTCATTTCATTGGCTAATTTCTTTCCTGAACTGAGTACTCTGTGTTTATCTTAGTTTTGTACAACAATATTAATGTTCGTCAAAAACATTTAGACGAAACTCTTATCATGTGATTGTGGCTTTCAAACTGTTTTATGGTGGAGATGGAGATGGAGATGGTAAATGTTCTTATGTATATATGTCTTTGTATTAATGATATGCGTAGTTTTCCTATATCAGTTCCTGAGGTCGTGATCGTATGGTAGTTACATTTACAACTACCTGTGGAGTGAGTGTCTATCACCACTAAAGTAATGAGTTCGAATATCGTATGGCAGTTGGATTTACAACTACCTATACAATCACTGCCTATCAACACTAAAGTTGTGAGTTCGAATCTCGATCATGGCGAGGTGTACTTGATACAACATTATGTGATAAAGTTTGTCAGTGACTTGCGACAGGTCGGTGGTTTTCTCCGGGTACTCCGGTTTCCTACACCAATAAAACTGACTGCCACGATATAACTGAAATATTGTTGAAAGTGGCGTCAAACACCATAAACGAAACGAAACGCTGGTTACATTAATATATAACAATGTGAGATTTGCACTATCATAAGTGATACCTATAATCCCGAGTTTCTGGAGTTATTACGAAATACCCGATATCAAGCATAAATACCATATTTACTCAGCCGTCGTTCGCCTTTTGAACTTTCAGAATAAATTTAGTATTTAGCTTAAGGATATTTTATTCTCCAATCGTTGTGCTGCAAAGTGTACTGGGTACACGTTATCATAACTTATATAGAAAAAAATATTTGTTGATACCAAAGGGATAATCAAAAGCAGTGCATCGAAGAACAGGCAATGCAACATCAAAAAAGAAAAAGGACAGAGGGACAAAACAGGATCGACAACACACTATAGAAAACTAAAGATTGGGCCCAAAAACATCATAGAAAACACTGGGATTAACTCCGTATAATTACATTACTTCCGTTTTTCATTGAAATGTTACAATATGATTGGTTATGAAGTGGTCACATGATTATAAAAGAGATGTTTTACATCCCAATAAAACTCAAACCCAAACTTGAAGTCAGATGTAAACAGTCAATGGTGTAGTAATTTCCAACAGCAAATAATCTAACACAAATAAAATTCACAACGAAAAATTCAACTATATTAAATTTTGGTGTGATTTAAATGTATTTATAAGAATTGAATGCATTTTTTTTTCTAGTTTTATGGGCGTGTAAAAGCGTGGACCGAGACACATTTTTCGCTTCATACAAAATGTGCTTCGGTCCACGCTTTTACACGACAATAAAACTGCCAAAAAAATGCATTCAATTCTTAAGTACGGGTGTACAACAATTTCTTCACATAGTCACGCCGTACCAATAATAATTTGCGTACTAAGCCTCTGTAGTATAAAAGAAATGAACAAGTTTCTATATTATATATAAATCAAAACATTTCGATAAATTTAAGTGCACACTACATTTGATATCTACATTTTAATTAGTGAATAATTAAATATGGAAAATATGTTTTAAAAAGTAGAATACAACTTTCGGCATTAATTTGAATAAAAAAATATTCAATACACAAAAAAAACTTTAATTAATGGATGATATAGCACTTTTTATACAATGACACTCGTCTACGCACATTGTACTAATACTGCACCCATACAAAGTACACAATTAGAATATGTCTTAAGAAGGTTTTGACATCTTAAGTAGCGTTCGGATTTCACCTATTTTCATCATAGATCAGGATACAAACAAAACGTTTTAATCAATTATTTATATGTCATTTACACTTTATAGAATTAATATTGCCTCATAAAACTGCATGTGTGATAACTGTCGCCTAATAATTTATCATAAAGTTATGTTTTTTTCGTTGATGTAGGTAAGTTACTCTACCGTGACCAACTCTTCAATTATAAAGGTACGAAGGTGATTGACAATAGCGACAATTTGATTGGCCACAGGCAGAAAACTGGTAAAGTGCGGTTGTCTTAGGTGCCATAAATATATATATATATGTTAGAGTTTGTATTTAAAACGTAAAATATAGACTATATAAACTTGGTAGACACTAGATCATACCTTACCGACTAATCTACTGTTCAGACATTACTTAACTAATATCTCAATAATATCATATTTTTTACGTTTAACATTTTGTAATCTTTTTGTGACATTAAATTCTTCTTAGCCTACACCCCTTTCAAAGAGTATTTTTCCAACATTCAATATGCCCGTGGAGCACCCGAGTACATCCCGATTTTAAGGGGGTTTCGTGTTACTCGATCTTTAGTTTTAAGTGTATGTTTTGAAGAAGATCGTTGTTTGTCCCTCTTTCCTTCTTCTTTCGGAGATTGTTTTGTCTGTTCTTCTGTTTTGGCATTGAGTGGATGCTGATTTTTGTAGTTTTCCTCTGAGCATAGCATACTCTCGGAGCAATTCCAAAATCCAATCGCAAAAATCGTAGAAACAGAGGGAAATTGATATCATTAACACTCATACATGACCACTCATTTTCCTAGCTTGGAACAGGAACATCAATAACATGTAAACGGTTTAAACTAGTTTTAATGTTCCATGCTCCCTCACTTAGTGAATGGGTTAGGGTTATAGTTATGGTGTTTAACGCCACTTTCAACAATAGTTCAGTTATATCGTTGAGGTCAGTTTTATTGGTGGAGGAAACCAGAGTACCTGGAGAAAACTACCGACCTGCCACAAGTCACTGACAAACTTTTTCTTTAATGTTGTATTGAGTACCACTCACCACACTTAGTGAATGATAATTATATAAATGAATAGGGATATAAAGTATTATTATACTTCGTGAAAGTATACAGTAATAGTATGGCAATTAATATGGAGGCATAGCATGGCAATGGGAGATGATATTATTGCCAATTATATACAATCACCAAAAACCCTTGAATCATTCTATCAGCTTTCCCCAATAGCATCACCACCGACATCTATAGACAGACAGAATACATTTTACAAAAGTGCTGAAAACATTTTGTTTAACAATATTACATTCTGAGATAGTATATTAATTGCTGAACATAGTAAACAGTCAGTATGATAATAATATTAATGTTGTGTTTACCATTGACTCTGCGAAAATGTGGTGTTTTACTTCCTGGCCACTATTTTCCTATAGTTAATGCTAAGTACAACACTATTCTAAAAATAATATTCCTTATATAAATGAATGTGAATATAAATGAAAAGTATTCCTTATCCCAAAGAACTTAAACGACAGGTGCCATATATGAAGCATGAACTGCTTACCCTTCCGGAGCACCTGAGTTAACTTCTGGTTTTTAGTGGGGTTCGTGGTGCTCGATCTTTAGATTTGTGTGTAATGTTTCGTAGATCATTGCTTGTCCTTTAGTCCTTTTTATTTGGCCATTGTATTGTCTGTCCTTCGATTTACAGCTCATGATTATCCCTTTGGTATCATCAAGCTTTTCTTAAAGATTATATTTCATTACCCCTTTAAACTTGATTAAGCTATGTAGCTAATTACCTTTAAAAAAAAAAACACTTTTAAATAGTGATGGTCAACAATTCCACCTATATCAACAAAACGAACAATAACCTCTCCCCTGAACTCATTGAACATTAAAAAGGACCACGACATATGACGCTGGAAATCTAGGTCCTGGCTTTGTAAATTATCATTACACGTGCATTATTTTTTTTTATTTCCATAATCTAAAGGTTTCATCAAAAATGGTAAGCAGTTCCTGCTACACTAGTGGCACCCGTCGTGTTGCTGCAGTTACAACCTCGGTAATAAGTCAAAAATTGACAATGAATTACTACATAAAAACACAAGTACGTTTTTATAAAAGATGAATACATAGTGTACAAGAAATGTTTTTTAAGCCTTCTTATTGTCAAAATAAGTATTTCCAGTATATACCCTTCCGATGCATCCGAGTTCGTGTTGCTCAATTCTTAGTTTTCTGTGTAGTGTTTTGTATGTGTTTTGTATGTCATAGTTTGGCCTTTTGACCTTTTTCTTTTGGCTATTGTGTTGTCTGTCCTTCGAAGTACAGTTTCTGAATACCTGTTTGGAATTTTCAAACTCTTCTTAATACAACTTAAAAGGTTGTTACTTATATTTCATGAAATAATTTTTTTTTTAAACTTTCACATAAAATAAAAAAAAGCTGTATATTCGAAATATTTTTAAAGCGTCAGTCTTCTGTATTCTAATAGTCAAGAGACCAGTAAAATAGTAGAATGTGTCGCCACGTCAGGCCTAAATATATAGAATTAATGTTGTCGTAAATATATAGAATTTATGTTGTCGTAAATATATAGAATTTATGTTGTCGTATATATAAGAGAACGTTCTATGTTATTACTCGTAAGTGTTAATCTGTTGTAAACTTTTCATAACTTGGACAGTTAAAGTAAGGTCATGATTTCAGAAATTTGTCCAGGTAAACAAGTACATACTGTTCCTAATTTACGTCTCCAATACTTTCTCAGGTTAAAAAAAAAATGAAAAATAGACAATTTTCTTATATCATTTTATGTAAGAAAAATAGTTAAGAAAGTGAAACATATTATCTGGTATGTGGGCAAAGTATCCCACAATCAATGCAATGGGGGGAAAGCATGTCCTTTCACTAAATGTTTCTAGGTTTGGTGATTTCGTTGATCGCATCTATCCCATTGAGCTTGAAATAAATAAAGGATACCACAGATACAGATATGTCTGCTTCATACCTTGACCCACACCTCGAAATTGACAATGAGGACGGTTCGTTGAACACAAGAAAGAACATAACATATGCTGATGCAAACCCGTCCTGGCGTCAAACACAAAAATGCGGCGGTGTTAAGCCGGTTTATTGAATAATGTTTGTTCTTGCATATGACATTATTGTTATCCCATTTCTATAAGGTAATTCTTAAGGCAATATGATTTGGTAATTTAGCTAGTGTTGCATTTATGATCTGTACATTTACTGTACTCAATATTGCATTACTGGAATTGCTACATAGTACATATTGCAAAAAATGATGTGACAATATACTAGATATTGCAAAAATGGTGTGGTAATATTCTAGATATTGCAAAATTGATGTGGTAATATTCTAGATATTACAAAAATGATGTGGTAATATTCTAGATATTGCAAAAATGATGTGCTAATATTCTAGATATTGCAAAAATGGTGTGGTAATGTTCTAGATATTGCAAAAATGATGTGGTAATATTCTAGATATTGCAAAAACGATGTGGTAATACTCTAGATATTGCAAAAATGATGTGGTAATACTCTAGATATTGCAAAACTGATGTGGTAATACTCTAGATATTGCAAAAATGATGTGGTAATATTCTAGATATTGCAAAAATGATGTGGTAATATTCTAGATATTGCAAAAATGATGTGGTAATATTCTAGATATTGCAAAAATGATGTGGTAATATTCTAGATATTGCAAAAATGATGTGGTAATATTCTAGATATTGCAAAAATGATGTGGTAATATTCTAGATATTGCAAAAATGATGTGGCAATATTCTAGATATTGCAAAATTGATGTGGTAATATTCTAGATATTACAAAAATGATGTGGTAATATTCTAGATATTGCAAAAATGATGTGGTAATATTCTAGATATTGCAAAAATGATGTGGTAATATTCTAGATATTGCAAAAATGATGTGCTAATATTCTAGATATTGCAAAAATGGTGTGGTAATGTTCTAGATATTGCAAAAATGATGTGGTAATATTCTAGATATTGCAAAAATGATGTGGTAATACTCTAGATATTGCAAAACTGATGTGGTAATACTCTAGATATTGCAAAAATGATGTGGTAATATTCTAGATATTGCAAAAATGATGTGGTAATATTCTAGATATTGCAAAAATGATGTGGTAATATTCTAGATATTGCAAAAATGATGTGGTAATATTCTAGATATTGCAAAAATGATGTGGCAATATTCTAGATATTGCAAAATTGATGTGGTAATATTCTAGATATTACAAAAATGATGTGGTAATATTCTAGATATTGCAAAAATGGTGTAGTAATATTCTAGATATTGCAAAAATGGTGTGGTAATATTCTAGATATTGCAAAAATGGTGTGGTAATATTCTAGATATTGCAAAAATGATGTGGTAATATTCTAGATATTGCAAAATTGATGTGGTAATATTCTAGATATTACAAAAATGGTGTGGTAATATTCTAGATATTGCAAAAATGGTGTGGTAATATTCTAGATATTGCAAAAATGATGTGCTAATATTCTAGATATTGCAAAAATGATGTGGTAATATTCTAGATATTGCAAAACTGATGTGGTAATACTCTAGATATTGCAAAAATGATGTGGTAATATTCTAGATATTGCAAAAATGATGTGGTAATATTCTAGATATTGCAAAAATGATGTGGTAATATTCTAGATATTGCAAAAATGATGTGGTAATATTCTAGATATTGCAAAAATGATGTGGTAATATTCTAGATATTGCAAAAATGATGTGGTAATATTCTAGATATTGCAAAAATGATGTGGTAATATTCTAGATATTGCAAAAATGATGTGGCAATATTCTAGATATTGCAAAATTGATGTGGTAATATTCTAGATATTACAAAAATGATGTGGTAATATTCTAGATATTGCAAAAATGGTGTAGTAATATTCTAGATATTGCAAAAATGGTGTGGTAATATTCTAGATATTGCAAAAATGGTGTGGTAATATTCTAGATATTGCAAAAATGATGTGGTAATATTCTAGATATTGCAAAATTGATGTGGTAATATTCTAGATATTACAAAAATGGTGTGGTAATATTCTAGATATTGCAAAAATGGTGTGGTAATATTCTAGATATTGCAAAAATGATGTACTAATATTCTAGATATTGCAAAAATGATGTGTTAATATTCTAGACATTGCAAAAATGATGTGGTAATATTCTAGATATTGCAAAAATGGTGTGGTAATATTCTAAATATTGCAAAAATGATGTGGTAATATTCTAGACATTACAAAAATGATGTGGTAATATTCTAGATATTGCAAAAATGGTGTAGTAATATTCTAGATATTGCAAAAATGGTGTGGTTATATTCTAGATATTGCAAAAATGGTGTGGTAATATTCTAGATATTGCAAAAATGGTGTGGTAATATTCTAGATATTGCAAAAATGATGTGGTAATATTCTAGATATTGCAAAAATGATAAGGTAATATACCCAATATTTCATTAATGATTTGGAAATCTACTAAATATTGCAATAATGATGTGGCTATATTTACTAAATACTTCCGCATGTCACAGTCACGGGTGGATTAATTCAAAGTTGTCATCTCTAAAATGCAAGATGCAAATTCAATCTAGATTAACATAATTATAAACTTTTCCAGTGTTTTGTACAATTTCGGATACATTTTCCGAAAATATTGAAGGGGCGAGTATTTTGGGGAAAAAAAGAAATGAGTATTGTATCAATTGCTGTATATGTAAGGTAATTTGCTACCTATGGAAATATTGAATTAATGATGAGATATCATTACATTACTGTTAATGTGTATATACTCCATATTGCATTAACAACAACCACTAAATGACATACAGCTTGACAAAATTAATAACCTAGACTATTTAATTTGCTCAGTTGGTTGGCATGGTAATTTTCAAAAAGAACCTAGACTATTTAATTTGCTCAGTTGGTTGGCATGGTAATTTTCAAAAAGTTCTCGACCACAAAAAAAAATGTGAAAATGGGACTGGAACATGGTAAAATTGTTCTTTTAATTTAAAAAAAATAAAATTGATAGTCATGTTTTTCTATGAAAAAATCAGTTTTTATCTATAAGCTTTGACAAAATTTACAACCATCTACATATAGGTGTAATACCACTAAACATGGGTACCAGTCGAAAAGAACGTATGGGAAAGTAGTACGCAAATACAAAATGGATTCCTTCATTGTTGGATAAAAAATAAACCGTATTAGATACTGCAAAATACTGAATGTCAGCAGAAACCTACATATTTTAGGATAATTGTAAGCCCATATTTGATGTCCTTGTGGTTTTAAATAAAAAAAATTGATTGCATTGGAAAGAAACCACCTGAATTTGTGTTAAATCGAAAGTGAAAGTAGGATTTTTGACGGTAGACATCTTCAGACTGTCTGTTTGTTCTTATATGCATTTAATTGTATGTTGATTTTCGAAGCTAAGATTCCAATTAGGTACCCCTCCCATGAGATATGAGTGTCACTTAGATTAAACTTAAGATGAATCCTGTATGAAAGCTCATTTTTTTTTTATTTAACATAGAAGACTATGGAGAATTCTTTAGTGGTATTACACCTATACCTATTTCTATTTTAAGATAAGAGCTTGAAAAACAGCAAGATGTACAATGTTACCTCCTTTTAGCAAAATATAAGTTGCACACACAGAGACAGGAGGGTGTCCGAACAGTTACTAAGACTATCAGCAAAACATGTGATTAATGATAGCAATCCTAGCCTGTAATTTATTTATTTTTTATTTTTTATTAATTTGCTAGATTTATTTTAATAACTTATTTTTGTAACTTTCAGTACCAGAATAAATTGAATATGTTCAATTTTGAATTAATTAATTTTATCTTCCAAAAATGGTCACTGTGACGTAAGCATGGAAGATTCACATCTTAAGTACAACATATGAAGCATTTTGGCAACTAGTATTATATTACAAAATATATTTTAAAAAATTGTTAAAAAGTCTAATAAATTTCAAGAAAGCGAGTGGTTATATTATGTGCTAGGGATATCGATTTTGTCTCTGTTTCTGAGATTTTTCTATTAGATTTTGGAACTGTTCCGACAGTGTGACATTTTTTTCCTTTTCTTTATATCATACTAAATGGTATTCTGTTACAAAAAATTCTTCTTCAGAAATATTATTTATTTATCTATCGTTATTTTATGGGCGTGTGTTTAGTGCTTTGATATATTTTAACAAAAATAATGCATGTTTGACAGTATACGATATGACAATACAACAATTTGTAATTATGATATTAAAATGAAAAAAAGATGTTTTAAATCGTTTTATAAAAAGGATGTACTAAATGAACCTTGTTTTACTTTAAATTTAGCACCGAGGAAACCTTTATTTTCATACATTTTCCTTGTAAAAATCCACGAAAACATATATTTTTATCCTCAGTGATTAATACATAAAAAAGGTTGTAAATCTCGTTTAGAAAAACGTGACTTACGAACATAACAAGCATTCTAAACGTGGGCCACAATTTTCTTACTAGTTTTAACAAATTGATGTCGACCCCTCAATGTCTCAAAAGAACAGTTCTTGCACTTTGAATCCGTTAAAGAAATGACGTGACGTATTAAAAGCAGACATCTCGTCCTCCAATATTTTAAGATACCTTTTCCAAGGCAATAATCATTTGAAAGAAAAACTTGTGTCATCCTTAATGCTTTATGAATGTGCTTGACAGCTTACGTGTGGACTTGGTTGACCTGTAATTTTAGTGTTGAAATTGTCGAATGTTTCTCGGTTTATGCGTCTTTTGGCGCCTGTTCGGAATGCCTCGGGCAAGATATCAACGTCACCTTCGGTGAATTATAACTATATCATTCATGGAGGAACTACAATGCCTCGGGAGTTTACTTATAGTTGTACAGTAGAGCAAATCTGGCATTCTCGATTTCATCAATGATTCTAATTAAGCATTGAGTATTTAAGGTCAAATCGTTCAGAAATAACTAGTATGTTTTGACGTTAGGAAGCTTTCTGGCTTTATGCTAGATCTAAGTATAACTTTTGCAAGCAAAACTGCTCACGATTTCTTCTTCATTTTTTATCGGCCTAATAATGATATGTTCATTTTAACAACCTCTTTTTTCTGTTTCAGTAAGAAATATGCCGCAGCTTTGTATTTCAGACATAAATAAAATAGTATGTTATTACAAGAAAATCAGATAAAGCAATGGAAATCCGTAAATTAGGCAAATGCATGACTAGCCTCACTAGGTGTCGTATTTATAATTGTTATAATAAACTTTGTGTTGATCAAGTCTGGCATTGACAATCACGAAAGCACGGCTGGTAATCGGCACAAGCAAGAACAGTTGGTTCTGCAAAGAAATTCGTGAGGATAACTTCCGGTTTTGGTGGAGGAGAGTTCACGAAGACGCTTCGCAAGGTATGTACATGTCAAAAATTGAAATTTTCTTTTTTTACTGCTCGAATATTGCAAAATCAGATAATGCTATGCTGTGGCGAATGCTTTCACGATTAGAAACATGTATAGTTTATTCTTGTATATGAAGTGTAACTCTCGCAAAATCAATCGTCCCACGAAAAACATGACGAAAATTGTGACACTCTTACATTTCTAAGTTGTTCTTGACAAAGATGCAAGTTAAATTTTCAATATTTTTTCATCATGGAAGTCTAAATGTAATCGGGGATAAATTCCGATTCGTCAGAAGTAAATTGAAGTGTAGATAAATCTACAAACTGTCAATTTTCTCGTTTTCCTGCTTGAGGAGATTGGTTCTGATGGAGCACATTGCGAATGCATGAGGAGATTTGCTAGTTTTGGTACGACACATGTAATCCACTGTATAATCACAAATTTTGCATGTCTGTCTGGTAATAAATTAACGAACTGATGCCCTTCTTCCCGTCGGGTTTTTAAAAGTATAAAAGTAATATTTCATTGTTCATGGGCTGTCCAAGGAATCAATTCATAATTGTAACTGCGGTTTCCCATGATTAAACTTGTCATTATGGATCATTTGTTGTTTGTGACAACTTCTATTGTGTATTGGATACACAAGATTAACTTCCCTTACATCTGTACATTGGAAAAAATTGAAAATGCACTGTAAGATAATTTTATAATCAAACTTAATGTGAATTATATCTTTATAATTTCTAATACAAATGATACACTCTAAATTAAATATCATACAGTTGAGAATAATATTAATTTGTGGTTTGTTTTTCTATTATGTAGTGTGTTATGTGTACACACTTGTAAATAAAAAAAGATCTCTGTTAGTAGTGGTTACAAGATGTAAAGCGCTTTACCGATTTTAAGGATATGTCCAGTTTAATTGACATTTTGTGTTTAATTTATTCATGACTACTAGCACTAAGTGCATGTTTATTTACGTTAGACATATGTATGTGCTGAAATCATGTAATATTATAACTTGTGTGGATCTGCGGTGTAGTTTCCGTCATCTTTAGTAAAAAGGTTGCGCCGAATGGATGTGTAAACCCGTTTGAAAGGATATAAATATTTTGAAATTGAAAGAGACTTTTTTAATAAACTTGGTGTGCCTGATTGATGGGGATTTTAAATTTGGTGTACTGCTACTTATTTTTGTTCGTTTCCTTGGCGGTGATGCAGGCAATCTATATCGAAATGGTTTTTTGTAAAGAGTCAATGTCAGTCCCCTTTTCCTCTTTCCCTTGAATCCTGGCATCTCCTGAAAGTGGACAGAGAATAGTTTATTTTGATTAGAGTATTTATCAGTTTTGTGCTTAAAAGTGTCAATTTATCAATTTTGCAGAAAACAATTAACAAAACTAGCAAATCTCCTCATGCATTCGCAATGTGCTCTATCAGAACCGATCTCCTCAAGCAGGAAAACGAGAAAATTGACAGTTTGTAGATTTATCTACACTTCAATTTACTTCTGACGAATCGGAATTTATCCCCGATTACATTTAGACTCCCATGATGAAAAAATATTGAAAATTTAACTTGCATCTTTGTCAAGAACAACTTAGAAATGTAAGAGTGTCACAATTTTCGTCATGTTTTTCGTGGGACGATTGATTTTGCGAGAGTTACACTTCATATACAAGAATAAACTATACATGTTTCTAATCGTGAAAGCATTCGCCACAGCATAGCATTATCTGATTTTGCAATATTCGAGCAGTAAAAAAGGAAATTTCATTTTTTGACATGTACATACCTTGCGAAGCGTCTTCGTGAACTCTCCTCCACCAAAACCGGAAGTTATCCTCACGAATTTCTTTGCAGAACCAACTGTTCTGCTTGTGCCGATTACCAGCCGTGGAAAGGTGAGAAATCACAACATTTATCTCAATATAATGGAATCTCAACATTTATCTCAATATCATGATCGTGTATCATGACGAAATTGGTTTTCAGTGAAATTTGAACGTACTTCCTGATCAGTTTCAGAAAGTTGTAGGATTTACAACATATTGGTCTGAAAGGAATTACTTGAGAATAAGCTTTAGAGAAATCGAAGGGGAAATCAAGAATGGACAATTCAGAGACACAGGCACCATTGGGCACATGAAAGTGAAACAGTGTCAGTATGACATTCAATCAAACAATTGCTTTGTCTGTCCTTTACGGCTTTAGTTTATCCCTTTGGTATTTTCAGACTTGTCTTCTCACCTGGCAGGATATAAACCAATAGAATTATGTATTTAATATTATAAGGTAGCGATAATATTCATTAAAGGGATAAAGAAAGAGTTCGATGTTAAGCTGACAATATATGTGTACACTGCAGCAACGATTCGCATAGCATATATATAATATATACGATATACCAAGACTTAGGTTGAAGAAATGACATTTTACGACAAACTTGTTCACACGTCTATCTTACTAAAATGTTTTGTAATTAGTAGCTTTATAGTACATTCAGAGTGTATCGCCGCGATATATCTGACCTATTGTTGTAAATGGCGCTAAACACTATAAACCCTCCCCCTAAGAAAATGTAATTGTTCATCAAAGCTGTCTTGAATTAGTTTTAGTATACAATACATACATAATGTCTCATTTACGTTGATGATATGTAAAATATTTAATCATCATTGTTGCTTTAGCTTAAGTATTAATATTTAATATCAGTGAATATATCTCGCCCGTATTATTATAAAAGTCAGCTAGCTCGTCGCCATTTCACATAAACGTCATCAATATCTGACAAATGTCACCACGGGAAACCACAAGGGAAGATAACTATCTGGACATTATCTATACAGAGGGATCAGTAGACGTTAACAATACCTTCTTGTATTATCTTTAGCAGGGAATCAGTCAATGTCAATAACGCCTTACCTTACAGAATTAACAAGGTTATAAAAACACTTCCAGCTACGACTGCTTCAAAAAGGCTGCGAATTACCGATGAAAAGAATAAAAATAGTTGCATGACCGCATTTTTCACTAAGAGGGGGATTTGGGTCCATAAGTTAACCCGCCACTTTTTATTGAAGTGTCTGTTCAAAGCCAGTACAGCTGTCATGTAGATGTGAGATAGGGATATTTATTTTCTGACAGTATGGTAATTTTTGTTTTTCATTTTTCATAATCTGGAGCAATTCATTGCGTTATCTCCATGGTGTAATATTTTTATAAAATCATTGTTCCGAATTCTCGAATATTTTTATCCATGTTGACTGCTATGTGATATCTTTCAGAATTGAAAGACATATTTGTTTAATAGAAGTGAATAACAATGTATATGTTTATTTTGTAACGACCATGAGTGCAAACGAGCGGCTTTCAATGGTTTGAGAAACAACTGGTAACGTGGAATCAATTTAATATAATCAACAACAAGCACACAAAACAGATATAAGAGAATATCAAAACTGTGTAACAGAGAATAAACGTCAAAGATAATAACATAAGACACTGGCAACACGTCTTCAACAACCGAGATACGGAAATCCCGTAGTAGTAGTTCACATAACAATGTAATCGCCTTTTAAATTTAAATAGCGTCATTTTCATTTCATTTCATTTAATAAATGGAAAATGATGATTAATCAAGATGTACATGGTAATTTCTAGTTTAGTTTAAAATTATGCCTCGGTTACATATTGAGCTCCTAGCACACTGTTACTCGTCTGTTACTCATTAGGGGCTGTGCTTGGGCTTATTTGTGCTTAACATCACTTTCAACAATATTTCAGTTATATCGTGGTAGCAAGTCACTGACAAACTGTATCACATAGTGTTGTATTGAGTACACCTCGCCATGTTACCCATTAGGAGCTTCTACAATGTTGTATATGTGCAAATAAGGTGGCATTCTGTATAGACGAGGCCTTTATTTACGTATTTACCCTCGTCTCGTACAAACAGAGGACACACTTTTCAGAAGACAATATCCATTAACTGAAACAGTCAGTCATATCTCTATTACCAATATTATCAGGACACACTTCGGCTAAATTTAACCTTTAATGACACTACATTCAATCATGTATTAAGAGGTCCCCTTTGTGACAAAGAAAAATTGGCCTTATAAAACAGGTGACCTCTTAAAGGAGACTCGATTCATGTGAAATTTTCTATGACAGTAAAAGAAAAAGTTGATCTTTTAAGACAGATGACTGCTTAAAAGAGGTGATACAAACCAATTTGGAGTTCAGATACGCCATTCTGACTAGTTATTTTGCACACCTCATATACACCAAATAGTCTCCTTGCTTTGGCTCAGCAGTAAGTAACAAGGCTCACATTATGTATCAAAATATGAAAAATAAAAAAATGGATGATACCCGATAATGCAGTCATTATATTATGTGTGGAATTTATTACACAGTGACCATCTTGTTACAGTGTATGTATCCCATTGAACAGCGTACTTTACAACTCATTTCATTATCCACTCGAGATCAGTATTTGAGTACCTTGTGTCTTCATTAGAAGATGTCGTTAATGGCGGGAGATATTCATTTGATATAACATTCGTCTGCTACAAATGTCAGTGGTTTGTAAGGGCAAGAACCTTTCACATATTAATATCTAGTAATTTTTTACAACCCATGTCATTTATTGCCGCATAGTGTCGCTGTTGCCTTAAAACAATGGCCATAACTGTCTATGGTAGCGTACGACGTCTGCTAGCAGACATCTTGGCGGGAATCTTGACACTCACACTAGAAAACCTTTCTCTATCTAATTTTACATAGAACCTATATAATGACATTTGTGGAAGCTTATTTGTCAGCAATTCGTTGCTTTGTGGTTGCTTTGAGTCACGTGCTCTTAGAGGAAAACGTAGACGATATTGACATGCACAGATAAAGACCAAAGAAAAAGTCGAATATCGAAAGTATCAAAATATTAAGACTTGCTCAAACAACACATTTTTCACTACAGAATCGAAAAGCTGTTTTAGTTAAAATTCACACCAATATTTGATGAATTTTCTGGTAAAATTGTCGAGACGTTTTCATATTTAATTGAAGTCTTAAGAAATGGTATTATACAATTTTATTTTTTATAATAACAAAATTATGGGACATTTTAGCTAGGCCTAATAATTTTATGTGAAGATTATTACATTACATTCAAGCATATTTTATATGAAGAAAAGCTTAAAGATGACAAAGGGGGTAATCAGAAGCCGTGAATTGAAGGACAGACAATACAATGACCAAAAAGAAAAAGGGGGCAACAAGATAAACAACGATCCAAAAAAACTACACAAAAAACTAAAGATTGAGCAACACGAAACCCACAAAAATCTGCGATGGTGAACTCATGTGTTCCGGAAGGGTAGGTAGTATCTTCTCTACTAGTGGCACCCGTCGTGTTAAACCAATGTGTGTTCAATTATTCTTTTTGCAATTTAATATGAATTATATCAGTTATATTCATGTGGATTATGCTTCCTTTTATGAACCAATTCATCCTAAATTGGTCCTCCTGAATATTAACGTCAGAGAATGCCAAAGGAGCAATCAAAAATGGACAATCCAGAGAAACTGGCAACATAGATAACACAAGACGAAGACAAACAAAATATTAAAAAACAATACAATATGCGTTGAACACCACTATAAGCAAAGAAACTGAAATAACGTAAATAAGACATGAGCTCTCCTACAAACAACTGGGGGGAAAGACGAACCGAACATCGTTTCTATGTGAAAATCGCAACGGACATCGCATTGCATAATCTATTATTACTGCAGAATGGGTGGACATAACTGAAAAGGACTGAATGACTTCTCATAAAAAGGCCTAAAACATACCAAAAGTTGTGGGTGGCGGTGTCTACGGTCATATAAATGGCGTCTTGTTGTGACATTATTGGTCATTTATGATGATACTGACAGTTTAAGGTGATACTAGTTTACGCCATAATTACTTCTTTCATACAGTTGTTGGGTCATTTATATGAAAATTAACAAATAAAGGCGTTCCGAATGGCATGAATGTCGTAACATAATAAATATTTTCGGCACTTAATTGGTGACCTTAGCTTACGTTTTGTTGTCTTGTTTTAGTGTGTGATACCATATGCTTTTTATTTGTCAACAAAAGTTATATTTTGCATATTTTTTTGCTGTTAAGAAGCTACAAAATTACATTGAAATTTCATAAAGCAAAATATTTAACGCTTTGAAAAAATATGCCAAAATGTTTTTAAAAGAAATGTTGCAAAAGAATGTTTACATAATTACCATGACATGGCATGTCTTATTGCATCAGCTTACATAGCTAGCGGACGTCAAAATACCAAAAATCATATAACGTACTTACGGCCGTTATCGCCCCAATAAGATGTGCCTCGTGGTTATATTGTAGTGCATAGATCTAAATGCTTGTGTGCAAAAGCGTTGTTTACAAGTGTTGATTTTAGGAGAGCGACAAAACGTTTAAACAGTGATGATCAACAACTCCACTAATATCAACAAAACGAACAGCTTACCCCTTGCATCTAATCATTGAAAACAAAATAAAAAGAGTCTAAGGCATACCGAAGAAAATCCAGTTCCTAGCTTGGAACAGACACAAAGCAGTAGTTCATTTGTGATGAACATATTCTATCCTTTTTATCTTATTGAAATATTCTTGCAACAAAAAAGAGGCATTAATGATTACAACTTTTGTTTGATTCATATTTCAAATCAGGGACTTATCTAAAATTGTTTTAAATTTTACGTTGATTTAGCGGCCATATTGTTGTACGCACTTAACCCATCCATCCTTTTAGATCGTCAAAATGAAGAAGGTTCCGCTTTTCGAAAATTTAAGTCTGGATCCGCCTCTCCACTTCAAGACCTATCGAAATCAAAGAAGAACGAAGAAATTATATATTCATTTATCTATATAACCTTCCTTTGTCCGAAGTATTAAAGTAATAAGCACATTAAGTTGTCTAATTCAACAACCTATACTGCTTCAATAAAATGTTTTAAAATCTAAATACAGTATATAACAACGTTTACGGAGGCAAAATAATTCATATATCATTCACTTTGGACCCACGTTGTCTACAAGCCGTGGGCATGTCTGTTAGAAAGGATGATTCTAATCCAAAGACGAAAGGTCGTTTAGTACATTTTATAAGGAAGGAGGAAAAATGACAAAAACTTGGCGTAATATAAGTGGCAAATGTCTCTATATGTCAAACAAACGTATCTGACACTTGACACTATATGTACCACCAAGGCGCTAAACTACACATATATTTCTGGTATAAAACACCTT
Organism: Bathymodiolus brooksi; assembly: GCA_963680875.1. Taxonomy (NCBI): domain Eukaryota; kingdom Metazoa; phylum Mollusca; class Bivalvia; order Mytilida; family Modiolidae; genus Bathymodiolus; species Bathymodiolus brooksi. Next base: position 20,002,963 of record OY804580.1, read on the forward strand.
GTCACCAGTAAAAACACGTAAGAAACCGAGTCATCCGAACAGAGGTCAATGTACAAGGCGTAGTTTCTCCATGTTTTTCCATGTTTTTTCCATGTTTTACGATTATGAAGAAGCATGGACATGGTTTAGAACATAGATTTCAGAATTATTTCTTTGTCATGAATGTCATACACCTACTTAGACATATTTTTTTCTCTCTGTATTGTTCTTCAGTTACAAGTTCCCATGCAATATCTAGGTGACGTTACATATTTACAGTAAATGAAATTCGCTTTGCATTACTAATTATAGAGGAATAGCGCACATGCATTTGGACTGATCAGTATTTTTTTTTCTTGAAGTCTATATGAACAAAAAAAACTTCGATCACTTGTTTGAACTCAAGTTTGATGCACAAATTGTGAAGAACTTTATCCGTGATTGTTTGAACTAAAACCTACAATATCGGACCGATTCAAATTTTCTCTATACATTTGTATATATTTCATTTAAAGCTACATTTTCTTTAGAATGTTATTCTGAAGTCAATTCATGTCAAATTTTGACAATTGCTTTCATCAACAAAAGCTGAAAATTATGTTGTTGATAGCAGATATTTTCAAATAATTTTTAGAAGCATGCTTTTTACATATTCATGATTTATAGACGGCCTTAAAATATTTGTCTGCAGAAGTACTAACAATATATTAGGCTTTTGACGAAATTAATTATGTTTTGTGTATAACTTGTATATTATCGGAATATTTAGCTTATAACTTTATTCATAGAGAAAAACTAAATTTAAATCTGCCTTTGCTGATGAAAGACAATTAACAAAACGGAACATAAATTGACTTTAGGATGGATAATAATTTGAAAATTGTAGTTTTATATTAAATGAAGAAGAAAAATTAAAATCGTGCTGAATACCTTTGTTCACTGTCTGTAGTTAAGAAAATAAAATAAAAACAAAAAATACCACACTGTCGGAACAATTCCAAAATTGCAGCAAATACCAATGTTATGGTCTTTGGTTTGATCCGAGAGAAACTCGAACCCAAGATCTACCATACTCGGGAATTATCGTCGGAATTGTTCACGTTCACATTGCTACATCTTGTACTAGATAAGTTACATATACAGTATATTTTGTCATTTCACCCATATGACATTGCAGTGCCAGGCTCTCGAATTCAGTAATCCTCTGTCTGCTTACAGAGTTGTGTACTTAAATTAGGATTGTTACCTGAATGTGTATTTCTTTTCTAGAAGGTAAACTTTCATAGAGAGAATATAGTGCTCGAACTGGCTAATGTGAAGATGAAATGAATCCTGATAGTTGACTACACCTGTATCTCCGACATGTACATTACAACTATCTGTGCAATCAGTGCCTATCGCCACTAACGTTGTGAGTTCGAATCCCGTTCAGGCGAGGTGTGCTCGATATATCATTATGTGATAAAGTTTGTCAGTGACTTGCGGCAGGTCGGTGGTTTTCTCCGGTTACTCCGGTTTCCTCCACCAATAAAACTGACCTCCACGATATAACTGAAATATTGTTGAAAGTGGCGTTAAACACCATAACCCTAACCCTAACACCGACATGAACAATTCCACATAGATTGCATTCTAAACCCTATATACAACATTTGTTCTCAAGTCAGATGATCGTATGTCTTGGTGTTATAAGACTTTATTGGTAAGTATTCTGGCACTTGCATACAGATGACGTATGATGGCATTGATAATTATATATAGAGTTCAAAGTTTTCCATTGATTCCAAATTATATTATCAGATGGCCTTGTCTACTATCTAACATTTACATTTTTTTTAAATTTTGAGTGTTCCTGATGAAGGTTATTCCAGAAACGTGTCGTGTGCATGGTTATGTTGTTTAACGCCACTTTCAATATTTTTTTCAGTTATATCGTGGTGGTCAGTTTTATTGGTGGAGGAAACCGAAATACCCGGAGAAAACCAACGACCTGTCGTGCAGTAAATTGGATATCTACATTTGTATTAAATGATGGTCATAAGACCATCGACTCTCTTTTGTAGAACTATGTTCATAACTCTATTACATAACATCTATCCGTCCATATGAAAAAAACAACAGTTTTGAAAATCCGGCCAAATGCAATGCTTGTATGTTTCTTGAGACGAAACGTACGTTGAAATCGAAATCAAATCACACATTGAATTAAAAATATAAATTATATTAAAATGGATTAGAAAATTGAGAATGCTAAATACCCACTATCACCGTCTGATCTGGTTTAATCTAGTAACGAATGTATTAAATGTGTAAATAAACACTCTACTCATGTGACACAAGAAATAGACACTTAATAAAACCGTAGAGATCTAATTTAGTGCGTAGGATGTGTTTCTAGATTAACTTATTTTATTTCTTTATGTGGGAATATTTATTTTAATTCCAAATCGCTAGAACATTTCTCAAATTTAATCAGATAATCAATCATAGACAACTTCGATAAGCCTAATACATATATATGTATATGCCAAATTTGAGGACAATGTCAAGAAATGAAGCAGATGAAGCTGTTTCTGGTGTTTCTTCTATCTCAAGTTACTTGGGTAGATTAATGAATTCCAGTTGGCAAAGGTTGGATTACTAGGTATTAATTGACATTAACAGTGGACACTGAATGTGATATTCAAAGGCTCTAGCTTTTCTACGAAATGCTTGAAGATGCTAAGGAGGTCTTCAAACGCCGTTATTCCAAGAAGAACATAGATAAAATAGCCAAAAGCAAAAGGACAAATGGAAAACCAATGGTCGACAATTAAAATATTACACAGAAAACTAAAGACTAAGCAACACGAGTCTCACTAAACACGAGGATTAACTCATGTACTCTGGAAGGGTAAACAGTTCCTGCTCCACTAGTCGCACCCGTTGTGTTATTTCGGTTAATATCTGGAATCATGAATGAGTCTTTGGATAAGTCTTGTATAAACTCCCATTCATATGAGTATATAATAAGATCGACAAAGAGGCAGGGTACAAATTGTTCCCATTTGGATGCCGGTGATTAATTAAAAATTGTGCCCTCCGAATTCAACAAACAATATGTTATCGATAAGGGACTCCAACATACTGATGACTTCATTTTCTGTGTTGGACCTCTTTTGCTTTACAAAATAAGTTAATGCGTGACCCAAACCTATAAATTTGTAATGTTGTCTACAATTTTTAAATTAAAATGCGTTGTAGATAGTTTCTTTTCAACACATTTTAAATTTTTCATGAGGAATGGTAGTGTAAAGTGTAGAAAAATCAAATGTTTGAGTAGATAATATTTTAGTATTAAATCATTAAAGGGCAAGAATATGTTTTTACGGTTACTTTACCATTGAATAGAAAGTGATGCTCATCATCTAATACTTTACAGCTTATTCAAATTCTTTGTTTTCCGCGGTACATTTTTGAGCGGTCCAATCAATTTCTATAATTTCATCACTAATTCAAGATTTCATTAACAGCTGTCTTGTTTTTATGTTCCTTCTTCAGTTTTAAGATATTCTTCTATTCTTTATATTTATTATTTACTGTCTATATGCAAGAACATGATAATACCTTTCTTCATAATAAAGACAGAAGCGTCGCCGAGATCTAATCACGAAGAAGGGGGTTAGGGCTATGGTGTTTAAACGCACTTGCAATACTATTTCAGTTATATCGTGGCGGTCAGTTTTATTGGTGGCGACAATCGAAGTACCCGGAGAATACCACCGATCTGCCGCAAGTTACTGACAAACTTTATCACATAATGTTGTATTGAGTATACTTCGCCATGAGCGGGATATGAAGAAAGTCATTATTAAGTTCTTATTGACAGCAATTATTAATCAACTGATTCGAGTTTACTGAATAATCTGACCCTGTAGTTTTCAATAAATTGTTGGAACACTTTGAAAAACAATATCGATTTTTTGTACGTCCAAAATATTTCTAACAGGGGGAGGGACCATAGCACCCCTCCCCCCTCCAACTTCCGCACTAAAAAGTTAAATGGTCGGTCTCTTAGACCTCGGCCAGACAAGTTCATCCATTTACTAAATCTCCTGTTTATGCTTTGCTTATTGTATATATATTAAAACGTAGATACCAAATTTAGTACACACGACGCGTTTCTGGAATAACCTTCATCAGGTACGCTCAAAATAACCTTCATCATGTACGCTCAAAATAACCTTCATCAGGTACGATTAAAATAACCTTCATCAGGTACGCTCAAAATAACCTTCATCATGTACGCTCAAAATAACCTTCATCAGGTACGCTCAAAATAACCTTTATCATGTACGCTCAAAATAACCTTCATCATGTACGCTCAAAATAACCTTCATCAGGTACGATTAAAATAACCTTCATCAGGTACGCTCAAAATAACCTTCATCATGTACGCTCAAAATAACCTTCATCGGGTACGATTAAAATCGATTGATTGGAAACCCAAATAATATAAAGTTTTGGGAGCAATAAAACCAAAGGTGCTAAACAGGATAGCCACAATCGGTTATGGTCACCTATACCCGAGGGAGGAGAACCATAATTACATTATTTAAGAACTGTATATTATATGTGTTACTGGGTGTAATGTGGAAAATAAAGAGATTACAAAATTAATATCAAGCACAATTACTGGTCTCCAGACAAACGTATGTGGGGTGAATAGACTGACATTTCTTTGTCGGAAGTTCCTTTTCACTATTTCTTTGTAGTAATTTAAGACATATCTATATATATATACAGTCATATTCAAATACAAAGAGAAATTTTGATTGGAAAAAACACACCTGATGCTTTATGTTAAAATAACACCGTGAAAAATTAATATTAGTTCGTGTTTTTTTCAACACATTAGATCTAATAGGAGATATGAAAAAAGACACTCTTATAGCGTATCAAGATACAACAAATGGGTAGGTGTTCTTTTTCCTGCCATATTCCGTTTCTTGATTGATCCGAATATGGATTAATCTGTCCTCAATTAAAAAGCCAACAATGAAAGTTATTTCTATACCTTTTTATAGATGTAACTTCAATTTAAATTATAGACTGAAAAGCGTCCTAGTACAGTGTCCTTAAATATATAGTTTATGCGTATTAGGTGTTAAAACGGGGATAAACGCAAGGTGCACCAAGTCTTTTCCCAGTTTTGTGCCGGATACAAATAGACTTTATATTCTAAGCCACTGCTTTAATATAATGTTTATCCTGCAGAAAAATCACATTAATCCATGAGGCCGTGATAGTTGAATTAAATCATAAAATAATACAGTTATCCCTTGATTGTCCCTTTTTGATATTTTCTTTCAACAGGAAGTCAACTGATTTGCAACTAGTTTCCCAAATCTCAACAGGTAAAAAGTGAAAAGGGTACCAGAATAACTCAGTGACCGTATATATATATATATATATATACGTCTGAAAATTAAACCAAACAGTGTTAGAATTAGATTTTAGAGCTGTCAAATTTTTGCTCTTCCCTCGACGGGATTTGAACCCACACCATTGTTACACTGCAGCACCATTCGCTTAGCCTTACGTCCAGCGCCCTAGACCACTCGACTACATCCACTCCCTATATATATATATATATACGTCTGTATATGTATACAATATTGGTGTATTGACGGTAAATATAGAATTTATGTGGCTCGGCACGAAACGGATGGAAAGACTAGCTTTAATATAGAATTTATGTGGCGAGGCTTAGAAACGGGGGTAAGCTCGTCTTTCCACCCGTTTCGTGCCGAGCCACATAAATTCTATATTTACCGTCAATACACAAATATTGTGTTTATCCTGCAATGAAATTTGCAAAAAAAAGATGTTATTCAATTTAATAATAAAAAAAAAAAAAAAAGATAACGCAAACCACATTGATACCTCAATAGTAGTTCCGGTAAGGGCGTGGCTTAATAGCATTATTAGGCTAATATAAAAAGTGTTATTATGACAGGGATGTGGCTTAATAGCTTTATTCACAGGGGCTCGCAGTTATATTTTCACATCACCAGGTATGTATTAAAAATAAGTTTAATACATACCTGGTGATGTGAAAATATAACTGCGAGCCCCTGTGGCTTTATTAGGCTAATGTGAAAAGTGTTATTATGACACTGTCATAATAAAGCAACAGTTTATTTCAACCCATTTATTATGACAAAAAATAAACCAATTGCAGGATAAAAAAATTTTTGACTGCTCAGTTAGAACAAGTGCACCTGATAAACGTTTGAAAACTCCAACGGTGTTAGAATTAGATCTTTGAGCTGAAAATTTTATGCATTCTCTCTCGACGGAATTCGATTTGTCTTATGTCCAGCGTCATAGACCACGCGGCCACATCCGCTATATATATTAATCATACAATATCTTTACTCTCACTGTATCCCGAAAGGATACCGGGCTGTATTAAATTAATTTTATAAACGTCTGCTGAAGTGCAAACACAAGTGCCATTGCGCATGTAGTTCGGAAATTGTGACTTGCATAATTAATGATTATGGGAGACAAGCTGCACACAAACAACTACACGTTTTCTACTCATGCTGTGTGGGTAAATATTAACTTTCAACGCCAAAAATAAACTTTCAACAAAATTACCAAACTCAACTCAAACCCATTCCACTATATATACCAGTATGTACAATATACCAGTTTCATTAACCGAAATGATACCTTCTCACGTAAGGTGAAAGGCATAGATGACCATAGCCGATTTTGTCTTGTCGTGATCGTATGGTAGTTGGATTTATGACTACCTATGCAATCAGTATCTATCACCACTAAAGTTGTGAGTTCCAACACCGTTCATGGCGAGGTGCACTCGATACAAACATTATGTGATAAAGTGTGTTAATGACTTGCGGCAGGTCGGTGGCTTTCTCCGGTTTCCTCTACCAATAAAAGACAGCCACGATATAACTGAAATATTGTTGAAAGTGGCACAAAACTGTTACATGATGTTACATCAGAGAGTTAATGACCATTAACGTCGTGTGTAGGTGTGTTTTCTGATATTGTGTATATCTAGAATATATCAAAATAACAATCTCTAATCTAAATTTGCATTTACATATCAATTATAGATTTCATATAAAATGTAAAATGTCTGTATAGACTGTTAAATTTAGGAGCAAAAACTGATTTTGACTCGGGTGTTTTTTCTGTGAATTAACCACATCGATAACATCTTCTTCGTGTCAAACAGACAACTTAATTCAAACTTTTTAAAATTAGTGTCCGTGAAATTGAATAATTAAATATTAAAATTATCAAAAAGAATATACAAAAGGGTAATTGTAAAATTAAAAATTCAAATAAAATGTTACTTTCTAACGTAATTTAATTTGACACGTGACAAGGTCGACAGATTTTTTTCTGATATAAAATTTTATGAATGAAAATGACAGAAAGTACCTGTTTCGTGTTTTGCACGCAGTAACTTATACACAAAAAATTCTTTAAAGTTTACAAAAATATGTATTTTCCGTCACGAATAATTGTTCGAGCAAGTGATTTTTGACAGGTAAACATAGATGAGATGAAATTATCATTTGATCATTTAAAAGTACAAATCGCGATACCACGTGAATGTGTTGATGACAAAACGACAAAATTAGAAGATTTCCATTGAAAGAAATTCTACAGTATCTGAAATTGTGGATCTGACAAAAGGGCAAAATTCGAAGATTTCCACCAAAAAAACCCAACTTTTCTGTGGTGTCTCAAATTGTGGGTCCCAACATGAGTCTTAAAATGTTCTGAATATGTGCATAGTTCTTCTGTAGCTTCGGAATGATAGCTTTCAATTGCATTTCTTTCTTTTTCTTCTTTGCTGTCAAAAGAAAAGAGCTACGGTTCCAATGCCAAGTTCTTGCGGAGAAAATAGATTTAAGGTTATCGATTTTGCATTTTCGTAAGCTATCACTGTCAGCTGTCAGCTGTCACCTTTAAGATTCCTCCTCCCTCTGTGGAAAATATTACTGTTGATATTAGAAATTTTCATGTATTCGTGTTTTTAATTAAAACATAAACTAATGGCAATATTTTAATTTAAACATATTATTAATTTAACAGTAATTAAATTAATTTGTTCTGATTGTCTTCTGAAAAGTTGAGAGAGAGAGAGAGAGAGAGAGAGAGAGAGAGAGAGAGAGAGAGAGAGAGACAGACAGACAGGCACAGAGAGAGAGAGAGAGAGAGAGAGAGAGAGAGAGAGAGAGAGAGAGAGAGAGAGAGAGAGAGAGACAGACAGAAGAGAGAGAGAGAGAGAGAGAGAGAGAGAGAGAGAGAGAGAGAGAGAGAGAGAGAGAGAGAGAGAGAGAGAGAGAGAGGAGAGAGACAGACAGACAGACAGACAGAGAGAGAGAGATACATACAGACAGACAGACAGACAGACAGACAGAGACAGAGAGAGAGAGAGTGTATATTTTTTTTAAAGGAAAACATATTAACAAATATTAATATTGTTTGAATGATTGTTAATGGAAGATTTCTAAAATTGACTTTGGAATAATTCTTCAAATCCATGACATGTTTTGCAAATAATTTTAGATTTTGGATTCTGTGTAGTGTAAAACAGAACGAATGTCATGTGTGAATAGTTATAAATGACTATTCTGGCCGCAAATTCATTTTAAATTGCTTCGATGTTCACTTCTGATTATAAATTCAAATCTCAACTGACAGACTTGTGGCTGAGGAATTTAATACCGGTATATAAAATGTGTTGATCACGCCACGATTTTTTTGTTTAAAGGCATACAGGCTGTCAGAATTGAATTTTTTTGTTTATATTAAAAGTTGCCAATATTCGATGTTTTATACTAATAAAATGTTCTGAACAAGAAGCCAGGTTTAAAAAATATGTTATAATGTCGTAATTAGTGAAAAGAATTCGAATGTCTGTTGGTAAAATCGCCATTAACACGACCTAATTATAAGTCGGCTGCTTTTCCGAAGTTTGCCGAATACTGATAACTGCTATAAATAACTAGGAGGCATGTTGCATCTAAATTCGTTGGAATTAATATAATTTAAGATATATATATATGAAATTGGATCCCGGGGTAATCAGTTAATATTATATAATGGTATTTAGTAAGAATGACACTTAAAATCGGAAATACGTGATGAAATCAATAAAAACAAACCCAAACTCTCCAAAGGGGCCCGATAAAGGGAAAATTGTAAACAAATTGTATTGCATATTATTGACAACACTTGAGTTATATTGATTATATTTTTTTTAGAAAAAAACAGACATGAAGTTCATTATTTTAGTCTCTAATTTAAAAGAGATATCACCTAGCGTGTTCTCCTGAAAAAAGCAATATAAAAAAAACTACGATGCAATTCTACTGTCAAAATACGATTCGGCCGAAAAAAGATACTAAATTATGCTTACGTGTTGAAAAATGGAGTAGGTCGGTATAACATCTTTTTTTAATTTTTACACAAAGCTTGCTGAATCCTCCTTTTTGTGTCGTTTTCTTATATAGAATCCGTCAATGCTTTCGTTCTTCCACGATTCGATTTGTGCCATGTGCTTTCTTCATCAACAAACAATTTCGCACATGCGTAAACGCTTTCCCGAATGAATTCACTGTCAGATCGTATGAATATTGCGCGGGTAAACATTGGATTCTTTATTGTATTCAAGAAAATAAAACAGCAACGTATTTCCTTCGTTCTAGGCTATTTACGTATGATATTATGAAAAATTTCAACTGCAATTAGTATAAAACATCGAATATTGGCAACTTTTAATATAGAAAAAAATCAATCCTGACAGCCTGTATGCCTTTAACTGCAATACGTTGTCTGTATTGCAGTGATTGCAATTTTATGAATTGTGAAATACCATCATTCATGCACAATCGGAAATAGAAAATACTAGTAGCCCCCATTTTCCATAACCTGTATGCGAAAAATGTTTAAATGTTTCGTTTCTAGAACATTTTGAAGGCAAAATTTACAAGAATTTTCGATATGCCTACATGAGTAATCAGATCAGGGCCATATTGGAAAATAATTAAACAAGGCCTTTCTTAGAACCTATAAAATTAATTGAACTCAAATTTTACATTCATTATAATTTGTGGGTTATGATTAGAGTTATGGTGTTTAGCGCCACTTTCAACAATATTTCAGTTATAAATATCGTGGCGGTCAGTTTTATTGGAGGAGGAAACCGGAGTGCCCGGAGAAAACCACCGACCCGTCGCAAGTCACTGACAATCTTTATCATATACTGTTGTATCGAGTACACCTCGCCATCAACGGGTTTCGAACTCACAACTATAGTGGTGGTAGGCACTGATTTCACAGTTAGTTGTAAATCCAACTATCATACGATCACGTCCAGGCACGACGACCTCTTAGTCTTTACAAAGTTCATGTATATGTATTGATGGCAAGTCCAAGTTTAACATATACAATATATTAACAAATATGAATTTTTTTCCAAAACATATTTGTCTGAAAACACTTAATCATGAATTTGAAAGTAAAATTGGTATGACTGTTCCTTTAATAGTTACAACAATTACTAATTTGATTGAGTTCGAATTGTACGTTGTCATATGCCAATAGACACCTATTGTATTTTTTTATTTCCATTTTTGGACTGAAATGTTAGTTTATATATAACTATGCTTTGCAAATATTTCGGTAAGCATGTCGTTTATATGGCCAATACATTACCAGGAGAATGTGGTGTTGTGTCTCATGTAAGAATTATCTCTAATTTCAAAGTAATGCTTATACACTAGATAGCATTGTTTAAATGACTAGATGTTTATAGCCAATTAATCGACAAACCTCGGGTGAATCCGCTGCTTTCCGAGATGGAGAAACGGGATCCATCGTGTAGTACCGAGTGCACAGCCAATTAGATAATAAACAGATTGATAGTCTGGTAATCTTGACCCTTTAACAACAACAAAAATCCGAGTGGTCATGAGTACCAGACTAACAGATTGAGTGAAAAGATTATGCTATAGTTGATTGAATAGCGTCCCAGATGTAAATTTTCCAAACTCGTATTGGCCGTGATTTTATATACCATGTACATGTAGTTGGTTTTATAACAGTATTTCTATGGAATCAGTTCATATCACCGCTGAGTTTGACTGCCGATTATGGGAAGGTGTACTCGATACAACATTTTGTGATGAAGTTTGTCATGTCGATGAGAACTCTGTGTATTCCGGTGTCCACTAATAAAACTGCACTCCGCGATATAGCTGAAATAGTGTCGAAAGTGACTTTACCCATCAACGACCCATATAGCCGTAACCTTATTCGCTTGTTAACTATTATTACTAACAACCGAAACAAGTGTTTATGAAGTACGTAAATACATTTGTATGTCATTTTTCTTTAACCAATCAGTAGTGATTGAATGGCTGTTGTTTAACGCCAAGTGAGCAATTCTTCAGTTAGTTGGATTTTTATATTTACTTTACTGAAACAAATCTATGGGTATTAAACATGTCGCTGAACTCGGAACACCTCGTCTTTATTCTTACTCTTTAATGCTGCGTGTTTTTCGGAGAAGCAGCAAATATCAATTTTATAGACTTTGGTTTGACCCAACCGAGGAGCTGCCGCACTAACGATGGGTACGCTAACCATTACATTAACGATGTGAAAACGATATAAACATGTGTGTTGAGACCAATATATTGTTTGTATTAGCTGACCAAGATTTAGTGTTTATCTGTTGATTGGTACAATATTATACATATGTTCGTTACATATATTTTGGAAAGGAAATAAGTCCTTTTTATAAGAAAAATAATTTTTATTTGTTTACATAAAGAACATGGTGTAGATTGTTTTCGAAATATGACAAAATTAAACCGATCGTTTCAACAACGTGCATTTTCATTTCTATGTTATAAGAACGACAACTTGTACATGTACACTATAAATATACATACCGATATTTTAAATAAAATTCACCTAAATTATTTATATTGAAAACTCTTTAAAAATGCAGTCGACGACAAAAATGCAACAACTACATACTTGATTTTGCCGTAAATCAATACTACTGCAGTCTTAGTACGTGCTGTAAATTTACTTTCCTTTAAGTTCAAACTTTGATGAGAGTTTAAATGACAAAATATGTACACATTACGCCCTCTTCTCACTTCTAAGGCCCTCAAGAAAACTCTTGAAAAGGCGTAAACGGAGTGATGAGAGCTTGACGAGACAGACTTCAGACATCTTAAGGGCTAAACAAACAAACGTGGCTCGTGCCTTAGTTAATTTCTACTTTACTGCCAAAATATTATAGATTTCATTGTAATTGAAGTAAACTTTTCCCATCAACGTTTACAGTGGGGAAGGACATTAATGGCTCTTATTTATTTTTTTACGGTTTGACTGTTTAAAGTAATTAAAGTGAAAGGTTTTTTTTTTTAAGTCAATTTAATCTTTAAATTTCAAAAATGAAAGAATGTGAAAATTATTTCTGTTTTTTTTCTTCAACATATGGTTAACTAAACTAAACGTTAGAGAAAACCAAAGGAGCAATCCATAATGGACACTACAGTATACAAGACACAGGACGAAGACAAAGAAAAGAAAAAAACAAAAACAAAACAGAAAGCTAAAAAAATGAGCAACACGGATCCCCACCGAAAAAAACCAGGTGTGTGAACTCTGTTAAATATAATATTATTAAAGTAATACTGAACTTATCCCATCAAGATTAACGGACATTTTTCAACTTAATAAAAATCTATTTTCGGCCAAATAAAAGATTGTTTATGAATGAGTACAAATTGCCCGTTCATTGGTCCGATAATCCACCAATCAGCACTGGCATTTTAGCAAACGTTTTTTTAGGCAAATAGATTTATAAGCTGCATTAGATGAAAAATAGACTTTAAGGATAAAATCCACTTCCGCTAACAAGTTTTCACAAGAATACAATACTGGTTATTTCGAATTAATAAAATGTTCTCGATCGGGGAAAAGACATAGCCCCCATCCCCCTTAAAAATTAAATATAGTCGGCTCCTTTTACAACATTGTTTTTGAGTGTTGAAGTACACATACCCTTATGTTAATGAACGTGGAGAGATTCTGAAGCTGCGATAGAAAGTATAATAGTGCTTTGTTACAGGCCTTCATATCACAGTGATCGAGAAGTTTTCAATTATGAGCAAGGACCGTCGTGGTTGTGATCGTATGGTAGTTGGATTTACAATCCTGTGCAATCAGTGCCTATCACCACTAGAATTGTGAGTTTGAACTCCGTTCATAGCGAGGTGTACTCGATACAACACTGTGGTAAAGTTGTCAGTGACTTGCAACAGGTTTGTGGTTTTCTCCGGGTACTCCGGTTTCCTCCAATAAAACTGACCGCCACGATATATCTGTAATAGTGTTGAAAGTGGCGTTAAGCACCATAAACCAAACCAAACCATCAATTATGAGCATAACACATGTGACCAGCTCCTAGCCTGACAAACTGTCTCTCAGTCTGGAGGTACAAGGTCGTATTCACCACGATGTGAAATGTGAACGATCCTATAGTATATATGCAAAATCGTAGAAATAAGGGCAAATTTGATACAGGTAACACACATATACATGACACATTCACGTGTTTTGGCTTGGTATAGGCATTTGAGTAAGAAGCGGCGGGGTTATGTGTGATATATCGGGTATGATAATTCGCGGTAAACAAAACATTGAATAAAAGATACATGTGCATGTCAGTATCACAGTTGCGTTCCAAAATATCATTTTAAATACCACGTCACACGATCCAAGACTGAAGTAGTAAACATCCGTCTCTTATTGTTTCCAAAATCAATGACTAATCTCTTGTCATATTTTTGGCTTTCCAAACATGCGAAAATAGCTGATAATTCCATTGACTGAATCGTTTATAAAACTATCGCGTTCATCTAAAAAAAACCAACACGTTCCTGCCACAAAAAGGTATTGGTAACAATATACCCGTTGTTTGTACAAATACGACGTATGTATATGGAGATATAGAGCATTTGTTTGAACAATTAACTGTATATTTTATATTCGCTATAGAATATCGAGCCAATGACATTCATGAATGTCCACCAATAATTAGCCCAGTTATGTGTTGTACCGTAAATATGGAAAAACCTTTAATTTTAATAATACTGTATTTACACTCTTCACCTTGCATAATAGAAGTTGCATGTTTGTTATGAATTTAGTTTCTGTTTCTATGGTAACATTAAACTTTCAAAATGTCACGGGTTATGTTAGGTTTATGGTGTTAACGCCGCTTTCAACAATAATTCAGTTATATCGTGGCGGTCAGTTTTATTGGTGGAGGAAACCGGAGTACACGTACGGAGAAGGCCACTCGACCTGTCGCAAATAACTGACAAACTTTATCATATAATGTTGCATCGAGTACACCTCACATTATGGGTATTTTTTTGCCTTTTTTGTCATTGTATTGTCTGCCCTTCTTTTGATTTACGACTTTTGATTTCCCATTTGGTATCTTCAAGCTTTTCTTGCTTGTGTTGTTTTTAACTATCCAATTGTGAATTTGTTTGTATTGTTCCATCTAACTTTTAATTTACCAAACATTCTCTAATTGCACGTATTTGAAACTTGCCAATTTGCAATTTCAAATGAAAACAAAATACAAGCTGGGCTGCCCAATGTTTTTCCCTCGGCAATTTTCGTCATTTTCATAGGTTTCATCGCCATGTGAAACGTCAAGCGGTCACACGTCACGCCCCCCCCCCCCAAATTGATATTGTTAATTTATAAACAGATAATGATAATCTATAAGCGCTGTATATTTCGACCAATCGTGAAATGAATAAGTTCATAACTAGCGATATATTGCAATATAATCAAACTGAAACCACTTGGTACGAATTGTCATCAGTATTTTGCGGCAGGTCGGCGATTTTCTCCGGGTAGGACTTCCGGTTTCCTCCGCTAATTAAACTGACCACCACGAAATAACTGAAATATTGTTTTAAGTGACGTTTAACACAATAACCCCTGGTCAACAACTTTACACTATGTATAATATTGTTTTGTTCTAACGATATACAGCATCCCAGTTTGTTATTAATAATAAAAATACGGGACCAAAACCATATTTAGCCGCTTGATTCACGGACTTGATTTTTATTAACATATTTCCTATGATCGTCTGCGTTTCCTTCAAATGCATATTGGTATTACGACAGTGGATCGGTTTTTGACATTTGGTATTGAATATTACATAAAGGCAATAATAAAAAGTAGGGTACACATGATTGTATGTATGTGAGAAAAATATGTAAATTGTGTTATTTTTAAATCGTTCCACATGCACTACTGACTTCTCACTTTGCTTAAATTTACAAAAGACAAAATTACATAGTCTCCGAGGGTATCATCCACACAGTAGTCAGTGTTATGACACTGACATGATGTATTAGATATATTTTTATCGAAATTTATAGTTCCTAAATCCTGTAATTATTATTAAAATTAAGGTTCCTCCTCAGACAAAGATTTTTGCTAACTTGTTTAGGCCATTTAGTTTTCTTTCTCCCAGAAACTTATTAATTATTTAGTTTTCAAATATTTTGGCCTTGAGTGTATGTCTACCTGATGAAGGTTCTTCTAGAAACGCCTCAGAGGAACTACATTTAATATCTACGGCTTTTTATTCATTTTGTTGTACTTATATTTTGGTAATTCTGTGATTTATGGTCAACACTTAATAATTCCTGAAGAACCATCATAAAACGTGGTTATATCTTTTTCATTCTCTTAATTTATTTTAAGTAAAGTGTTAACGAGATTTTTTTTTATCCACACCTCTTCTAATATTTTTTTTTGGGTCGTTCCTGTAAATCTTTTATTAGTAAACTTTGTGGTTTTATTCTTTACCTTCAAATAACCAATCCGGACTAGCCGACCCCTATCCGGAAGTAAACTATGAAATATGGCGCCTAATCATGAAATGTAAATAGTCAGCTAATTTTGATTCACACTCCTCATAAAAATTGTAATGAATTTGTATATGTAATATAGAGAAATGTTGCGCAAAAAAGGCAATCATTTTACTTAAGAAAAAAATCCACTAATGTCGGTGTCCATAACTCTTAAGCCGAAAATGCATATTTTATACGGGAGGAAAAAGGGGGGGGGGTTGCTGATTGCTTAACGTCATATGCACATGCACAGAGCTAGAACAACTTCTTTTTCCGGGTATAGTGCATAACCAATAAAGTATTCTCACACTTTTGGTTGAGGGTGATGTCTATGTACAGTGTAGGTTAAAAGGATAAAAACTATACAGAAATATGACGAGCAGAGCAGTGACTTCACTGTCATTGAGAAATAACAGCTAGCATAGCATCGTGTTATCGGTTTTCGTGCTATTATCGATTTTCCGATATAGCGATTAACAGTGTTAACCCTTCATTCATATGACGATTGGAATTTTCAAAGAATGGCTAGTGAAATATTTCTTTGTACATAAGATTGTTTTTAAAGCCATTCTTGTATTTTAATATACTCTCGAATACCTGGCAACTTTTGTTGTCAGTAAAATGGCGTCATCTGTTTTCGTGTGAAGTAAAAACAAGGCCGATATATGGGATGGAAACGAATATATAATCCGGAAATGGCCGGTTTTAAAATTTCATGGTTCTGGCCATCTACCAAATCATACTACATCTAAATAAAATAACAGAATGTTTGAAAATTACCACTTTCAAAATTGTGTTTACTTTTGATGTTTTTTTTAGTGCTGAAACCACAATGCACTGCAAAGTGACATGTATTTTATATAAGAAACGGGCACATTTCAGTCAGCTCTTTTGTTTACAAGTACGATCGGTGACCCCATGACAGTTACATGACTGGAAGAGCCGGTGTCTGAGAAGCAGATGACATAGTTAAATTTTATATAGCCCTTCTGGATTTTTTTCCAACTACTTTATAAATGAAGTAAATTTTTAGCATTACAAAAAGTATGGTTCAGTAGGTAGGTTCACTGTTCTTGGTACTTACGTCTTTAAAAGCAAACTTTAACATCTTTTACAGATGTCACGCTGTAGTCTTGTTTATGTTCCATAAATAGAAACCGGAAGACACGTCAAAAATAATGCGTGCGCTGTGGAAATCAAAATAAAATGGATAAAACGAAAACAGATGACGCACGAAAACACATACCGTGACGATATGTGATTACTCTTCTTTTTTTTTCTCAAATAAAATCCAAAAGAGGGTTTTTAATTAATGCACAATGTTATGGCATGACAACCCATTATATAAGACACTTGTTAGAACACACCTGGAATTTGCAAGCTCTGTATGGCACCCTTATAAATCCAAGTACATTGAAATGATTGAAAATGTGCAGCGTAGAGCAACAAAACAACTACCAGGGCTCAAAAATCTGTCGTATCCAGAGAGATTGAGAAAGCTGAAGCTACCAACCTTAACATTGAGGAGAATTCGTGGAGATATGATAGAACTACAAAATACTGAGTGGAAAATATGATAGGGAAGCAGCAGTTTTTGTTAAACTGTGGAAGGACATGACATCAAGAACAGGGATACGAGGCAATAGCTTAAAGATATTTCCTCAGAGGGCACGTACAGAAATCAGGAAAAATTCATTTGCATTGAGAATTGTTAAAACATGGAACTGTCTTCCTGACTCAGTCATTACTGCATCAACCACCAACACATTCAAGAACAGACTTGACAAGTACTGGGCAAACCAGGATATATAATTATATGATAACTACAAGACCACAATCACGGGAATGGGAAATGAAATTGAAGTAGAGACTGATACAGAGGAACCACAGGATCCTGAATCAGTAGCCGAACCTAAGTAAACCCCCATCAAGAAAGCATCATATATTCGCAACCTGGGGACTTGTGGCGCAGCTCTGATCATTGCCGGCATTGGGCCCTGGGGCTGGAACTGTCGCCCAATCTCCCAGCCGACAGCTTTGGAGGCGAATATAAATGTCATTGACAAATAAGATTATTAAATCAATGCAGTTTTAGTTCGTTCTTTATATTTATGTACATCATAACCTGATTTACTCATTGTGTTAATGACAAAACTGGCATGCAAATATAATTTTATCTGGCACCTCTATATGACGTACTACATGTATAAATGCAACAATTTTTTAATGAGAAAATATGGAATGCAAGTCGTTGTTTGAAATGCTGTACCTTTTAAGTATATTTAAGAATAACGATCAGTACAAATATACCCTACAGTGTTTGAAATTGTGCTGGACTGGGGCCCAGCATCCTGTTGAAACATGGGTTGTCCATCGCCAAAGCAGTGTGTTATTAGAGAGACTGCCATGTTCACGTTCAACCCGAAACAGAATTATGCATCCCATTCTGTATTTATTATCAATACAGATTTCAGTGCGTTTGCAACATAACCATGTGGAATGGTCGTGGAGACGGTTGGGAGTCCCAAATCAAGAAATGTTGTTTTTGATAAAATCCTGTCTTCTGTATAGAATTGTAAAATGTCTCGGAATGAAGGATTTTTATTCAATTTTTTATAATCACCCTTTTTCACAAGAATCTGACCTATTGAGGATTTGCCACTATAGGTGGTTCAGCAAAATATTTTGAGGTCCAGTCAATTTTTTTTTAACTGGACCACATATCCAGTAGCTAATTCAAGATAACTTCCAACACTGTGCTATATAAAATTAAAAATAATTATTCTTTATTGTAAATTGCAGATAGGTGTGCATGAACTGTTGAGAGTGTGAATGAAGAACTGAAAGGATATATTTACTAAGAATAGCATCATGACAGAGGAGAAGCGCACAATAAGAGGTGTAGAAGTTGTATTTCCATGTAAACCTTATCCTTCTCAATTCAGTTTCATGGACAAGGTATAACAAATAGTCTTTTTATAACATGTCATGTATTACACTATCCAAAACCAAAGTTTGAATGTAGAAATATTCAGGGCTCAATTTTGTCTACTAGAATGGTCGCCTGGGCGACCAAATTTAGTTTTTGGCGACCAAAATTTAAATCTGGTGGCCAGCGTAATTGAGGTTGGCGACAGGAAATTCTGGATAATTTCCATCATTGATTCGATTTTAGTGATTGGAGGTCATTTTTTTGTTTGAAAGTAAGGTGAAATCGAAGTAATTTAAAGCATAAAATCGATACTGATCTTTAATAATGTGCCATGTGCATACGTAAACATGTGAAAATGTCCCAGAAGTTGAAATTATCAAATTTTTTATAAAGAGAAAATGGTGATAATGATGATGCTGTCACAGGTGCAAGTAAGCAATCAAAATCGTCATCCATTAACGATGTAACATAAAAATACTGTAGTTTTTTTTTTTAATTGCAGACACATGTCTGTTTGTAAATAGTTCTATAAATAGAACGCAATTGTTACCTGGATGCTGATCAATATATAAAAAAAGTTATATGCGTCCTCGTGCAGTGCATTTCAACAAATTGAATGGCCAACCTTTGCATATAAATGACCATATTAAATATGAGAACTAAGATTTCATTTCACAGAAATGAGAATAAATACAATCTAACCTGCCTTACCGGTCATCTCAAATAAACGGTCACTTTGAGACCCGCTCAACTAATATTACTATATAATTTAACTCTTTTCAACGGTCACCTATTTCATGCGTGAATTGTGAGATCGTCTTCTAATAACAGCCATTTTGGACATCTTGTCACATGACATAATGTGTACGATCGATCACGTGATACGGTTACTTTTAAGATAATAAATAATCGCTGAAGGAAAATACAACTAATTGAGTTGGTAATTTAAATGCTAAAAAAACATAGATAAAAAGAGATCCTAATAAACAATTGAATAGGAGTAAACAGTGTTCATTGAGGCTCATTAAGATAATCTTTATAAAAACAGGTGCAATAAAAGTTTGTCGGAGACAAGGGTTGCGTTCAATATCGTAGCTGCTAGGTAAACTAACCATGACGTTATTGAACGATTAGCTACGTAGCAGTGCTAACAAATATGGCGCCAATCATATAGAATAATTTCTTGGAACATTTTAGCTAATCGTATTAGTCTAGTTAATTTAAAATTATCATCCGTATTAAAAGCGTTGTCACTTCCTGCAATGTCACTATTTTTACCTTACGAAATTAAATTTTGTTTTAGCCGCCATCTTGGATTCAATAGCTAGCAGACATTTTTTAAGCTAGCTAGAGCTATGTAGCGGCTAGGCTAGATTTCCGTTCAATAGGATTTTTCTACGTAGCTCAACCTAGCAGCTACGATGTTGAACGCACCCAAGATGTTTCAAAGCCGTATTTTAACGTTAAATTAGAAACATGAAGCTATTCGAAAATGCAAAGTGGAAAAAGTGGCCGTTAAGTATTTTGAAAGTGATTTTGTTGAAAAGTAATACATTACGGTTTTTAAAGAAACTTTAATTTCGTTCAATAACAAACAACAATGGCCCATTGGAAAGTGAACGAAATCCGACTGTGCTAAGAAATGTTGCCCAAACTTTTTGTCCGAAGCTACTTTCAGCAGAACAAACTTTTGATTTATTATTTTCTCATTTCTGTTACATAAAATCCTAGCTCTCTTATTTAATATGTTCATATATGCGAAGGTTGGCCATTCAAAATTCGTTGAAATGCACGGGGACACTTCAGATTTTTATCGATCTGCATTGGTATTTTATACTCGACACCGGGTTAATATTACGATCTATCAAACTGTTTATTTACATACAGACAAATGTATGTGTAAACGTTAATGCATATGCATTTAAAAAATAAACTTTGAACTACATTATTCAACATAACTTATGTTCATTTACATCCATAAATACATGTACAAAATGTATTACCGTTTTTTGCTTTAAAATGATAATTTGTAGGTGGGGTGCGTTTTATGCATAAGAGCAAGTATCAGACACTTTTTTTCAGGTCACACAGAGAGTTGCCGGTAGCATAACTTTGAGTTCACGGATGGCAATATTCCCAATGATCGATGAATTAATGTTCAAATAACATTAATTGTGTTCATTATATATGTGTTATTAGTTCACCTGGACCAAAGGTCCATGTGAACTATTGCCATCACTTGGCATCCGTCGTCTGTAAACTTTTCACATTTCAAGCTTCTTCTCCGAAACCACTGGGCCGATTGGAACCAAACTTAGCAGGAATGTTCCTTGGATGGTCCTCTACAAAGTTACTGTTTTTCGTTCTAGTTGGATATTCAATATGGCTGCCAGGGCCAATAATGTGCTCTGATTGGCTGAAATTTCAAAGATCTTCTTCTCTGAAACTAATGAACTGACTGAACCCAAACTGTAAATGAATGATCATTGGAATGTCCTTTACCAAGTTACTGTTTTTTATGCCGATCGGAAATCCAAGATGGCCGCCATCGCAGGACATAGATTAACATTGGACCCTATGGGAAAATGTTCAAATGCCTTCTTCTCAGAAACTACAAATATGATTAAAGCCAAACTGTACATGAATGTTCATTGGATGGTCCTCTACAATCTTAAGGTTTTTTGTTCCGATATGAAATTCAAAATGGCGGCTACGGCAGGACTTAGTTTAACATTGGACCCTATGGGAAAAATGTTTCAAAACGCTTCTTCTCTGAAACCACTTGGACAGTTGAAACCAAACTGCCCAGGAATGATCATTGGAAGGTCCTCTACAAATTTTTGTTTTTTATGTCGATCGGAAATCCAAGATGGCCACCACCGCAGGACATAGATTAACATTGGACCCTATGGGAAAATATTCAAATCGGAAATCCAAGATGGCCGCCACTGCAATACATAGATTAACATTGAACCCTATGGGAAAATGTTCAAATGCCTTCTTCTCATAAACTACAAATATGATTAAAGCCAAACTGTACATGAATGTTCATTGGATGGTCCTCTACAAACTTTACGTTTTTTGTTCCGATATGAAATTCAAAATGGCGGCTACGGCAGGACTTAGTTTAACATTGGACCCTATGGGAAAAATGTTTCAAAACGCTTCTTCTCTGAAACCTCTTGGACAGTTGAAACCAAACTGCCCAGGAATGATCATTGGAAGGTCCTCTACAAATTTTTGTTTTTTATGTCGATCGGAAATCCAAGATGGCCACCACCGCAGGACATAGATTAACATTGGACCCTATGGGAAAATATTCAAATCGGAAATCCAAGATGGCCGCCACTGCAATACATAGATTAACATTGAACCCTATGGGAAAATGTTCAAATGCCTTCTTCTCATAAACTACAAATATGATTAAAGCCAAACTGTACATGAATGTTCATTGGATGGTCCTCTACAAACTTTACGTTTTTTGTTCCGATATGAAATTCAAAATGGCGGCTACGGCAGGACTTAGTTTAACATTGGACCCTATGGGAAAAATGTTTCAAAACGCTTCTTCTCTGAAACCACTAGGACAGTTGAAACCAAACTGCCCAGGAATGATCATTGGAAGGTCTTCTACAAATTTTATGTTTTTTATGCCGATCGGAAATCCAAGTTGGCCGCCACCGCAATACATAGATTAACATTGGACCCTATGGGAAAATGTTCAAATGCCTTCTTCTCAGAAACTACAAATATTATTAAAGCCAAACTGTACATGAATGTTCATTGGATGGTCCTCTACAAACTTTACGTTTTTTGTTCCGATATGAAATTCAAAATGGCGGCTACGGCAGGACTTAGTTTAACATTGGACCCCATGGGAAAAATGTTTCAAAACGCTTCTTCTCTGAAACCACTTGGACAATTGAAACCAAACTGCCCAGGAATGATCATTGGAAGGTCCTCTACAAAGTTTCTGTTTTTTTATGCCGATCGAAAATTCAAGATGGCCGCCACCGCAGGACATAGATTAACATTGGACTCTATGGGAAAATTTTCAAATGCCTTCTTCTCAGAAACTACAAATATGATCAAAGCCAAACTGTACATGAATGTTCATTGGATGGTCCTCTACAAACTTTACGTTTTTTGTTCCGATATGAAATTCAAAATGGCGGCTACTGCAGGACTTAGTTTAACATTGGACGCTATGGGGAAAATGTTTCAAAACGCTTCTTCTCTGAAACCACTTGGATAATTTAAACCAAACTGCCCAGGAATGATCATTGGAAGGTCCTCTACAAAGTGTGTGTTTTTTATGCCGATCAGAAATCCAAGATGGCCACCACCGCAATACATAGATTAACATTGGACCCTATGGGAAAATGTTCAAATGCCTTCTTCTCAGAAACTACAAATATGATTAAAGCCAAACTGTACATGAATGTTCATTGGATGGTCCTCTACAAACTTTACGTTTTTTGTTCCGATATGAAATTCAAAATGGCGGCTACGGCAGGACTTAGTTTAACATTGGACCCTATGGGAAAAATGTTTCAAAACGCTTCTTCTCTGAAACCACTTGGATAATTGAAGCCAAACTACCCAGGAATGATCATTGGAAGGTCCTCTACAAAGTGTGTGTTTTTTATGCCGATCGGAAATCCAAGATGGCCAACACCGCAGGACATAGATTAACATTGGACCCTATGGGAAAATGTTCAAATGCCTTCTTCTCAGAAACTACAAATATGATTAAAGCCAAACTATACATGAATGTTCATTGGATGATCCTCTACAAACTTTACGTTTTTTGTTCTGATATGAAATTCAAAATGGCGGCTACGGCAGGACTTAGTTTAACATTGGACCCTATGGGAAAAATGTTTCAAAACGCTTCTTCTCTGAAACCACTTGGACAGTTGAAACCAAACTGCCCAGGAATGATCATTGGAAGGTTCTCTGTTTTTTATGCCGATCGGAAATCCAAGATGGCTGCCACCACAGGTCATAGTATCATAGATGCCAACCATTACGATTTTTCTGTAATTGTTACGAATGTCGGGCCAAAATTACGGTGTTACGGTCAACAGTCTACTTGTTACGGATTTCCGATTATTGCCGGCCCGAAACCGTTCCCCATTTCAATATCATTGTGATCATTTAGACGCTTCATTGTATGTTAAAATCAAGTAATGATAAGCGCTTGAGGGATTTCGATTATTTAATCCTTTAAGGATTCTCGGGACTATCTATAGTAGAAAACGATCTATCCATTTCTTGTTTGATCCCGAGTAGTTAATGAACACAGCACGTTTTTGTCAATTTCACGATGTCTGAGGGAACAAGTGAAGCTTCTGCAGCGAAGAAAAGAAAATTGGGACAACGATTTCGTCCCGAATATTCTTCTCTTGCCTTATGAAATTGATACGGGAACATTATGCCTATTGCAAATATTGCAAACAAGACTTGTCCATTCAGCACGGTGGTCGGGATGAACACACATATACAACAAAACAGTTCAAAAGTGCCAAGTCAACAACATATCAGGCACTCCAGAATTAGACATTAATTATTCCATGGGAGGGTGAGGAGGGCCACTTCAGGAAATTTTCATTTCTATTGACAGTAAGTTGAAACATAGAATACATTTGTAAGTGAACATACATGTATTAAAACTTAACTTTTGATTTCTTTTTGTTGCTCATCAATTTTACATCTAGTTGTCACAAATAAAGGAAATCATTTGCTCATCACTTTGTGCCTAGTCTGTAGTACGATTATGGTAAAATTTTATGAAAAATTATGATTACTGAAAAAAATCACAAATTACTGACATCTCAACTTTTTGTTACTAATTGCACCAAAAAGGGGTTGGCATCTATGTAGTATTAACACAGGACCATATGGGGAAAATACAGAAATATATTCTTCTCTGAAGCTATTGCACTGATTGAACCTAAACTGCATCAATCATTCGAAGGTCCTTTACAAACTTTGTGTTTTTTTATGTTGATCGTAATTCCAAGATGACTACCACTGCAGGACATAGTTTTTACATAGGACCAATTGGTTCTTTTTATAACCAGGTGAACGATACAGGCTCTTGAGAGCCTCTGGTTTAAAATAAAATTGTATAAAAATTATATTTATGGCTTGTTCATTGCCTTTTTGAAAGGTATGTAAATATTCTCGATGTTTGTCAATAATCATACTTGTGCATTGGTGTTGTTGTTCGGAACTAATTGTCCATACGAATGCAGGAATAACTGTCTAATGTTTGCTATCAGACATGTGATTTTACTTTTTTTCAATCTATTTTTTCCTGGGGTGAAATTACCTGTGTATGGGTATTGAACCTTTGTTTGAATTATCGATTTTTACAGCAGTTGACAAGGTTAAGGACCGTATATTGTATAGCAAGGTGTGAAAAGATAATTGAACATACTGGGACACCTGTCAATATTATATAATATATGGTAGCATTGGTACAATATGAGTACACTTCAAAAGAAATTATAATCTCTTTGATCAGGTCTTAATTAATGTTATTACTTTTGTATTGTTTTCTCTTTATTTGAATCGATCGTAATTACGAGGGCTGTCCGTAAAGTTCGTGAACAATCTCTAATTTTGTTATTTAATTTGTTGAAAAAAAGAAATTGCAATTTTCATTTATAGTAGGGTTTACTCGATATTAAGTGAACAAAATTTTGTAAATAAAAATGAACTACAAGTATGAATTTTTCTCGATCTTATACATAAGCATACTCACACCCGGAGCACAGCGGTAAAAGTTTTTGACGTTAACCGACGTCAAACGCTCAAACCAATTTAACTTTTTTCGACGTAGTCACCTTTAAGTTCCACACATTTCTTGTGTCGTCTTACCCAGTCATCAAAAATTTCCACAAACTGATCAGTTTTCATGTGAAATATTACAATCATTACGGCTTGTCTTAATTCACTTAAATTGTCAAACCTCATTCCCCGTAAGAAGGATTTGATGTAGGGGAAAACTGCAAAGTCCATTGGTGCTAAGTCGGGGCTGTACGGTGGATGTTTTAAACACTGAAATTCAAGTAAATCTATTTTTGACCGAGGAGAGTCGACATTTTTCCATTGACTTGATTGTTGCTTTGTTTCCGGGTCATAGTAGTGAAACCATGTTTCATCTGTGGTTATTATTCTATCCAGAAATCCAATTCCGCTCTGGCTAAACTTTCTAAGAAATTGTCTTGATGCCTCAGTTCTGTTTGTCATATTTTCTTCTGATAACATTCTGGGTACCCATCGTGCACAAATGCGATTCATGTGTAGTTCTTGAACTAAAATTTCATGTACGGTTGTCTTTGATATAATGCACTTGTTCGCAACTTCATGCACAGTTAAACGTCTGTCACCGTCAATAACGTCGCGTACTTCATTTTTCACAACATCTGAAGTCTTAAAAGACGGTCTCCCCTCGCGTTTATCGTCCATTAATCTACCTCTACCGTCAGAAAATCTCTTATGCCACTTAAACACTAACGAGTGACTAACATTGGAATGTGTTACTGACTGTTTGATGAATTTATGCGTTTCAGTAGGCGTTTTTCCTATGTCGACACAAAATTTTATAATGGCCCTCTGCTCCACCTTATTTGAAAACGTAGTTTTTTTCGATGAAGAAGGTTTCATCTTCAAGGTTTGAAAACTGGACTCCGCAGCCATTTGAGAGTACTTCCTATTCAAATTTTACAGATGTGACGTCGAGAGCACTATCAACGTCACAGTACAAGTTTCATTCAAATTTGCACGATAAAATGAAAAAAAATCATGGCCAGCCACAAGTAACTACATAGAAGTTACACGTAATTTATACTGTGCTCCAGGTGCCCTATGGCAGACATTACAAAATCGATTTAATTAAGTTAGGAAATTAAAATCTGATACATATTTTTTATATCTTACATCACATTTAATTAAGGAATACAGGTATCACTAAAAAATTTTGAAAAACACGTTGTTTTTTTAGGAAAATTGGGACCTGTCCACGAACTTTACGGACAGCCCTCGTACTTCCTATTTTAAGCTTGACTCGAGCTTGCCTATCTTTGATCACATGAACGGTTCATTATTTGATGAATTAATACTGATTAAAGATTAAACATATCTACATATTTATTATTTGAAACAATCATAATTCACGTAAAGAATGACAAAAAAATCAACTGCTCCATCCATATCATTTTCATTGCCGTTTTGAACTTGTTTTCAAATTAAACATTACCGATAAACTTCCTGCTTCACAAAACAGCTAATTTTCGCTTGCAACATGTAGAATAATCGGTTTAAGCTCTTTTAACAAAACTAATTTAACATTTCCCTATCTAAAATTGATCAAAAATACATGGATTATCAAATACTTGATCTGTGGTAAGCAGTATTTTGTCGTTTGAACGAGGATTTCTGCCATGAATGTTTTACTGAATCTCCCTGCGTTCTATATATAGATAGGAACTAGAATTATCCCCAGATTTTTGGGGGAGGAAAGGGGGTGTGTTCTATGGACCAGTGCGTTTAATAGACACAAAAAGACGGTACGTGAAAGTGCTTGGCAATCCATCTGATGACAACTTTGGTCTGTTTTTACTGAACCTCTTTTAAGAGGTCACCTCTCTTGAGAGGTCACTTTTGACATTCCCCATGAGTGACCGCCTAATACAGGTTTGACTGTACATCAAAAGTTCGGTTGGTTAAAAGTAGCTTCGGTGGATTGCGAAATCCTGTTGATCGCGCCATTTATTTTATTTTTAGTTTCTTCTAAAGGACGTGTATACAAGTCCTTGGTTTTTTTAATCAAAGTTATGACTTTTCGAGAAAATCGCTTTCAAAATACTTAATGGATACGATAGATTTCAATAAACATGATATCGACATTTTCATAAATTTGGCAAAAATAGTTCGACATTGAGACGAATCGTGCAATGAATGACGATTACTATTAATTATATATTTTGATGGCAACTTTCCCAATGCGAAATTGTGCCCATTTGACGATTACAAAAATATGTCCACTTTAAATACATACTGTGACATTTTGAGTACATGTCATAACTATAAAAAAATTTATTATCGTTGATTGAATTCTTTGTCCAGATAAAGCAAGCCAGCTGAGATCAAAGATTACGCAATCAAAACAAAAATTCTATAATCCGTTGATTAGCTTGTAGCATGTAATAAAATTGTCATTGTAGTGACTAATTAGTTTTAATCAGCAAATGAAGAAGAATGGATTGTTACAAACATTTTTCTACGATTTTTTGAAAATTCAAGTGACGAATTGGGTACTGGGAATACTCGTCACTTTCGAAAATCAATCGTCAATGGCGAAAGTGATGAGCGCTAGCTAAATCACTGGATGTTGAAATAGTACACGCCAGTCTGGCGAGTTTGGCTGTAAGAGTGAAAACAAAAGTGACTGCCACTGAAAAAAAATGGCTAAAGACAGTTTCAGGATTCATTGCTTTCTGATTTTGTCAGACTCATACATGGGAATGGCATAATGACTTGTAAATTTTGTAAGACATTTCCAAGTATGGCCGGAAATTCCAATTTCCACCATGGAGGAATATGACCCAGCAAAAGATCTCGAAACTTGGTTTTCCAGAGAGAGGAAAATATTGAACTTTCAATATCAAAACTGGCCTACAGAAGAGGACATTGAACTTTTACCGTGTATCTTTGGCTACCAATTTATTTGAGTTTGGCCACCAGACTGTTGGAGTTGATGGCCAGCTGGCCACCAAAATTAAAATCCCACTTTGAGACCTGATATTACTTGCATGGTACGCTAGAAAGTTTTTAATTTATGTTTTATGTCGATCAGAAATTTGAGATTATCCATGTTTATGTTTACAAAAAAAAATTTAATATATAGAACTCGATAGACAAAATGGTAAAGTATTTTCCCACCTTATTGAGCTACAAACTATATAAATGATCATTAAATGTACAACCATGCAGGCCTCTGGTTTACAAGTGCAACTGATATGAATGTAAATGAGCATGAAAGAAAATCTAGGAAACTGATGGAAATAAAAGGAAACAGCTCTTTTGTTTACTTATAAATTATATAAATAACCTAATTTTTTTTACCGGTAATTCGTTTTTAACTAGATGCACCAACAGGATATGCTGTTATGTATTTTAAATCTGTATTTAATATAATTGATTTTTAAATAAATATGATAGATTTTTGTATTTTACTGCAAAATTTAAGAGAATAGCTGTCAGATTGAAATTAAATTATATGTAGCGTGTATTAAAGATTTGTCATTTTCATGCATGGTAGATACATCAAATTAAATTCTTTAATCTTGTTGAATTTTGTTATAACGGTCTCACATGAGATGTTTTCTGGGATGACGTTATATAAGAATATGGTCTTTTTATAGAATTTTTTAGCTGCTAACTCAACTCATATATACAAGTCATTCCACAGCAGCGGACACCTGGCAAATTGCCAATCTTAATTGCATTTTTTTCGGGTTATTTTGTTTGCAAAATTGAAATTGTCAAAGTGAAAGTAAAACATGGCTTTGTTTTGGTTTAACGGGACTTGTGCACATGGTTTATTTCTGGCCAAGATCAATTTTACATACTTGACAATTAAGCTTTTGAAACTATCACAATTGTTATCTGATGGGACAGATGTACGATTATACAGCTGAAATAAAAACTCACATGGAATGACTTGAATGGTTGAAAAGTTGAATGGATAAAAAAACTTGAGGATTATCACCTCATACTTGAAAATGAGTGGAATGTCCTGATATACTCGTACTAAATAGTAGTCTTTTCATCAAGGTTTGTCATTGTATCATTTCACACACATGAATATACCAAAAAAATATATGATATGATAGTAGTACAACATTAAAAATTATATTTAAATTTAGGTAATTCAAGGAATTGAGAAAAGACAGAATTGTCTGTTAGAGAGTCCCACAGGCAGTGGTAAAAGTCTAGCTCTACTCTGTTCTGCCTTAGCATGGCAAACAGCTGAATACAGTAAGTTTTATTATATAAAAGTGGTAAAAGTCTAGCTCTACTCTGTTCTGCCTTAGCATGGCAAACAGTGAATACAGTAAGTTTTATTATATAAAAGTGGTAAAAGTCTAGCTCTACTCTGTTCTACCTTAGCATGGCAAACAGCTGAATACAGTAAGTTTTATTATATAAAAGTGGTAAAAGTCTAGCTCTACTCTGTTCTACCTTAGCATGGCAAACAGCTGAATACAGTAAGTTTTATTATATAAAAGTGGTAAAAGTCTAGCTCTACTCTGTTCTGCCTTAGCATGGCAAACAGCTGAATACAGTAAGTGTTATTATATAAAAGTGGTAAAAGTCTAGCTCTACTCTGTTCTGCCTTAGCATGGCAAACAGCTGAATACAGTAAGTTTTATTATATAAAAGTGGTAAAAGTCTAGCTCTACTCTGTTCTACCTTAGCATGGCAAACAGCTGAATACAGTAAGTTTTATTATATAAAAGTGGTAAAAGTCTAGCTCTACTCTGTTCTACCTTAGCATGGCAAACAGCTGAATACAGTAAGTTTTATTATATAAAAGTGGTAAAAGTCTAGCTCTACTCTGTTCTACCTTAGCATGGCAAACAGCTGAATACAGTAAGTTTTATTATATAAAAGTGGTAAAAGTCTAGCTCTACTCTGTTCTGCCTTAGCATGGCAAACAGCTGAATACAGTAAGTTTTATTATATAAAAGTGGTAAAAGTCTAGCTCTACTCTGTTCTACCTTAGCATGGCAAACAGCTGAATACAGTAAGTTTTATTATATAAAAGTGGTAAAAGTCTAGCTCTACTCTGTTCTACCTTAGCATGGCAAACAGCTGAATACAGTAAGTTTTATTATATAAAAGTGGTAAAAGTCTAGCTCTACTCTGTTCTGTCTTAGCATGGCAAACAGCTGAATACAGTAAGTTTTATTATATAAAAGTGGTAAAAGTCTAGCTCTACTCTGTTCTGCCTTAGCATGGCAAACAGCTGAATACAGTAAGTTTTATTATATAAAAGTGGTAAAAGTCTAGCTCTACTCTGTTCTGCCTTAGCATGGCAAACAGCTGAATACAGTAAGTTTTATTATATAAAAGTGGTAAAAGTCTAGCTCTACTCTGTTCTACCTTAGCATGGCAAACAGCTGAATACAGTAAGTTTTATTATATAAAAGTGGTAAAAGTCTAGCTCTACTCTGTTCTGCCTTAGCATGGCAAACAGCTGAATACAGTAAGTGTTATTATATAAAAGTGGTAAAAGTCTAGCTCTACTCTGTTCTGCCTTAGCATGGCAAACAGCTGAATACAGTAAGTGTTATTATATAAAAGTGGTAAAAGTCTAGCTCTACTCTGTTCTGCCTTAGCATGGCAAACAGCTGAATACAGTAAGTTTTATTATATAAAAGTGGTAAAAGTCTAGCTCTACTCTGTTCTGTCTTAGCATGGCAAACAGCTGAATACAGTAAGTTTTATTATATAAAAGTGGTAAAAGTCTAGCTCTACTCTGTTCTGCCTTAGCATGGCAAACAGCTGAATACAGTAAGTTTTATTATATAAAAGTGGTAAAAGTCTAGCTCTACTCTGTTCTACCTTAGCATGGCAAACAGCCGAATACAGTAAGTTTTATTATATAAAAGTGGTAAAAGTCTAGCTCTACTCTGTTCTGCCTTAGCATGGCAAACAGCTGAATACAGTAAGTTTTATTATATAAAAGTGGTAAAAGTCTAGCTCTACTCTGTTCTGTCTTAGCATGGCAAACAGCTGAATACAGTAAGTTTTATTATATAAAAGTGGTAAAAGTCTAGCTCTACTCTGTTCTGCCTTAGCATGGCAAACAGCTGAATACAGTAAGTTTTATTATATAAAAGTGGTAAAAGTCTAGCTCTACTCTGTTCTGCCTTAGCATGGCAAACAGCTGAATACAGTAAGTTTTATTATATAAAAGTGGTAAAAGTCTAGCTCTACTCTGTTCTGTCTTAGCATGGCAAACAGCTGAATACAGTAAGTTTTATTATATAAAAGTGGTAAAAGTCTAGCTCTACTCTGTTCTGCCTTAGCATGGCAAACAGCTGAATACAGTAAGTTTTATTATATAAAAGTGGTAAAAGTCTAGCTCTACTCTGTTCTGCCTTAGCATGGCAAACAGCTGAATACAGTAAGTTTTATTATATAAAAGTGGTAAAAGTCTAGCTCTACTCTGTTCTACCTTAGCATGGCAAACAGCTGAATACAGTAAGTTTTATTATATAAAGTGGTAAAAGTCTAGCTCTACTCTGTTCTACCTTAGCATGGCAAACAGCTGAATACAGTAAGTTTTATTATATAAAAGTGGTAAAAGTCTAGCTCTACTCTGTTCTGCCTTAGCATGGTAAACAGCTGAATACAGTAAGTTTTATTATATAAAAAAATTGTTTCTGTATCTTAAAATATTACACGACCACAGAATGATCTATATAGCAGTAGACATTAGTACCTATTGATGCTGGGGCCGTCGTGGCCGTGACCGTATGGTAGTTGGATTTACAACTTTCTATGCAATCGGT
The DNA here is from genome assembly GCA_963680875.1 of Bathymodiolus brooksi. Classification (NCBI taxonomy): domain Eukaryota; kingdom Metazoa; phylum Mollusca; class Bivalvia; order Mytilida; family Modiolidae; genus Bathymodiolus; species Bathymodiolus brooksi. The sequence goes on from OY804580.1 coordinate 20,035,470, forward strand.
GCCTATCACCACTGATGTTGTGAGTTCGAATCTCGATCAGGGCGAGGTGTACAACAATATTGTATGTGATAAAGTTTGTCAGTGACTTGAGACAGGTCGATGGTTTTCTCTGAGTCCTCCAGTTTCCTCCACCAATAAAACTAACTGCCAATATATAACTGAAATATTGTTGACAGTGGTGTTAAACACCATCAAACAAACAAACATCAAACCTATTAATGTTGTTAGCGTCAGCATTTTATAAATCCTTTTTCAAAATCAATAAATAAATGTTGAATGGTAATTATATATGTATACATTTTTTAAAAAATTGACAATTATCTGTCTTTTACCAAGATAAACTATTGAAACATTTTCCTAACTTTTCATAAGATATTTTTCTGATTATCTTTAATGTGGTATGTGTTCAATGAAATATCTGAAATATATCGTTGCCAGTGTTCCAGTTTTACCATCCAGTTTGGCTTCGGCACTGGTTGGAAATCCAACAACCACAAAAATAAATCTTCGTACATGAGATAAATGTCTGCATGATATCAGATTTTTCATGATTAACTTGCAATGCTCAAATTTAACTTGTATTTCTCTTAAATTTTCAGACAAGAAACGACAGGAAGAAATTAGCATAGAAAATTCAAGTAAGATAAGATACAAATCTCGTAATATGTATAGCATAATGGATGATATTTATTAATGATTACTATTTTAATGTTTATTGAGCAGTATACTATACAGGTATATTAATACTGGGATCATTAATTATATAAACAAAGACTTTTAATATGTAGCAATAAAATTTATTTTTTTGAATATTAATTTCTTGACCATATCATATATACATTTTTTTTTTTACAGTTTAAGAATGTATCTCATATATTCATGTATTTCATGTCAACTTGATTTTTTTTTAGAAGGATCAAAATGCTGCTGTAAACGGAAACAAGGTGTAAAAATAAAAGACAACATTGATACGAATGTTAATCATGGTAAGGAATATTATTTCATTGAAAAAACTAAAAAAAAATTATTTATATTTTTGTATCTCCGTATGACTTTTTTTAATATTCATGAAACAGCATCGGTGGTATAATGGTTAGCGTACTCGCCTCGAGTGCGGTAGATCTTGAGGTCGAGCCCCGATCGGGTCAAACAAAAGACTATAAAATTGGTATTTGCTGCTTCTCCGTTAAGAACGCAGTAAGATCAAAAACTGGTTAGCTGAGAATAAGAATAATGTGTTCGAGTGGAGCAACGTGTCTACTTGCGGACAGTTGTTTCAGTGAGCTAGCACTATAAAAAAATCATCATCATCTCCTTGAAATTTAATCACTCACTATATTAATGAAGTTAAATCTGATATTTCTAGGTTCACTTCAGGTCAAGATAAGCTTAGATTAACGGATACTGACCCTCTGGGGGTAGATTTAAAAAGCCTCTTGAAAACAAACTTTATAAAAGATGGCTGTCACTGCATGGTATTGTTTTTATAATTGTATATTTTTCACATACATGTACATGTACCTAGATAAGGTCTACAGAGATTGTTTGATTTTTTTCTTTCAGGGTTAGAAGAGGTCAAGCCTCTCAAGCCTTCTCATATTTCTATAAGTATTATAAAAGGACAGATTGCACATCAACAGGTAGTTTAAAATAAAAATGAATAACTTTCTGTATTATTGAGATTTCTTTTTCAAAAGTAGAAAGTTCCTGTTTAGAATAAGTTTGCAATATCATCGTCCTAGGGGCCGTCATGGTAGTTGGATTTATAACTACCTGTGCAATCAGTGCCTATCACCACTAACGTTGTAAGTTCGAATTCCGCTCAGGCGAGGTGTACTCGATACAACATTATGTGATAAAGTTTGTCAGTGACTTGTGACAGGTCGGTAGTTTTCTCAGGGTACTCTGGTTACACCACCAATAAAGCTGACTGCCACAATATAACTGAAATATTGTTGAAAGATGTGTTAAACACCATAACCATAACCCATCATCGTCCTGGAGACGTAATTGAGAAGTAAAAAGAATAATTAAAACACCATGAGGTCTGTTTATTTGAGGTCAATGTCACAACCAGTTCCTGTAGTGCTGCATTTGTTGCTGAACTTAATCAACCACACCAAACGGCATCAGTGGTGTAATAGCTATCACCTCTAGTGCAGTAGATTGTGGGTTCAAACCCCCTGTCTGGTCATACCAAAGACTGTAAAATTGATACATGTATTTGTTGCTTCTTTTCTCCGAGTATGCAGCATGAAGGATTAAGTGCAAACGACTGGTTGACTTGGTATCAGAATAATATATCTGAGTGGAATGAAATGGTCTCGCCATAATATAGCTGAAAATTTACTCACTAGGCATCAAACAACAACTCACTTTCTGACTCAACAGCACTAGTTATGTTAGAAATGAGCAAGTGACCTATGGACATGGACTAATGATGTTTTATACAGATAGTTTATATTATACGGTACTTAATTGATTGATATTTTTCAGGCAAATGTAATTGTAAACACAACATCCACAAGCCTACAGTTGAACTATGGTGCTGTGTCTCAGTCTTTACTGTGTGTAGGTGGACCAGGAATTCAAAAAGAGTGTAACCTGAAATATCCTAATGGTATACAGGCAGGAGATGTCGCTGAATCATCGGGTGGTAACTTAAAATGTGACGTCATATATCATGGAGCACTCCTACCATGGAAGGATTCAGGGTCATTGCAGGTATGTTCAGAAATGTAAGAAAACCACTACTGTAAGCCGTGATTCAACGTTAGAGTCTTCGGAGAAATATTTATCGGCAAACGAATGAATTGGTTTAACCCCAAACTGAACATGAATGATCATTGCATGGTCCTTTGCTAGTCTTTAATATCCAATATGACTGCTGGGTACTTCTTCTAGAGGGGAGGGGTTTGTCAACGTAGAGCGCCTTAAAGTCTGATATTTAAGGTAGGTGTGTTGTGCCTTCCCAACTATCCAAACTTTTCCAGTGGCTCCTTTCTGGGTAATCCTATTCCTGCATCGTTTTTGAACACGTGCTACATGAACCTGTTCTTGTCTTGAATATGTATGAAATATTTGTCGCTGGCCATTAAGCAACCAGCAATCCATCTATCCTAGCACCATTGAACATATGACTAAAGAAGTAAAGAGTAAAAGTAATTGTGAGACTATATTAATACTCTATTAAGGTGTGGGGCTGTTGTAGCAGAAATCATAAGATGGATGCATTAATATCTAGTATTCTACCAATGTAATCGGTGCTTATCACCACTCAATTCTTGCCTGTCAATGTGTACTTGAGACCACTTTATGTGGTGAGATTTGTCAGTGGCTTGCGACAGGTGTGTGGTTTTCTCCACCAATATAGTTGGTTTGGTTTTGGTTTTATGGTGTATATAGTGGAGGTCAGCTTTATTGGTGGAGGAAACTTGAATACCTGGAGAAAACCACCAACCTGCTGCAAGTCGCTGACAAACTTTATCACATAATGTTGTACACCTCGCCTTGAGCGGAGTTCGAACTCACAAAATCAGTGGCGATAGGCTCCGATTGCATAGGTAGTTGTAAATCCAACTACCATGCGATCACAGCCACGACGGCCTCTCTCCACCAAAATAGCTGAAATATATTAGAAAGTGGTGTTGTAAACACCATTATACTTTTCCTGTTCCTATTTAGGTGCATAGAACATAGAAATTGTGTAATTAAGTAAGGTTAATCATAAGAATAGAATTAATGTCAAGAGAAAGACATAATTATTTTGTTTATTTTCACAGGTTCTACAAACCTTTATAAGGAATTGCTTGACCTCTGCTAATGATAGAGGTTACATGTCTATTGCCTTTCCTGCTTTAGGAGCAGGTAACCTTGGTTATCCAAGAGATGTCATAGCTAGAGAGATGTTTTCATGCGTAGATGAGTTTGCCGAGAACTACCCTACGTCATCAATCGCTGATGTTAGATTTGTTGTTTATAGCGGGGACAGTAATTCTGTTAAGGTATTAAAAAATCTATTATTTTTTTTTTACAATTTTTAAAATGAGTAAATTTTTATAATAAAATATATATGCAATATACGTACATTGTCGGTAAATATAAAATTTATTTGTACGAGCTTTAGAAACAGGCAGAATAGCGAGCCTTTGGCGAGCTTTTCATGCCTGTTTCGCAGCGAGTACAAATGAATTTTATATTTAACGACAATGTACGTATATTGTGTTTATCCTGCAATGTAAAAAAAGTCGGAAAACTTGTCAGATTTAAACAAAAAGGACAGAAACAAGCGTCATTCCTCGCCTTTCATAAATGTTGTCAAGGGTGTCTTCGTGGTCCGCGTTACATTAGTACCAGTTTCATACTTGTCTGTGCCCCCCGCTGTACATAGCTACAGGGTACCAGGAAAGTTTATTCGTAGGCTGAAAAGTTGATTCGTCTAGTACGAATAAAGCAAAAATTTATTCGTATAGCATATTTGTACAGCAAATGTACTGATTGCAGGATAAATATATATAGTCTTGTACCTGTTCAAGGGAGAGGGTGTTTATAATGTTGTTAAAACTTGTGCCCTATCACGTTATTAGAGCAATAAAATATGTTTAAAGCAACCTGTTCTATTGAAAATACTATTTATCCTGCAATTGGTTTATTTTTTGTCATGATAAATGGATTGAAATAAACTGTTGCTTTATTAGGACAGTGTCATAATAACACTTTTCACATTAGCCTATTAAAACTATTAAGCCACGCCCCTTATTGGAACTACTGTTTGTGTTTCTGTTGTCAATGTGAATTTTACATAGCGAAATGTAAGAAAAATGTCAAAAAAAAATTCACAATATTGGGCATAGAAATTAACTTTTTTAACCACAAGCAAAACATTGCTTGTAGCTTTAAAAGTTACAAGCAAAATTCAGTGTTATTTAAAATTTAAGAAGCAGTTTTTTTTTTTTTTTTTTTTTTTTACAACTAACATAATTACTGAATGGTGCCAAAAATGGCTACTAACATGCAACAACCCAGGTTTTACATTCTATTACATGATTATTTTATTTCCCATCAACTGTTAACCAGACACTGTAGCCTACATCTGTTTTGAAGGGGTAAGCAAATAATGTGACAGTCAAAGTGAAATTCAGTGTATTCAGAACCATTTGTGGGTTTAATTTTATACCTTGGGAAAGGGTAATATTTTTCTATATGGGGTCTTTTTCGCGGAAGGGGAGGGCGACCTCTGAAAAAAATTGAAAATTTTATAACAGACTTGCCGATGAGCTTTTATCCAATGATATAGCCTTCCGAATACAACATCTGTGTACTTTCCATTTTCATCTTTTTTGTTTCGAAGCCAATATCAACATTTACGTCAAAACGGACACCTTCTGTAGTATTATACAGGTTTTTCATTATTTTTGTCTAAGTTTGTTTGCCGGTTGACCTACATCGTTATTTCATTTCCATGTTTATTTTTAGGTGGAAAATACTTTAAAAGCACGTTTTGCTGACATATTATACGTCAGCAGTGAGTCAAGGTTAACAGGTCAAAACCTCTTCCGGTTTTTCTAGACTTTTCATTAGATTGTACGTCAAACATTAGAACACGTGTTATCCGAACCACTGGTTTCCAATCCCGAACAAAACTACGATGGTTGAGAACTAACGATACTGACAAACCAGTTGAATTGTAACCCCCTGCAGCGTAGGATATAAATAGACTACGTTTTTAAATTTATTCTAAAATTAAAAACAGAAAACACACATTTCGGAACAGGACAAATGCAAATACAATATTGCTGTATTGACGTTAAATATATAATTTATGTGGCTCGGCACATAAATTCTATAGTTATTGACTTATATTCTGTCTTTTCAGACTTTCCGAAAACCGTCGGTCCATCTGTCCTGACCGACAGAAATGCAGTAGGACCGACGATTTCAAAATATATATCAGACCGAATGTCCGGTAAAACATAGATATTTGAAAGGACCGGCGATTGAAATTTATTCCCTCCCAGTTTCCACTGCCAATGGCATTACATTCCGTTTTCAGTTTTATTAAAATGTCAGACAGAGACTTGAAATTTGTTTATTTATTCTGTCAGACCGACACGTTCCTCTTTGTAATCGAAACTCCAATGCGTAAATGTAAACATCCTTTTAGTAGGAACCAGCACCTGCAAAACGTGGAACATTAAAACTGAAATATATTACTGAGCACAGAAATAAGTTGACTTCCACACTCCCCAAGTATCAAAGATTGTTTGTGTTTAATTAAATATGTTTTGAGATGCTTATATATTGAAGATGACAACAGATTCATATTCTCAACTGAAATTAAAAATGTAGGTAAACCGGAAACTGACATTGATGTATAATATTCGGAACGTGATCGGACCATTAGATACGGATTGTTGGCTATATCTGCCTTATCTTTTTAGATAAAAATATGTATACAGAAAAACATTTAATTGAGTTGTTTAATGATCATGACTATAGGTGATCTTGCATTCAGTTCTGTATAAAAAAATAATTGACAGGTTATATACAATATTACAAAAAAATGGTGGGACAGACACAAAGCCCATGGGTAAGACAGAACCCCAGTTCCTGTCTGACCCAATGTCAGACAGAAAAAAAAAGTTTTCGCCAACTCTGTAATACCGAATGTTTGGTATAATAGTTACCTCAGATTTTGTCCGAAAGGCATTGCTCAGTGTTTAATTTTATTTTTAAATTACATAATTTTCATTGTTTTCACCCCTTTTATACATTTCCAGTTTCAACCAAACCCATTTGTGAAGACGATCACGACACGATTGGTTATTTGTATATATATTAGCCAATGGCACGACGTCTTTCATACAACCATTGACCTATAGTACAAGGTCATCAAAACAACAAAACTCGAGACACACTATAAAAGACATAACATATACAATTTTGAACAACACTGAAAACTAAAAATTGAATTACTTTAACCTCTATAAAAACCAGAGGTGAAATCAGGTGCCCAATTGCTAATACTAGGGTAAAACACTCTAAAAAGGCCAAACTAAACATTATGCACATGACAGTGAATTTTTTGGGCCTTTTTTTTCGGACAGGCAACATATTTTTCGGTCTGACAAGATCTTCATGTCTGTCAGTCCGAATGACTGACAGCTTCTCAGCAAGTTTCAGGAAGTCTGTCTTTTTATATCATATTATATGGTGTTAAGCCAATACTTTTTTCTCTGAAAATTGTGTATGGTTGGCTTATATGATGTTTTGGCCTATCTGTGTTCAAAATTCAGATAAAATGTATTTAGACATGTCATTAATTTGTGTTAATTTTGAAGATATTTTTAAGAACTAAGAGTGTTTCATGTAACTATGGAAACAAAATTTGGTCTGTACAACTGTGACCCAAAAGTAGAAATTTAACCACGTGGATCTTAATGAGATCTACGTCAATTATTTAAATTATGTGGTTTCAGAATATTACAAGTGTATGTTGTTTATATTGATAATATAAGAATATCAAATTAACGTGAATTTTGACATTTTTACGATTATGTAAAAAAAAACAATAAAGGCAATACAATATCAACGATTGTCAGTGTCTATAAGTGCAGATAAGGAACAATAACTCTTATTTACAACTGCACCAAATGACCTCACTTTGCAAAAACATGGCCGACGAACGAAAAAACACATTTTAGTGAAGCAGACGGTCAAATTTTTCATTTATTGTCAGACTTTTATGTCAATGCATACTTTCCATACTTTGGACTCGAAAATATATTGCACTGAAATTGTATTAGCACTTTGTTTCAATACAAATTAAATTATTCTAAATATACAGCTGTTGGCATGTGGCGGTTATAAAATTTATGGATTCACGCATCTGCCGATAACAGTTAGTCAGAGATCACTGTAGGTAGCTTGTTTACTATAAGCTCTTACTTCTTAAGGCTATTGCCGGAGAAGCAGTAAATGGCAATTTTATAGTCTGGTTTGAAACCTGGGATGGTTAATTTGTCATGATAAAATTGAAATGTTGTTAAATGTGGTGTTAAATATCAATGACCTTTACCCTTATTAATAAAAGCGTAGATATCAAATTTAGTGCACATGGCACGGTTATGGAATAATCTTCATCAGGTATGCTCAAAGCCTTAATATTTGAAAACCAAATACAGTGTACATGTAATTAAATTTTCCTAATGTTGAACTAAATTCAAATATCCATAGTGATCCGTTTTCATTCCCAATTTTTTTTTATTGTAGATTTTTGAGGAAATGCAAAGAGGGAATCAGAGATGGATAGAAAACCAAGCTGACAAGAAGACAACAGGTATTGAAGCTATTATTTAATCTTATTCAACCTGAGGAAATATCAGATTCTGATTATGTCAAAAATACTTTAAAAAAAAAAGAAAAAGAAAAGAAAGTTGATTAGGATTGTTGTTCATCTTCTTTGGTGTTTAAAATTGTTTTCAATATATATGAAATACTGTTCACTTACTGTTAAACAACAATCAATCAATCATTTTTAAAGATTGATTATTAGCAGATACTAATAAAACACAAAAGTCTCAATTTCAATTTTCATTCTTAAAAAATATTATATAGATAAAATATAGGTTGATGGTTTGGTTTAAGTTTCAGTTATATCGTGGCAGTCAGTTTTATTGGTGGAGTAAACCTGAGTACCCGGCAACAACCACCGACCTGTCGCAAGTCACTGACAAACTTTATCACATGTCTAGAGTACACCTTGCCATGAATGGGGTTCGAACTCACAACTTAATGGAAATAGGCACTGATTGCACAGGTAGTTGTAAATCCAACTACCATGCAATCATGACCACAGCGACCCCTAGAAAAAATATATGTTAATATGAAATGCATTTGAAGTCAAATTGTATACCATGTTTCATGGCTTATAGGTCAATACTTTTTTTTTTTCTGAAAACTGTTTTGGCAACCGAATTAATATTTTTTAGCATAACTTTGTGTTGTTAATTTTTAATATTTTGTCTAGAAGAAAGTGTATCTTGAGACTATATAAAAAAAATTGGGACAAGTGTGACTTAAATCAAATTTCAACTGCATGATTTAATATTTTGTTTTAATAAAATGTGTTTAAGGAGAATTTGTGTTGTTTATTTTTTGGGGGGATTTTGTAATAAAACTTCTGAATCAATATCATTGATTGTCAATCTGTACCTAGAACAATAACTCTTGTTCACACCTTCTCAATGGATCACCGTCAGGAAAACATGATCAGTAAACAGGGAGCACATTTTATCCAGTGGAAAGTCAAAATTTTCATATATTTTCAGACTTTTTCTTCAATGCATATCATCTGATCGCTACGATATAACTGAAATATTGTAGAAAGTGGTGTTAGACACCATCAAACAAACAAACAAATATCAATGTGTATTACTTTGTACAGAGTACACTGGAAATAAATAAAATATATATCTAGGTGAATCAAAAATCAACTTAACAAAAGGAGACACATGTTTACATGTGATGATTAACATCATTTGTCAAACACAGATCTCTGTAGGTAGCTTGTTTATTTCAACTTTCTTTGATTTTCATATTGTTTTGATGTAATCTAAAAATTTCTCACTATTACCAAGTGTAATCAACATACAATAAAAGTTTGATTTTCAAGCAAAAGAAAACAAACAACACTAGATAACTCTTCCATTTTAATTATTTCCGTATGATTCGTACACAATAAACAATCAACGCAGCGTTACTGAGTTCATACTTAGCTGTGATTTCATGCCTCCCTAAAATTTCATTATAAGTGTACTTACTAGACTGTATTTCATTTTATGTACATATATGCAGTCAAACCTGTATATAAAGGGCACTCCAGGGAACCTGAAAATGTGTCCTTTATGACCAGTTGCCCTTTATATACAGGTTAAAATTGTATGCACTATTTATCAATGGGGGAAAATAATGCTGCCCTTTATAGACAGTGATTTGCTAATTGAAGCTTAACTGTATTTATAGTTACTCCTGATTCCAAAAATACATCAACAATCGTTATTCCTGAGTCTGACAGCGATGATGATAATGATGATTTTAAGCCGACTTCAAAGTACCGCACACCTGGAGGTACTGCACAGGTAGGTTATCAGAGTTGCAGATAAAAAAAAAATCCTGTTAGACATTGGGTCCTGCAAGTAAGAGACCTATCAACTTTTTGCCAGACCCACTTTTTTTTAGAAATTTTTTAATAGTTCACTTTCAATACAGTATGATTCAAGGGACAACTTAAAGCCTTGACACAGTTAATGACTACTACAACCAGATTAAGGATATTGCCAAAAGGGGGGGGGGGGGGGGGGGTTAGTGACTGAAACCACATTCAATTTAGATAGCCCTGCAACATCAAATAATCAATACTTCATATTATTAAGATTTTATTATTCCTCTAATGAGTATTTTGATATCAAGTAGTCATTTGTTTGTTCATTTTGATCAAAGTCAGACTCATGGGTGCTTTTTTCCAGGTTTAGACCCCTCCGTAAACTTAATTGGCCATGATTTTCCATAACGGAAATGATCAAATTACAATTTACAACGATTACAGATAGGTTACGAAATAAAATCCGGAATGGGAACTAGTTCCCGAAATTTAGCATAAACAAAGGAACAGAAATGTTTACCAATTTGTTTACGACTTTTGACTTTATTAACGATAATCAAAGATCCTTCGTCTTAGGGGTCTAAGAGGTAACCAAGACCGACAAAAATTTTATTTTTGACAGCCCCAAGCAGTAAAAATGTCATTAGATCTGACAAAAAAAGACGTCATTTGCCGGACCCTCTAAAATTCTGCCCCCTAGGTCCGACAGGGCCGACGACGATTAGCTGCATCTCCGGGTTATGATTATGCATCAGTTTTTTTGTTTTGTTTTTTTTTACACCTGAGTCATTGATCAATTAGATATGTCTCACTTGAGAATTTTGATTTTTTAAATTACGACATTTCTAGAATTGCTATTACTAAAACACTTTTTGAAAACAAAATTTTAGAGGTAGTATCCACATAATGGGAGGATGTTGTATAGTTTTAGGGTAAAACAAATTTAAAGCAGCAAAGCAAGATACAGTCAAATTACGGAATAAATCATGGAAGCCAGAATGTGTTTTGAGTTTTAACATAGATTGGCGGGTATTAGTATTTTATCCCGAGCGGTAGCTGTGTAAATAATTTTATTTTGTTATTTTATCAAATGTGTGCACCGCACATGTGCTTATGAGATTTTGCCATCTGATTAATCGCTCGTTGTTTGCAAAGCGAAAGAAGGTCGTCCTATTATAATCTGTATTAAGAGGTGATCACCTTTGAGACAAAGAAAAAATGGTCTTTTAAGACAGGTGGCCTCTTAAAAGAGGTTCAATTCATATGAAATTTTCCATGAAAGGACAAGAAAAAGGTGACCTTTTAATACAGGTGACTGCATAATAGAGGTGACCTCATGGGCAGGTTTGACTGTATTTCATTGAATCAATAGAAAAATACAAGAAGAAGAACAATATAATTCAGTGTAAATGGGATAGTCTGTGAATGGTGACATTGCAGACAAGTTTCCAATGTTAATCAAGTAAACAACTTCACAGTGAACTAGGACCATATACAACAGGCATTTTTAAAATTTTCATATGCTTCAAATTAGAATCAAATCAAATTCAAAAATCAAAGTTTTAAATTTTTTGGACTGCAATTAAAACATACTGGAAGGAAAATGGCTGACTCTTGAGCATGGCATTGCAGTGAAGTTTTACAAAAGGAGTTATTGTTACTCTTAAATTGTAATAAATATAATTTTTAATGAGTTTATTGTTGTGCTAACTTGGCCTTTCACTCACAAACTTTTCCTAAATAGTCCATTAGACTTGATTCAGTTTTTGAGTGACACAGTCAAGTTTGCACTTCTATAAACTCCCAACAAAATCGTATTACATTCTGTAAATAAAAAATTCTCAATTCTTTGCCATTTATACTTTTATGTATATTTGGATAACATGTCTTTGAATTGGTTATGCATATTATACAACATTAATTTATTAACATATTTTTTCTTCCATATAGCCTATAGGAAGTAGTAAAACAAGAAAGCACCAGTCTATCTCATATGAGACCTCACCACCCTGTGAGGCAGGGCCATCCTGTATGGAGAATGAGGAAGAGGAGACTTGTACTTGTGGAGAAGAAAATAAGCAACAAAGTAGAAAGTAAGTAGAACTTACAAGTACATTAAAATATTTGTTGTTTTTGGGAGGGTACTAACTTGGGTAGTCCTCTTTCTAAATTGAGTGACAGTTCCACCTTCCTTCCAAGATGGCTGCCTTTACTAAAAAAAAATAGAAATTTCTTTATTTGACTGTTACTGTCTTATTTGCAGTGCAGAGGCATGATCATGAGTTGTTCAACATATCTACCATGCTTTTTTGTTGAATTTTTCTTTCAGCAGATTTATAATTATTATGCAGATTACTTATTTAAATTGCATAAAAATATACTAGCTGTAAGATATTAATATTTTGGTTGATAGATGTTGGATGTCATACCTTTTCCTGTATAATTTTTACGATTTGAAAATATTTGCAGTCGTATTATGGTATGTGTGTGTCTTTGTCTTCATTGTCAGTCTATAATGGAATCATTGTTTCGTCTGATGCATTGTCACCATTTTCTATCTGTAGATAAAATGTTTTTTGTGCTCTCAATCATATATATATTTGAGAGAATATATATTGACACTGCCTGAGTCAGCCTCACTGTCATTTGAAAGGGTCATGATCGTATGGTAGTTGGATTTATGACTACCTCAGCAATATATCATGTCAACCCATGTTAAAACTCGCAACATATTATGGCTTGAACCTTTCATGAATTATTTGTATATGACATGAAAAGTTTTCTTCAAATTTTACATAAATTTCTTGTTGAAAACTGCATGATCAGATTTTTTATTCTTTACAATTTTCATGTCAAAGGGATGATTCCACTATATAATTTAAGGCCGCTTGGCGGCCCCAAATATCACCAGTGCCACCAAAATAATTGCAAGTAAATTAAAATTCCCAAATACGATATTATCAATATTTCCGGAAAATGTCCATTAGCGATGCAAATTTTATACCACCCCATGAAATATTCATCACTCCTAAGTTTTCATTGCCAATGGAGTATCTAGAATGGCATTAAATTCCGTTTTCAGATTTATTAAAATGTCAGAAGGAGACTTGAAATTTGTTTTTTTATTCTGTCAGACTGGCACGTTCCCATTTGTAATTAATCGAAACTTCTTCTTATTGCTGCACATAATGTAAGCTTCGTTTTAGCCTTAAACTTGTATATACATTTTTCTATTACTGAACACAGAAATAAGTTGACTTCCACACTTCCCAAAGTATCAAAGATTGCTTATGTTTAATTAAATTTATTTTGAGATGCTTATATATTGAGGATGGCAACAGATTCATGTTCTCAACTGAAATCAATAAATTGAATGAAACCGGAAGTTGACAAGGTAAAACTCGGAACCGGATCGGACTATTAAATATGGATTGTTGGCTAGTTATCTTTTTAGATAACAACAAGTGTGGACACAGAAATGTGCTGTCCAAAAGGTGTGAAACCTATAATTAATTTCTTTAACATTTTCTTCTAAATTTGTGTTTTTTCGAGCCTGCCAGGCTATTTTATCTTAAGTTTAACCTTTCTAAGACCATATATTTTCTGAAACGTACATGATTCCTCTACGTTCTGTGAAAATATCAGGGGATGTTTAAAGTCTTGCAGTGAAATGCCAGGCTATGGAAAACACCTACTCTAAAAATAGCTCGGTTATCCCCGGGAAATTCAATATTTATAGGTCATGCATCAAATCCTCCATAGACAGGGGTTTCAAAGTTTTTTATAATAGGAGGTACTTCTTAAATTTTAGGAGGTACCTAAAACATTAGGCTGAGGGCCGTAAGGGGTCCAGGGGGTGGAAGCTCCTGAAATCTAGCATTTTGTGGACCAAAAAATGTACTTCAGAGACTGCAAAACATTAAGTGTTTTTGAAAGAAAAATCCCATTAACTTTCTCTTTAGAGTTCAGATTTCACCAAGAGTGAAGACCATGCATAATGCCTGGATTTTTTCCCCCAATTTCTTTATTGAATATTTCAGTTTCAGGGGTTTCAAAGTGGGCGGGTACCCGGTACCTTTACCCGCCTGAGATCGTGTATAGTACCGGCAGAAATTACTGAACCCCCCAAAATTAGCGGTGGTCAAAACCACAAGTACGATGGTCGATAGGCTTGTGGAATATTTTTCATAAAAAATTAATGATCACGTCAATTGCTGAATTCTCGCATTCAAATCGAACAACTGCGTCACGACCAAGTTGATGGGATATTCCCTGTTTTAAAAATAACTTTACCTTAGAATCGTAAATAGCAGTTTGTGCATGCGGTAAATATATATGTTTTCGCCCCAATATCTTTTCATCCTTGTGTAAAACTCGGACCGGAACAAAGCTGACATCATTTCAAAATGTTGTTCACAGAAATGAAAGTGTGCTGAAAAACATTTTTAAAAGGGGGTACGAGGAGATAAGGGATAGAAAATTACTAGAAATCTTGAAAAAGGACCGGACCTGGCTCAAATACGAATTACATTGTAATGTCAAAACGCCGGGCCCCCTTTTTTTCCAAAATAATTTAACTTTTGTGATTCAAATGTTAATAAATGTCTTCCCGCGAATCGTTTTTGTTCGAACATTTTTTTTTGCACATAAGTCGTGAAAGTAACAATATATATTGTTTTTGTTTAATTATATTTGTATTGATCTATTAGAAAATTATAAATTTTATTAAAGATTGATGATTGCAAATTAAATTTATATGTTTCATCAAGGACGTATTCTATATACGTCCTTGGTTTCATTAATTATGACACTTATATGTCTTGATCCTGCCAATGGTCTTTGATGAGTTTAATTACTGGTAATAAAGTAAAAAAAACACACAAGCCAAGGTATTGTGAAAAAGAAAAGGACAAAGCCAACAAAAGAATTTTGAGAAGTTTAAGCTTTGATAACAATGGCTTCGTCAAGCCTAGCTGTGGAACCGTAGCTCTTTATGGTCCTTTTGGGTTTTTTTAAGATATGGCAGACTATCTATGAATAATCTTGGCTGAAGTCTGTAAGCTGAAATATTCAATAAAGAAATTGGGGGGGGGGGGGGGGGGGGAAATCCAGGCATTATGCATGGTCTTCACTCTTGGTGAAATCTGAACTCTAAAGTTAATGGGATTTTTCTTTCAAAAACACTTAATTTTTTGCAGTCTCTGAAGTACATTTTTTGGTCCACAAAATGCTAGATTTCAGGAGCTTCCGACCCCTTACGGCCCTCAGCCTAATTTTTTAGGTACCTCCTAAAATTTAAGAAGTACCTCCTATTATAAAAAACTTTGAAACCCCTGCAGTTTACAGACTTCAGCCAAGATTATTCATAGATAGTCCGCCATATCTATTAAAAAACCAAAAGGACCATAAAGAGCTACGGTTCCGCAGCTAGGCTTGACCAAGCCATTGTTATCAAAGCTTAAACTTCTCAAAATTCTTTTGTTGGCTTTGTCCTTTTCTTTTTCACAATACCTTGTGTGTTTTTTTTTACTTTATTACCAGTAATTAAACTCATCAAAGACCATTGGCACGGATCAAGACATATATCGTCGGTTACCCTAAATTCGTTAATACTGTAAATTTGTACAAATTTTCACGTGCGCCGTACGTGCTACAAAAATACATTTTTAGGTCATTTTCGCCGAAATTCAAATAGCATTGAAAAGAAAGAAAGTAACTGTGTATTTCAAAAGAAGAAAATGCGTATCAAGCATGTATTATCATTATATATTTATCAAACATCTTAAAACCTACAGATTCCTTAGTCCTAAATAAATCAATAGTTTATATCCATCGTTTTTCCATCAAACACATCGCACTTCAATTATTCCTCCTGATACGCCATTTTTGTTGTCTTCAGCATCCGAATCACAAGTGCGCTTATTGTGTCAATAGGCCAAACAAATAATAAATTGCATTTAAAAATTGCTTGTTCCTTATACCGTACACGGCAGATTTACGAAAATGGCGTCAAAATCGGGAAAAATCATTAACTGACGTTATGGACAACACAGATTAACAGTACAAGAAAAAAATCATCTAAAGCACCATAAATTCAATGACTGTTAAAATAAAAGTTATTAACAATAAAAATCAAAATATGAAACATAAAGACAACAACTTACAAATACCAATAACACTTCTGAATCTGATTCTGAGGATGAAAATCAAATAAGAGATGATGAAAAGTGCTGTGTATGCAAATTATTCACCCCAAAAGAAGTCAGAGAGAGCCCATGTTTAATATTCACGAAATGGCTACAATGTGACCAATGCAAACACTGGGTTCATTTGATCTACTCTACTGAAAAACGTGTGATCAGGAAAGGAGATGTATTTTTATGCCCTTAGTGCAAGAGTGATTAGTACTGAAATCATGTTATCTTTATTAATATTTAATAAAATGATTAAAAAAAAACAATTTAAAAACAAGGACAAAATTAAAGTACACAAACATAACAAAGTTTAAAAACAAAAAAAATCAAAATTAAACCGAAACAAATTAATGACAAAAACATCAAAAACCATTACATTTTCAACATATCATGTCAATATTTGTACTGATATGGGGTACATATTCATGATGACAAAAACAATCTGTAAAACAAATTAACATAAATTAAAACGTTTTAAATGATTACCAGATCTATTGGAAACGATGTCAACATATACATAGTCTAAAAACTATTATTTCAATAGTCTTAGCCTAATTTTGGTAAGGTGTACGAAAATAGGGTATGACGTCACCCGTTTTAAAAAATGGGGTCACATGTAAACAAAGACGTACATAGATGTCAGAAGATACATTAGAATCTCATATTATTTATGGATTAAAAGGCAAATATCTGTTTAATAGAAAGGTGAATTTGGTTTGATAAAAAGCAATTCTGAAATGATTTTTTTTTACATGAACATTATTATGTGTACGAATAATGGGTACTCTAGGATAAGTGTCATAATTAATGAAACATATAAATTTAATTTGCAATCAAGGATAAGTGTCATAATTAATGAAACATATAAATTTAATTTGCAATCATCAATCTTTAATAAAATTTATAATTGTAATAGATCAATACAAATATAATTAAACAAAAACAATATATATTGTTACTTTCACGACTTATGTGCCAAAAAAAATTGATTCGCAGGAAGACATTTATTAACATTTGAATCACAAAAGTTAAATTATTTTGGAAAAAAAGTGGGGCCGGCGTTTTGACATTACAATGTAATTCGTATTTGAGCCATGTCCGGTCCTTTTTCAAGATTTCTAGTATTTTTCTATCCCTTATCTCCTCGTACCCCCTTTTAAAAATGTTTTTCAGCACACTTTCATTTCTGTGAACAACCGCGGTAGGGCCCCGTCAAAATATGTAAATAAATTAGCCATAGGTGTTTATTTTTTTATACCGGAAGTTAAACAATATGGACGGAGTTAAGCAACACGACAGTACGCCCCAAAATGATTCGACCCTGGGTTTTAAATGGATAAAAAAAAATCACACAAAATATTGTGTAGTCATATATTCATAATACATAATGATCATACTTATATTACTGAAGATTACACTAAATTGTGTTTGAACATAATTTGTAATCAGTCATTTTTTATTTTGAAATGATGTCAGCTTTGTTCCGGTCCAAGTTTTACACAAGGATGAAAAGATATTGGGGCGAAAACATATCTATTTACCGCATGCGCAAACTGCTATTTACGATTCTAAGGTAAAGTTATTTTTAAAACAGGGAATATCCTGTCAACTTGGTCGTGACCCAGTTGTTCGATTTGAATGCGAGAATTCAGCAATTGACGTGATCATTAATTTTTTATGAAAAATATTCCACAAGCCTATCGTACTTGTGGTTTTGACCACCGCTAATTTTGGGGGGGTTCAGTAATTTCTGCTGGTACTATACACGATCTCAGGCGGGTAAAAGTACCGGCCCACTTTGAAACTCCTGCATAGAGGTATTAAAATACAATTAAATGCATCAAATTTGGGCTCAAAATAATCCTTATATATTTAACTTCAATTATCAATTTTAATTATTCCATTCCATTCAGTATTTGTCACAATACAACAAAGCGAAAGGAACTTTTTTCTTTAAAAGGGACTATTTTTGTATATGTTCTAAGCTCTGATTGGTGAATTATTGGTTTGACACTTAAAGAGCAACAAAACTTGCTTCTCTAACCCTTTGTTGGCCTTATTTCTATTCCTTAGGCAATATCAACCACAAAAAACCTTTTAAGGTATGTGGCTATCTCATATTTGAAAGAATAAGTGTGCAAATGCAAAGGTACCCCCTTGAAGGTTTTTAATGAAAATATCTTCATTTACAGCTGTTGAGTTCAGATTGTGTAATATACCACAACTTACTTATTCTCTAATATATTACAGTTATTAAGCTAATTTCTAACATAATAAGCAATTTTTACACATATGTATGCCTCAGTTGTATATTTAATAGCTAAATACTAAGAAATGTTTGCATTTAGCCCCCCCTTTTTTTGTCCCATAAAATGAGTTCACATCATTCTTAATTTTGTTAATTCATGCTTTAACCCCATAAATTATGAAGTTTAAGGCATAAAATAAGTTTTTGTATATAGATCTTCAGTTGAAAATCCTTCTAATTCCATCAAATATGCAAAAATATGATTTATTGATATTCAAGTCTTGGAATTTCTTATGGTGCAAAACTATAATTTCCCCCAAAACTCAATAAATATATGCTTCCACATAATTTTTTCCCACTGTTTAAGTAAGCTGGATGTTCAAATGTACTGTTACAGCCAAATAATACTCTAAAACATGAAATTCAAATTGACAATTTGAAAAATTAACAGAAAATGCTAAGCAGTCAATATAATTTTCCTGAGATGGCTTAAATTACCAAGTTTTTATAACATAATTTTCAATTAAAACTGCTTTCTACAGCTTATATTGTTTCATAAGTACAATTCACATGTATTCTAACTGAATCTACCAAAATATATGAGGAAAGATTTGTAGGATTGAAAAAAATCCAATAATGATATCACCATATTCTATATTTGAAGTCGACTAACTGGCACATGATGATTTAAAAAAAATCCTTAATAGCAACAATATTTTCAATATTATATGCCCTTCTACTGCAAAATAACATTCAATCACATATCCCCAATAATTATAAAGTCATAAATAAAAATAAAATGAGTTGCAATACCCCCTGTCCATGTATATCCAGTGTTTGGGAGCAATATTCCAAAATATTACATTACATGCATTTTGACCATGTAATCTGACACCACAATGCATTTTGTAACATTTTTGTTCGAAAAATGTCACTTTGTGTCTGTTGTGACATTTTTAGGTTAATTTGAACATGATTGCAACAAAAGTTCAATTTGATGTTTTTTGCCTTAAGGTGTGAAACCTATAATTAATTTCTTTAACATTTTCTACTAAATTTGTGTTTTTTCGAGCCTGCCTAGCTATTTTATCTTAAGTTTAACCTTTCTAAGACCATATATTTTCTGAAACGTACATGATTCCTCTACGTTCTGTGAAAATATCAGGGGATGTTTAAAGTCTTGCAGTGAAATGCCAGGCTATGGAAAACACCTACTCTAGAAATAGCTCGGTCATCCCCGGGAAATTCAATATTTATAGGTCATGCATCAAATCCTCCATAGAGGTATTAAAATACAACTAAATGCATCAAATTTGGGCTCAAAATAATCTTTATATATTTAACTTCAATTATCAATTTTAATTATTCCACTCCATACAGTATTTGTCACAATACAACAAAGCGAAAGGAACTATTTTCTTTAAAAGGGACTATTTTTGTATATGTTCTAAGCTCTGATTGGTGAATTATTGGTTTGACACCAAAAGGCAAGTGTGGATGTCAATATTTCATATTATTAACTTTAAAGAAAAAAAATTCATGGACACAGGGGTCCTGGATTTAAAAAAAAAAGAAGCTAATCCTAGATTATTATTTTTGCTTAAAGTCCGGTCCTGTGTTTTTATTTCAAATTTTCATCATAGCCACCCTCCCCCTTCCAAGGGATATTAAATTGTATCATTAATAATAAATTGATAAATAATAAATTCAGATTTTCTATTTAAAATAAATCTCATTTACAAAACCACTGATATTTGTTCAATTTTTAACGCTGATTTAACCTTTAGTCGCAACAAATTTTTATTTTTCTCTTTAAACTGTCGAAACATAACATTTGTTTAACTATAAAATCCCCCCCCCCCCCTTTTTCCCTTTTTTTCTTGTTTAAATCAATGATCAACAATATTCCAGAATCAAATAAATGAATAAATATAACATAGATTTCTTTTACATGCATCTTTTTACCATGCGGAGTCAGTGTGTTTTAAATCGGTCATCCAATCAGGACGCTCATTATTCTTGTCCAAGATAAAAATACATCGCTAAAATTACCTGTGGGTGTTTCCCCACTTCAACTACATAGAAATCGGAGATATTTCGTCATAAAACTTCACACATGGTTTTGTCTATCACATTTCTTGAATACAAACATAAAATTTTATTGCATTTATCAATATTTTATGAGTATCAACAGGTTTTTCAACACTGTATCTGTTTCTCTATACAGCCCAGCCGCAACTTCAACTGCAAATTTACATAGAAATCAGAGATAGTTCGTCATAAAACTTCACACATGGTTTGTCTATCATATTTCTTGAAGACAAACATAAAATTGTATTGCATTTATCAATATTTTATGAGTATCAACAGTTTTTTCAACACCATATCTGTTTCTCGATACAGTGGAATATTTAATTGAAAAGTATTTGCATGAAAATTCATTGATACTAGTAATCGAAACTAAAGTGAATAACTTGTCTATTTGTATTTCAATTGCAAATGTACATAATTAATGTATATTTATTTTCAATTGATATCCTAAAATTTTCCAAAAAGATGTGTATTGGATACTTTTATACAGTTAATTTTTTATACCATACTACAGAATATATTTTCAAATTGATAAACTTATGAAATAAAAATTATCTGGTATCTTTTACTTGTTTTACAAATAAAAAAAAATACAATAATTATATCTGTATACACTACATGTGTATACAACATACAGAAAAAGGAATAAGTAAAACATAGATATTTATATATTCAGTTACAACCACTGGAAACTGCAATACATGTATATGTATGCCAACTGACATGATTTTACTCACAATCACCTACAGACTCCCTGTCTAATTCAACTGTTTACTAAATTGCCATCAAACCTCATTATAGACAAGTTTGACATCACAAAAAAGCATTCCTATCAAATTTTTTTTTGTCTTAGACCAGATGGATAAGGACAAAACCTGATTATATTTAATTATTGCTGGATCTATTGTATGACATACAAATTAATTCAACATCGCTGTAACCCTTTTTTGCATACCCATTTCCATTCAAGAGTTTAAAATTAATAATAGGTAGTTAATTCCTGATTAGAAAATGTGGGAGTTTACCAGCAGCATAAAACCTCACAAAAGAGGAAGATAAAATTTTATACTGCCACAATTGTTTAAAAAGCCTGTATTACCTGAATAAATGGCTTTTTAGAATAAATAATTATTCATTCTTGTCCGAATGTTTTTGATTTTTCTTTCACATCAACTGAAAAAATCTTGACCCCTAAAAATTTTGTTGGTCCCCTAGAAGTTAAAAGTCAGTAACCCAGCTGGCCCCTGGTAAAAAAAATAGTAAAGTTTTATCCCTGATCCACATGGCTGAATGCCGATGGTAAGTTTGAAAGTATCTCATTTCTATGCAAACTCATTTGATCAGTGTCCAATGCTAAGATTGTAATAACAGATAACAGTTACAGGTCAAATGAATGTCTCTTAAATGCAGACATTTTTGTTTTAAAAATGAAAAAAATGTCCAGATACTGTCACAATGTGTCTCTTAAAAGCAGACATGTTTTCACTCAGGGAAGAACATGTTACGAAATCCATGCAGGGTTTGTCAAGTGCCTGTGGAAACACTGTTTTGTTCAAATAGTAACACTGACGGATTTATCATCACGATGTCCAGAGTCGCAAAATGAAGCTGGTTCTTCACATGACTATTATGAGAATTTGTCAAAATGAAAGTCTCGTAAAAGCAGACTTTTTAACACTCATTATCATGACTTTGATATAATTGTATCCATCTAATTCTTTCAAGCAAGTCTACAGACACTGCAATCTTAGCAGTACAAGCGTTCTGATTTTTTTTAAATAGCTCATTACAAAATTTCCCAATTTGGTAAAAGAAAAATCCCAATTCTGTGTAGGGGACCCATTTTAAAATAGCTGGAATCATCCCTGTGTCAAGATATTTTTTTCTACAAAATTGGCAACAGAAAATTAAAAAAAAAGCACAGCCCCCCCCCCAGTTAAAAGTGACCCATTTTTTGGGGGGAAATATATAACCAGTACTCTGTTTTTATTGCATATTTTAAAAGAGCATTATGGTCTTTGGTGACTGAATGGTGTAGGGATCTGACATCCACTACAAGAAAGTAAGTAAGTAAGTAAGTAATGACCTTATTTCAAGAGGGTAACACAGTTAGCAACAATAAGCTAATCTTCCCTGTGAAGCCTAACACCTCGATTCCCACCAATATTATTAAGCTTTTTAAACACCTACCCAAGACTGGGGATTTCACTGATTGATTTGTTATAACTGTACTGTATAACGCCTAGTAAGTTTGTTAGTCACAATACAGCTGAAATGTGAAATGTGAAATTGCTGGTGAACTTTATCACTTGCGACTGCAAGTCGAGTGCACCCTTTTTTGTAATTTACCAAGCCGGGCGCGAACCCACGCCGTATTGGTGATAGGCTTGTATGAGTTGTTAGGTAATCCAACTACCTAACTCATTGAGCCACCCGGGCCCTCACTTGCAGTAGAAAATTATCTAAAATACCTAATACAGTAGTCCCCCTCTCATAGGACCCCTTTTGCAATTAAACACTAAAACAGTGTGATAAGAGGAGTGGTCTTTCTTGAGAGGAACAATTAAGTAGTATTTTGCTATCACAGTGCATATCTGAATTCTGGCCTGATAAGAGGGGTGGCTATTGATGTGAGTGGCCTTATAAGAGGGGAACTACAGAAGTCATCTTCGTCAGGGATATTTGTAGCAATTTAATTTTGTGAACCCAGAAGATATTTCTGAGTCCCATCATAGTAGTAAGAATCTAAAATTTAGAAACTTTGTTGAGTCCCAACTGATAATGGTGAGTCTACACAAGAATCTCTGCTTCATTAAAATATTAATATAACATGATAATCAGTTTATAGTGATATAAAATGCCTTCTTTTTTTTAAATGTTATTTCTTTCTCTTAAAATTAAAATTTCATAACAATCTAATTTAAATGTAAATACGGCAGTATGTAATTTTCCTATAAAAGAACATCATTGTAATAATTTGAGTCATAAAAATGTCATGTTTTTTACATTCTTTAAGCACAAAGATGTTTATTTCAGAGTCTCCCATAAAGTTCATTCCAACACATATTAATAAGTATAAGATTATTTCAAGTTTCAGGTTCTCTCCGGGTACTCCGGCTTCTTCCACCACTAAAACTGGTCACCATGATATAGCTGAAATATTGCTGAAAGTGGCATTAAACACCAAAAATCAATAATAAAAAAAAAACAATCATCTTAAGATTAATTTTAGACTCACTCCAACCATTTCGATTTGTCATCATCAATTATAAAAAAAATTGAATATTGAAATTTCACTGATTTGGTCAATCCTTGCTTTTATTTGGACCTTGAATGAAACATTTTAGCAAGTTTTCTTGTTTTTACACATTATAATTTACTGTAAGTAAAAAAAAGCATAGATGCATTTCTAGATTATCATTCTTCAGGTATGACAATCATAGTAAAAAAAATTGGAAAGCCATGTAATAATAAATTTAAAAATCTTTATGAGCAAAAATAATTGTTTACATTTTTCAATGTATTTAATATTATTAATATTATAAGAATTCTTCTGATGGCTCGTTATGCATAAAACATTTGTTTAACAACCAGTAAAAATTATATGTGAAGTCTCTCAGTACAAAAACAAATTAAAACAAATTATGTGTTAAATTCATAAAAGATTTTCACAAGTATTTATAATGTGAACAATTTTAGAAAATTTAATAGTTATACCATTTATTCGTGAAGAAGCAAGAAATTTTTAAACTTTTTTCTCTTAAATGAAACTGATTTAAATTGAAATTGTTAGGTGTAAAATTTTTAATCGTTTCGAATTATTCAAATTTAATACTTTTAATTATTTTTTATATTAAAGAAACTCCCAGTGGATAAATATGCATAATATTAAAAATATTTTGATTAATATTTTAATTAATAAATCAATTTCGATATTTAATTTAAAAAAAAAATTAAACTCCTAATTTATTAATTAAATTGCATAATATTTTATTATTAAATCCAATTCAACATTAATATTTTAAATAATTTTTAATTTCAATTTTTTTTCATTAAGTGTAAAGTTACATAATTATATTTTGATAATTCCATACAAAAACGCATTGATATTTATTTTTTTCTCCATCAGTCCAATTTACTCATTGAACTCCCGTCAAAGTGACAGACCTCACAGAGAGAAATTTTACTTTAATGAAGTGTTCATCACCTTATCTGTCTATTCTATCACCATTCATTTTTATTATATGACTATTATAAAAACACTGTTTACAAGATATGAATAGCTAAAATAATTCATTTTAGCCTTAGGTAGAAAGTGGAAGTTTTAAAAACAGACATTTTTTAATCTCCGAGGGTGGCATTGCATCTTTTAACTAGTAAACTCATTGTGTGGTAGACACTCATCTTCATAAAGCTGACAAAAAGGTGAGACTTCGTCCCAGATTTTGATTGATAAGGTGTTCAGATTTGACAGTTTTTCACACATTATACAATCACACAAAGCCTATTAAAACCAACTGACTGTATACAATTATTACAAATCTATCTGCACTTTCAATGTAAGTGTTATGATAGAGAACTTTCTACTTTAATTTTATATTATAGTTTGTTTAGTACATTTATATTTAGATTTTCATGCATTGTTGTGATTTTGATTGAAATAGGAAAACAAGTCTTAAACGATTTTTTAAAATTTTGAATGAAATTGGGAAATGGTTCTTTAAAAAATTTTTTTTTTGTAAATTAGTGATAAACTGTAATAAAATAGTGATAATTTCATGGATTTTTTTTTCTGTGTTTTTGACTTCTTCTTTAGGCAATATGGTTTCCTTGCTAAGACATTTAACTTATTTGGCTATCCATATCTTTTGACTTTGATGGTTTGGTTTATTGGTTTATGGTGTTTAATGCCACTTTCAACAATATTTCAGTTATATCGTGGCAGTCAGTTTTATTGATGGAGGAAACTGAAGAAATTATGGACCTTATCACTTAATGTTGTATTGAGTACACCACGCCATGAACGGGATTAAAAATGACAACTTTAGTGGTGATAGACACTGATTGCACAGGTAGTTGTAAATCCAACTACCCTACAATCTTGACTGCCCCCTTTTGACTCTGAGCATATTTGTGATCTTAAGAAAAAGCTAAGTCTAATGGCATATAATAATTCTGTTCATTTATCCAGTACATTTGGTTTTTTAGGTTAACTTATATGATTTTCAGTGAAATCCCCAAATCATGAACAATTATTCATGATAAATGTCACTGGAAAAGACATCGGAAAAGACGAGCCTTTACAAAGTTAATTGGAGATTTCCTGTGACAATTATAGTGTAAATGGCTGACACAGTTTGTGAAAATATCGTCAACCTTTTTTAACCTGACTTGTATAGAACAAGCCGACAGTTATTGAAGCCATGAGTATACTGATTTCCGGCAGCGGTACATGCTAGACATACTAACGCTAAAAGTGAAATGTTTGTGACGGATTGTAAATTGCATTTCCTTATTCGATGATTTAGAAAAAATTTCCTGTCTGACTAACACAATGCGGTGATCAGTTACTGCCAAATGAAGGAAAATTTTATGTTGCGCATCATGCAATCTGTATCTTTTGAAAATAATTACCGCTAGTTCAAATCTAAGTAATGTCATTTATCAATCACCTCTCGTTATCTGATAATAGGGGGTAACGACAAAAACAGAAAATTGAATTAACCCTCCGTTAAAAGTCAACAACTAGCATACCATCTCGCCACTAACGCAATTAACCCGGTTGTGATATTTGTTCGGAGAAATTTGTGAATTGAATTTGGTCAATAAAACATGAAATCTGTCCCAAATGAAAATAACAAGGTTGTATCATTATGGACTATTGATGATGGCCAAATATGATTATTGGCGGAGAAGTTTAAACAATCTTTACTTTATCACGATATTATGATCTAACAATATTAAAATTATGAGTCCCACATGGTCGCCAACAATTGTTGTATATTTCATATTTTTGTTGATGAAAATCGTCATAAACCATAATTAGTTTTTATAACAAATATCGTTAATATATGATTAGTTCCTAACGACAACAGGCCCATCATTAATTGAATTTATAGTGAGATATAGAAATGGAGAATTCGATTCTCGTTTTATAATAGATCAAAAACAGGCACAGATCGTACCACTAATATAATAAAAACGGGTGAGATTTCCTGTAATGTAAAAATACTAAGTCGATTTCACTCAGCATGCTTAATAAAACACAAGATCTGCACGAAATGAAATAGATATTCTGTACATAATTAGCCTACAAATGTTTGTTAGACATGAGTTTTATGAGATTTATCATGCAATAGTCCTGAACAAATATTATTATTTATCTATTAGCATGATAATGTGTATTTTTTTTATTTATTTTTTTTTGCGTTCTCATTTTCAATTGAATCATTTTCATAAAATTCACTTGAATTACATGATAAATTTATCATCCAATACAATAGTCCTGAACATATTTTATTGTTTATTTATTATCATGATTTGTGTTTGATAATGTGTAAATTTTTTTAATTATTTATTAATTTTATTTTTTTTTTTGCCTTTTCATTTTCAATTACAGAAGAACCATTTTAATAAAATTCATTTGAATTAAACAGTAAATTTATCTTCCAATAGTCCTGAACATATTTTATAATTTTTCTGTTATCATGATTATATTTGATATTGTGAATTTTTTATTTCTTTTTCTTTTTTTCGCAATCTCATTTTGAATTACAGAGGAACCATTTTCATAAAATTTACTTGAAATAAACAATTTTATCTTCAAATATTTAGTCTTGAACGTATTTTATTATTGATCTCTGAAATTTGAAAATGTCTTTTTTTTCTTTTTCTTTTTTTTTTGCATTCTCATTTTCAATTACAGAAGGAACATTTTCATCAAAAATGGAAAATTTATGTTCCATAGTCCCTAACATATTTTTATAATTTATCTATAAGATTTGATAGTATAATTTATTGCTTTCTCTTTTTAGCTCACCTTGCCAAAGGCAATGTGAGCTTTTGCCATCACTTGTCGTCTGTCGTCCGTTAACTTTTCACATTTTAATCTTCTTCTCTGAAACCCCTTAGCCAAATGAACTGAAACTTGGTAGGAAGCTTCTATGGAAGGTCCTCTATAAAGTTGGTCATTTTGTCCCTATCCATTAACAAACATGGCCACCACAGGCAATTCTTGTTTCTGATTGGCTGATTTAAAAAAATCTTCTCCTCTGAAACCACTTGGCCAAATGAACCAAAACTTGGTAGGAAGTATCTATGGAAGGTCCTCTGTAAAGATTGCTCATTTCGTCCCGATCCGTTAACAAACATGGCCACCACAGACGATTCTTGTTTCTGATTGGCTGATTTTAAAAATTCTTCTCCTCTGAAACCATTTGGCCAAATGAACCGTAAATTGGTATGAAGCATCTTTGGAAGGTTCTCTGTAAAGATTGCTCATTTCGTTCCGATCCGTTAACAAACATGGCCGCCACGGCCAATTCTTGTTTCTGAATGGTCGATTTCTAAAAATCTTCTCCTCTGAAACCGCTTTGCTAAATAAACCGAAACTTGATAGGAAGCATCTATGGAAGGTCTTTTATAAAAATTGCTCATTTCGTCCCAATCCATTTGCAAACATGGCCACCACAGGCAGTTCTTCTTTCTGATCGGTTGATTTCTAAAAATCTTCTCCTCTGAAACCGCATTGCCAAATGAACCGAAACTTGATAGGAAGCATCTATGGAAGGTCCTCTGTAAAGATTGCTCATTTTGTCTCGATCCGTTAACAAACATGGCTGCCACAGACGATTCTTGTTTCTGATTGGCTGATTTGTTTAATTCTTCTCCTCTGAAACCATTTGGCCAAATGAACCGTAACTTAGTAGGTAGCATCTTTGGAAGGTCCTCTGTAAAGATTGCTCATTTCGTCCCGATCCGTTAACAAACAAACGGCGGCCACAAACAATTCTTGTTTCTGATTGGTTGATTTCTAAAAAATCTTCTCCTCTCAAACCGCTTAGCCAAATGAACCGAAACTTGGTAGGTATCATCTATGGGCGGTCCTCTATAAAGATTGCTCATTTCGTCCCGATCCATGAACAAACATGGCTGCCACAGGCGATTTTTGTTTCTGATTGGTTGATTTCTAAAAATCTTCTCCTCTGAAACCGCTTGGCCAAATGAGCCGAAACTTTGTAGGAAACATATATTGAAGGTACTCTATAAAATTTGCTAATTTTGTCCCAATCCGTTAACAAACATGGCTGCCATAGGCAATTCTTATTTCTGGTTGGTCGATTTCTAAAAATCTTCTTCTCTGAAACTGTTTAGCCAAATGAACCGAAATTTGGTGGGAAGCACCTATGGAAGATTCTGTATTAAGTTTCCTCAAAGCAGAATGAAAGGTGAGCGACACAGGCTCAGTCCACTGAGCCTCTAGTTTCAATTACAGAAAAACCATTTTCATTAAAAAAAAACACTTGAATTATGGTAAATGGAAAATTTTACAGAAATAAGAAATATTGTTACTAAGATTAACTGTTGCTTTGTCTAGCAATTTTCAGTTTTGATATAATATAAGGGATATGGGGTTGCTGTGTTATTGGTGTTTTAATCCATTCAACAATATTTCAGTTATATCATGACGATTAATTTTATTGGTGGAGGAAACCAGAGTACCCTGAGAAAAATCCACTAGCTTGTCACTTTGTGGCAATTCACCGACAAAGCGCATCGCATAAGGCCAATGAAAATAATACCTGTGTTTCCACTAATATTCTTGAAAAAAATTAATTGGTAGGCAGGCAAAATACAGTGGTTGTCCAAAAATGGCAGGCAAAATACAGTGGTTGTCTAAAAATGGCAGGCAAAATACAGTGGTTGTCCAAAAATGGCAGGCAAAATACAGTGGTTGTCCAAAAATGGCAGGCAAAATACAGTGGTTGTCCAAAAATGGCAATGAAAACTTTAAAGTAATATTACACCAGTTTTGGGTGAAGAAAATTTTTCACTGAAAATTCAATTTGGAATACGGCTGTACCTTTACCAAGCTATTCATTCATGTTTCAAGTCGAAATATGTTCCCAACAACTAGAAATCTGCAAATCCGTGTGCATGTTTATCGTCCTCGCCGTTGTTGTGGAATCTGATTAACTTTCGGTTGTTTTGTTCCGATGATTGCCGATCATGACCTCGTGAAGAAAAGTTTTGGTCCAATGATTGCCGATCATGACCTCGTGAAGAAAAGTTTTGGTCCAATGATTGCCGATCATGACCTCGTGAAGAAAAGATAAACAATCATGGGTGCTGAGGTAAGCACGCACACATTCCTGACAATGATTATTGAGGAATCTGTCTGTTTCATGTCGTGTGAACCAATTTTTGTTTTGCAATTATTCTTATGTGGTACACACGGAATATATTTTAATTTTTGTTCATCAACTGAACATTGCGCATGAGCGATAATCTCCCCGAAAGAGTTCAAATCTTGGGTCATGTGCATATCCTTTGCATTACTGTACGGGAAAACAGAATTATCTGCTGTCAAATATTTTGCGATTTGCTCTTAAAATCTGCTTTTGAGCAGATTTTTAATGTTATGCAGTTGATTTTAGTGAAAATATTTAATCCAAAAATTCCACGATATTTGCCTTTCATGTTACTTTAAGATAGACACTAAATATTGAAAATCTGTAGGGTTAGTGGAAACTTTAGGTTTTTTGGTGGTCGGGTTAAATAATTATGTTCTGCCAAAAAATTTTGAATGGAGCTGAAATGTCATTGCTATGACATAATGAATATTTATGTTCTTAACATATTCTACTATACAAAAACAACGTCCGATACGGATATAGATTTTCCATTATATTAAAAATGGCATGAAAATGTCTGAATTTGATAAAATAAAAAAAAGCTATGCGCCATAATATAATAGTTATTCAAGTTCTAGAAAGGGTATATAATGTTGCATTTCCAGCTTTGTATTTACAAATTCAAAGCAGAGAATGTGACATTATATAACATTTCTAGAACCTGAATAACATGATATCTGTATAATACTTTACAGAATATAATTCTACTGAAAGGGGACAAAACTCTTACAAAAACAGAATAGTATTGACGGAGAAAATCTCTGTTAATTCTCTTATAGGCTGAGATACCTGAGGTACATATAACATGTTTTTAATGTCTGGACTCTGGAGGACAAATTTACAGTTGTTTTTATCTTGTGTCAGTCCTTTAAATGAAAATTTGAATTTATTGGTCCGAATCAAATTTTTTATATAGTTCTAAATAAAAACTGAAAAATTTACTGGTCCAAGCCAAGTTTTACTTGGGCTGGAGGACCGGTGCTCATCGTTAGGACTGTGTGTTCTATTGATTTTAATGGCACAACTATTAACAGTGGAGGGGATAGGAATGGATAATATGCATTGTTTATACTTTTCAAAACTTTATTCTAAGAAGAGGTACTTTTGATTATTTCTTACTTGTAATACACATGCCTTGTCATTAATTTTTTTTTTGGTAATAAAATTGGGGCCATTGTGGTCGTGATTATATCGTAGTTGGATTTACAACTACCTGTGCAATCAGTGCCCATCACCACTATAGTTGTGAGTTCCAACCCCATTCATGGTGAGGTGTACTCTATACAACATTATGTGATAAAATTTGTCAGCGACTTGTGGCAGGTCGGTGGGTTTTTTCCCAGGTACTCCGGTTTCTTCCACCAATAAAACTGACCACCACAATATAACTGAAATATTGTTGAAAGTGGCGTTAAACACCATAAACCCCAAAAATCTAGTCATAAAATTATATTAGTAATATTTGAATTGGGTTGATTTATTTACAACACAAAATGCTATTGGTGATTGAGAATGAAAATAAATTATTTTTTTGAATTATATAAAAAAAATTCAATGCCTTAAATGTTTACGCTGATCTTTTGTAGAGTACCTAAGATATATTTTGGTACCAGAACACACAAACAGATTTCACAGATCGTCAGAGAACTGAAGAAAACAACTTACAAAGAGACCAGGTAAGATTAATTAAATTCTTGAAGGATGCATTTGTGGTTAAAATAAGCTTTAAAATTACAATTTTTTAAAAGTTTATCAACATTTTTAACTTTTTGTTTTCTTAATGAAATTTCAAAAACACACCTTTTCATGAACTTTGAAATAGGAAGAAAGCAGTTTATATTTCATATACAATTTTACACTGGGGAAAAAAACTAACCTGGTGTGTTGTCTTCATAACCTCAAGTAAAATAAATGATTTGTGAATTCAGTTGAGGCCAAGATTGAATAATGTGAAAAATATATATGTATGACCTCAAGAAATATTTAACCTTTTCATTTTATATTAAGATAAATAAATTTCATTTGAAATAGACAAATAAAAATCCAACTAAGTGTGTTGGTCTGGTACAAAGCAGACCTCATCATCATCTCATTGAAAATTAACTTCTCGTCTTGATATAGCCGAAAAATTGTTGAGTTGGTGTGAACAACAAACACTTATTAATTAGATAAAAGGGCCACATAATGTCAGAAATTGTTGTTTACTTATATTTAACTAATTAAGTTATAATCAGGTGGAAAACCCCAATAACTCTTATCCTGCAAGGTGATTGGTGGAGGAAAACATAGTTTTCAGAGTAAACAGCATCTTGGATAACCCATAGTTGATCATGCACTGATTACTCTCCCCTCATTGCCAGTGGGTCAACTGGCAGAGAAATCCTTGTTTCTTTTAAAAAAAGGCTTTTACAATCGTTAGCAATTACAGTTACATCATCGCTGATATATGTTAATCTCCTGATTTGTAATGAAAAACCTATACAGGAAAATGGGAACTCCCATAATTGGGAGGGAACTCCTTTCTTAAATTATATATATTTATGAGCTATGATTTGATTAGTTATAAAGACAGTCATTGGGACTTATCAAAGTGTTCTAAAGCGATCACATGACTAAGGGGAGTTCTCTAACAGTTGGTGATGAGAGTAGAGTATATAGAAACAAGATCAGTTGTGGGTTTCTCATGATAAGTAAATCACAGTTTATGACCTAAAGTTGTATTATGTTCTCCTTGACACAGATGGCTTTCAAGCTCCCTTAGCTTTCGTTAGTTGTGATACATGCTGATTCAATATTCTATAGGAGTTGATTCTTAAAAAAACTAACATTTAATGTAAAAATTATTGTAATATTTTTATCCAAGTCCATTGATCCAATTTGTACACACAACTTGGTCCAATTTGCTCATTGCAAATTTCCTAACACAATTTGATTTAAGATTAAACTAAAATAGTATCGAATTTCTTCCCCCATTCAGCATGCTACAACATTCCCCTTAAGAAACAAAAAACTGATTAAATAGTTTTATTTCAGAAATATCTACATCAATTTCACAAGTTTACATGTTTGTCAGTGACTTGTGGCATGTCTGGTCGTTTTCTCCGGGTACTTCGGTTTCCTCCACCGATAAAACTGACCGCCACAATATAACTGAAATATTTTTTGAAAGTGGCGTTAAATACCAAAACCCCACCCCCACAAATTTACATTGATTTGACCACAACATGTAAATGTGCTTGAATTTTTTTTTTATTTTAGGGACCGTTACAACATCCAACAGTATCTTTACAACATTATAAATACATTATGAAAACAATTCTTCAAATGCTATTTTTAAACTTAATACACGTTTTTACATAGAATTCTATAGCATAAATCATTAAAAAATCAACTTTATTGGAAAGATTTATCATTACACAGGACAAAGATTTGGGGAGGGGGAGATTAAGTCATGTGATGTTTCCAATAGTTCAATAGAGTTGAGAATGAAAGAGGAGATAGAAATAAGAATTTTATGCATGAATGAAAATATTGGGTATTCTGAGTTCTTTTTTTTGCCAGTTCTAGTGGCAGGTTGTCCATTTGATGATAATGTTTTGTTTTCTTAATGAAATTTCAAAAACACACCTTTTCATGAACTTTGAAATAGGAAGAACGCAGTTTATATTTCATATACAATTTTACACTGGGGAAAAAAACTAACCTGGTGTGTTGTCTTCATAACCTCAAGTAAAATAAATGATTTGTGAATTCAGTTGAGGCCAAGAAATAACATTGTATATTGAATAATGTGAAAAATATATATGTATGACCACAAGAAATATTTAACCTTTTCATTTTATATTAAGATAAATAAATTTAATTTGAAATAGACAAATAAAAATCCAACTAAGTGTATTGGTCTGGTACAAAGCAGACCTCATCATCATCTCATTGAAAATTAACTTCTCGTCTTGATGTAGCTGAAAAATTGTCGAGTTGGTGTGAACAACAAACACTTACTCAAATAGACAAAAGGGCCACATAATGTCAGAAAATGTTGTTTACTTATATTTAACTAATTAAGTTATAATCAGGTGGAAAACCCCAATAACCCTTATCCTGCAAGTTGATTGGTGGAGGAAAACATAGTTTTCAGAGTAAACAGCATCTTTAATAACCCATAGTTGATCATGCACTGATTACTCTCCCCTCATTACCAGTGGGTCAACTGGCAGAGAAATCCTTGTTTCTTTTAAAAAAAGGCTTTTACAATCGTTAGCAATTACAGTTACATCATCGCTGATATATGTTAATCTCCTGATTTGTAATGAAAACTCTATACAGGAAAATGGGAACTCCCATAATTGGGAGGGAACTCCTTTCTTAAATTATATATATTTATGAGCTATGATTTGATTAGTTATAAAGACAGTCATTGGGACTTATCAAAGTGTTCTAAAGCGATCACATGACTAAGGGGAGTTCTCTACCAGTTGGTGATGATGAGAGTAGAGTATATAGAAACAAGATCAGTTGTGGGTTTCTCATGATAAGTAAATCACAGTTTATGACCTAAAGTTGTATTATGTTCTCCTTGACACAGATGGTTTTCAAGCTCCCTTAGCTTTCGTTAGTTGTGATACATGCTGATTCAATATTCTATAGGAGTTGATTCTTAAAAAAACTAACATTTAATGTAAAAATTATTGTAATATTTTTATCCAAGTCCATTGATCCAATTTGTACACACAACTTGGTCCAATTTGCTCATTGCAAATTTCCTAACACAATTTGATTTAAGATTAAACTAAAATAGTATCGAATTTCTTCCCCCATTCAGCATGCTACAACATTCCCCTTAAGAAGCAAAAAACTGATTAAATAGTTTTATTTCAGAAATATCTACATCAATTTCACAAGTTTACATGTTTGTCAGTGACTTGTGGCATGTCTGGTCGTTTTCTCCGGGTACTTCGGTTTCCTCCACCGATAAAACTGACCGCCACAATATAACTGAAATATTTTTTGAAAGTGGCGTTAAATACCAAAACCCCACCCCCACAAATTTACATTGATTTGACCACAACATGTAAATGTGCTTGAATTTTTATTTTTATTTTAGGGACCGTTACAACATCCAACAGTATCTTTACAACATTATAAATACATTATGAAAACAATTCTTCAAATGCTATTTTTAAACTTAATACACGTTTTTACATAGAATTCTATAGCATAAATCATTAAAAAATCAACTTTATTGGAAAGATTTATCATTACACAGGACAAAGATTTGGGGAGGGGGAGATTAAGTCATGTGATGTTTCCAATAGTTCAATAGAGTTGAGAATGAAAGAGGAGATAGAAATAAGAATTTTATGCATGAATGAAAATATTGGGTATTCTGAGTTCTTTTTTTTGCCAGTTCTAGTGGCAGGTTGTCCATTTGATGATAATGTTTTGTTTTCTTAATGAAATTTCAAAAACACACCTT
The DNA here is from genome assembly GCA_963680875.1 of Bathymodiolus brooksi. Lineage (NCBI taxonomy): Eukaryota > Metazoa > Mollusca > Bivalvia > Mytilida > Modiolidae > Bathymodiolus > Bathymodiolus brooksi. The sequence continues at coordinate 20,071,054 of OY804580.1, forward strand.
TTCATGAACTTTGAAATAGGAAGAACGCAGTTTATATTTCATATACAATTTTACACTGGGGAAAAAAACTAACTGGTGTGTTGTCTTCATAACCTCAAGTAAAATAAATGATTTGTGAATTCAGTTGAGGCCAAGAAATAACATTGTATATTGAATAATGTGAAAAATATATATGTATGACCACAAGAAATATTTAACCTTTTCATTTTATATTAAGATAAATAAATTTAATTTGAAATAGACAAATAAAAATCCAACTAAGTGTATTGGTCTGGTACAAAGCAGACCTCATCATCATCTCATTGAAAATTAACTTCTCGTCTTGATGTAGCTGAAAAATTGTCGAGTTGGTGTGAACAACAAACACTTACTCAAATAGACAAAAGGGCCACATAATGTCAGAAAATGTTGTTTACTTATATTTAACTAATTAAGTTATAATCAGGTGGAAAACCCCAATAACCCTTATCCTGCAAGTTGATTGGTGGAGGAAAACATAGTTTTCAGAGTAAACAGCATCTTTAATAACCCATAGTTGATCATGCACCGATTACTCTCCCCTCATTGCCAGTGGGTCAACTGGCAGAGAAATCCTTGTTTCTTTTTAAAATAAAGGTTTTTACAATAGTTAGCAATTACAATTACATCATCGCTGATATATGTTAATCTCCTGATTTGAAATGAAAAACCTATACAGGAAAATGGAGACTCCCATAATTGGCAGGGAACTCCTTTCTTAAATTATATATATTTATGAGCTATGATTTGATTAGTTATAAAGACAGTCATTGGGACTTATCAAAGTGCTCTAAAACGATCACATGACTATGGGGAGTTCTCTACCAGTTGGTGATGATGAGAGTAGAGTATATAGAAACAAGATCAGTTGTGGGTTTCTGACGATAAGTAAACCACAGTTTATGACCTAAAGTTGTATTATGTTCTCCTTGACACAGATGGTTTTCAAGCTCCCTTATCTTTCGTTAGTTGTGATACATGCTGATTCAATATTCAATAGGAGTTGATTCTTAAAAAAACTAACATTTAATGTAAAAATTATTGTGATATTTTTATCCAAGTTCATTGATTCAATTTGTACACACAACTGGTCCAATTTGCTCATTGCAAATTTCCTAACACAATTTGATTTAAGATTAAACTAAAATAGTATCGAATTTCTTCTCCCATTCAGCATACTACAACATTCCCCTTAAGAAATGAAAAACTGATTAAATAGTTTTATTTCAGAAATATCTACATCAATTTCACAAGTTTACATGTTTGTCAGTGACTTGCGGTATGTCTGGTCATTTTCTCCGGGTACTCCTGTTTCCTCCATCGATATAACTGAAATATTTTTTGAAAGTGGAGTTAAACACCAAAACCCCACCCCCACAAGTTTACATTGATTTGACCACAACATGTAAATGTGCTTGAATTATTTTATTTTAGGGATCGTTACAACACCCAACAGTATCTTAACAACATTATAAATACATCATGAAAACAATTCTTCAAATGCTATTTTTAAACTTAATACACGTTTTTACATAGAATTCTATAGCATAAATCATTAAAAATTCAACTTTATGGGAAAAATTTATCATTACACAGGACAAAAATTGGGGAGGGGGAGATTAAATCATGTGATGTTTCCAATAGTTCAATAGAGTTGAGGATGAAAGAGGAGATTGAAATGAGAATTTTATGCATGAATGAAAATATTGGGTATTCTGAGTTCTTGTTGTCAAGAAAATTTATTTTACATGTATGCTGAGTATTGTAGAAATTATACAAAGAAGGACAACTCCATTTTTATGTAATAAAATTTTGGAATTTATTTATTTTTTTCTTGTAGAATGACAATATTAGCCAGTAGAGAACATACTTGTATACATCGAGAAATATCAAAAAGTAGAAATAAAAATGAAAGATGTAAAGAACTAATGGATGTTAGTACTGTAGTATTACTAAGTCTTTAGGCCAAAAAAAAAAATATGTGTGTTTCCGATTGCATGGTCTTCAAAATTAGGGTCGGTAGGTAGGTTTTTTTTTTTTTTTTTTTTTTTTTTTTTTATTAAGCCTACAAGTATGCTCCTTCCTCTAAAATCACACAAACTTGTTTGTTTCTTTCTTACTACAGCTTATTAATTATTTGACATGCAGTACAATGTTTTTGTTATCACTGTGTATTCTCCATTCTTTATTTCTATTGTTGAAGTCGGAAACGGAGACGAATTTCCGGATTTTGGCGATCTATTATTTTTTTTGGCATAAAAAATGTTAGGGTCGGTCGGTCGATCGGAAACACACATATTTTTTTCTTTGGCCTTACCTATAAATAAGATAAAAAAAAAATATCTTTACCACACCTCGATTTCAATATATTGTGGGTTAGAGCCCCCTAGTGGATGTTAGTACTGTTATTACTAAGTCTACCTATAAATGTTGAAAAGATTTCCTGTTGAAGGAGTCAATGGTTTAATGGTTAGCATGCTTGCCTCGAGTGCAGTAGATCGTGGGTGAGCCCTGGTCGTGTCATATCAAAGACTCATGCATTGATATTTGTTGCTTCTCTGCTATAAAGCATGAATCATTAAAAAATTAGAGCAAAGACTTGTTAGCTCAGAATCAGAATAATATGTCCAAGTGGAGCAACATGTCTTCCCACAGACTGTTGTTTCAGTCAGCTAGCACTATAAAAATCCAACTATTTGTGTTGGTCTAGTTCAAAGAGGACATCTTCCTCATCTCATCAAATGCAACTTGTTCTCACAATAATTTAGCTGAAAATTGCTCATTTGGTGTTAAATAACTAGCTCACTTACTCACGATGCTCTTGAACAGATTTGAAGTTTATTATTAATTTCCTATTTTGTGGACGTTAATAGTTTTTTTATCAAAAACCTCATACTGATATTATGTAAGAAAGTTTAAACAGTGATGATCAACAATTCCAGCAATATCAACAAAATGAATAGCCATCTCTTGCCTCAAGTCACTGAATATAAAAAAAAAAGACCATGACTTATGCAGATAATAATTCAGATCTTTGCTTGGGACATGCACAAAAATGTGACAGGGATACACCATTTAATGGGGGAGTGAGTGAGTGATTGTTGTTTAATGCCAATTAAGAAATTTTTCATCTATATCATGGCGAGAACAAGTTAATTTTCAATGAGATGATGATGAGGTCCGCTTTGTACTAGACCAACATCAGACTCAGTATGGGAAACGTTTTTTCTCTTATTTCGCCATTTTGGCTAGTTGCTTCAAAATTGTACTCTCCAAATTAGAATTGCACTTGCCAAGTTTGGCCAGAACATCAAAATTAATTGCTGCAAAATCCGACCCTGACTCGAAAATTACGATTTTTTAACATTTACCTTTTTACCATATATAAAGTCCACCCAAACCCAAATTTATTTGATATCATCAAGTTTTACACTACCGAATCCATATTTAAGATAATCTGAATCGTTTGCATAGAACATTAGAAGGTATATATTAATTTTATTTGACCCCGGTTCGAAATAGGGCGCCATCTTTTAGCGTTTTCTATCAATAAGAGAAATCAATATGGCGGATGTGAAACATTGCACCGCTAGTCCTATCAACGATTTTTAAGGATTTCTTCACATCTTTTATTGTCAAATAAAAAAATTTACGGAATCATTGACTGAGAAACTACTTCGTCAAGTTGGTTGACAGGGGTGAGTGCAAAATAATCGGAACTCGCCTCACGATGTTTGGTCGCCGGATTGTCGAGTTCTTACACAAACGTACTTGCCGAATGTTTTCTCTTCTCGCTTTTGGCGAGTTGGCGAGCGGTGGTTTCTTTCACTGCAACATGCTGATTTTTGTAATGCTAGTTCACTGAAACAACAGTCCGCGGGTAGACATGTCGTTCCACTCAGACACATTATTCTGATTCCAAGCCAACCAGTCTGCTCTTTCTCCTTAATGCTGCGTGCTTAGCGGAGAAGCAACAAATACCAATTTTATAGTCTTTGGTTTGATCCGACCGGGGTCGAACTCACGATCTACCGCACTCGAGGCGAGCATGCTAACCATTACGCCACCGATGCGGTTGTCCCATTTAATTGGATCACAACTTTCTCCTTTTGATGATTTTAATCTACAACAGCAATACAGATACAAACAACCTATAAAAAAGGAAAAAACCAGCACTGATTGACTTTGATTCAATTCAAAAAGACCAATGACTATCACATAAAATGATCAACAAAATAAACAGCATGCTTAACCATCGTGCAATAAAGTACATATCGCCACGAGTGGGAATCATATTCACAACTTCAAATTATGAAACTTTCTAATATTTTCAAAAACCTGTATTGTCATTACAGGTTTTTGAAAATATTACTTTACCAAGGAATTCACATATTGAAGTTTGAGGTAATTAGGTTTGACTATTATAGTTATATTGAGGTAAAGTACACTGCATTCTCCAAATAAAATATTATAAATTTATGAATACAGATATACATATTAAATTTCAGGGACCAGGATGTAAATTTAATGATAGAGTGAAAAAGGTTTTCCCACATTATTCTAACCTCCAAGAGTACGGCCTGAGTGAAGCCTGGGATCTGGAGGATCTTATTGGTGTTTGTAAGACGAAGAAGGTAAAACATATATATTGCTAAAAAAAAAAAAATGAAGAAAAAAGATTAATACTCATTTTCAAGTTTTTTGAATAAAAGAATAAACTATTTATTTACTTAGAAGCAAGTAATATAACATCAGTGGTGTTATGGTTAACTTCTTCCTTCAAGGAATACACTTTTTTTTAGTAATTTAACTTTCTTTTGTCCGATTCATAGAATGAGTTTTTTTTTTCTTCTATATTTAGGCTTGTCCATACTTCAGCGTCAGAAGTTTTAGAAAGGAAGTGGATATCATTTTCTGTCCTTACAACTACCTGATTGATCCAGTTATAAGACAAATTGTAAGTATCGGTTCATTCATACCTTTGAAACAGTAAGAGTAATAACAAATCTGTTGCAATTTTACAGAACATTTTCAAAGGATATCAATGGAAAAAACAGCATACAAATCAGACTTAAAATAAAATAGTTATCAATTTGAGTGTTGGTCTCGTTTTGCCCCTTTTATCATGGAAACCGTAAGAGCTAGCTCAGATGTGTTTGAAAATTGTTGGAGAGAAATTTCATAAGCATTCTAAAGAAAAAAAACATCAAACTGGGGCATACAATTGTTAATTGTTAGCATGCTTTCCTCAAGTGTGGTATATCGTGGGTTCAAGCCCAGGTCAGGTCAAACCAAAGACTACGAAATTGATAATTGTTCCTTCTCCGCTAAGCATGCAGTATTAAGGAGAGAGAGCAAAGACTGGTTGGCTTGACATCAGGATAATGTGTCCGAGTGGAGTGACATGTCTAATCATGATAATTTTCGGTTGATGTTTGACTGTAGCACATGTTGCAGGATAAATTTTATTTATCCTCTGTGTGTTTGTACCCTGCATTAAACTCTTGTATTTTACCATTAAAGAGTTGATGAGTTAGTGATTGTTGTTTAACTCCAAGTGAGCAGTTTTTCAGCCATATCATGGCGAGAAGAAAGTACATTTCAATGAGATGAAAATGGTGTCTACTTTGTACTAGGCCAAGACGTTTCTTTGGCTTTTTATAGTGCTATCTAACTGAAACAACAGTTCACAGGTAGACATGTTGCTCCACTTGGACATCTTGATTCAGAGCCAACCATTATCCTTCATACAAAGTCAAATTAATATCCCATAACAATGTAAAATGAATAATTTTATATATATTGTTTTTGAATTACATTCAGATGGAGATTAACTTAAAGGACCAAATTGTTATAGTAGATGAAGCCCACAATATAGAAGACTCTGCCAGAGAAGGGGCCAGTGATCTCTTTACCGATGAACAGTTAGACAAAACTTACAATGAAATACATGAGATGGGTAGGCCTCTTGTTAATGTGTTGTCATAAGGCCATTCATGAAAATTTGTTAGTTTGTTGTAACCTGACTCACCAGCTTAAATTGCCCATTCCCAAATATTTTGTATTGGTTAAATATCTGTAAAGGTGTGGTCACACGATACCATTTTCCATCCGATTTCCAAACAATTCTGATCTGTTGCACTGGCAAGTCGAATGGCCAAGTGTTCAAACTATCAGACTTTCCATTTGATTTTGATACGATTTTTAATAAATATTTTTCAAGCATCATGTACTTGAAAACAAGTTGAGATTTGAATCAGAGCAGGATTTAATCTTGTAAATGGAAAAAATGGAAATGTTTTCTTGTATATCCTGAACCCTGACATTATTTGTCAACAATGACATTATAGCCATTCACCAATTTCATCTTCTGGTTGTGGACTAAGAAGCATGAAGAGCGAGAAAACCAAAGGGCCTAAACAGGATAGCCCGGCTAAGGTCTAAGGAAAGAGAACATCAGTTGAATTATTCGGCTAGCAACACTTATATTAATGTGAGCAAACCGAACAAAAATATTTGATGCACAGAAGAACAGAAAACTTGATTGTGCTCACATGTATTTTCCTTAATTTAAAATGTGATACATCATAAGTATTCTTGTTCTGTGTTTGTTCATTGAGACTGGATCTATTTTCTATATTTGGCATGCAAGAGTAGTTTTGCTATAAATATTGTTTATTTTCAGTGGTACATAATATAAAGCCTGTTGAACATCTGAGGTTAAAACAGATGGTAAGATATTTCAAAATAACGAGCATCGCTAAAGCCAGTATTAAATAACGAGCATTGCTGAAGTTTGCATTTACATGATATCTTTATTTCCATCCTTATTGAGGACGTCATGGTCGTGATTGTATGGTAGTTGGATTTACAACTACCTGTGCTATCAGTGCCTATCACCACTAAGTTGTGAATTCGAACCCCGTTCATGGCGAGGTGTATTCGATACAACACTATGTGCTAAAGTTTGTCAGTGACTTGCGACAGGTCCATGGTTTTCTTCGGGTACTCTGGTTTCCTCCACCAATAAAACTGACCTCTATGATATAACTGAAATATTGTTGAAATTGGAGCTAAGCAGCATAATCCTGGTCCTTAACCTTGTATATTTATATTGTATTACCATGAAATGACTCACATCAGTAATGTAATGTAGTGTTGGGAATCATTAGAAAAAATAATGGATTTATCAGATGTCTGTTACCTATTCGATTTTCAGTCATAATTGATCATCGGAACACCACTAATGTAATGGTTCGCATGCTTGCCTCAGATGCAGTAGATCATGGTTTTGAGCCAAGATCGGGTAAAACCAAAGACTAATTGGTATTTTTCCTTTTCCACCAAACACTCTGCATTAAGGAGTAAGAGCAAAGACGAGTTGGCTCGAAATAAGGTGTCTGATCTGAAGAAACATCTACCTGCGAACTGCTATTTCATTGAGCTAGCATTATGAAAATCAAGTTAAGCGTGTTGGTCTGATACAAAGCAGACATCATCAAAATATAACAATTGCTCACTTTACCTCTAACAACAATCACTCATTTATATGGAATGTGATTTTTTTAATTCTAAAAGTAGGTAAAAAGATGATATCTTGATGGGGTTATGGGAAGAATTTGACTTTGCCACAAGTAAAGGAAGATATAATAAATATTGGGAAGCATCATCCTTTTAGCATGTCACAACAAAAACCACTCGTAGCAAATCCCTGCCGAATTGATATAAGATCTGTATTTTTGCATCTTTCACAGCCAGCAAAAGGCAATACAGTGATGGAAGATATAACAAATTAGAAGGGAAACATTATCTATTGAAGTAGGCTACAACAACCTATCATAGCGAGCCATGCCCAAATGATGTGGGATATATATTTTTGCATCCCACACAAACAGCAGACGTTATTCCAAATAGTAAAATCTTCTATTTTTATTACAGGTCGAAGGTTTTATGAAGTTAATTCAGAACAACATGGACCAGTTAGAACAGAAAGGTTTTGACCAAGCTGCCAAGATCTGGTCTGGATATGATATTGTGGTCAGAATGAAGGAGTATGGTATTGGTCCACAACATGTAGACCAATTAGCTGTAAGTTATTTGTCCACAACATGTAGACCATTTAGGGGTAAGTTATTGGTCCACAACATGTAGACCATTTAGGGGTAAGTTATTGGTCCACAAAATGTAGACCATTTAGGGGTAAGTTATTGGTCCACAACATGTAGACCATTTAGGGGTAAGTTATTGGTCCGCAAAATGTAGACCATTTAGGGGTAAGTTATTGGTCCACAACATGTAGACCATTTAGGGGTAAGTTATTGGTCCACAAAATGTAGACCATTTAGGGGTAAGTTATTGATCCACAACATGTAGACCATTTAGGGGTAAGTTATTGGTCCACAACATGTAGACCATTTAGGGGTAAGTTATTGGTCCACAACATGTAGACCATTTAGGGGTAAGTTATTGGTCCACAACATGTAGACCATTTAGGGGTAAGTTATTGGTCCACAACATGTAGACCATTTAGGGGTAAGTTATTGGTCCACAACATGTAGACCATTTAGGGGTAAGTTATTGGTCCACAACATGTAGACCATTTAGGGGTAAGTTGTGAAAAGAAAGTTTAAGCAGAATACGTCATAGGTCAACAATTCCATAAGTTTTCATAGTGAAAACCTAAAAAAAAAACTTGGATAATTCAATATATTTTTGGGGAGAAGATGTTTGTTGACCATGAGTGGTAATTTGTTTAAAATGTTACTTCAAGCAATCAAAGGGGCCGTCATGGTTGTGATCATATGGTAGTTACAACTACCTGTGCAATCAGTGCCTATCGCCACTAAAGTTGTAAGTTCGAGTTCATGGCGAGGTGTACTCGATTATTATGTAATAAAGTTTGTTGGTGACTTGTGACAGGTTGGTTTCTCCAGGTACTCCGGCTTCCTCCACCAATAAAACTGACTGCCACAATATAAATGAAATGTTGTTGAAAGTGACATTAAACACCATAAACAAATCAAGCAATCAAGGCCAATTATCAGAAAACACTTAAAAGACTTGAGTAGAAATTACTTATTATTTATTAATATATATGAATCATTATTGTGAATTGAAAACAATCGCTTGGCATAACCAAAAAAAACTGGTTAAATACTTCAAACAAATAACCATGTTATCTGAACATTTTAATAGACGAAAAAGAATAATTGTCAAAAATATATTTTAAACTAAGGCCATGTTTGATGGTTGGTTGGTTTATGGTGTTTAGCTCCATTCTCAACAATATTTCAGTTATATCATGGCTGTCAGTTTTATTGGTGGAGGAAACCGGAGAAAACCCCAGTCACTGACAAACTTTATCACATAATGTTGTATCAAGTACACCTCACCAGGAAAGGGATTCAAAATCACAATTTTAGTGGTGATAGGCACTGATTGCACAGGTAGTTGTAAATCCAACTACCATACAATCACGACCACAGCAGCCCCTCAGTTTGATATTTGTAAAAAAAAAAAAAAAAAAAAAATCATTATTCAGGAGCCATATTTGATTTATTTTCATGATTACAGTATCACAATAAATGCACAAGTGTACCTTGTATAAGACACACATATTCTTCATTTTTTTCTAGAAATGTTTTGCCATCGTTTGTGAGGACATGATGGAGAAAACCGTAAAGAATATGCACGGTCAGATTGTCAAACTTAGTTCTGCTACACTGAGTACATTAGAACATATGTTTAAAATCATGGATTTCATGTATAGAGACAACCTGAAGTTTGTTGAGGACTACAGGTGAGCTGATATTAATAATATAATCTACACTCTTTAAACATTGTAGTGTAATGGTTAGCATGCTCGCCTTAAATCCAGTAGGTCATGGCTTCGAGCTCTACTCAGGTCAAACCATATATTAGTCTAATAATCTACAAATTTGAAACATGGACATTTTTTCAAATGGTAATATGTTATCCAAAAATGACATGTTTGTTTTATTTAAGTCCTAGGATAATTATGTTACTTTACTTCTAATTGGGTGGTGGGTGATAGTGGATGAGGCAACATGGCTATAATCATATGGTAGTTGGATTTACATATACATATAGAATTGCCACTAAAGTTGGGAAGTTGATTCTCACCTGTGGCAATGTGTAGTCAATACAGTATAATCACATCAGTGGTTAGCATGCTTACCTTGAGTGTTGTAGATCGAGAGTTCAATCCCCCGTCAGGTCAAACTAAGGACTATGAAATTGGTATTTGCTGCTTTTCTGCTTAGCATGCAGTATTAAGGAGTAAGAGTAAAGACTGGTCAACTCGAAATCAAAATAATGTGTCTGAGTGGAGCGACATGTCTACTCACAGTTTGTTAACACTAAAAAAATCCAACTAAGCGTGTTAGTTTATTACAAAGAAGACTTCATCATCTCATTGAAATGTAACTTGTTCTCACCGTAATATGCATGTATCTGAAAAACTGTTCACTTGGTGTTAAACAACAATCACTCACTCATTCACTACATTTAATTTGCAGGAAAAAGATCCTTTATTTGATAGCATGTCAATCACATGATATAAATTTGAAGAGTTTATCAAGATTAAATATTTGTCTTTCATTTCAGAGTTGCTATCTTGAGGTCTACCTCATATGTATCAGACAAAAACACAGTAAGTAAAAACATTGTTTTTTTTAGCTCACCTTGCCAAAGGCAATGTGAGCTTTTGCCATCACTTGGCATCCGTCGTCTGTCGTCCGTTAACTTTTCACATTTTAATCTTCTCCTCTGAAACCCCTCAGCCAAATGAACTGAAACTTGGTAGGAAGCATCTATGGAAGGTCCTCTATAAAGATTGCTCATTTCGTCCCGATCCATTAACAAACATGGCCACCACAGGCAATTCTTGTTTCTGATTGGCCGATTTTTAAAAATCTTCTCCTCTGAAACCGCTTGGCCAAATAAACCGAAACTTGGTAGGAAGCATCTATGGAAGGTCCTCTATAAACATTGCTCATTTTGTTCCGAACGGTTAACAAACATGGCCACCACAGGCAATTCTTGTTTCTGATTGGTTAATTTCTAGAAAAAAAAATCTTCTCCTCTGTTAAAATAAAGATAACTCTTGCCATTATCTCCCTTAGAAATTAACTAATGCTGATATAGTGTAACATGTTTATTCTATACATTACAAGTAGGAATTCACATTTTAATATTCTTTTTAGCAAACCTTGCCATGGGCAATATGAGCTTTTGCCATCACTTGATGTCCGTCGTCTGTTGTCTGTTTACTTTTCACATTTTAATCTTCTCCTCTGTAAACCTGCAGCCAAATAAACTGAAACTTGGTAGGAAGCATCTATGGAAGGTCCTCTCTAAAGAGTGCACATTTTGTTATGATCTATTACCAAACATGGCTGCCACAGGCAATTTGTGTTTCTGATTGGCCGATTTTTAAAAATCTTCTCCTCTGAAACCACTTGGCCAAATGAACCGAAACTTGGTAGAAGCATCTATGGAATGTCCTCTATGAAGATTGCTCAGTTCGTCCTGATCGGTTAACAAACATGGCTACCACCGAAACTTGGTAGGAATCATCTATGGAATGTCCTCTATGTAGACTGCTCATTTCATCACGATCGGTTAACAAACATGGCTACCACCGGAACTTGGTAGGAAGCATCTATTGAATGTCCTCTATGACGATTGCTCATTTCATCCCGATCGGTTAGCAAACATGGCCACCACATGCAATTCTTGTTTCTGATTGGTCGATTTCTAAAAAATCTTCTCCTTTGAAACTGCTCAGCCATGTGAACCGAAACTTGGTAGGAAGCATCTACATGTGTGGAAGTTCTGTATTAAGTTTCCTCAAAGCAGAATGAAAGATGAGCGACACAGGCTCAGCCCACTGAGCCTCTAGTTTTTTGTAACATTAGTCAAAGTCTTCATAGCATTTAATATAACATTCACAAAAAGAGTTAATTTATGTTTGGGTTTTTTTGCAGTTTAATGTTCATTTAACAATTACTTTTTATATCCAGAAGTGTTTTTTTTTTTTAAAGAATACTTCAAATAGCTTGTAAAGTTTTGGTTCCTTAGAACCTGTGATATTGTATGATCAGGTATCATGTGATGTTGCAGGATCGTGTAGCCTATGACGTAGTAGCCTGTGGTATTGTATGATCAGAGGTTTATGAACCTGTGATATTGTAGGATCAGGGACCCATGAACCTGTAATTTTGTAGGATCAGGTACATGTGATATTGTAAGACCAACCTAGGAACCTGTGATATTACAGGAAGAAGTTTTCTGTAAACCTGTGGTGTTGCTGAATCAGGGAATTGTAAAGCTGCGATGGTCATGTTTGTGATCGTATGGTAGTTGGATTTACAACTGCCTATGCAATCAGTGCCTATCATCACTAAAGTTGTGGGTTCGAATCCCACTCATGGCAGGATGCACTCAATACAATATTATTTGATAAAGTTTGACTACTATAGTTTCCTTCACCAATAAAACTGACTGCCATGATATAACTGAAATATTGTTGAAAGTGGTGTTAAACACCCTAACCATAACTCATTAAGTTTATGTTAATTAAAAGTGAATTGTAATGATCATTTTTGTTTTATTCTCAAATAAAAACTATTTTTGTCCACTAGGATGGATCATGGATTAATTCCAGAAAAAGAAAGGGAGGTAAGTGCTTATAGACTTTTTGGTATTTGGTATATTTTCTAGATCTATATCTTTGATAATTATAAATCATATTTTTGGTGGAAGGATGAGAGATTACAGAGTACTTACACAACATGTACCTTAATAATACAGGATCTCAATTTAGAAAGTTGATATGTTGCACTTTTACAAAGACTTGAAGAGGTTGCCTCAAATTTAGCTGTTCGCCATTGCCACATGTGCTTTCAAAATTATATAAGACTCACAAAAATCATGATCTGAAAATATTTACTATTCAATAACAGGCACTTAATTTTATGGAGATTCAGATTACCATATACACTCATACAATTACAGGGGCCATCGTGGCCGTGATCGTATGGTAGTTGGATTTACAGCTACCTATGCAATCAGTGCCTATCACCACTGATGTGAGTTTGAATCTCGATCAGGGCGAGGTGTACAACATTATGTGATCAAGTTTGTCAGTGACTTGCGACAGGTCGGTGGTTTTCTCAGGATCCTTCGGTTTCCGCCACGATATAACTGAAATATTGTTGAAAGTGGCGTTAAGCACCAACAAACAAACAAACATACAGGTAGTAGGCTTTTTTTTTAGGTGGCATTTTTTTTTAAATTGTATTTGTGGAATTCAATGACTCTTCCCATTGGCTCATCCTAGTGCCACCTGGTGGATGTTATAATAATGATTTTATTTCCTGTCATGTATATAGCTGAAATTCTGTTCACTTGACATTTAATTAATAAATCAATCTAATTTTATTTTAATTTTTATTTCTTGTAGGTATGAAAAATATGCCAAAGTTTATCATCACATTACATTTTTGGTGTATGAACCCAGGTGTGGTATGTATATTGGTATATCAATAGTTCACATCTGCTGCATGTACCAGTTCATGTTCATCGTTTTTGCTATTCATATTTTTATCATTTACTCTGAAACCACTGTACTAATTTAAGTCAAATAGGTGGTCCACTTTCAAAATTGTATCTGAACTATTTGTCCTATATCCATGACCAATGGTAATATTAAACATAGCACTGAAATACCCTAAAGTTACATATACTGATTTTGTTGAAAACAACTTTAGGTTTTAAAATATACCTTTGAGAATACAATTCTAAAAATTTATGTTAGTTGGGAAATTGTCCCATTAAAACCAAAAATTATTTTGCAAGAATGTACAATGGTTATAATACCTGTCTTGAGTTCTAAGACTTTTATTTTATTTGAAGAGAACATATGGACAAAGAGAAACATCACATATCAGTACGTGTTCTGCCATCTATTGCTATTTAACTTTCAATCATATATTATTATATAAGATAAAATTAATATTTCTTAGCTTCATTTGTGTCTCTTTGGCAAGATTGATTTTGCATATTTAAAAAAAAAGCACTAGGATGAAATTCTACTTTGTAAACTTCAACTTCACTTTTTCAGGCATTTTCAGATTTTAATTCCACTCGATGTATTGTTTTAACCAGTGGTACTTTGTCTCCTATGAACTCATTTGAGTCTGAGTTAGGAGCACCTTTCCCTATCAAGTTAGAGGCCAATCATATCATTGAGGATAAACAAGTAAGTAAAACTTATATAATAAAAATGTAGATATCAAATTTAATGCGCACGACACGATTCTGGAATAAATTTCAGTAATCTGGAATAACTTTCATCAGGTACGCTCAAAACCGTCATTTCAGGTTTATTCTGTAACTGATCTGTTTTCAGTAGTATCCATAACATCACTTAAATTCTCCTACAAGATGGATTGAACGGGTTATAAATAGTACTATCTGACTAGTTGAAAACCATTATGAACAAAACAATCTAGTTGATAAAGCATTCATTGTTGATAACCAACGGGTAATAATGACCTATTCATCTTCTTTATCATTTTAATTATACCCCCGCTCGTCAAGAGTCGGGGTGTATAGGGATCCTCATGTCCGTCCGTCTGTCACACTTTTGGTTTCCGGATAATAATTAAAGTACCGCTCAACCAAATCTTTTCAAACTTTCACACATTGCTGTGTACCATAAAATACAGGTTAAGTTTGATTATGGTGTACTTCACATCTACCGTTCATGAGTTATGGCCCTTTTTCTCATAGAAAATAGGGATTTTTTAGGTTTCTGGATGATATTTAAAGTATGACTCAACCAAATCTTTTCAAACTTTAACACAATGCTGTGGACCATTAAATACAGGTTAATTTCGATTACGGTGTATTTCACATTTACCGTTCCTGAGTTATGGCCCTTTTTCTCTTAGAAAATAAGGACTGTTTAGGTTTCCGAATGATATTTAAAGTACCGCTCAACCAAATCTTTTCAAACTTTAACACAATGCTGTATACCATAAAATACAGGTTAAGTTCGATTACGGTGTATTTCACATTTACCGTTCCTGAGTTATGGCCCTTTTTTTCTTTAGAAAATAGGGACTTTTTAGGTTTCGGATGATATTTAAGGTACGACTCAACCAAACCTTTTCAAACTTTAACACAATACGATGTACCATAAAATACAGATTAAATTCGATTATGGTGAAATTGACATTTATTGTTCATGAATTATGGCCCTTTTTCTCTTAGAAGATAGGGACTTTATGTATATCAACTTTGATCTTCCTGGAGACATTACACCAATTGTTACACCAGTTCACTTTTCTCAGCATTCCTTCATTGCAAGTGTGTTTCCATCATATGTCTTATAATCAGTGTTTTGATGTAAATAGTGAAAGAAAAAAGGAAACGATTACAGGTAATCTGATTTAAATTAATTTGACAAGCAATAAAAAGTTTACTACATTGTCAATTACAAGAATTTGTAAATTTTTGATGGCCATGAAATGAATAAGTTGTAAGATAAATCACAACATGTTTCATTCCTTTCATTGCCTCATTCAAAATTTGGAATATGGGGGTATCTGTGATCACCAGATCAAATTTCTCTAGTTTTCAAGGAAATCCTGCTTTTTATAAAAACTGGGATTTGATTGGCTGTTAAGCAGAGTGTGGGAACTAATAAAAATGTTTTACAGTGACTAATGAATAATTCATGACTACAAGATTTCTATGTCAGTTGACCAGGTATATGAAAGTGATCAGCCGTGGGTTGCTGCCAGTGACAACAAATATAATATGATATTTTCTTTGTGATCAGGTATGGGTTGGAGCAATGAGTCAAGGACCAACAGGAAAACCATTACATGCTGTATTTAAGACCATGGAGACCTTGGAGTTTCAGGATGAACTTGGTAAGACTGTTCTACAAGTGTGTCAGGTTAGTATGATGACGCTCTGTTCTACTTTGTTTTAATTCATATTTCAGCGGTGGGCCGTCATGGCCGTGATCGTATTGTAGTTAGATTTACAACTACCTGTGCAATCAGTGCCTATCAGTGCTAAAGTTGTGAGTTCAAACCCCGCTCAGGCGAGGTGTACTCGATACAACATTATGTGAAAAAGTTTGTCAGTTACTTGCCACAGGTCAGTGGTTTTCTCCGATACTCCGGTTTCCTCCACCAATAAAACTGACCGCCACGATATAACTGAAATATTGTTAAAAGTGGCATTAAGCACCATAAAACCAACCAATAACCATCATATTACAGTGAATCTGTCTATACTAAAACCTCCTGGGGAAGCAACCTCTGAGTTTGGAGTAGACAGGTGTTCTGTCTATACAGGTTAAATTAACAAAGGTTTCCTACATTAGGACTTTTATCTAAAGTTTGGTTTATACCAGATTCCATTTTATTCAGGGTTTGGTTTAGACAAATTTCAATGTAAATATAACACCATGTTATTCAACACATGGGACTTTGAAATTGTTGGTGCTGTAAACATACATATTCATCTTTCTAATAATTTTGTTGATTTGTTTTGTTTTTATACAAACACTTAAAATAGATATACTGTAATACCAATCTTATTAGACTTCTGTAGTATTTCTAGCCGACCTACAAAGAACTATTTAAGCTATTGTCATATTTCCAGTCTTTGCGCTAACCCACTTGCCCGAAGCCCGGGAAAAGTAAAACTAGATTTGGACAAGTGAAAATTATGAAAGAATTTGTTTGAATAGATAGAACATTTTTCTAAATTTGGCTTTCGGGCAAGTAGGTGGAAAAAATTAAGGCAAAGACTGTATTTCATTTCCAGTTATAATTCATGAAAATTTCATTCCTCACAAACTGTTTATATAGACAATAACAGTGCATTGACTTGACATAAAATCGATATACGGATGAGGCTTAGAATCGGGGGAAATGCGAGGGTTTCCCGAGCATTTTCTCCGATTCGTGCCAAATACGTATATCAAATTTTATGTCAAGTCAATGCACTGTTATTGTCTTTATACTGCAATCATTAGTGACATTATAGGATTAAACACTGTTTTTTTGGAAATTATCTATGTATAAACTCCGGCAGCTCACTCACAAACTGAATATGTAAAGTTTGTGAGTGAGCTGCCGGAGTTTATACATACATAATTTCCTAAAAACACAGTGTTTAATCCTTATAATTCTTATTCTTGGACATCGTGTTTGTTTTCGACGCTAAATACTATTAAAAAAATACCCAAGGGCATACAATACACATACGATTGTAAACTGAAAAAAATCCGCGAAATGTTATTGACGACTTTGGAACATAACCAACATGACGTCATTGACGTCATATGAAGACTTCCAGTTTGAAGCGTAAAGATTAGACGTTATTTGGCTTCGTGTACACTTCAAGTTTGATACAATTTAACTAAAATAAGTTTTCAAGGTAAGCTTCTTAATTATTTTACTACCAATATTCAAATTATTTAAAAAGTTAGATACCCCCAAGAGGTCCCAACTGATTTTGGTCAAGTAGGCGTGGCCTAAATGTTATAAACGGTCAGTGACCGTTTATCAATTGTAAATATACTGTCAACGCATTTTGACTGCTCAAATAGAACGATTGCAGTATAAATGTTATTATCCCCTCGCCAACAAAGTTGCGAAGAGATATCGAAACGTTACCATCCTTCCGTAACATCCTTGTGAACACTAGAATCAACATCCTTCAATGGATTTTGACCAAACTTGGTACATACTTAGTCCTTAAGAGAATCTGGAACCCTATTGATTTTCAAGGTCAAAGGTCAAGGTCACCGGGTCAAATTTTTAGGCGAGGGGATACGCCATGCTTTGCGTTGCCCTTGTTTTATTTAAAAAAAATCTTTTTAATTCAAAACAATAACATATTGGCTTGTTCACCTCGAATACCATTTTCGATTTTATTTCTATTTATTATGATTTGCCTTTCAGGAAGTACCTCATGGCGTGTTGTGTTTTTTACCCTCCTACAGATCACTAGATAAATTTACAGAAAGATGGAAGGTAGGCTAGCATACGTCAATAGATACGTTAATTTGTTCTTAATCTTCATTTATATATATATTTAATTGCTTTCTTTTCTTTGATATAGGTACAAGAATTTTGTGTTTATAAAATAATAATCTCAGTGTCATTATTGTCTGTCATTCTTTTGTTAATGGTATTCATGAAACTACATGAAACCAAGGGTAGGTATGTCCATCCTACATTAGTTTGCTGCTCAATAACAAGTTCTACTTAAGCAAATAATTTGAAATTTATACACAAAGTCAGGGACCATAACAAAAAGGCCAACTTGGATTTCTAACATTACTACTTTTTCCATTCTGAAGTTATTCCTCGTGATTTGCAGAAAAATGCCTGTCTACTTTAGCTGGACGCAATTGAAGCCATGTCCTATGGACACATTTTTCCATTATTTTTATGTACATATTTCAGCTTTCTGGTATATATGAACAAATCTCTCAGAAGAAAAAGATAATACAAGAACCTAAGCGATCAGATCAGGTTGACTTTGATGAACTGATGAAATACTTCTATGATACAATACATGGTGTTAATGATGAGGGAGATGGTATTTATTTAGTTACAATTTCTGTTTTCTCACCCCTTGGATAAAGTAGTCCATTAATTTAGGTGAAAAAGATTTTTCTATCTTAACCCAGCTCCTGGGTAGGACAAGCTACACGCCCTTATTCCCGCAAAATTGTTTTCCATTGTTGAATTAATCTGTCGATTTATAGATATGCATCCGGGAATGTATTTCACAATAAAATACAATGTATTTCATAAATATATTATATATATATGCTACTACAACAGCGATAAATACCTGTAAAAAGGTTATTTGACGTTGGTCAAAAAGAGGTAATTTTTTTTTTATTTACGTTAGTTACTTAACAAGGGAGAGCACTCTATATTTTTTCAGAGTAAACAAATATTGACACGATAGAAAGAGATGAGAAAAAGAGTCAAACACTGTAAGAGGTGCAGGATTTTTTTTTATTGTAGAATCTATCACAAGTTGTTAACCTTATTATTTTGAACCCTTTTAAAGTAGTAGAATTAAAATCTTGTTTTATTTTATTATGTGGCATTTTGGTCCTGTGATGCGGTTCGCAAATTAATGCGCCAAACTACACATAAAGTAAACAAACATTGACACGGTAGAAAGGGGTGAGAAAAAGAGTCAAACACTGTGAAAGGTGCAAGATAGTAAAATCTGTGACACCCTCGGGTGTCACAGATTTTACTATCTTGCACCTCTCCTGGTGTTAGACCCTATATTTCTTACCCCTGAGATGTATAGGGTCTAACACCGGGAGAGGTGCAAGATAGTAAAATCTGTGACACCCGAGGGTAAGATTTAACAATCTTGTACCTTTCATGGTGATTGACTCTTTTTCTCACCCTTTTCTACTGTGTCAATGTTTGTTTACTTGAGTAAATAATAGAGTGCTCTCCCTTGTTAGTAACTAACGTAAAGAAAGAAATTACCTACCTTTGACCAAAGTCAAATACATTTTTTACAGGTATTTATCGATGTTGTAGTATCATTTATAATGTATTTATGAAATACAAATAAAATTTATTTCAGCAATGGAAAACAGGATATATAGAATATAACGCCGGGTGTCGAAGATTTCCCTATCATGTTAGATTCTATATATCTTACCCAGGCTCCTGGATAAAACAAGCTACATGAAGGTTTTCCTACAAAATTGTTTTCCATTGCTGAAGTAGATTGTTGATATATCGATCTACATCCTTGTCTTGGATATTTTAAATGTATTTCACAATAAAATATATAGACCGTATCCTTAAATGCTACTACAACAGCGATACATACCTATTAAAATTTATTTGACTCACATTTCGCATATTCCAGATCTACTTTTCTTAGAATTTTTTAGGGGTTTAACGGTGAGGGGATACGCCACGCTTTGCGTTGCCCTTGTTATTATTTAAATTTAATTTACTGGTTTATAGTTTCTTTAAAGGACCTTGTGTTTCCTCCTGCAATAAGTTTGGTAGTATCTGCAGAAATTCCTTTTTAATATAGATCATAAAAATGACCACCAACAAATGATATACCTGAAATATTGTTGAAAGAGGCATTAAGCATTTCTTAATTCTTTGAAGATCTATATTATCTTTTGTACCCAGTTTATTGTTTTATAAATTGCAATTTAACAAGTTTTTATATTAGTAATGAATAGAATTGGGGTGAAAAAAATCTGAAATATTACCTGTATTATTGTAGACATTGGAGAAGAAACAACAGGTGCCCTATTCCTGGCTGTATGTCGAGGTAAAGTCAGTGAGGGTCTAGATTTTGCTGACAACTTTGCTAGAGCAGTTATTACAGTAGGTGTTGGGTAAAATTATAATATATACACTTTAAATATTAAGATTCTGAAAGAGAGAAATTTGATTTCGTATGAAGCAGAACAATCTTTGAGTGAGTAATTTATAGATGTAGTTAGCATGACAAGAAATGGGAGGTGTTGTAGTGTAGACCTATGGAGGAACATAATGTTATAAATATTTAGTTTTAAATTTATTTATTTTTTTAAATAAAAAAAATGATGGTAATTTTCCAATTTTTAAACAGTACAAATGATACATTACTGGTACATAAAACAAAAGAAGACACTTTACATGTGGCATTAACAACTTTACATGATGTACTAAATGTTTTTAATTTGACAATTCTATGAAATATTCTACTTTTTGAAGTCAGCATTTAGATGTTCATTTTTCCTTAAAATATTAAATTATGTCTTTTATGATGATGAAATTTGGTAACAGCTATGAATGATCCATTTCAACATCTGAGTTTCTAACAAATGTCTTGCAATATGGGACACTTCAGATTTTTGATTTTTTTACATATTTCATGTTGTTATTAACCGCATCAGTGGTGTAATGGTTAGCATGCTCGCTTCTTAGATTGTGGGTCAAACCAAAGACTATTAAATTGGTATTTGTTGCTTCTCCGCTAAGCACGCAGCATTAAGGAGTAAGAGCAAAGGCTGGTTGGCGCGGATTCAGAATAATGTGTCCGAGTGGAGCGACATGTCTACCCCATGGACTGTTTATTTCAGTGATCTAGCACTATAAAAATCCAACTCAGCGTGTTGGTCTAGAACAAAGTGGACATCCCTATCATTTCACTGAATGTAACTTGTTCTCGCCATGATATAGCTGAAAAATTGCTCATTTGGCGTTAAACAACAATCACTCACTCACTCATGTTGTTATTATTTTACAGGTTGGTATTCCCTATCCTAACTGGAAAGACATTCAGGTAAAACTGTTTGATATGTTTATTTTTATTGAATCATTTGAATTGTACATAGATATAAATTATACAGGTTTATCTTAAAAAATTATCTATTTTTAGCATTGAAACGTTCCAAATGAAATTCTAATAGCTATTTGTATTTTAACATTAAAAAGTTCCTAAAGGAAGCTGAAAATTCCCTATTTTTGAAGGAGTTATTGGCCCTGTTGACTTAAAATATGTTATCAAAAAGTTTGTATGCACAGCACCTTCTACATTTTAAATGTGATTTCCTCAAAACTTTCATGCTTGCTTATAATCATATCAGGATTTACATATCGTTTTGGAAGTTTGATAGGGACTATATTTTCAAAGGAATTGTTGCCCTTTTTGACCTCAGCAGAAAGAATATGTGGGAAGGGGAGGAGCAGAGATATTAGTTTTTGTGTCAGAAATAACCTCTAATTAACATTGAAAAAATACTGAAAGAAGCTCTATTGTATTCATATAAACAAAATCTCCTTAAGAAGAATGGTGTGCTGAAGGCCATTACTTTGTCAGTACTGTAGTTTTGTACTTACAAGAGTTATCTTCCTTTTCAGGTTGAACAGAAAAGATCGTATAACGACAAACATAGAAATGCTAAGGGACTTTTATCTGGGAGTGAATGGTATGAAATACAAGCCTTCCGAGCTCTTAATCAGGCTCTAGGGAGATGTATTAGACATAGGTATGTTAATAATGGGGGATTATGATATTTAACACCACTTTCAACAATATTGCAGTTATAGCCTGGTGGTCAGTTTTAGTGGTCGAGGAAACCAGAGTACCCGGAGAAAACCACTGACCTGTCACAAGTCACTGACAAACTTTATCACATAACGAGTACACCTCGCCTGAACGGGATTCGAACTCAAAACATTAGTGGTTAGAAGCACTGATTGCACAGGTGATGTAAATCCAACTACCATACGATCACGACCACGACGGCGCCTTGTTACTAATGAATTAAGAGCCTTCATAAAGGTAATTTAAGGTTATGAGTGTGTAAATCTCTTTCAAATATTTATTGAAGAGATCAGTTTTATTGGTGGAAGAAACTCAAGTATATTGAAAAAACCACAGACCTGACAAGTACAGTCAAACCTGCTTCAGTGACCACCTCAATCAATCTATTAAGCAATAACTTGTATTATGTGACCTTATGTTATTAATTTCCATTCACAGTGCATTTCATATTAATTAAGCATGTATTTAACAACCACTTGTCTTATGTGACCCTTTTTTCAATGTTCCCTTGGAAAGTCACATATGACAGGTTTGACTGTACAAATAAAAGAGCTATGTGTTGCATTAAGTTGCATCACATCAGTAAAGAAGTGTTACAACAACAACAACAAATGCTTTATTGTCAATCAAGACGCCCACAATGAGCAGTATAATCAATAACAAATCACAGTATACAATTGATTAACATAATAATTTTTTCATTGGATAGTTACATGATTGCACAACCAGTATATAATTATCAGGGGGGTTGTGATCGTATATGGTAGTTAGATTTATAACTACCTATACAATAGGTGCTTTTCAACAAGGTGTACTCGATACAACATTATGTGATAAAGTTTGTCAGTGACTTGCAACAGGTCAGTGGTTTTCTACCGGCACTCCACCAATAAAACTGACCGCCACGATATAAATGAAATGTTGTTGAAAGTGGCGTTAAACACCATAATCATAACCCTATAATTATCAGGCAAAATTTTGATAATAAAAATCTTCTGATGGGAGACAATGCACTTTCTAAAAACGTCAATCAAACAGTTTAAGGTACAGGTCAAAGTAAAATTGAACACTGACAAAGGAGCTAAGATTATTGAAGGTTGCTTAGGAATAAATATTACAAGAAAAACAACAATAAACAGATATTAGATTTACTTTTTTTCCAATTGGGAAAAGTAATATTTTCTCTTATTTCTTTACTTACATCTAAATATACTTGATTGTAAGTAATGTTACATTCTAGAACTGCAGTATAAAAAAAAAGTCTATAGAATTGGTATTTATTGCTTCTCCTCTAAGCATACAGCATTAAAGAGAAAGAGCAAAGACTGGTTGGCTCTGAATCAGGATAATGTGTCCGAGTGGGGCAACATGTCTGTCTGCGGACTGTTCTTTCAGTGAGCTAGTACTATAAAAAAAATTCCAACTAAGCGTGTTGTTCTAGAACAAAGCAGAACATCATCATCATCTCATTAAAAATTAACTTGTTCTCGCCATGATATGGCTGAAAATTGCTGAATTGGCAATAAACAACAATCACTCACTTAAACTTGCAATACTGGGTACTGGTGAAAGTTACCAGGTGGCAGATGATGAGTGTCCCTAACTCCAGGCGACTGTTTCACTAAAGTGATCGTAAATCGTAAGTCTAAGATCACTCTTACGATTTCACTAAACTAGTTCTAATCTTAAGAGTTACGACTTGCGACAAGTAACATCTCCTATAATGGAGGTAAAATAAAATATCGTATCATTTATAGTATATCTCGGAAACTGATTACATTAAAGTTCACATTGGTTAATTAAATTTTTTTAATTATTTAATTAGCAAGACAGTAACATTTATTTCTATTTTCCTTTTGATTTGGTACACCAGTTTGATCGGTTTTGTTTAGGGTGGTTCTACTTGAGAAATCTGCTCAATAATTAAGAAATGTTCTTTTGCTTGGTAGTATTTATATTAGAAGTATTACTGTGACTTGTTTTAAAAAAAAACCCACCGCCCTCCTCTTAACTTATATTTATGCATATTTTTCAATGAGGAAACGATAGGTGGACTCTGTGGCCAAAACAAAAATTTTATTTTTATAATATTGATATGATTTGTGAAAAATATTTATATTGTTTGATATATGTATATGTTTATTGAATTTATTATTTCTGGCAATACAAGTTATACCTATTGGCTTATTTTCATTTCACCCCTTGATAATAAAAATCCTTCACATTTTATATCCAACTAATTCTTAAATATATTTGCTTTAAGGAATTTTGAATTATAAATAAATCAAAGCTATTAGAAAAAAAGGTATTTGTTAAGAGTAAAATGTTGCCAAGCTTATTTTATAGAATAATGTTTTTTGATCAATTATATGCTATAATGTACCCGATATCGTTCCTGTCGATATAGTGGGATTTTTTTTTTAAGAAATAAAATTATGTCTAAGTTAGTCTAAAAAATATTTTATTTTGCTTTATGTGAAAAATAATTTAAGTCGGAAAACACCAACAACAAAAATTGAGTTCAAAAATATACATTCAATAAAAAACGACCAGAAGAATCGTCAAGAAATGTAATACAATGCAGATCTAGAAGACAGCCTTTGAAAAGAAGAACTTTCTTTAAGGAAAATAAAAAAAATTGATGTTTGAAATTACTATAGTAGCAATTATGAAATTATGTTTATTCAACTCTATTTGATCATAAAGACAAACTTTTTGCAAATTTACATTTTTATGAAAAAACAAGAAGCAACATAAACATTCAAGATGCTTGAACATGTTGAAACTAAAACATGACATAAAACTGCTGGAATATAAACACTACCAAGTAAAACAAAGTAAGAATTGTGACTAGAACATAAAAAGTCTCTTTTGTAGTTGCAGAGTAAGTGAGTGATTGTTGTTTAATGCCAATTTAGCAATTTTTCAGCTATATCATGGCGAGAACAAGTTAATTTTCAATGAGATGATGATAAGGTCCACTTTGTTCTAGACCAACACGCTGAGTTGGATTTTTATAGAGCTAGCTCACTGAAGCAACAGTCCGCGGGTAGAAATGTCGCTCCACTCTGACACATTATTCTGATTCCGAGCCAACCAGTCTGTGCTCTTTTTCCTTAATGCTGTGTGCTTAGCGGAGAAGCAACAAATACCAATTTTATAGTCTTTGGTATGACCCGACCGAGGCTCGAACCCACGATCTACCGCACTCGAGGCGAGCACGCTAACCATTATGCCACCGATGCAATATTTGTAGTCACAGAAAAGCTCATTAAGTTAAGAAAAATTTGCTTCCAAGTAACAAACGATATTGGAGGTAAATAAATGTGCTTGTTGTTCTGATTAATGTATGTAGACTTCTCATCTCTTTTTGTAAAGTTTTAGCTCTACAAGGTGTCTTGATAAATACCTGCTTGAATTTACTAGTCAATTTTTTGTAAAAAAAAAAAAATATTTGAAAATTTGTTTTTGCCTCGTGTATGTATAAGAAAATTGATCTACCTGATGTGTGAAAAAAAAAGGTTTTCTACTGACAATGATAACAAGAATTCTATCAAGCATGAAAATACCCCCTCTACCATTAAGTGGTTGGTGGCTAAGAGAGTTGTAATTGCTCATAAACTTAATTCAATAATTTCTAGAGAGTCATTTAAAATTCTCCTAGTAATGCTTTAATCTATAAATGAATTGAAGAACTAGGTTCAAATAATGATTTGATGCAGGTTCTATTTATTTGTTGCGAGGTGCTAGTAAATAAAAGTGGGTTGAGTTTATCACGAAAAATCCGCCGTGTCTTCTCTAACATGTCTCTATTTCCTTAAAAAGAGCTACAAACAACGTAGTTATCTTTGCTACATGCACATAGGCTTATGATTTACGACTTGCGTGTACCTACCACCACTCTTAACTTTGCGATCACTTTTTATCGTAAGTCGTAAATCCTAACTATTAGTGAACCGGTCGTAACTCTTAAGAGTACACTTACGTCTACGTTTACGACTTACGACCTTTGGTGAAGCGGTCTCCAGGTTGTGGATGAGGGATGTCACAAACAATCAATTAATTTTATGTTGACATGTTTTATTTTTATTGGTTCTAAAATTTATATTCCTGCTATAATTATTTAATAGGAAAGACTGGGGTCTGTTGATTCTAGCAGATGAAAGATTTGTGAAAAATAGAGACAAATATTGCAAAGGTTTGTATGATTTTAGTTGATGATTGTGGTGTATAGTGTTTAACACCACTTCCAACAATATTTCAGTTTTATTGGTGGAGGAAACCGGAATACCCGGATAAAACCTCTGACCTGTCGCAAGTCAATGACAAACTTTATACATAATGTTGTATCGAGTACACCCTGCCATAAGTGGGATTATACTCACTACTTTAGTGATTTTAGTTGAAATATGAAATAGATTTGTATCTGTTGAAATATGTCATGTAATATATAGATTCTCTAATTTTTTCAGTATAAATAAGCATTGGCTTGCACATAGTTTATCAGATAAAAGAATGAGAAAATATGGAGGAAATCCTGTTTAAATTTTTTTAGGATGATTTTTTTCAGGTTTTATCTTGCTCTGAAAATTGTTTTCCGAAAGTTTGCTGGACATGGTCAGAACAGGTCAAAAATGCACATTTTGAAAGGGGCTGTAGGTGGCTTAGGCTATTTTTCAATGATTACAGTTATTTTATTTTCTAACCAGGATTATCCCTGAGTATTATACATGTAGTTGGAAAAAATTAAAAATCATAATAATTTCATCACTACAGGAAATCTGTCAGAATAAAAAAATCAAAGTTCAAAAGGTATCTTCATTTTAAATACGGGCATGGTCTTAATCTTAAATCGGTGATAGTTCATCTATTTAAATTCTTCTATGTTTTAGGGCTCTCCAAATGGATAAGAAACAAAGTACAAGGATTTACAAGTTGTAAACAAGCTATAGATTCAATATCAAGATTTACTAAGGACAGAATTAAGGATATGCCAGTAATAAAGTAAGTAAAACATCAAGACATATTCATCATTTTAATATGTTAACAGGGATTATTTTTTCAGTTATTTAACTGATTTCAGCTATTTTCCTCTGGAGACAAATTGCAGAAAGGTGCTGGACACAGTCAGAACAGGTAAAAAATGTGCCACTTGGAAGGGAGTGTGTAGATGGTTTCAGCTTTTTTTCATTGATTTTATTTTCTAACCAGAATCATCCCTGTGTTAAGGTCAAATTAATCAATTGAATATGTTACACTGTGTTAGCGGTAGACATTTTTTTGTAATAGCCACTGTGGCTAATGGGTAATAATTTCTTTTAGCCACACTCAATTTCAGTTAGCAACACTAAATATAAACAAAGAGCATAAAACAGTTGAAAGTTCAAAACTTTATTATTTAATTAACTAACAATAATAATTCATATATTATCATGATAAACAACAAACTTTGAACATTAGATAAACAGAACATTCAATATTCGTACGATTTTGTTGTTGTTTGCTGTGTGGGGTCGTTGGCATTGCCAAAAAAGGATAAAATAGATCCTTGGCGCTTGGCCATGCTTGGTATCGGGTCCGTTCGCCCTGATAATTAAAAAGTATCTTAATGAACATAATAAATATTGTAATTGAAATTAAAGAAGTAACGATATTGAAAAGTTTTAATTAAAAAAATAAGCTTTTGTTTAAGAAATTAAGCAGCTATTAGAAATTGTTTGAAATGAATGATTGTTGATTTCATCATTACAATTAATTGAAGTAAGCTTGGTTTGAGTAAAACAAATTTAAACATAGAAGAATTATTTACTTTACAGCTTGTGTTCTTTGATCTCTTGTGTGTTTTGATAAACTTTTTTTATTATCGAAATACACTTTTTAGCCACAGGGGGGCTAGGTGCGTCCGAAAAAAAATAAAAATAAAAAATACTATATAGTATTATATAACATTTTTTATTTTTATTTTCGGACGCACCTAGCCCCCTAATCTCGTTGAGATTAGAATTCCGAAGAAATTTTCTGAACAGACAGAAAATTTCTTCGGAATCCTAATCTCAACGAGATTACTAGCCCCCGTGTTTTTAGCATGTCAACGCCATATTTAAAATTTCTAAATTTTTAAACCATCAAATATCATTAATACTTCATTTAGTTTCAATAACTTTCATATATATAATTATCAGGACGAATGGACCCACTTTTAGGGCGAACGTGAATTAGTCATGCTTGACCTTCTCGTTGTCAAATAATTTACTGGTTTTAGATTCAAGCGTAGACAGAAGGACAGACAGAATAAAGCGTAATTTAGGAAACCAGTCAGTCGGTGACTAAATTCGAAACTATTTCCGGAATGGGACCCGGATAATGTTATTTCAACTGAAATAACTACCGGAAATAATCAATTTGACCCGCTTTTTAAAATCATTTTGGATATTATACATCGATCAAATCATTGTCTATAACGCGTTTTATTCGACTTGACTTTCTACATAATAAAAGATCGTTGTCAGATGCATGCTCTAAAAGTTTTTCGTTCGCCAGTGTGGCTACTGCTACACAAATTATCCTCACCACACTACCGTTATATTCGCAAAATGCGACGTGGCGATCGTCTACCGCTAACACAGTTACATATGTATTATCTGAACCTTATCAGTAGTGTAATGGTTAGCATGCTTGCATCAAGTCCAATAGATTGTTTGTTCAAGTCCTGGTCGGGTCAAACTTTATATTTTCAAAGACTATATATTTGGTATTTGTTACTTCACAGCTTAAAATTTGTCAGTGACTTGCGGATGGTCAGTGGTTTTCTCTAGGTACTCTGGTTTCTTCCACCAATAAAACTGACCGTCACAATATAACTGAAATATTGTTGAAAGTGGCATTAACGACCAATACCCTAGTGCCCCCTCCTTCTCAGCTAAGCATGCAGCATTGAGGAGTAAAAGCTAAGACTGGTTGGTTCAGAATCAGGATAATGTGTCCAAGTGAAATGACATGTGTACTGTTGTTTCAGTGAGCCAGCACTATGTATGCGTGTTGGTCTAGTACAAAATATTAATCGTCATCATCAATACCTATTTAACTATTTTGCAACTGTGTGAATTTGTGAACCAATTTGAATTCAGATTAATTAGTTGAAATTGAAAATTCATTATTTATTTGATTTTTTCAGTCCAGACGCCTCATTCATTCCAGGAACTCCCATCACACCAGGTCAGAACTTAGGAAGACAGCCAAATGTCAATATAGCTGCAGCCATGGTCACACCGATAACTCCAACTACTCCAGTTCACACCTTTTCACGACCTTCCATGGAAACGCCATCATTTCCTATTTTTCAGACACCGAAAGGGAAGTTATTTGGTTCACTACAACAGCATGAGTTTTCATCTCCTGAACCCAACAAGGGGCAGACGATTTCAGCAGATTTGACAAAAACACTTGCACATCCTGTTCTTACTGAACTTGTCAGTAACCATGGTAACCATGTTCCTGTTACAACAATACAACTACCACAAAATCTGGAGCCAGGTATGGTTTCCCTGTTAAGTGGGAATTCACCTGCCACAACAAGTACACAAGATGGTAAGTATAGTTAAATAATTACTGTGAATTCATTTATATTCGTTGAATACTATTTTTCATCGTTTTTGTTGGTTCAATCAAATCATGATATTTAGTGTGCAATGAAAGGCATAAAGAGCCAGAAACGTCATTTTCAAGAATCAAAATCATGAATTCAAAAGATAGCAAACATCTTAGTTTCTGCCAATGAATGAAACCATGGTATAACAACAAAATTTAACAGGTAAAACTAGTGTTGACGTCACATTATTCAACATGTTTCTAAGACATTATCAGTGATGTCAGCATAACATTAATTGTATTTGACAAATTAACTGAAATTTTTGGTAGAATGCTGAATTAAAATGTGACTATTAGTTTAAGGAAGGACTGCAGATATGCTTTAACTGTTGGTTTCCAAACACTATATCTCAAGTTCAATATTACCATTTACTTGAAATGTTTGAAAATCTCATAATTTGTGCCGGTATGATAGTTTATGACCTCAGTTGTTAATTTCCACAGACATGTGACCCTTTTCATTATGACTCGTTTTAACATCATATCAGGAAATCAAGAAGTGAAAAGAATAACGTGAATGTGTTTTTATTTTTCAGGTCTTAGAAGTGAATCTGTTAATAAACCAACTAAACCATTGACTATTCTTGAAAAAGGTCTCCAATACTTAAAACAAAATAAATTATTCAAATATTTTCAAATTCCAGAAAGTGTTACACAAACCAAGGGAAGTAATAATGAAAGTCATATATCTGAAGACCAAAAAAGTTATACAATCTGCCCAAAAACACCTACTTTGTTTGATACTCAGGACAGTGAGCAGGAAAGACTTGAAACAGATTTAGCAAAACAATGTGGAAATCCTAGTAATTTGGATAAAAATAACTGCATGGGTGCTGGAAAAGATCAAATTGATCACAAAAGCAAATATTTTGATTTGAACGACATTCAAAATCCTAATGTTACAGTCAACAAAAAACCCATCTTCAGAAGACATTCTGTTGCTCCAACAATTACAGCAGACGACGATTCTCAAGATGATTTTAAGGACCAGTCTACTAAAACACTTACAAGAAGGAGATCATCATGTGACAAGAAAATGTTGACAGAGATTCCACAAAATACCAAAGAGGAGGATAATGTTGACAATAGACAACAACAGATAGAAGAAGATGGAGATAATGAGAGTGAAGAGATTTTGAAGACAAGACGGAAACAAAGAGGAGCAAAGAGAAAAAGTAATACAAATCTGAAGTCTACAAAGAAAAAGCCCAAAGGAGTTGATTTTTTGGACAATATTGAAAACAAACATGATGTAACTAGAGAACATGAGATCCGATGTAAAAATTGTGGAGAAATCTTGATATCTCAGTTGAAAGGTAAGAAGTTTGAACACTACATGTACATAAATCAGGGATGATTTTTTTTTCAGTTATTTAACTGATTTCAGCTATTTTCTTCTGAAAATTGTTGCTGGACGCGATCAGAACAGGTAAAAAAATGACCATTTTGAAAGGAGGTGTAGATGGTTTCAGCTATTTTTCATTGATTTCAGTTATTTTATTTTCTAACCAGATTCATCCCTGATAAATGTACAAATATTTTGCAAGAATTATTTTTATATTATGTAAATTTTCATTTTTAGCTCACCTTTCCCTTGCCAAAGAGTCATGTGAGCTTTGTCCACAACTTGACACCCATCTGTCGTCTGTAAACTTTTCACCTGCTCAACTTCGATCTTCTCCTCTCAAAATTTTCTACTATTGGAAAAATATAGATATCTAATTTCGTGTGCTTCAGACATGCTCACAGTTTTAAGATTAGAAAGCCAAATGATTGAAAAGTTTTTGAGTGCAAGTAAACCAAAGGGCCTAAACAGGATTGACAAAATTGTGTAAGGTTATCTATGCCTATGAGATTGACCTTTAAAATAGTTTAAATAAATTACATTGGATCAATTATGTTACAATGAAGTACGGTTAGGGTTAGGCATATGGTGTTTAACACAACTTTCAACAATATTTCAGTTATGTTGTGACGGTCAGTTTTATTGGTGGAGGAAACCGGAGAAACCCACTTACCTGTCGCCAGTCACTGACAAATTAAGTATTGTGCCAATATGGTCAGTGAATCTGTAATAAATTTGATGTATTTGACAATATATTCCTTGTTTTTCTCTTCTTCTACTTCAGATTTTGAGAGAAGGAAGAGATATCCAAATTTTCTGATAGTTCTCACAAGACAAAGAAATACTGAGGTTTTGTTCTTGCCCTTGTTAGATGTGCAGAAAACTAATCTACAAATAGTATCTACAAAACTCAAAGAAGGTAATATAATATATAATGAGGCCCATCATTGCCTATGATCATATGGTTTAGGTTTATGGTGTTTAACACTTTTTTCAACAATATTTCAGTTATATCATGGCGGTCAGTTTTATTGGTGGAGAAAACCAAAGACCTGTCGCAAGTCACTGACAAACTATCACATAATGTTGTATCGAGTACACCTTGCCATAAACAGGGTTCAAACTCACAACTTTAGTGGTGTTAGGCACTGATTGCACAGGTAGTTGTAAATCCAATTACCATAGGATCACAATCATGAAGACCCCTGATCATATGGTAATTAGATATACCTCTACATATGCAAGCAGTGCATATCACTACAAATGAGAGATGGACTCCAAACTGAGAGTCTACAGCATTGGTGGTATAATGGTTGGTGTGCTTGTCTTGTGTTGGAGATTGTGAGTTTGAACCACCGTCGGTACAAACCAAAGACTATAAAATTGATATTTGCTGCTTCTCCACTAAACATGCAGCATTAATTAGAAAAAATTAGAAATAATGCATAAGTAATATTACACTTTCGATGACATTTTTCCTATGTATGTTTCATAATGTATATTGTATTGTTTATTTCATTAATTTATGTATTTCACTGATGTTTTATCATTTTGTAATTAATTATATTCTATGAGCTGTATTGCTTACGAAGAAAGATTATTATTATTAAAGTGTCAGAGCAAAGACTGGTTGGCTCAGAGTCTTAAGTGTAGCTACATGTTACCTGCAGACTGTTGTTACAGTCAGCTAACACTGTAAAAATCCAACTAATCATGTTGATCTAGTACAAAGTAGACATTGTCATCTTGTGATATAGGTGAAAATAGCTGAGCTGGCATTTAACAAGAATCACTCACTTACTATACCCACTAATGAGAGATGGATTTCTAACCAAAAATTCACAAGATATACGAATAAATTGGTGATTTTGATGATAGAACATTCTGTCCTTTCTTAATAAAAAAGTACAATGTTTACAAAAATCTTATCTCCAAACTACAGTTTACAATGAAATACATATTTAGATGTTTTGAAATTAAATATTTTTCTGTGCAAGTTTTACAAAACATTGACATAGGTATGTCTGTGTTGTTATTTATGACCTGTAATGAGAATACATCTGTAGAATGAATACCTTTTAGCTACTGTGAAATTTCAATATACAGTGAAACCTGTCTAAGCCGAACCCTGTATAAACTGAACTTTAAATAAAGTCCCAATGTAGGATAACATTTAAAATTTTACTTGTATATACCGAACATGTGTCTATTCCGAACACAAAGTTTTCCGCAAGTAGGTTCGGTGTTCAGGTTTCACTGTAATAATATTTCACTTGACAGATATAATTTTTGTGTCTTTATATAATAGATAAGTTGTTGTGTTTGTAAAAATAAAATTTTGAAATGAATTATTGCCCTTTGTCTGCCTTCTACTTTCTGTTTGTAAAATTAAAAGCAAAATTTACTCTTGTAGAAAATTGGAAAAAATTGTAGGGTTGGGGTTATGATGTTTAACGCCACTCTCAACAATATTTCAGTTATATCATGGCGGTCAATTTTATTGGTGGTGGAAACCGGAGTACCCGGGGAAAAAACACAGACCTGCCGCAAGTCACTGACAAACTTTATCACATAATATTGTATCCAGTACACCTCGCCTGAGCGGGATTTGAGCTCACAACGTTAGTGGTAATAGGCACTGATTGCATAGGTAGTTGTCAATCTAACTACCATACAATGATCACCATAACAGCCCCCGTTTACATTAGAGAACTATCTTATCTAAAAGATTTTTTTTTTTTTTTTTTCAGATTCAGAAGTGACATTGAATAGTTATGTTGATACAACCACAGGATGTGTATTACAATATCTTTCTTGTAAGACATGTACAAAGGATATCATTGGTATTCAGGTCGTTACAAATGGAAACAACTCTAAAGATGTAGAAGAAAAACAGGTATAATTGTTTGATAGACATTTTGCCATGTATTTTTTTTTTTTTTTTTTTTTTTTTTTTTGAAAAAAAAAAACATTTCTAAAGTTGATATTCTATGTATATTGCACAGGGATGATTTTTCCCCCCAGTTATTTAACTTATTTCAGCTATTTTTCTGTGATAATTGTTTTCCGAAAGTTGCAGGACATGGTCAGAACAGGTCAAAAAAATTACCATTTTGAAAGGGGTGTAGATGGTTTCAGTTATTTTATTTTCTAACCAGGATGATCACTGATTACATAGAAATTACTATTCAAATCAAATTATATACTCCAAATAACATCAAAACGATAATGATGCCCAGATGAAGCATTTATGAGCAGAGGTAAAGAGGCTAGGAACTGTTTCACTTTCATTTTAAATTATGAGTTATTCTCATTGTGGAAGACCCTATTGTAACTGTGAAATGTAGATTAGCAATAAACATGCTTTACTTTAATTTATGTCAGTGTAAAGTTGGTTAGTCTCTCATGTTCATGAAAACCATCCATGTACTTTCTTTACTATTTTTTGCTTATTCTGCATTCTGTCATTTTCCCACTGAATTAACTTAGTCTCTCTCAGATTGAAGGTAGCATAACATTCTTTATATAATAATAAAATATGCTGTAGAAAAAGTCAAAAATACTTAAATTGATTTTTTCAAATAAATGGTCAATTTTCAATGCGAAGAAGAATGTAGACCTTTTAAGCTAGAAGGGATATTACAGTACAGGGAAGATATTAGGATTCAATCATGAAGGTGAAATAAAAGAACAAAAGACCTGAAAACTAACTGCTGCTAAGTCTGAAGACGAGTGTTCTAAAAAAACAAAAGAAATTGTTCTCTACTTTCAAATATTTATGTTCCTCCACCAATAAAACTAACTGCCACGATATAACTGAAATATTGTTTAAAGTGGCATTAAACACCATAAACCAAAGCAAATATTTATGACATTTCTCAATTGCCATGTCATCTTCTTGTAATCAAACTGACCACCACAATATTGATATATAACTCAAATATTGTTGAAAGTGGCATTAAACACCAATAATCATAGGGGGCCGTCATGGTAGTGATCGTATGGTAGTTGGATTTACAACTACCTTTGCAATCAGTACCTATCACCACTAACATTGTGAGTTTGAATCCCGCTCAGGCAAGGTGTACTCATACAACATTATGTGATAAAGTTTGTCAGTGACTTGCAGCAGGTCGGTGGTTTTCTCTGTGTACTCAGGTTTCCTCCACCAATCAAACTGACCACCAAGATATAACTGAAAAATTGTTGAATGTGGCATTAAACACCATAAACCTAAACCCTCCCCCCAATAATCATGACCTTTTATTTTGATTTTATCTTCTTTTTTTACAGACTTGGATTATTAGTTCACATGTAGACACAAATGTTGGAAAGTCCTGACAGTTAGTTTCTTCAAGGGGATCATGTGACTTTGTTATGAACCAATCAAATAATTGGAATTGAATTGAAAAGTGCTGATATGAACCAATCAAATAATTGTAATAGATTTGAAAAGTGCTGAAATGAACCAATCAATTAATTGTAATAGATTTGAAAAGTGCTGAAATGAACCAATCAATTAATTGTAATAGATTTGAAAAGTGCTGAAATGAACCAATCAAATAATTGGAATAGATTTGAAAAGTGCTGAAATGAACCAATCAATTAATTGTAATAGATTTGAAAAGTGCTGAAATGAACCAATCAATTAATTGTAATAGATTTGAAAAGTGCTGAAATGAACCAATCAATTAATTGTAATAGATTTGAAAAGTGCTGAAATGAACCAATCAATTAATTGTAATAGATTTGAAAAGTGCTGAAATGAACCAATCAATTAATTGTAATAGATTTGAAAAGTGCTGAAATGAACCAATCAAATAATTGGAATAGATTTGAAAAGTGCTGAAATGAACCAATCAATTAATTGTAATAGATTTGAAAAGTGCTGAAATGAACCAATCAAATAATTGTAATAGATTTGAAAAGTGCTGAAATGAACCAATCAAATAATTGGAATAGATTTGAAAAGTGCTGAAATGAACCAATCAATTAATTGTTATAGATTTGAAAAGTGCTGAAATGAACCAATCAAATAATTGTAATAGATTTGAAAAGTGCTGAAATGAACCAATCAAATAATTGGAATAGATTTGAAAAGTGCTGAAATGAACCAATTAATTAATTGTAATAGATTTGAAAAGTGCTGAAATGAACCAATCAAATAATTGTAATAGATTTGAAAAGTGCTGAAATGAACCAATCAAATAATTGGAATAGATTTGAAAAGTGCTGAAATGAACCAATCAATTAATTGTAATAGATTTGAAAAGTGCTGAAATGAACCAATCAAATAATTGTAATAGATTTGAAAAGTGCTGAAATGAACCAATCAAATAATTGGAATAGATTTGAAAAGTGCTGAAATGAACCAATCAATTAATTGTTATAGATTTGACAGGTGCTGAAATGAACCAATCAAATAATTGTAATAGATTTGAAAAGTGCTGAAATGAACCAATCAAATAATTGTAATAGATTTGAAAAGTGCTGAAATGAACCAATCAAATAATTGGAATAGATTTGAAAAGTGCTGAAATGAACCAATCAATTAATTGTAATAGATTTGAAAAGTGCTGAAATGAACCAATCAAATAATTGTAATAGATTTGAAAAGTGCTGAAATGAACCAATCAAATAATTGGAATAGATTTGAAAAGTGCTGAAATGAACCAATCAATTAATTGTTATAGATTTGACAGGTGCTGAAATGAACCAATCAAATAATTGTAATAGATTTGAAAAGTGCTGAAATGAACCAATCAAATAATTGGAATAGATTTGAAAAATGCTAAAATAAACCAATCAAATAATTGCCACAGAATTGAAAAGTGCTCAAATTAACCAATCAAATAATTAGAATAGATTTCAAAAGTGCTGAAGTGAACACAAATGTATAGAGATGAAATTATAAGGTGTAATAACATGTTCATTTGAAATACATGCATATGCATGATAATTGCTTTCTAAATGTTGGTGGAAATTTGTTAATATTTTTAATCTGTTGTTATGGGCCTCATGCGATAGTATAGAGGCATATAGTTTGTAAGTCCGATAGCTTTCATATTTGGTAAGATGATTGGTGAACAATTTTTGTAGGAATTATGGAACTTTAACATTTTCTTACCGATAGTGTGAATAAACTGTTAACTAAAAGGCACCTGCACTATCAAAACTGCTCAGTTTAAAATATGTGGGGACATGGCATGCTGTCCTTATGGAATTGCCTTGTTGAACTGTATACTGTGGAACATTATTGTATCAAAGTCTGTGGACAAAATGAAGTTTGACTGGTGATAGTTGATAAAGAAACATTATATTTGTTACTGCAAGGACATGTCCTACTCATACTGGCTTATTATGTGGTCACTCTTCTAGCAGAGACATATTGTTTTCGTCCTCACAAAAGTTTGAATGTGCAAGTCCTTATACATTTTAAATAAGAATTCCTCAAAACTATGCATGCTTGCTTATTTACATATCTTTACAGCAATTTGATCAATCCCTTTTTATGGATATAATGTCTATCCAAAGGACAGAATATATCCTATGCTAAGCAAATTTACAATCATCAGGACAATTTTTTAAATTATTCTATTGCTGCAAATGAAAATCAGATTTATTAAAAGAGAACTCAAGGATGTAAATATACATTCTTTGGACAAACAATGATGAATAAACATTACAAATGTTCTTCTTTCAAATGTATAAGGAATTTACTTTATAAATTCTGCTCACTAATAAACAGAATTTGTATGAGTCACGTAATCTCAAATGGGACTGAGCATGAAATATGTTTGAAAAACTTAAAACCATTTTCTACTGATTGTCCCTTATTTTACTGTCCATCTAATACAATCCAAAATAAAAAATAAACAATGGCTATTTTGTTTTAATCTGCTTTTCCCTTCAGCATTTGGAATAAGACTTTGCAGGAGCATTTTAAGGATTTATTTTTGTAAAATTTGTAAAAAATCAAAACAAAGATAAGGATTTTTATAGATATCCTTCAAAATATCGTGACAAGTTTGAAGGTTTGTCTTTAATTAAGTGTTGTTTCAGTGAGGTACAAAATGTTATGTTGATCTGATACAAAGCAGATATCATCATCATCTCATTGAAGGTAACTTTAAACAGCAATTACTAACTCACTTTCATAAAACAAATCAAACAAAATGTTATAGGTTTATAAAGGAAAAAAATTAATAAATGGTAAATTTCACAAAGTTTAAAAAAATCAACGAAATAGATAAAATCATTCATCACCATGTTAAGCACAACAGAAAATTTCAATCTCCATTTTATAGCTCACAATGTTAAAATCATCTCAAAAACATTCTAAATAATTGTAAGCTGTAAACTACTGTTACATGTAAATATATTGAAAATATGGACCTTATTAAACTGCAAAATGGAAAGCATAATTAAAAAATAAAATAATGCACTTCTTGTTAGCACCAATGCTACAATTCAACTACAGGTACAACTGATAATGGTCTTCTTGACCTTCTGTATTTAATATGTCTTCCTCTGGTTTTTGTATTATTTATCTTCCATGGCAGGTATTGGGGTTCTCTGGCTTATGTACAGAGGTTTTTATGTTTTCTTAGATTAATTTACTGTGTATGTTCACTGATCGAATTGTAGGATTTAAAGAACATGTTTACTTGATTTGTGACATTTCAAAATATTCATATAATACTTGGAAACAAAAAAAATTAAGATTTATAAAACCACTCAGTCACACTCTCTAGAGTGAAACAGATATATATATATAAAAATACATCATACATTAGGACGAGCATTCATTTATGATATCACTAGATTTAAATTGTTCACTGCAAAAAGTAAATTACAAATATTGTGTTTAGTTTATCAATTATAATCATTTGATTGTTAGTTATCGTCTCACTGGATATATAAGACACAAACTTTTGACACATGTCAAAAGAAACGTCTTCTTTTCACGTTATTGTCTTCTTCACATTCTCAGATGACATTGTATCACACTTTTTTTTATCGATCTTGGTTTAATATACTTTTGGTTGTATTTTGGTGATGCATATTGTCCTAACCACATGTCAAAAGAAACGTCTTCATTCACGTTATTGTCTTCTTCACATTCTCAGATGACATTGTATCACACTTTTTTTTTACCGATCTTGGTTTAATATACTTTTGGTCGTATTTTGGTGATGCATATTGTCCTAACCACATGTCAAAAGAAACGTCTTCATTCACGTTATTGTCTTCTTCACATTCTCAGATGACATTGTATCACACTTTTTTTTATCGATCTTGGTTTAATATACTTTTGGTTGTATTTTGGTGATGCATATTGTCCTAACCACATGTCAAAAGAAACGTCTTCATTCACGTTATTGTCTTCTTCACATTCTCAGATGACATTGTATCACACTTTTTTTTACCGATCTTGGTTTAATATACTTTTGGTCGTATTTTGGTGATGCATATTGTCCTAACCACATGTCAAAAGAAACGTCTTCATTCACGTTATTGTCTTCTTCACATTCTCAGATGACATTGTATCACACTTTTTTTTATCGATCTTGGTTTAATATACTTTTGGTCGTATTTTGGTGATGCATATTGTCCTAACCACATGTCAAAAGAAACGTCTTCATTCACGTTATTGTCTTCTTCACATTCTCAGATGACATTGTATCACACTTTTTTTACCAATCTTGGTTTAATATACTTTTGGTCGTATTTTGGTGATGCATATTGTCCTAACCACATGTCAAAAGAAACGTCTTCATTCACGTTATTATCTTCTTGATGCTCTATGTAATTTTTCATCTTCTGACTTATTAGTTGTGTCAATACCTGTTGAACGTGTAGTTTCTCTCGTTACATGGTGGGTC
The DNA here is from genome assembly GCA_963680875.1 of Bathymodiolus brooksi. Taxonomy (NCBI): domain Eukaryota; kingdom Metazoa; phylum Mollusca; class Bivalvia; order Mytilida; family Modiolidae; genus Bathymodiolus; species Bathymodiolus brooksi. The sequence continues at coordinate 20,111,107 of OY804580.1, forward strand.
TTGATGTTCTCTTTCTTGTATGTTAAATATTTATTAATTTAGTAGAACTCATTACTAAATGATATATATAATACCAGACTTTTATTTTACTGGTATTAGGTTAAAATCCTTATGGTTGTATTTTCATGATGCATATTGCCCTAACCACATGTCAAAAGAAACGTCTTTATTCATGATATTGCCTTCTTGGCGTTATGTATGTAATTTTTCATCCTTTGTCTCATTAGTTGCGTCGATACTTGTTGAATGTGTAGTTTCTCCTATTACGTGGAGGGTCTTGGGTGTATTTGTTTGAAACGCACCTTCTTACAATTTGTATTATCTTCATGACATTCTGTAAGAAGATTTAATTCTAATTTCTCTATCTCTGTTTTATTATTAACTTTGATACCTGTTGTTGAATATATATTTATATTTATATATATATTAAGAAACTACCCCTTTACAATGGGGGAAAACATCATCAGTGGGGTACCAATGTTTGCATCTAATAATCATAAATAAACAACTATACAATTAAAATGAGCATAAATCATACACGAACATTAAATATTTGGTTTATTTGTGTTTTACGTCACTTTCAGCAATATTTCAGCTATATCATGGCGACCAGTTATAGTGGTGAGAGAACCACCGACCATGGACAAGCAACTGGTAAACTTTATCACTTGCGGCTGGAAGTCGAGTGCACCCTTTTTTGTAATTTACAAAGCTGGGTGCGAACCCACGCCGTATTGGTGATAGGCTTGTATGAGTTGTTAGGTAAGGTAATCCAACTACCTAACTCATTGAGCCACCCGGGCTCTTCGAACATTAAATATAAGTCATTCTCATTACAGAACATAGTTTAAAACATATCAAAATCATTGTGATAAAAGTCATAGTGTCATTGGTAAAACATTGAATGTTCACTGTATAACAATACAGATATATCAGAATTACTGGAGGATTTCTTGATAGATTTACCATCTACATGTAGCAAGAAACACAAATCTAGCTTTGGAATTATGATTGGCTCTTGAAAATATTCATCATTGTCAACTGCTGCAGAGTTATCTTTCTTGGCCATTCTTAGATGCAGAGATGGGTATGTTGAATGAATGCTGGTAAACCCATGAATTTGTCTGATCAGTTTGTTCCAGGGCACTGTAAATGCTGTTTTGGTATTGGTGCTGATGAAATTGAATTACTTGGTTACATTCAGCCTTTTGACAACACAGATATAAGGGTAATAACAAAATTACCGAACTCCTAACAATCTTACAAAGGGAAAGTCAAAACTCATAAGTATATAAACAGACAAAATCAGTCAACAACCGGAAAACTGTGAAAACCGTAATGACCCTGACTTGGTACAGGCATTTCTAAAGAAATGGTGGGTTGAATCAGATTTTAAAGCACCAAACCTCCCCCTTTCATTATGGCTCAAAGTTTCCGGCTGTCACTATAACAGTATTTATAACAATACTTGAACAAAACAGGTAAAACAGTTGTCAAAGCAGTGCCAAACTCAGTGAAGTAAATGTCAAAGACACTTTTACGTCGCACATTGATAAAAAAATATTTTTGACATTTTTGTTGACACCTTATCTTTATACATTTTCACTATATGAAAATCCATCGTTTATAATCTTTTCTGCAGAGACGGAATATATTTCGACAAGATCTTGGTATCGGAATATAAACTTTTTAAGAGATCGTATAAGGCAAATCTTTTTATAGCCCTGGTCCAGTAACCTGTTTCTCAGATGAAGATGACGTTTCAGGAAATCAGAATAATTGCTACTGGCCCTTGCATAACGAATCAATTGCGAGATGTAAACACCATATGCAGGAGAAGCTGGTATATTGCTGCACATATTTGGAAAATTTATGATTTTAAAATTGAAGTCATCCCGTTTATCATAAATTTTAGTACTGATTTGACCACTGTCGTCAAATTCGAGGCATAAAAATCCAAAAATGATGCGGACGAAGCGGTATCTGTGAACGTTTTGTCATCTCATTGTTCTCACTTGCATAGTAAATAATTAATGAAGTACATATTTTAAAGATTATCTGAGCATGTCTTCACAGTAAACATTATAATATAATGCCAAAAATTTCATATAGTGTCAAAACAGATCCCTGAATAAATCAGAACCCTGTATAAACGGCACTTAAGATACTGTTCCAATGTACATGATGGGGGAAATCTTAGTTAAAATAGCATGTATAAACCGAACACCTGTCTATTCTAAAAGTAAGCTTTCTCTGGAGAAGTTTTAAAGTTAGACAGGTTTCACTACAATTATTAAGCATACAATACAATAATTTTTGCACACAGATATATATATATATATATGATTTGTTTTGTCTTGTTATGCAACAATTCAAACATTTATATAATAAAGTTTGTTTGATCAGCTATCTTATGCCTTCTAGTGAATATATTATTTTTACTAGTTTAATAAAAGTAGCTTTGCTATTAATGTTACTTAGCCACATCGGTGGTGTATTGGTTATCATGCTGGCCTCAAGTGTGGTAGATCGAGCTCCTGTCTATAAGATGGGTATTTGTTGCTTCTATATGAGCACCCATTACTAACAAGTAAGAGAAAAGACTGGTTGGCACAGAATTAGAATAATATGTCTGAGTCTGAGTGGAGCGACATGTTTTCCAGCAGACAGTTGTTTCTGTGAGCTATAGCAATAAAAATCTAGCTCAGCGTGTTATTTGCACTAGAGCAAAGCAAAACCATTATCCTGTGAAAATATAAATATAACTTGTTCTCACCTTTATAAAGTTGACATATTGCTCATTTGGTGTTAAATACTCACTCACGTGCACTCGCTCATCAACGTAACTTCATCACTTACATTTATTTTGTAAAGAAAAACTTTTGAGCTTTTAAGCTGGAAAGGATGTTCTCCAGTATGTATGGACAATCGGGATGCAAACATGACTGGAAGTGTAGCAGGCCAATAGCTAAATAAATTGGCACAATCTGACCTTGAAGTCAGGTCAAGGTCATAGATGGTTCAAGATAGTATTAATCGTATCACATCGTCTTTAAGAAAAAAATTATGAAAAAAAGCCAAGAGGTAATCAAGATATAAACTGAAGGACAAGACAACACAATGTCCAAAAGAGCAAACACCAATCAACAAAACACTACACAGAAAATGAAAGATTGCACAACACGAACCCCACTAAAAACCAGGGGTGAACTCAGTTGCTCCAGAATGGTAAGCAGTTTCTGTTCCACGTGTGGCAACCGTCTTGTTTCAAACCCAGTGATGATCAAGTCATGAATGGTGGAAAGGACGGGATTGCGATTACGACAAATCGAACATATCCATGGTCATTTGTGACACAGATACTCCGTAACGGTTAACTAAGTCATAAAATAATACAAGACTAATGAAAAGATTATACACCACGTCTATCGCTTGCAGGAATTTACATTTAAAAAACACCAACAATCAATGTGTTCAACACAAACTAATATTGTAGATAATCTCTTTATAAATATACTCCAGTAGCAATTAGATATCAGTACCTCTCGTGAGTCGAACTACAACTCGAACAAAGAATGTAGAGGATACATAGCTCTCATCTGTAACTTGGCGACAAAAATAACTTTGTAGCGGATCAATATAATATAAAAGACTGACTGGACTTTTGGAAACAGATCAGTATAATATAAGATGGACTGGACTTTTGGAAATGGATCTGTATAATATTAAAGACGGTCTGGACTTGGAAATGGATCTGTGTAATATCAAAGACGGACTGAATTTTTGGAAACGGATCTGTATAATATAAAAGACGGACTAGATTTTTGGAAACGGATCTGTATAATATAAAAGACAGACTGGATGTTTGGAAATGGATCTGTATAATATAAAAGACGGACTGGATTTTTGGAAACGGATCTGTATAATATAAAAGACGGACTAGATTTTTGGAAACGGATCTGTATAATATAAAAGACAGACTGGATGTTTGGAAATGGATCTGTATAATATAAAAGACGGACTAGATTTTTGGAAACGGATCTGTATAATATAAAAGACAGACTGGATGTTTGGAAGTGGATCTGTATAATATAAAAGACGGACTGGATTTTTGGAAACGGATCCGTATAATATAAAAGACGGACTGGATTTTTGGAAATGGATCTGTATAATATAAAAGACGAACTGGACTTTTGTCTATATAATCTATAGTTTTTTTAATTCCCCCTTTTATGTCAAAAACGACATTAGTTATATAATGACGCTATGCATGTTTCTGATTTTCTTACGGAATGCATAAACAAATCCTCATCAAAAACAAATGAACAAAAAATGATTTGTACTCTTTGGGCCTCTTGTAACTTTTGTGTACTTCTGATCAGCATAAACTATGTAGGGGACCATCTATTGGATATTCCTATCAAGTTGGTTCCAATTGGTGTGGTGGTTTAAATGTAAACGCCAAGTGATGGTCATACATCGCATGAGCCTTTGGGTCAAGTGAGTTAATAAGGTGTTATCAGATATCACATTTGTTTCAACATCATGGCGCAAGAAATGTTCTTCCAACAGACGTAAATATTTAATCGGCTTCACTAAATTTTGTTTAAAATACTCTTCCATCTTCCTCTAGTCGCAAATGGTGGAATAACCTAGGGCCTCTCTTCATTTAAATCCAGCCCTGACGGAAGATCATATCATTGTTTCTTTTTTCGGTTTTACCAGTTAACAAAGTTGTAAACAATTAAATTTGTGTTTGCTTGCTTCTGTCACACACCTTGCATACTAGTATTTCTATCTCCCTTTGTTTTTGTATTTGTTTCTGATATTCCAAATTCAATTTGAAATCGCTTAATTTTGAATTATCGATCGACACTAGCGTTAAAACGTTATTTTGTTGAAGACCCAAAAAGTGAACATTCATAATGCATCTTTTTATTACACCAAAAAGATACAACATTTATTATTAATACAATATCTCAACAATCATCTCTGTCAACTTTAGTTAAATGTATCAAATGATCAGCCACTAACGTTGTGAGTTCGAATCCTCTTGGGCGAGGTGTACTTGATACAACATTATGTGATAAAGTTTGTCAGTGACTGGCGACAGGTCGGTAGTTTTCTCTGGGTACTCCAGTTTCCTCCACCAACAAAACTGACTGCCACGATATAACTGAAATATTTTTGAAACTGGCGTTGACTGGACCAGGGCTTGAACCCACAATTTAGTGCACATGAGGCGAGAATCATAACATGCACACCAACAATCCTGTTTTAAGTAAAAGGGCAGATGATAGTGGAGATGATTGATATAATTATTTTTGTTTTGACCAAGAATTTCAAATCAGGAGTTAGGATTAGGATTATGGTGTTTAACGCCACTTTCAACAATATTTCATTTTTATAGTGGCAGTCAATTTTATTGGTGGAGGAAACCAGAGTACTATGAGAAAACCACACTGACCTGCTGCAAGTCACTGACAAACTTTTTCACATAATATTGTATCAAGTACACCTCACCATGAACGGGGTTCGAACTTACAACTTAAGTGGTGATAGGCACTGATTGCACAGGTAGTTGTAAATCCAATTACCATACGATCACAACCACGACGGTCCCTATTTTGCCTTGTATCAGAGCAAGAATTTCATATCCAACATTATTATAAGGCATTCAATTTTTAATGTAAAATGTATATTAAGTTGTTTGTACATAAAAAAACCAGAAATGCAGTTCTAATTAAAAGTTCTTGTTTAATACAAGTGTGTACATGTAAAGGTTAAGTTGTAAATAAAGTTTCAAAGCACATTTCTAAATATTTATTAAAAATACTATTTTTATAAAATTAACATAACAATTGTATATATATATCCAAACATAATACAAATCTATATGCAGCACAACTACTACATTTTTCTATTAATTAATAAGATTTCATCAATCATTTTCATAGCAATAAAATGTATTTCATGTTTGCATATCAGTTTTTAAAGCATCTGTTATGGAGTGTTCTCATTTCGCTTGGAATTAACAGCTAAATCAAACCAACCTGAAATTAACAGACGAGTCAAAATGGGAATAAAGCTGCCTTAAATTAACAGCAAAGTCAAAATGTGCAATTAACCAACCTAAAATTAACAGCTACTGGTATGTCGAAATCGGAATAAAAGCACCTTAAATCAAGTCAAAAAATAAAAACGAAGATATCATATTTAGTGCGTTCGACGCATTTCTGGAATAACCTTCATCAGGCACGCTCAAAGTCGAAAGGTTGGAAAGGCAAATAATTTTTAAAAAATTAGGAACATGTCAAAATGTGGAATAAACCAACCCTAAATTAACAGCTAAGTCAAAATGTGGAATAAACCAACCTTAAAATAACAGCTAAGTCAAAATGTAGAATAAACCAACCTTAAAATAACAGCTAAGTCAAAATGTGGAATAAACCAACCTTAAAATAACAGCTAAGTCAAAATGTAGAATATACCAACCTTAAAATAACAGCCAAGTCAAAATGTGGAATAAACCAACCTTAAGTTAACAGCTATGTCAAAATGTGGAATAAACCAACCTTAAAATAACAGCTAAGTCAAAATGTGGAATAAACCAACCTTAAAATAACAGCTAAGTCAAAATGTGGAATAAACCAACCTTAAAATAACAGCTAAGTCAAAATGTGGAATAAACCAACCTTAAGTTAACAGCCAAGTCAAAATGTGGAATAAACCAACCTTAAAATAACAGCCAAGTCAAAATGTAGAATAAACCAACCTTAAAATAACAGCTAAGTCAAAATGTGGAATAAACCAACCTTAAAATAACAGCTAAGTCAAAATGTGGAATAAACCAACCTTAAGTTAACAGCCAAGTCAAAATGTGGAATAAACCAACCTTAAAATAACAGCTAAGTCAAAATGTAGAATAAACCAACCTTAAAATAACAGCTAAGTCAAAATGTAGAATATACCAACCTTAAAATAACAGCTAAGTCAAAATGTGGAATAAACCAACCTTAAAATAACAGCTAAGTCAAAATGTGGAATAAACCAACCTTAAAATAACAGCTAAGTCAAAATGTAGAATATACCAACCTTAAAATAACAGCTAAGTCAAAATGTAGAATAAACCAACCTTAAAATAACAGCTAAGTCAAAATGTAGAATATACCAACCTTAAAATAACAGCCAAGTCAAAATGTAGAATAAACCAACCTTAAAATAACAGCTAAGTCAAAATGTGGAATAAACCAACCTTAAAATAACAGCTAAGTCAAAATGTCGAATAAACCAACCTTAAAATAACAGCTAAGTCAAAATGTAGAATATACCACCCTTAAAATAACAGCTAAGTCAAAATGTAGAATATACCAACCTTAAAATAACAGCTAAGTCAAAATGTGGAATAAACCAACCTTAAAATAACAGCTAAGTCAAAATGTGGAATAAACCAACCTTAAAATAACAGCCAAGTCAAAATGTAGAATATACCAACCTTAAAATAACAGCTATGTCAAAATGTAGAATAAACCAACCTTAATTTAACAGCTACTGCTAAGTTAAAAAAATGGGAATCAAATGCCTTAAATTATCAGCTGAGTCAAAAAATAATAACGTAAATATTCAATTTAGTGCGCACAATGCGTTTCTGGAATAACCTTCATCAGGTACGCTCGAAGTCAAAAGCCAAATAATTTTAAAAGTTTTGGGAACATGTCAAAATATGGAATAAACCTGCCTTAAATTAACAGCTAAGTCAAAGTGGGAATAAACTGCCTTTTATCTTTAATATTGGTAGAATTAAGACAAAGATTAAAGAAACACTGTATGGTTTGTACAGTCATGGTAGTAGTGATTGCTACATGTCGTCTGCTTCACTGAATATACACTGTTTTTTAATAACCATGATAATTTCTTGAGTAACCTACATAATGATGAAATTTCATTAATTTTATTTGCAAAAATTTTGTATTAATTTCTTCTTTAATAATTTTTTCAAATCGATGAGCAGTGAGTTTTGAATTACATGTACCTTATCATCATATTATGGTCAACGTGTATTTGAAATTTACAGAATTAAAGTGATTTTTGTTCAGTCAATCTACATAGTTTATCAAATATTTGACACAATAAACATTATTTTTTAGTTCATTGCAAACTGTTGCTGTGAAAATAAAGTAAAATCAAATGTATGATACATGGTACATTTTGGCAGTAATAAACTTTCATTATTTGGATCTTTTTTATTATCAAAGAAAACAAGCTGAAATGTTTGTGACAAATTTTATTTAGCAATGTTAACAATTGTCATTTTTATTATCGTCTTTTTTTTAACAATAATTTTGTTTTTCCATTTTTATGAATTAAGTGAATATATTTCCACACAATCAATAATTACTGCAGAATATAAAGTTCATTCTCTATTATAAATCTTTTTATGGAATAACAAATCACTGCTAGTCTCATCTGAATACAAAATAAATAAATGAACATTGTCCATCAATTGTACAGGCAAAATAACAATCTATTTTTAGACAATACATATTAGTATCGTCCTGAATAATAATTTCTTAAAATATACGGCAAGTTTATAAATAGAAAATATTTAGAAAGAGATCACAGTTTTGATTGGTTGTGCTTTGCATATTCCATCCTTGCGACAGATCGGCGATGTACCTCGTCTGGACCATCGGCAAGTCGAATTGTTCTTGTTGAAGAAAATAAACCAGCCAGGGGAAAGTCATTTGAAACACCTGCTCCTCCATGTGCCTGGAAAAATAATCAAAAATCTTTTTTTTTAATTGTACATTGTGTTAATTCCCATAAGTGTTTTTTTAGTTTTGTTTGTCTTCGTGCTATATTTAGTGTGCCCAATGTCGTGTGTTTCTGGATTGTCCATTCTTGATTACCCCTTTGGTTTTCTCTAACGTTTCTTTTAGGACAGACAAACATGTCCACTAGTGCTGGCAACGGAAAAGTGAATCAAGGAAAGAAAAACATAGATTCTTACCAAAATATCACAACCTTTGTCATGAAAATCAATTAATTTGGTGCTTACAGGAATAGGTAATTTAATGTTCTGCCTAACTAACTGGTGTGGCACCCGATTAGTTCCCCTTAACAAGGCACTATTTTAAGGGGTCACTCATTAGTTGCTTAGGTTGTTTTTTTGTGATGAACACATGACTAGAAAAACAATTCTTTTCTCACAAGATGTTTTCAAAAGTAGTTTCTCTTAATTTCCAATAAATATGGTTCATGCCACCATTTTGATATGATGATTATCATTCATGCCAAGATTAAGAGAAATCTGCTTTAAGCTACTGGTAAAGAATGAGTTGATAAACTAGAAACTGATGCAGGAAAAGTAAAAGAAAAAATACATATAAAAATGTAGATATATAATATAGTGCACATGACCCGTTTCTGGAATAAGCTTCATCAGCTACGCTCAAATTCTAAATACTGGAAAGCTAAAAATAACTATAAAACTTAAAAATCTTGAAATTTCAAAGATTCATCTTTATTACAAACATTTATCTGGAATAAGCTTCATCAGCTACGCTCAAATTCTAAATACTGGAAAGCTAAAAATAACTATAAAACTTAAAAATCTTGAAATTTCAAAGAATCATCTTTATTACAAACATTTATCGGGAATAAGCTTCATCAGCTACGCTCAAATTCTAAATACTGGAAAGCTAAAAATAACTATAAAACTTAAAAATCTTGAAATTTCAAAGATTCATCTTTATTACAAACATTTATCTGGAATAAGCTTCATCAGCTACGCTCAAATTCTAAATACTGGAAAGCTAAAAATAACTATAAAACTTAAAAATCTTGAAATTTCAAAGATTCATCTTTATTACAAACATTTATCTGGAATAAGCTTCATCAGCTACGCTCAAATTCTAAATACTGGAAAAGCCAAAAATAACTATAAAACTTAAAAATCTTGAAATTTCAAAGATTCATCTTTATTACAAACATTTATCATCCAATATATATATAATTAAAAATATTAACAAGATCATGCCTTGTTAATTGTAAATGGCTTTTGTTATTAGGTTATAAGAACTAGAAGTTCACCACAAACTGTATCGCTCACATGCACTGCTTGTTCATGCACAAAATTTAATATCAAATAGTTTCAGAGAAAATCAACTGCATCAGTGGTGTAATAATTAGTGTGTTCCCTTCAAGTACGGTAGATCGTGAGTTCAAATCCCGGTCAAGTCAAGTATTTGCTGCTTCTCCGTTAAGCACACATCATTAAGGACTGGCTCGGAATCAGGATAATGTGTCAGAGTGGAGTGACATGTCTACCCACAGACTTTTGTTTCAGTGAGCTAGCACTATAAAAATCCAACTCAGCGTGTTGGTCTAATCCAAAACGGACATCATCATCTCATTGAATGTAATTTGTTCTCATCATGATACAACGGAACAAATGCTCATTTGGCATTAAACAACAGTCATCCACTCACTCATTGAGAAAAAATGTTATAGCCATATTCTCATAGTATCTTATGTTAAACAATGTCCTGGGGTGGTGGCCATCTTGGATACAAAGAAAAAATGAGACCATCCAATGATTCCTAACATACAGTTCCCATTTAATCAAGTTTGTAGTTTCAGAGAGAAAAAAATAATCATTTTCCCATTCGGTCCTATGTTAAAACTTTTTCAATATTTTATCAACAAATAAAACATAACTTGATACAGTGTCATATCATAAACATTCTTACGATATACTATTTCCATTACACATATGGTTTCTATGAAGATAAGATTTGAAATTTCAGCCAATCAGAAAGTATAATTGACACTAGCAGTGATGTTAAATTTCCAAATGGAACAAAAATCGTATATGTTTCGGACCACCTATTGTTTCATTTGGTACGGTGGTTGTTAGAAAAAAGTTAACATATCAAAAGTTAACAGTCGACAATAACGACAATACCTCACATAGACCTGTGGACCTTTGGTCCAAGTGAGCTAAAAAGTGTTAAATCAAGAGCAATAAATGAACAGTAAAAGTGAGCATATGAAACTCAAGATAGACCTACAATATGTTATTTGTAAAAATTTGTAACATTTCTATAACAATCTGTTAAATTAAATATGAATATTTAAAGAGGCATTAGCTACGATTTTGACCAAAAAAATTATATGTTTTGGAAATTGGTAAATAGCTTTAAAATGATGAAATAAAGGTAAATATTTCACATTAAACAGCTTATCGTACCACTTTTCGCCTTTTGAGAACGAAAATTACCATCGATTTATTATTTCCTTGCAAGCAAATAATTTGACCTCGCTTTCTCCGTATGCAACTGACCTTACTAGTGACAGGTAAAAACGAATAATTTGTATTTTGTCGCTTATTAACTACAAACTTGCATGGTTCTTTGTCTGTAATTAACGCTGACTAAAAGCAGATTCACAGAAAATAAGAAATAAGTGCATTGTTGTACTGATTTAATGACGATTCGGCAAACCCCGTAAACAATGCCGATAATTAATAAGATGGCGTCCATTTCTTGATCGATCTCAAAACACAAGCAGTTGCACCTTTTTCCCCCCGATGCGCGTACATTTCATAACATTTATAAGTTACAGAAACATGTTTTATTAAGGCATCAATCATATCTGATAGTTTTTATGGGTAACAAAAATTTACGTTTTTGGCAGATAATGCCCCTTTAAATAATATAATAGGAAGAAAAATTTAACTGCAACATGTTAGTAGAAACACATAGTGAGAGTGGACACAGTAATAACTTTGTTACTGAATTCTGTTAGATTAACACAGATCCTATTGGTCTAATCTTCTAAATTCAGTTATATATATACAATGTATACAAAAAAATCAAGAAATATGCTAATCATATGGTAAAAAGCCATGAAATTTAAAACTAGTTTCATTAATTGAGAATAAACTACATGTAGAAAGTAAGCATACTATTTTGACCATAGATACATAAAATGTAAGTTTGATGAAGTTGTTGAAGATTAGAAGGACTAATCAAACATGAAGACATAGATGAAAAGGGACATTGTCATTTCCTTGTCTTGCCACAGGAAAATTAGGCACAGACAAGACAAAATTACCATGTAAAGGGTCAAAGGGCAACTGAGAAAAAGATGTTTTGATATTCTAAAACAATGCAGTATATTTGTAGATAACAAACATTTAGGATGTATATTTAAAATGATTAACCCTCCTTTAACATAATTCCAAAGACTGGTGCTTCCTCCATAAATCTTGGTTATTGGTGTTTAATGCCACTTTCAACAACAGTTTTATTGGTGGAGAATACCAAAGTACCCAGAGAAAATCACCAACCTGCTGTAAGTCACTGACAAACTTTATCGAGTTAACCCATGGGAAAGACTCAAAACTCACAGATTTTAGGCACTGTTTGCAAAGAGTGATGTAAATTAATCTATCATATGATCATTGCCATGACAACCCCCTCATAAATTTTGGAATATTCCTAGTTGATATCCCAATATACTGTTAATATAAAATCAAAGTTAATATTAGTGAAACAAGCAAACAAGAAAGTTACGTGCTAACAAACAAACAAAAAAGCAGTTAATAAATAAAAGTAAAATTAGTATTCTTTCTAACACCAAGAACTGTAACCAAAGCAAGCAAAATACAACACTGAACACTAAAACAGACCTGATCATAGTTTAGAACTGTTATATTTCATGTATTCTATCCTGGCTATAGCACGTTTATGGACTTCGTCCGGACCGTCTGCTATTCTTAGAATTCTACCCCAGGTGAAAAACATGGCTAAGGGGAAATCGTCAGATAAACCTGCACCTCCGAATGACTGAAATTTTAAAAATTACCCTTATATTTATTAAAATTAACAATGTTAAGGATAAAATGGCCTTTTAACCATTACTTTTGTGAATAAAAGGAATAAATTTTTGTTTCTGTATGAAATGCCTTATTTCCTCATTCTAATATTGTACCAGTCCAGTATATTTGACAAAAGTTGTAACTTTTGAACATTTGGGAAGGGTAGAAAAATAAATTAAAATATTGCCCTGATTTGAGAAATCCTCCCAAATATTCATTCTAGGTTATGAACTCATTCATTTATTTTCCAACAAGTTCACATATTGTTTATTTTTCAAACATATATTAGGGATCGTCGCAAAATGTGACAGTTTTTTTCAAATGAAGTTAGTTTCATTTGGCTCAGACCACCCACCCACCCCCTCCAAATGAAAGTGTGAAAAACAGATTACCGATGTATTATAAACCAAACTCCACCTAAAAATAGAGGGTTTAGAACCATGTATTCTCCATATGCATGTCATGATAAAGGGTCTATCTATGAATCTTTATCCTTTCAAAATCACAGACACTTGATTTCATCTAAGTGTACATATAATTCAACAAGCATACTGTACCAATAAAATGATATTTATAGATTAATATGGATATCTCTGTAATGTGCATTCTTATAATAAATGCAAAGATCTGGACCACTTATTTATTATTTATGGAGCAGTGTATGCATCTTGTATATCAAGAAATTCAATTAAAGCCCTTTCTATACATGTGAACCATAATGAATGTGTATTTTTGAGGACATCTGCTTTTCGTGTGTCCCGCTACCAAATAGTGTTGTCTGCACAAGACGTTTTTTACAGGGCGCTGCCCAATCTCTACCCAGAGCAAACAATTTAAGAAGATTTTCTACTATGTACATACGAGGTTATTTGCAGGGTAGCGAGAATGGCCGAGTAGTTACGATTGGGCGCTGCCATGTTTAATACTTAATCAATACAATAACAGAATACCGAAAGCAATCAATACAATCACAAACTACCGAAAGCCTATTTCTGCAATGCACACAAGAACAAAAACCCACCATAAGCATCGTGGTATCTGTTGTTTACTCTCTTTGGGCAAAACTTGCTTAATACATTATAGTATTATTATAAATTTGACAACAGTATTTTTAAAACATTCCAAGAATCGAAAACATTATTTTTTTTAATTTGCAAAAGAAGACCGTTGTTTTTCGATGCGTAGGTGTACCGCAAACAGGAAACCAGAGCTGTGTGCATATACACCCATTACTTATTCAGTACTAAAGAAACAGTACAATCGTACAATATACCGACTCGAAAGATATTAAAACGATGTTCCATTCAATTTTATGCCGTTTTTTAAGTGCATTTTTAAAGATTTATTGACAAATCTCAATGTGTGATTTTGGTTTTTTTCCAAACGAGAGAGCTCAAAACCACCCACCTACCAAACGAAACTAACTTCGTTTGAAAAAAACTGCGACAATGTGCGACGATCCCTTAATGTTTACAATAAAAACAAATTCTAATAACATGTACCTGCTTTCTAAAAAGTTTACAGGCTGTGTGGACACCAACCATATTCTTATCTAGGGGAGGGGGAGGAGGAGGGGGACATTTTTAAAATTGGATAAAATTCTGTCTGTTAAAAAAAAAAAATTCCCTGCTCCAATATCCCCCCCTTTTTCCTTACATGTCCTGTGTTATTATTAAAGAAAAACAAATAAAATTATGTGCAGACATGAGGAGGCGAAAAAAATTCTTTCCAACAAAAAAGTCCCCCTTCTCTACCCCAAGGAAAAATAAGAAAATGGTTGGCCCCTTTTGCAAACATATTTATTTACAGTAAAGCAAAGTTCGAATTATTACAATGTATCTTAATACAATTACACCATCCATACCTGTATAGCTCTGTCAATCACTCTCAATGCCATATTTGGTGCTGACACTTTAATCATGGCTATTTCAGGTGCTGCCACCTACAGAAACATGGATATAAAAATTTTAAAACTTTTTGAAATCTGGACATAATTGTGATTAAGTTAAACTTGTTTAGCATCAGTCAGAGGTTAAAACATAGTACCGGGTATTTATATAAATATTTGACTACATTTTACTGAATGTACAAACTTAAAAGATTTTAAACCCCACTTTAAAAAATATTCTAGATATATTGCAGAAGTAAGATTATTAATGAATTAAAAAGGTTAGGGTTAGGGTTATGGCATTTAACACCACTTTCAACAATATTTCAGTTATATCGTGGCGGTCAGTTTTATTGGTGGAGGAAACAGGAGTACATGTATCCAGAGAAAACCACTGACCTGTCGCAAGTCACTGACAAACTTTATCACATAATGTTGTATCGAGTACACCTCGCCATGAACGGGATTCAAACTCACAACATTAGTGGTGATAGGTACTGATTGCACAGGTAGCTGTAAATCTAACTATCATACGTCTACGACGATCCCTGAATTCGAACTTATAACGTTAGTGGTGATAGGTACTGATTGCACATGTAGTTGTAAATCTAACTACCATACGATCACAACCACGATGATTCCCAGATTAGAACAGAGAAAATTAATAACCCTCAGTAAATAAATTACAAGCTTTAACCAAACTTTACCCTTAGACTAATGAACTTCATTGTATATACAAACAACAGATTAGCTTCTACTTAGTCAATAAACTAATAACACTGGTTTTTTTTGCACCGTCTATGTTTGTTTTTGCCAGGCATAAAACTAAGTAGGGACCTAGTAATCCTATACTATTAAGCTTTGGCCTGGGCCCTTGACAATTTCCAGTTAGTAGCCCAACTTGTCTACTGAAATTTTGAATATTTTATGGGTATTGTTCGTTGCCGGACCTCCAGAAATTTTTCTGGGATATTATAATTAATATTGTAGCTGGCAACTGCAGCAAATATGCCAAGTTTTGTTCATGCTGACCTATATTATGTAAAAGTATGTCCTTTTGACTTGAAGCAAATATGTAAAGGTTTTTTTCTATATTTGTTTGACCATGTGAGATATATTTGTCAAGAAGGGAGGGTTTGGGATCCCATTTAACAGCTTAAGCCTGCATAATTATCCATTGACTTTGGTCACTCAATTTTGGAATTTTAAATTTGTCTTTGATTGGCGATTTAAAAAAAAATGGCAATAATTTTCAAAATTTTGCTTTATATTTTACGGACCTTGTTACCGTACAAATCCATTATATGAGCTGCCTTAAGTACTAGTAATCTTGTTTGTTCTATTTCTATTCTAGACTCAGCTATGTCTGCTTGTATCGTTCCTTGGGCTGCTAGAGGTTTACCAAATGCCACTCTGTTTTGTGTCTGGAAAAGATATTATCCATTTATAGTAAGAAAGGATATGTATGTAAAAGTACATGTGAAACTATCTAACTTTAGACACAAATTAAATTAAGGAACAACCCATTATTGCAGTTCTACGTTTCTCAGAGTAGTGTCTACATTGATGGAATTTAACCAAATCAATTTTACCAGCAATTCACCAATTTGATTATGATTTAATTGATGCACTATCATGACAGAATTAACTTTCTCAATTTACAGGAGACTAAACAAAAACCACAAGTTTCTCATGTATAGACTTGATTACAAAAAGATATTTTCTAAAATTATTTAATACATACATTGTACTTTATAGTGCACAATTTTTTTAAACAAGAAACCAATTTGTCATTTTCATTATTCATAAAATCATGTTTTTTTTTGTAAATCCAAGCAAATAGCCATTTCAATTCACTTATATAATCATCATGCCTTATGAATACTATTCATAATGTACTTTACTGCTCCAATTACAAATTCTAAGATTACAAGAAACACTAATTAACACACTTAACATAACCATACATACTCTCTCTAACATTAGCTCTAAGGCCCGCTCGGCATGACCAATCAGTCTCATGCAGTGATGAATTCTTCCTGGTCCTAATCTACCCTGGGCAATCTCAAACCCACGACCTTCTCCTAGTAACATGTTAGATACAGGTACCCGTACATTCTTGAAAATTACTTCAGCATGACCAGCTGAAAATAAACATACATTGTACATACTTATGAGGGAGACCTTTGTTTTTAAAGCTGATTAGCTTAGAATTAGAATTATCTGAGAAAATTGTTGAGTCTATCAAAGAGAAGGACGTGTTTATTGTTTTAATCGATAGTAAATTTATAACATAATATTTTTTTAGAAATAATTTGGAAGCCATTATCTGCCAGAATGCATGTATCATTCCCAGCAAAACTAAGGAGTAAAATTCAAATACAATGCTTGACTTTGGGCATATGATTATAAGTTAAATATGAAGTGAGCTAGACCATTGTCAATTAAAATTCAATTGTTAAATTAAAAGAATAAATCTAGATTTTAATATGATAATAAAATGAAATGATGTAAACAAAATATATGTTGTTTTTTCTTCTTCTCAACTATTTCTTTAAAATATCATAAATTAACAGTTAGCAGATAACTGTATTGTATTTGAAAATTTCATAGCATCAATTGGAGATTGGATGGTCACAAAATGAGTTTACTGGCGACATGTAAGCGGAGCCAGTAAATGGATATTTGCGACCATGAAATCGACGCCATGAAATATTCAAATACAATACAGTTATATCCATTCTAATGTAATCATGTGTATATATAGATGTGTATTGCCACATTATTGACAAGATGACGTAAGCGGTAATCAGCTAAAATTCTAAAAATATCTCATGCTATTTCAATCGTGGAATTGATACCATGAAAATTACAATATTAAATCAACAATTGATGCCGTGAAATTTTCAAATACAATACAGTTATCTACTTTCTAAAGTAATCATGTGTATTGCCACATTATTGACAAGATGACGTAAGCGGTAATCGGCTAAAATTCTAAAAATATCTCATGATATTTCAACCATGGAATTGATACCATGAAAATTACAGCATTGTCCAATCACAAACCAGGAATATTAAACAACTACATTAGAATGTAAAATTATAGGTTGGTGATTTTACCATTACACTGTAAATAATTCTAAACTGCATTGCCGTAGTCCATATTGGAATTTGATAAATTAATATTATATTCGAACCTCGTTAAATCAAAGTCAAAGAAAGGAATGATTTTAATCAAATAAATATCCAATTATCTGAGTTATTAAGGATAATCAAATTGAAAGCTTCTGCAGTAGCAATCTCTGAAACAAAGGCTATGTTATTCCTTTGTCAGAATTTCACCTCTGCCATGCATCATTCGTCATTTTTAATAATCTCTGCCTTTTTATATACGGGATGTACTACTTTCTTTACTCCATGTCTTATAATTAAAATTTGTAAGTGGTTTGGTTTCAATTTAAAATTCCTGTCAAAATACATTTTGGTGATATGTTGGAAGTAAATGTTGGTGGCCATCTTTGTATCCATGAATTCGATTTGTCCAACTCTGTGATACATTTTCTTTAAAATCTTACATGAATGTCAACCATGAGGGAAACCTCTCCTTCCTCTGTTGCAGAGGTGATATTCTGTGACCTGGAGAGGTAAAATAGCCTCTCTTTCAGAGATTGCTCCAATAGGACCACATGTTTACTTTGAAGTTTCCATGGAAACAACTTTACTGGGTTCAAGATCTTAGGTTCGGCTGTATCTTAGTTTTGTCATTAAATTTATACCTGGTGCATCAAGATAACCAAACACAGGTAAAGGTCGTACGATGGTGATCCCTGGTGTATCCATGGGAACCAGAATCATACTTTGTTGTCTATGTTTTGGAGCATTTGGATCCGTCTTTCCCATAAATATACATAATTTACATCTTTCACTCATAGCACCTGAAATATTAAAGGTCAAGAAGTCAACATGTTGACCTTTTGGGTTATGGTTTTTAACACCACTTTAAACAATATTTCAGTTATATCGTTGCAAGTCACTGACAAATTATTTCACATAGTGTTGTATCGAGTACACCTCGCTATGAATGAGGTTCGAACTCACAACGTTAGTGATGATAGGCACTGTTTGCATAGGTAGTTATAAATCCAACTACCATACGATCAGGACGGCCCCGTTAACCTTTTGGGTTTCATAGCATATCCATTAATATGTAAAAATTCTAATATTTGAAATTGAACAAGTTGCTATGGAAACAAAATAAAACTACCAGTATATTTTCCCCTTTACCGTAATTCTTTTATTTAATCTCAAGTAAAAAAAAAACCCAGTTCTTATGTACTGGTGGGCATTTAAAACGCACGACCTAAATATACATTTTGGAATTTTTTTTTCAATAAAACACATTACCACAAAGACCATTTTGAAGAAACTTAATAAAATTGGTTTTTTTAATTTCGACTTTGATATTTTTGATGCAGCTCTGACTTGATTCATAAGTTCTTGTTAATTCTCCCTTCTATGAATATAGATTTGAAAATTCAAGTTTATAAAAAGAGCTAAAATACTATTCCAAACATATAAAAGGATGATTCTATATGAATGAAAAGGAAGTTTGAATAATGAAAGTATCATGATAAATATCATTTATACAATTACAGGTTGGAAAGAGAATTCCAAATTTGTAAATGGTACTGTTTTCAGTCTTTTTTTCACACAAAAAACATGTAAAAGTACAGGATTTCCTAACAGTTCAGTGAGTATCGATACTTCCTTAGATCAAAGAAACACACAATAATACAAATCCTTTAACTTTGGTATTTACATGATTAGAGTTATTTCCCTTCCGAATCAGAATAATTTGTCCGGACTGTTGTTTCAATCAGCTAGCACTATAAAAATCCAACTCAGCGTGTTGGTCTAGAACAAAGCAGACCTCATCATCATCTCATTGAAAATTAACTTGTTCTCGCCATGATATAGCTCAAAAATTGCTGAATTGGCGTTAAGCAACAATCACTCACTAACTCCTTTGGTATTTGCATGATTAGAGTTATTTCCCTTACCTCAATTCTCAAACAGCAAAATTTAATTTCAATACCTTTTGAAACTTCTTTAAATATATATAAAATAATAATAGCAAAGGTTTGCCTGAAAGCTAAAACATAATCAGATCCTTGTCAACCAATCAGGTAGAGTGCTACATTAATCAAGAAATATTTCGTCTGATATACCTGAGGTCCACCATTTGTGTCCGTTAATGACATAATGATCACCATCTCTTACAATGGATGATTCAATATTGGTGGCATCCGAGGAGGCTACCTACAAAACAAGTTAACAAAATGTTATCATTAGATGTGCTTATCTTTAAATATCTAATAAGAAAACAAACTTTTATCCATTGTATGATTTTTTAGTCCATGATTTATTGATCAACAATTGTCTAAAAATATCTAAAAATATGATCATAATGAATGTTGCTAAGGGTTCAGAACTTATTGGATTCTAACTGTTTATTTTCTCATTGTCTAAAATGTGTTTTTCAACTCCAAAAAATACAAAATATTCAAAAAGATATCCAAAAAAACCTTCTGCAATTCCTTTAAGAGATAAATATCATAATAGGTGTGGTGACAGTCTAAGTATAGTTTGTCTAACCAATCATAAATATTTTTAGGAGACAACATTAATTTTGTAAATAAAACATTTTTTCTACCAATTCTTCTTTTTAATATATCAAATAAGTAATATCTATAGTCCATTTGACCAGCCTAAAACAGGACTAAAAAATTAATTAAAAATCAACATTTCAACTTATTGATTTTTTTTCTTCACACATTTACTCATATATCATCTACCAACTCTGACAAATAATTTCAGAATTTTGACACTATTTTCCAAAAAGTTGCTCATTAGGTCTCTATGTTAAATATTTGTACCAAATGTGGATATGTGCAGAGGGAGTTAGTATGCTTGTTGTTACCAACTTCCAGTGTAAACAATAACAACAACACATGTGATTTTATTTACATTTCACTGTCATGTGATTACCTAATTTGAATATGTCACCAGAACCCAAGCATGCATGATGTGCTCATTTCACTTTCACCAAGTGACAATTTTGATTCGGCTTCAAAATAATCAAACACTTTTAGTATTAAATCCTGTTTTTCATCTGAAGTTTTGAGAGGCATGACTATCCTGTCTATATAAGTATTGGTAGAGTTCTTAATAAGGGCAGATAATTTTTAATTTGTAAATATTGATTTATGAAAAGACAAAAAAAATGTTGTTTTTTTCTACCTTTATTTTATATTTTTTCTATTATATTTAAAAAAAAATATATTAATTACTTGTTTTTTTTTATTATGCTTAAATAACATACATAAAACTTGTTTTCATTTTCTAAAAGTATACACAAAGCATGCAAAGCATGGGCTATTTACATGGTATATCTGGTCAATACACATAGGCTTACTTTATAACCATGTTCTTTGAGTTCAAATACTGGGCTTTAGAAAACACCAAAACAAAAGTGATTTTATTTAGAATTTAAAAAAAAAGATTTAAAATTCAAATGCTTCGCATTTATACTTTTTACTTTTAAATTTCTAAAATAATTTCCAATAAAATGTAAAAAGTTAAACTTTGGGTGAAATGAACATCTCATGCATGCTTGGGTTCTGGTGACATTCAAATTAGGTAATCACATGACAGTGAAATGTAAATAAAATCACATGTGTTGTTGTTATTATTTACACTGGAAGTTGGTAACAACAAGCATACTAACTCCCTCTGCACATATCCACATTTGGTACAAATATTTAACATAGAGACCTAATGAGCAACTTTTTGGAAAATAGTGTCAAAATTCTGAAATTATTTGTCAGAGTAGGTAGATGATATATGAGTAAATGTGTGAAGAAAAAAAATCAATAAGTTGAACTGTTGATTTTTAATTAATTTTTTAGTCCTGTTTTAGGCTGGTCAAACGGACTATTTTTACTTGGTAATAAATTTTCCTAGTAACTATGTAAAAAATGTAACACAGCTAAAATTCTATTCAACAAATATTGTGAAAGTGGCACTAAACACCATAAACCAACATACTCAACAAATACTTACATTTGGTTCTGTCATTCCAAAACATGACCTAATTTCCCCCTCCAGAAGTGGAGTCAGCCATTTTCTTTTTTGTTCTTCTGTGCCATATTTTACCAGAACTTCCATGTTCCCTGTATCTGGTGCACTGCAGTTGAAAACCTGATAAATTGCATACAATATTTGTTATTAAATGATAATGTTTTAGGATTTTGTAATGGTGACCAATGAAATTATTCATGAGTACAAAGGTTTTTAGAAGAGTTGACCCACATATAATGAAGGAGAAACAAGCGTAAGCAACCATGAGTTACTGACGGTGCCCCTACAATGGTGTTTTTAAGATCATTTTATGTGTAATGTTTATAAAATCATCAATTAACAGTTAAGCATTACATATTTTGACAGTACTGTCTTCATTTCTTGCACAAGAGCATGGCCATCACATATAATGACTAAAGGGAGATTACCACGTCATGTACTACCAATTGATTTATGTTGCTACAGTAAAACCTTCTTTAGTGACCACCTCTATTAAGCAATAACTTGTATTATGTGACCTTAATTTTTATTTCCCTTCACAGTGCATTTAAAATTAATTAAACCTGCATTATGCAACAACCTGTCTTATGTGACCATATTTTATTGTTCCCTTGGAAGGTCACATAAGACAGGTTTGACCATATACTGTACTTACAACAGGAGCTGCCAAACATTTCCCCATCTCTTCACATATAAATGCATATTCTACATTTGAAAATCCTGCCCCATATTTCCTCTCTGGGTCAGATTCCTGTGGCAGGAACAAATTCCATAATCCCTGAGCTCTGGCCTTTTTCTGAAAAATATTACCGTATATTGTAAATAATTTCACGAAAAAAAAAGTGTCAAAATTATAATGTAATATTGAATTAAAATTGTTTCAAAATAATAAAAAATTGTGAAAGACAATTAATAATATCTACTGTTCTGAATCACAAAATCTTACAACTGAAGTTTTTTTTCACATCTATTTTGTTTCTTATTTAGGAATAGGATATTATTAATATCATAGCGTTGCTACTTTATCAGGGTATACAGTGTTATTTGTCTAGATCCCTAGAGGCTGTCGTGATTGTATGGCAGCTGGATTTACAACTACCTATGCAATCAGTGCCTATCTCCAAACTCTCTAAACTTATCAGTTCCTTGCGATAAATCCGTGGTTTTCTCTGGATAGTCTGGTTTCCCCATCAATAAAATGGATCGTCAGGATTATGGTGATTAACGCCACTTTCAACAATATTTCAGTTATATCGTGGCGGTCAGTTTTATTGGTGGAGTCCTCGGAGAAAACCACTGACCTGTCGCAAGTCACTGACAAACTTTATCACATATTGCTGTATCAAGTACACCTCACTATGAATGAAGTTCGAACTCACAACTTTAGTGGTGATAGGCATTGATTGCACAGGTAGTTGTAAATCAAACTACATGTACCATACGATCATGATGTCCCCTATTTTAGTTTTAAACATTATTTCTTACTCTGTTACTATTACAAAGTATAATAATAGTAAATATTGTATTCTGTACCTTGAGTTCATCTAACACTGGGGACTCTTTCCAAATATCTCCTGAGCTCTCTACTTGTTTACCAAATTTTTTTTCTAATGGTATAATCTCATCACGAATAAATTTTTTAACTTTGTCATACACAGATTTGGCCCTTGGAGCTAGAGAATCTGGGGTAACAGGCATTGAGCCTAAAATAACAAAAGAATAATTGTATACAGTCAAAGAGTTTAAATATTGACTGTCAAATCTATTCTAATTTTAAAATGCATTTATTTTTCCAATTTGAGTGAGTGAGTGAGTGAGTGATTGTTGACGCCAACTCAGCAATTTTTCAGTTATATTATGGCAAGAAGAAGTTAATTTTCAATGATATGATGATGAGGTCCGCTTTCTACTAGACGAACACACTAAGCTGGATTTCTCTAGTGCTAGTTCACTGAAACAATAGTCCGCGGATAGACATGTCACCCCACTCAGATACATTATCCTGATTCCGAGCCAACCAGTCTTTGCTCTTTCTCCTTAATGTTTCGTGCATAGCGGAGCAGCAACAAATACTAATTTTATAGTCTTTGGTTTGACCCGATCGTGGCTCAAACCCACGATCTACCGCACTCGAGGCGAGCTGGCTAACCATTACACCACCGATGCGATTTGAAGGTTGATTTTTCAGCATTTAAAAGAATACTGTAAGTTACAGTTTCTAGTAATTTTTCCCCCTCACTTTATCACATATGGTTGATTGAGTACACTCTTTGGCAAAGAGAACATAATTGGTATAATATCACTACGGTACAGTCAGACGGAGGCATAGCGTGATAAATCACTGTGATTTGGCGATTTGGATATATCTTTTATACTATTCAATATATCTTCAAAATTTCAAAAATTCTACATTTAAATTGTTATTTACTATCACTGAAAAGGCATATGAAAATAAGTAAATAGATTAAACAGACCAAAAGATATATGAGTATCACTAAGAAGAGTGATTGGTTTGGTTGGTTTATGGTGTCTAATGCCACTTTCAACAATATTTCAGTTATATCGTGGTGGTCAGTTTCATTGGTGGAGGAAACCGGAGTACCCGGAGAAAACCAATGTCCTACCGCAAGTCACTGACAAACTTTATGACATAATGTTGTTTCGAGTACACCTCGCCTGAGTGGGATTTGAAACTCACAACGTTAGTGGTGACAAGAACTGATTGCATAGGTAGGTATAAATCCAACTATCATGCTATCACGACCATGACGGTCACTCTTTGCTATGAGTGAGTATCAAGGGTCACAAAATGTAGTGACAATATGAAACTTGAAACAGCAATCAGAAACTGTTCTATTATGATCAATAGCAATGTTTTATAATTCAATGAAAGATTTGAATTGTTCAAAAGAAAATCAAAACAGACCTAAACCTGCATCTTTTCCCGCCATAGTAGAATAATGTCTCTTTCCAGAAGAGTTTGATGTTGTATTTCTGCTCATGGTGGGTTGTATATTACTTTTTAATGCTATATCCAAGGCAGTCTTAGAAATGGAATCTGTTATTGTCCCCAGTAAGTGGGCATTGGGTGAGCTTCCTTGACCTGGAAAATAAATTCATTATAAATAATTATGTGTTAAATGATGGTGTCCTAAAACTGGGTCAATACTATAATATCTTGTGTTTTAACAACTTCATTATAATATGTGATCAAATGGTGTGTCCTAAAACTGGTTCAATACTATAATGTCTTGTATTTATCTTTTTAGCAATTGTTTTTCTAAAACTTATCACTTTGTCCTGAAACAATTTCATTATAATATACTATACAATTACTGTCTTTTGATGAGGTAAATGTGTGGATTTACTGACTTTTGAAAAACAAACCTAGAGGCTCAGAGGGCTGAGCCTGTGTCGCTCACCTTTCATCCTGCTTTGAGGAAACTTAATACAGAACCTTCCATAGGTGCTTCCCACCAAGTTTCGGTTCATTTGGCTAAGCAGTTATAGAGAAAAAGATTTTTAGAAATCGACCAATCAGAAACAAGAATGGCCTGTGGCAGCCATGTTTATTAATGGATGGGATCTAAATGTGCAATCTTTATAGATGACCTTCCAAGGATGCTTCCTACCAAGTTTTGATTCATTTGGCCAAGCGGTTTCAGAGAAGAAGATTTTTTAGAAATCAACCAATCAGAAACAAGAATTGTCTGTGGTGGCCATGTTTGTTAACGGATCGGAACTAAATTAGCAGTCTTTATAGAGGACCTTCCAAGGATACTTCCTATCAAGTTTAGATTCATTTGGCCAAGCGGTTTCAGAGGAGAAGAATTTTTAGAAATCGACCAATCAGAAACAAGAATTGTTTGTGGCGGCCATGTATGTTAATGGATCGGAAATAAATGAGCAATCTTTATAGAGGACCTTCCAAGAATGCTTCCTACCAAGTTTCAATTCATTTGGCCAAGTGGTTTCAGAGGAGAAGATTTTTTAGAAATCAACCAATCAGAAACAAGAATTGTCTGTGGTGTCCATGTTTGTTAACGGATCGAGACAAAATGAGCAATCTTTATAGAGGACCTGCCATAGATGCTTCCTACCAAGTTTCGGTTCATTTGGCCAAGCGGTTTCAGAGAAGAAGATTTTTAAAAATTGGCCAATCAGAAACAAGAATTGCCTATGGTGGCCATGTTTGTTAACGGATCGGAAATAAATGAGCAATTTTATAGAGGACCTTCCAAGGATGCTTCCTACCAAATTCCGATTCATTTGGACAAGCAGTTACAGAGGGGAAGATTTTTTAGAAATCAACCAATCAGAAACAAGAATTGCCTGTGGTGGCCATGTTTGTTAATGGATCAGAACTATATGAGCAATGTTTATAAAGGACCTGCCAAGGATGCTTCCTACCAAGTTTCGATTCATTTGGCCTAGCGGTTTCAGGGGAGAAGATTTTTTAGAAATCAACCAATCAGAAACAAGAATTGCCTATGGCGGCCATGTTTGTTAACGGATCGGGATGAAATGAGCATCTTTATAGAGGACCTGCCATAGATGCTTCCTACCAAGTTTCGGTTCATTTGGCCAAGCGGTTTCAGAGGAGAAGATTTTTTTAAATCGGCCAATCAGAAACAAGAATTGCCTATGGCGGCCATGTTTGTTAATGGATCGGGACAAAATGAGTAATCTTTAGAGAGGACCTTCCATAGAAGCTTCCTACCAAGTTTCACTTCATTTGAATGAGGGGTTTTAGAGGAGAAGATTAAAATGTGAAAAGTTAACGGACGACGGACGACAGTGATGGCAAAAGCTCACATTGCCTTTGGCAAGGTGAGCTAATGATATAAAAAAAAAAATTCTAAAGTCAATTTATCCACGCATTTACAGAATCATAATACTGTAATTGCTTTATTCTATATTTTGAATAAAAAAAATAGTATTTAATGCCTCAGATTTAATATTCACTGGCAGTAAATTTCATGTGTAACTTTTTTTTAGAACAGGGAATTCTATCAGAAATGTTCTATTTTAAATTACTAACAAAAAGTAACACATGACATTTAAATGGGTGTAGAAAAGTTGTAACAGAGTGGCGAAAGTAAGTAGGAGTGGGAGTAGAGTGGAATGAGAGAAGAGTATGAAGTGAGTAGAAGAGTGGAATACAGGATTAGAATGGCATGGGAGAAGAGTAGAATAAAGTGGAGTGGGAGTAGAAGAGATTGTGAGTGAAGAACAGTGAGAGTAAAATAAATTGGAGTAGTGAAAAGTGTGGTAGAGAGAAGGATAGACTGTGAGTAGTTTGTGAGTTGAGGACAGTGTGTGTAGAGAGGAGTGTGAGTACAGAGCAGTGGGAGTAGAGTAGTGGAGGCAGAGTAGAGTGGAATGTGAGAAGATTAGAGTGGAGGTAGAGTGTAGTGGGAATGGAGTTTGAGTAGAATTAGTGTAGAATAGAGTGGGGATGGGGTGGAGAATTACAAAGTTTTGTATCTGATGGGGTGAGGAATTACAAAGTATTGTATCTGATGGGGTGAGGAATTACAAAGTATTGTATCTGATGGTTTGTATCAAATGATTAAAATGCTGTATTTTTATAGAATGCATTCCTTAATGGTAGAGAAATAAATGTATCATAAAAATGATTTTGCTATCTTCCTTCTACATTTTGTATTTGCAGTAAATTAACATTTAATATGCATCTGTATATTCACCTGTATTTTTTTTTTATTGATAACAAATTTTTTGCAATGTAATATATTAAGA
The DNA here is from genome assembly GCA_963680875.1 of Bathymodiolus brooksi. NCBI lineage: Eukaryota > Metazoa > Mollusca > Bivalvia > Mytilida > Modiolidae > Bathymodiolus > Bathymodiolus brooksi. The sequence goes on from OY804580.1 coordinate 20,138,781, forward strand.
TGATAACCGATAAAGTTTATTTTCATTAATTTTAATATATTGAATATAGAAAAGAAATTGTGGGATTTCAAACAATATATTGTGCATTTTTTTTAAATATAAATTAAAAAAAATTGTGAAGTGATCATATGTAACGATCTTACCTGGTCGATCACATTTACAGGTAGGTATTTAAATTAAGATAACCAGATTTATTTATGTAGGTCAATAATTGGAACAAATATTCACATGTTCGACATAATTTGAGTTTTATCAAGGTATAGAAGACAGGTCATACTTGAAGAAAAAGAGGGGATTTTCCTTTCAACCAATTATTGTTTTTAAAGCCATGGCAAGTTAATATCTAGCTGTCTGGATATTGGTATTATGTAATTGAAAATCAATAAAGTTATTTTCATTTGAATGGTTGGTTGGTTTATGGTGCTTAAGGCCACTTTCAACAATATTTCATTCATATTGTGGCGGTCAGTTTACATTGGAGGAGGAAGACGGTCAGTTTACATTGGAGGAGGAAGACAGATTACCTGAAGAAAACCACTGAATTAAGAATACAATACTTTACCTCGTTCAAATAAAATTATAGACATCAAATTTAGTGCACATGAGTCGACACATTTCCGGAATAAACTTCATCATGTACACTCAAAGCCAAAATATTTGAAAGCCAAATAAATTCTTTGGGAGCAACAAAACCCAAGGGCCTAAATAAGATAACTAAACAATTTGTCTTTGTATTAACTCTGTGATTTCAAACAAAAACGTGTCTCACTTGGTTCTAATTAATACTAGATCTCCCCACCTTCTCCCCCAATTTCTTTGTTGGTGACAAAGCGAAAAAGAAAAGGGGGAGCTGTGAGGAGATCCAATTTCAATTATATTGTGCGCCTGACCTAAATTTCTATCAGCTGTTGTATTCATATGAAGAAACAAAATGAAAGAACACAACAAAAAGACCATTAATATACAAAGCCTAATAAATCTACATGTATATATACTATGGAGGATTTTGTATTTGTCAATTTTGAAGAATCTCATAAAAAATATACAGGTTTGGTTTATGGTGTTTAATGCTACTTTCAACAATATTCAGTTATATCGTGACGGTCAGTTTTATTGGTGGAGGAAACCGGAGTACCCGGAGAAAACCACTAACCTGTCACAAATCAATGACAAACTTTATCACATAATGGTATAAAATACAGAAAAGAAGTCAAATATGCGAAAATTTTAAAACAACAACATTTCATGAGATTGTTTGTTATTTAACAAATCATTAAAATATAATTCTTGATTGTACTATACCTGTTAATATATAGAAGTCGTTATAGGTAACTTTGATACATGTACAGGTATATAAATATTTGATAAACGTACAAATCTATGAAATGAAGTATAGACCTATATCAGTTGGCTCTGTTGTATCAGGAGGGGTCAAAATGTAGTGCTAACACCTGGCAGTGTTAAAAATAGATTTATATTATATTTTTACTGCCTAAAAATAGCATTTGTATCTTATTTTATAATCACATCCTGTGTTTTGATTCAATGAAAAGAATAATCGAAATATGGGCCATACTCCTTTCTTTCATCTCATGAAGTGTGGTTTATTTAGGTTTATAGTGTCTAATATCACTTTCAACAATAGTTCAGTTATACATTAGTACCTGTAGAAAACCACCGGCCTGCCACAAGTCACTGACAAACTTTATCACATAATGTTGTATCAAGTACTTCTCGCTTGAGCGGAATTCGAACTCACAACGTTAGTGGTGATATGCACTGATTGCATAGGTAGTTGTAAATTCAACTACCATAAAAAAACACGACCACAATGGCCCCTGTTGTCTATTTTACTATTTTCTACATCTATGTATTATATAAACAACCCTGCATCTTTTTTGGACTTTAAAGGATTTTAGATACCAGGTTCACATTATTTTTAATTTCAATTTCTTAAGTTATCAAACAGATCATTTCTTCAAAATAATTTTTTCAATTTCGTTAAAATCAAATTTTACATATGTCCCAATTTATGAACTTAATTCCAGACCATAGCTGTACATGTAATACTACATGTACTACAACCTAATTTATGAACTTAATTCCAGACTATGCTACTTCAAATAATATTATCTCTACATTCTACTTTTGAAAGGCCATTATCCTGTTTAGCCTATTAAGAGTATTTTAAATTCAAGTTCAATTCTATTTCAAGCTATTAAACATCTACAAAATGTATTTATAGCTTCAGTGGTTCAGCCTACTTAGAGTATTTCAAACAAGTTCAATTTCAATTCTATTTCAAGCTATTAGACAACTATTTATAGCTTAATCAAATTTAATTGTACCAATGTGGTCAAAATTTACCAGTAAGTGGAAAGATCCAGTTATTTACTTCCCACAACAGGTCCTATTATCAATGACCTTGACACAGATAAAAGACATGACTATTAGGGAAGTTAAATGACCTATTTATTGACTTCAAGCAGAATGACATCACATGAAATTATCCTTTTTTACGACTTTTACTTCTACAAAATACTGACAGCCTTTAAAAAGTTTTGAACATTATGTCAGAGGTTGCACATAACAATTAAAAAAAGATTAAAACTATTTATATGTTTAAAAAATTAAGGGGCTAGGGTTATGGTGTTTAATGCCACTTTCAACAAATTTCAGTAATATCGTCAGTTTTATTGATGGAGGAAACTGATTGCATAGGTAGTTATAAATCCAACTACCATACGATCACGACGGTGTATTGTCTGTCATTCTTTCATTTACATCTTCTAATTACCACTTAAATATGGTATTTTCAAACTTTTCTCTTTTTTTTATGAGCCATGACAGTTGGTTCCAGTCAAATATCGTAAAAAACAATTCTTGCCTTTGTAGTCGTACAAGGGTGGCTTATGCCTGTTTTTTGTATTGACACTGATTAAAATAATATAACATAAAATAAACCATTTATTGACTCAGAGCAGAATAATATCAGATAAAATGAACCAATTATTGACTCAGAGCAGAATAATATTAGATAAAATGAGCCATTTATTAACTCGGATCACAATAATCATGAAAACACAAAAAAATGATCCATTTGTTGACCCTAAACAGAATAACATTTGATAAAATGAACCATTTATTGACTCACAGCAGAATTATCATGAACAGAAGAGAAAATGATCCACTTATTAATCATAGCAGAATAATATTTGATAAAAAAAGGCTAAATATTGAAAGAAAATAACTCTAACTGATAACCATCAATCAAGTTAATAGCTCTGACGACTCCATTCAGCAAAATTTACCAGACAATAAGTCAATCTACTACATGGTTTTACTGTTCCAAATATCTATTAACCTAGCTCGGCTTTGCCTCACTAGGTAGACTCAATTGCAACAGTAAAACCCATGATTTACGTCCGCAAAGCTTAAAATACAATAGTCAATACAGTTATCTCCTAAATAAACTACATGACAACAAAAATGAAAATGTACATCTAATTTTCATTATAAACAAGATGTTGCACGCTACGTCGTGCTAAGAATACCCCCACTCGTTCATTTGTAAGTCGCACGGTAAACAGGAAGTAGATGTGCAATCATTTCTTCCAGTAGAAGCTGAGATATCTGTTATGAAAGTGTGAACGGACGGGCAAACGGATGGACGGACGAACGGACGGACGGACAAACGGACAAAGTGATTGCAATATAGCCCCTTCTCTATGAGTGGGGGTATAACAACAAGGACAGTGAAACCAGTCTAAACCGAACCCTGAATAAAACCGAATCCTGTATAAGCCAAACTTTGAATAAAGTCCCAATGTAGGAAATCTTTGTTAAATTAATATGTATCAACTGAAGACCTGTCTAATCCAAACATAAATTCTGGTCCCAAGGAGGTTTAATTTATGGAGATTTTACTGTATAAAGATAAGCTGACATTTATTGAGGATATCCTATCCTACCTTTTTTTAACTATCTAACTATGTTTGTTTTCAGATAAAAGGTAGGTAAGTGCAACCAGTAGCTTGTTACAAAAGTTTTCCATAACACACTCCTTAGATCGACTTTGGGTCCCTTTTCCATTCAAATGGATCCCAATAAATTATCATTGCTACCCTCTATGTAGATTATTTTTATTATTAAAATAAATGAAAACTTGAAGAAGATCTATAATTTAATTAAAGGTACATTGTATACATTCTAATTTGTTTTCTAACTGAAATCTGTTTTTATTTTGTAAGAGTGGGTGAGTGAGTGACTGTTGTTTAATGCTGACTCTTATTTCTTTAGATCAGGGGCATTACACATTATCCAATCAAATGCTATTTTTAGCAGATTTACAAGGAGTCGATTTTGCATGTTTAATAAAGAAGCAGGGTAAAACAATAATACCGCAAATTGTTAAATTAAACAACAGTAATTCTCGTAAAATACATTTATTTCACTTTATTACGTTACTAATATAAACAAAACATTCTCAATAATATTCTGAAGCCATATTTAATTAAAACAAATTATAAGATCTTTTTTTAAAATCATCCAGTTAAAATTCTGATTTTAGTCACAGCTGTACGGAATTATTTCTTTTTATAGTTACACAAGACACCGCTTACTTGACATAATCGTAAAAATTAACAACATAAATTCAAGTTAAATACATTTTATTTGAACTTTAAATACAGATAGGTTGAGACATCAAATAGGTTGAAAAAATAATTTTCAGGGAAAAAAGTATCAACTTATTAAAACATTATAAAATATGGTTCACATTTTACATTGTGATATAGGGTTATGGTTATGGTGTTTAACACCACTTTCAACAATATTTCAATTATATCGTGGCAGTCAGCTTTATTGGTGGAGGAAAACGGAGCACTCGGAGAAAACCGGAGGTATAACTCTTACCCTTACTAATACTCCTATTAATAATATTCACAAATACCACAGTCAAGAGTGAAATCTTGTATTCTCCTTTATTTTAAACCAATTGTTCAAAAGAGGAAAATATTTTGTTATGGCTGCACTGAAATTCTAGCTTGGATTATTATTTCATTTCCATGCGAACAGGTTATTTGTATGAACTTATTTTCGTACTTTATCTAATTATATTTGTGTGTTCTAATGTTACTTGTACAAAAAGGAATTTAAATTATTTTTTTTACCTTGTAGAGCCCCAATATAAATACTACAGTCCAAATTACATTTTGTACCTTTCAGAACCCTATTAAAACGAGGTCAGGGCATTATTCCGACAGCCCATTGCTCCGACGGCCCATTATTCCGACAGCCCATTGCTCCGACAGCCCATTTCTCCGACAACCCATTATTCCGTCAAAAATGGTCAAAAATAGTATAATTATCTTAAAACTTGTTGTTTTTCTTTTATACCTAACAGAAGACTGACTAATCTTTATACTCACTGGGCGGATTTTTTCTGTATTAAACTAAAGGGTAAATATGGGGTCAAAGTCAAATGTCATGGTGCTAGCAGATTCCTTACATCATGACGACATGAGAAATATCAGTACCAATTTCGGATGGTCTAACACTGCTACATTTTGGATTTAATCATGAAAAGTTTACGTGAGATGACACAAAAATTATTGGAGGGGGGGGGGTTAATTTCTTGCCCTGATTTTTACCGGAAAAAAAATCTGTCCAGACGAAAATCCCAGCCCCCGCCCGTCCATAAACCTTGTAACCCTTCAAAATCGTCCAAAGTATATTTTTTATTAAACTTTACACAAAGGAGTACACCATATGTAGATGTGCATGAAATAATTATAAAGGTTTGTTCTGACATTAACGGTTGCATTTAGAATACAGAGGGCGGAGGTAACCATTGTGAGTGAGCTAGTCTAGTTTGATCCTGGATCTGGAGAAAAAAAATGCCATTACTTTACATTATGATTAATACAATAAAAAATTTCCATAAACTCCAGGAGGGGGGGGGGGGGGGGCTAAAATTAAATAATAAAGATTTAATTTTAAGCAAAATTTGGTTGTTGTCGGGAGTATCACGTCTAGACTCCCACAATTTGTGACCGGAGAGACACTGCCTTATGCTGTTTAACCGTATTGCGTTTTCTAATACGTTTTAGATACATTGTAAACCGATGAATGCTTCCTTCACATGTACATTTAATGCCCATTTAATGTGCATCGCATGCTCTAAACGGTTCACACCTATGACAAGGAGTTTTCAGTTGGCATAAGTTACGACTGTAATAATACTATTTTTTGCATGTAGAGAAAATGTAAATATTTTCACGTAAATAATGGAAATCACAAACGCTTTGACGTACGTGTGAAGGCATTAATCGTGTTGGATGTGCATTCAATTCACATTAAATGTACGTGGGAACGCAGAATAAATGAACGTGTGTGGAAGTGGCATAATGCATATGGAAGTCATTCTATTAGCCGCATATGTTGGTTGCCAATCGTGCTTCAACAGAAGTGATCGATGTATTTATTGACCTGAACAAGGGAACTGTCTACCTACCTTCGGAGCTTTTTCCATTCTTCTGCATGTACATTGTGCTCCCTTTCTCTCCTTTTCTACTATATACATCCTTCTTCAATTCTTAACTCTCCTCACTTCCATGCGTATTGCTATCTTCCGTCATTTTGTCTTTCTCATGCTTCTCCCGGTTCACACTTTTTTCCTTCACTCCTCTTTTCTGGTTCCTTTGTGCAATGTGCACAACTTTTTCTTCAATTTTTAACTTTCCCCATACCAGGTCGGTCGATCATAATTGCCTTGAGCAGGGATGTACAGCCTAGGATAAAAGCTCCTTTTCCTTTCCAGAACATTCTGTCTAGGCCATGGCCTGCCAAGATTAGCCTGACCGACGGACCATCCTGTTGGATACACCTGGTTAAACCATGGATTTGTGGATCGAGTTCTATTTTGCATTGTCGGAAAAATGGGACGTCGGAGTAATGGGCTGTCGGAACAAGATGAACTGTGAGCTAATGCTCACGTATGATACCCCCGCTCTTCGGCAAACAGGAAGTAGGAATCTGACGGGTCCCACGATATGGGGTACCTATATGAAGCTTGTGACCAAATATCAGATTTCTACCATCAATAGTTGCTGAGAAAAATGCGACGAAAAATGAGCATATATGTTCAATATGTATAAAAATCAACCAAGTCGGCAAACAGGAAGTAGGAATCTGACGGGTCCAAAAACGCTACCCACAATATGGCATACCTATATGAAGCTTGGGACCAAATATCAGATTTCTGCCATTGATAGTTGCTGAGAAAAATGCGACGAAAAATATCTTGGACGGACGGACAGACGAACAGAGGTAAAACAGTATACCCCCCTACCCCTCCGGGGAGCGGGGGTATAATAATGGGTTGTCGGAATAATGAACCGTTGGAATAACGGGCTGTCGGAGCAATAATACGCACCCATTAAAACATGTTGTAAGACTTACCTCAGATAGAGCCCTCTTATAAACACTTGCCAAGTCCTCTTCTAAATGCCTTGTTCAACTTACCCCATAGAGCCCTCTTGTAAGCAAATTGTAACACTGACCTTGTAGAGTCCTTTTATAAACACATTGTAACACTTACCTTGTAGACCCCTCTTATAAACATTGTGTACAATTGACATTATTAGAGCCCTCTTCTAATTGTTGTGAACAATTTACCTTTTAGAGCCCTCTTCTAAATGCTGTGAAAAATTTACCCTATACAGCTCTCTTCTAAATGCTGTGAACAATTTACCTTATAGAGCCTTCTTCTAAATGCTGTGAACAATTTACCCTATACAGCTCTCTTCTAAATGCTGTGAACAATTTACCTTATAGAGCCTTCTTCTAAATGTTGTGAACAATTTACCCTATACAGCTCTCTTCTAAATGCTGTGAACAATTTACCTTATAGAGCCTTCTTCTAAATGCTGTGAACAATTTACCCTATACAGCTCTCTTCTAAATGCTGTGAACAATTTACCTTATAGAGCCTTCTTCTAAATGCTGTGAAAAATTTACCCTATACAGCTCTCTTCTAAATGCTGTGAACAATTTACCTTATAGAGCCTTCTTCTAAATGCTGTGAACAATTTACCCTATACAGCTCTCTTCTAAATGCTGTGAACAATTTACCTTATAGAGCCTTCTTCTAAATGTTGTGAACAATTTACCCTATACAGCTCTCTTCTAAATGCTGTGAACAATTTACCTTATAGAGCCTTCTTCTAAATGCTGTGAAAAATTTACCCTATACAGCTCTCTTCTAAATGCTGTGAACAATTTACCTTATAGAGCCTTCTTCTAAATGCTGTGAACAATTTACCCTATACAGCTCTCTTCTAAATGCTGTGAACAATTTACCTTATAGAGCCTTCTTCTAAATGTTGTGAACAATTTACCCTATACAGCTCTCTTCTAAATGCTGTGAACAATTTACCTTATAGAGCCTTCTTCTAAATGCTGTGAACAATTTACCCTATACAGCTCTCTTCTAACTGCTGTGAACAATTTACCTTATAAAGACATTGTACATGTTTGACATTCATACCATGTAGATCCCCAAACCAAACACATATAAAGACTCACCTTGTAGAGCCCTTTTGTAAACACCTTGTATGATAGCTGCCATCCTAAACAGACCAAATACCACGTACCAATCCCAGTTATCTATTGGAGGTATCCCTGCTCTCTGACAATATGTTCTTACTACTTCTTCTACTGTAGGTATGCCTAGTTCTTCTAAATCAAGACCAGCTAGTGCTGAAATGAAAATAAAACAAGATTATGAAGTCTCCCAAACCGGCCAATGACTGTTTCCGGCGTCACCACATGGAGGAACTACAGACTTGTAGCCCTGGTCATGCTAGTGATACCTGACATGATGAAATTGTCTTTTGAAATAATCAAATAATTATTTATTATAAGTACGTTTCAATAATAAAAATTAACAATTTCAAATTTAGTGTCAGGTATCACTCTGTAACTGAACTTGAAGCTACACTTCTAATCAAATATATTAATTATTTTACTATTTGCCTTTGCTATCTCAAATTAACTGTTTACAGCAACTTCAAGTTCAGTTTGGCGCCATCAACAATATGAATGGATGTTATATGAAGATGATTACTGTGGTATATAGCATAAAGCAACAACAAAAAATTATGTGTTTTCTATTACCTGTAGACAGCAAACCAACAGCAGACAAAATGTCCGTAAATAAATCAAAAACTACTGTTGAATTTTTGTGGTATTGTGGCAGCCATTTTGAAAATGGAGACCGGTAGAAATTTGTTGATGTCTGGCATCAATTCAGGACATCATAATCTATCTACATATGAAATTTCGTTGAAATCGAACAATGTTGAATATGTCCGGTATTGTGGTTGCCATTTTGAAAAAGGCGACCGGTAGAAATTTTTCAATGTCAGGAATCAATTCGGGACATCATTATCTACCCACATATCAAATTTTGATGATATCGGACAATGTTGAATTTTTACCACCGATTTTTTATGCTGTGTTTCGGCAGCCATTTTGTTAATGGCAGACATCTTGACAATTTTGAAAATGCAGAATTGCTCCTCAGATGGTGACCTATCATTGTGTCAAAATTTATGTCTCTATTATTAACCATTTAGAAGTTATCAACATTAATGTATGAAATTTCAACTTTCCCATAGGATTCTATAGTAAACCCCACCTCTTTTGAACCCCCCAAAATATGACTTAAACCCCCTTTACCCCAAAATTGAAAATCCATATCCAACTAGAAACATATATCTATAACTCCATTAAGTTTTATTTAATTCTGTCTAGTAGTTCCTGAGATCTGGCCGTGGACACGTTCATGTCGCAAAGAAAGAAAGGAGAATAATAATAATAATAATAATTAGTATTACTGTGAGCACAGCTCACTAAGATATACCCCCCGCTCCCCACATCTGTCCAACCTATTTCCATAACCAAAACATTACTGATTGTTCCAACCAAAAATGAAAGGGACCCTCCTCTCTTCACCGGTAAGTTGCTGATAAAATTTCAAAAGATTCTGAGAAACACTACTCAAGTTATCATACGACATAGGGTAAAAATCCTATTTTCTTTCATATCAAGTTCAATAACTCTGGAACGGCAAAAGTGAAAATTGTCAAAAATGAAAGGGATCCTCCTCTCTTCACCGGTAAGCTGCTGATAAAATTTCAAAACATTCTGAGAAACTCTACTTGAGTTATCATACAACATTGGGTAAAAATCCTATTTTCCGTCATATCAAGTCTAATAACTCTGGAACGGCAAAAGTGAAAATTGTCAAAAATGAAAGGGATCCTCCTCTCTTCACCAGTAAACAGCTGATAAAATTTTAAAAGATTCTAAGGAACACAACTCAAGTTATCGTACGACATAAGATTTGTCTACAGACGGACGGACAGACGGACGGACATGGTGAAACCAGTATACCCCCCTACAACTTCGTTGCAGGGGGTATAATAATAAGAAGAAGAAACAGAGCAAAAACAATAAGTCTCCAAACGTTGTTTGGGAGACTTAATAAAGCATCTATAATTCTTGGTACACAACTGTTTGTGGCCAAATTCAGTCATTAAATTTGTTTGTGCCATGATATAAATAGTTCGCATTTAACACCAATCTGTATCAATCAATAAATCAAATTCAGCATTTTAAGACCATTAAGCTATTTAAATGCTTTTCATGGGGTTCTGATTGGAAAATAAAATAACTGAAAATCAATGAAAATAGCAGAAGCCATCTGCACCCTCTTTCAAAGGGTACTTTTTTTTAACTGTTGACCGTGTCCTGCAACTTTCAGAATATTATTGTCAGAGGCAAATAGCTGAAATCAGTTAAATAACTGAAAAAAAATCAGGAAAGCATATATTATTATATAGATATCGATGAAATACCGTGATTTCCGAGTTAAATATAAACGATAATTTCACTAGTGAAATTACCACTTTTATTTTCACTCTCGCTATTTTTCCCACCACTTTTCGATCCAGAACTATTTTTTTTAGAATATTATATGGAGTGATGTCCCTTTGCTTCATTTCATTTACGATAAAGGAGAGATTTAAAAAATAAACAAAATGATATCTTAATCTAGTATTTCATTTTGATACAATAAAAAGCAGGTAAATTTGCCAAACATTGACAGTTTTAATACTTTTCATGGCAGAATTATGCTCTAAAAACATGTGGTCTTGGCAGAAAGAATCTTTCCAACAGTAAAACTTTTAACAACCCCCAAAAAATCGTCTGCTATAAATTAACTCTAAATATGTCTGATAATTTTTCGAATTACGATGCCCAAGCTTTGGAATTTTTATTATCTACTGATGAATTTGAATGGGAAGAAACTACCACAGATGAATTGCCGGATTTCAGTATCACTGAAAATGCAAATTCTTCAAAAATCAAACCGTCAGACGAAAGATTCAGGGATGTAAAGTTTGATGACATTGACAATTTTCTCATAGAAAATGAAAATGAAAATACTAGGAAAAAAACTACATCTAATATGAACTTGTTCAGGGCATATTTGGTGCAAACTGGAGAAAAAACCGAAATAGAAAATCTTTCTGCCGAGTCCTTGAATGAAAAATTCCGTACATTTCTGTTGTCCGTAAGAAAAAAAGACGGATCAGAATATGAGCCGACGACATTAAGAGGATTTTTGTGTAGTTTGGACCGGTATCTCAGACAGAAAAATTCCAATCTAAATGTCAACAGTGGGCCACAGTTTGCCAAATGTCGCGAAGTCTTAAAAGCCAAACAGCTAAAGGGACTAGGATATGGAAATAAACCTAACGCGTCCGACGAGCTCACGGACGAGGATATCAACAAATTGTTTGACTGTAGCCTTCTTGGTGTGCATTCTCCTCTTGCTCTTGTGAACTTTCTCCATTTGACTTTTTCTATGTCTCTAGGTATGAGAGGCGGTAAGGAGCAACGTGACTTAAAATTTGGTGACATTGTTATTGACAAAGACGCATCCGGGGAAGAATTCATACAGCACGTTAAAGAACGTCAGCCAAAAACGCGGACTGGGGCAGATCCAAATAACTCTAAAGAAATAATGACTACAGCATGGGCTAATGACAATCCTAACAGATCTCCAGTCAATGCTTTCCAAATTTTTACCAGTAAATTTCCAGCTAAAATGATGAAACCGGATTCTCCGTTTTTTCTCAGTGTGAACCCCATCAAGCGTGGTTCAAGGAGACGGCCATGGGGGTAAACCATCTCTATGGACTTACAAAAAACATGACAAAATCTTGTCCGTTGATTTAGGATGGTCGAAAGCTAACAAATCACAGCGCAAGGCGACACCTTGTTCAGAAACTTCAGGATCAGGGAGTGCAAAATGCTCAAATTATGCAGATAAGCGGGCATAAAAATGTACAAAGTGTGAACACGTACTCTCGCCTTAATCAAAATCGGACACCGAGGGTAAAGTTGTTTTTGACAAAATCTAGTCAGAAAAGACAAAGTGATGATTCCGGACTACAAATAGCAAAAACAAAATATAAAAGAATTCTACCTTTATCGTTTAGTGATTCCGATTCTGAGTGAACTTTAGTCCATTTTCCTTCCGCTATAATCCGTTTGAATTACACATTTAACGTTTGGACCCACATTTAACGATTTACATTTCCTAGCTGTTATATTGTTAAATTACTTGTTTTCTAATTATATAATTCATCGAATTTGAAATAGTTTTGGCTTTGTTAACGGCCAAATATTGGTATGCATCTGACTTCTTTCACAAGACATTCTTCCCACAAGGTTACAAATGAAATGTACATAATAAAAACGAAACATAAATCAAGTGTCAATAAAAAAATTGTGTCTTTCAAGGTCGAGTGCATACTATGGTCACAAAGTTTACAAGTAAACAACATGAAAATTACATTCCTAATCGAAATATGTGCACATGAATTTATTTATTTATTTACAAAATTGAAAGCATTAGACAAACTTTCAGTCATAAATCTGTGTTCAAAGGGCGGCGCCATTTTAAATTCAAAGAATAAAGTGGGCGGAGTCAATGAGTAGCCAAGGACACAGTTGTATATTAATGTGCAATAAAGAAATAAACACATACAATGCAAATGAAAGAAAATATCAAATTTATTGACTCAAAACAGTCTATATAATAAACAGTATAACTAACTTCGATGTCCGATTACCAAAAATATGTCACTCATGACCGCACAACACTGATAATTCACTCATGTGCTTTGCACATCCGTGAATTATCAGTTGTGCGATCATTCGTGACATATTTTTGGTAATCGGACATCACAGTTAGTTATACTATAATTAATATTTTCTATCATGAATCATACCTAGGGGTTCACATGAGCCTGAATTGCTTGCCTGGTAAAAAAAAGATTTATTGAACAATAGCATATTTCCTAGGACTCTCACTCAATTGATACTGGGTCATTTATTAGTACAAATTTGGATCTTCATATCACAATGCTGCTTCATGCAGTTGCATTTACATTCCTGGTTCTTTCAAAGTTAAAAAAAAAAAATCTTATTGCAGTCCATTTTAAACTTTGGACCACAAGGGCTAGAAACCATAGACCCTGGTGCTTAAATTTGTGCAAACTTCAATCTACATACCACAATAATTTTAATGCCATTTTTGATATTTCCCTCATTACAGTCAATGCTATTCTGTAGACCCCAGGGATTGGATCCCACATGTACAGACCCTGGGCTTTTCATTTGTAGCAGACCATACATCTGTATTTCAGGGCCGTCGTGGTCGTGATCATATGGTAGTTGGATTTATAACTACCTATGCAATCAGTGCCTATCGCCACTAACGTTGTGAGTTTGAACCCCGCTCAGGTCAGGTGTACTCAATACAACATTTTTAGGTTAAAATGGTTCAAGCTATTAATTAATTGTTTGCTTTTTAAAACAGCAATAGAGGCATCATTACAGCTATTTTGCAGATAGAATAAATTAGAATATGTTTGTTAAAGGTCATATCCTTTCCATGCACGGTTCCAGGTTTGGGGACAGGGAGGAATAGCTTGAGGAGTTACAGTGATTTCTTGTATTTTGATAACTTAAATGCTGTACAACAATACGGTTGGAGGACATGCCCAGCACCTCTTTCTCTATTTACGAGCCAACTTTCTCTCATACAAGTTAAAGACTCTACAATGCTATAGGTGCAATCACACATGATGCTGTTAATCCGTAGCGTAGCATGACTAACTTTCATTATCGGGAACATTTGTCATATTTCGACACAACTCTTCTGAATTGAATGGGAGATGTTTCTTCCAATCTTATGAAAACGAAAAATATTTTGCGTACTTCCAAAGTTACACTTGTGAAATATTGTGAATTTTCAGTTACGAAGTACACTGAAATTTCATGCCTTGCCCTATATATTTGTGAAATTATTCACATAAAATTATCTGATCTTTAATGCTACACTTAGGTGACAAAAGTATTTCACGTTTCGTGTACACAACGTGTGTACAAGTCAAAACAAACCTTTATTTTTTTTTATCAAAAACACTTCATTTGTCTTTCCATATTTAAAAGCTAAGATTCCATCACTTCAAGAAATTTCTAAAAATACCAAAATCTGCAAATTCAAGTGACCCAAATTACTAGAGTATAATAAACGATAATACATCTAGTATTAACATTTATATGGACTTCAAATTATTTGTTAATCAATACTTACAAGGGAAGACAGTTAATTCTGGAGGTGTATAGTATCCTAAACAACATGTCACTAAGTCAGTAATTGGATCTCCAATAGTGGAGAGTTCCCAGTCTAAAACACCAATAGCAACTGGTCTGTTTGGGTGGATAATCATATTGTCTAACCTGAAAAATACAATACAGGAAGTGATATAGAGGTTAGCGAACATGATTAAAAAAGACAATAAAAGAGCTAATAATTCAAGTAAAATAAAAGACTGTGGCCTCCGAAACCTGTTTTGAGAGACAACATCTTTAGCAAACATATGTGATCTTTTAAGACAGATAGTCTCCAAGAAAAAGGGTAAGGATAATTAAACTTTGTGATCTAAATACTAAAGAGGTCTAATAAATATGTAAACCAACCTAAAATCTCCAAGAAAAGGGACAGAGATAATTGAAATTTGTTATCTAAATACCAAAAAGGGAACTAATAAATAGGTAAACCAACCTAAAATCTCCAAGAAAAGGGACAGAGATAATTGAAATTTGTTATCTAAATACCAAAGAGAACTAATAAATATGTAAACCAACCTAAAATCTCCGTGAACAACAGTGACACGTTCATTCTGTGGCATATGTTTAGGTAACCAGTCCATCAACTGGTTCATGGCATCAATTTCTTGTGTTTTGCTGGCTTCATATTGCTTTGACCATCGTGAAATGTTTCTTTGTAAGTAGCCTCCTACAACAAATAAACAGTTATACATACAATACATGTGTATAAAAATATTGTTACCTTTTGTGGCATTTCATCTGGTCTATTATTGTCCAAAAAAAGGGGCATTTCATCTGGTCTATTATTGTCCAAAAAAAGGGGCATTTAATCTGGTCTACAGTAGAATCACAACAGTATTAATAATAACTGTCACATGTCTCAAAATAAAAAAAAAACTATTAATTTGTCAATTTTGAATTTGAAATGATAAGTCTTTCAAATGGTAATTGGTCAGCACTATCCTGATTCAGGGTCAAACAGTTTTTTTTCTCTTACTGCTCACCGCTGTCTGTTTTATATAAGAAAAAGAGCAAATACCAATTTTATCGTCTTTGGTTTGACTAAAGCAGAGATTGAACCCACGATCTTTCACACTTGAGGCTATCATGGTAACCATAACAACACAGGGGTAATTCCTTGCCGCAAAATGCAGTGGTAACAACAAAACAACCCTTACCTTTCTTGCCAAAGTTATCAAGTCCAGAAGCTGATATATCTACAGAATGTATCTTCACGAGGACATTAATCAGTTCTGAGTAGATATCTTTACGTTCTTGTTTTGTCAATCCAGATAGTGTACGATCCTTGAAGATTCTACCTTCTACATACTCCATTATATAAAATGGAGTTCCTATCAAACTGCAAACAAAATATATACATATGTAACACACACAGGCAAACCTGCCCATGCGGTCACCTGTATTAAATAAGGGTAATAACAAAATTACCGAACTCCGAACAATCTTACAAAGGGAAAGTCAAAACTCATAATTATATAAACAGACAAAATCAGTCAACAACCGGAAAACTGTGAAAACCGTAATGACCCTGACTTGGTACAGGCATTTCTAAAGAAATGGTGGGTTGAATCAAATTTTAAAGCGCCAAACCTCCCGCTTTCATTACGGTTCGAAGGTTCCGGCTGTCACTATAACAGTATTTATAACAATACAGGAACAAAATAGGTAAAACAGTTGTCAAAGCAGTACCAAATTCAGTGAAGTAAATGTCAAAGACACTTTTACGTCACACATTGATAAAAAAATATTTTTGACATTTTTATTGACTTCCTTATCTTTATACTTTTTCACTATTTTCACTAAAAGGTCACTTTTTTCTTGTCCTATCATAGAAAATGTTGTATGAATTGAACCTCATTTAAGATGTCACTTGTCTTAACAACTTTGTCCTTGTCCCAAAGGTGACCTCTTAATACATGTTTTATTGTACATATAATGTTTTTTGAAATATTAAAACAAAATTAGAAATTTTCAATTACATTGAACCTTTACATACACTATCATTGCTGAAATATAATTTTTTTTTATAGAAATTTTCAATAACGTAGAACCTTTGCATATATTATCATTGCCATGGAAGAAAACTGCTTCCTAATAATCATCAACATATAATTTAGACTTCAATTTACATGTACAGTCAAAACTTCCCCTAACACATTGAATTAACAGTCACCTGGTGTAAAGAGCCAGTTTGACTGGATTTAGGATTTTTTTGAACTCAAATTAGTGGTCACTTCACTATCGCGGTCAACAGTCACTCAAAGTTTATCCCTGAATGTATCACTTTATCAGTATTTAAATGTCACTTTTAATTCTCTACTTTAAAAACATCATCTGTAATTAACCAAGTGTTTTCAATACACGATTGTACCAATTAAGCTATCAAATCATTGAATAATTAAACTGTTAATTGTTACAAATTCTAACATGACGTCGTTCTTTCGCTTTGTAGACAAACGAGCGATTTATCGATTGGGAATAATCTCATTAGCACATGCGCCAGTTCATGTGACTGACTTTCCCGTCGTAAATGTACATGTTGATGAATAATAGTCTGCTCGAATTTGGCAACATAAATTGTGTGCGACATTGTCCGCAAACGTAAATATAAATTACTGTCTACAAATCAAAGTATACTACCGTATTTGTACTCTTAGACATATCAGAATCGAAATAATTCATGGAAGCCAGAATGTGTTTTCGTTTTAACATTGGATATTAGTATTCTGGCTCAGGATCAAATACTAATATCCGCCAACCCATGTTAAAACTCAAAACACATTCTGGCTTCTATGATTTATTTCTTAAATCACTGGAGCATTGCAAAGCGACTGTCATTTTTTTCCCAATAAAATGCCTTCACGTAAATCTAATGTTTATGCATGAATTTTGCATCAATTTGATGTGGTTTACCATATTATCAATATAAAGTGAGAATTATTTCTATGATTCTTGCTCAAGTTTGGACAGGATGTTATGAATTGTGTTAAAGGTAGATAACTCTTCTAACTTACTTGCTTTCTTCACAAAGACCATACATTTTTGGTATAGGTACACCGTTTTGGCCCATTGCTTTCATTACAGTAAATTCTCTCTCAACAGCATGAGCTGATGGAAGTAATTTTCCAGGCTGAAAAATTAACATATTGCAATCATTGTTTTTACACATAATAACAAGACTAGCTAATCTATCAAATCTATATATAGATCTCTAACTCTACACTGGAAATGTGGATATTTCTAAAACAGATTGTTTAATTTTTGCACTGGATACCCCAAAAACAGCACCAAGTTTCAAGTTTTTCCAATGCCAAGCTGGGTACAATCCCTCTGAAAGGGCATCTGCTACTTATGTTGAATGAATCAGGTACACAACTTGCCCTTAAAACAGGACATATACAGTGCCTCGTGTATGGGGAATGTCAGGCTCCTTGCAAGTAAAATACAACATACAGCAACTTCTTATTACTTTGTTGGGAGTTGTGCCTGGTGCCGAATTGTAAGGCCAAACTTCTCAACTCTATCCATTGTATCCTTTCTCGTTTAGACGTTGCAAGTTATCGTTTACGAGTACAGTTTGGTACCGATCTGTCGCAAGTCACTGACAAACTTTATCACATAATGTCGTATCGCCTGAGTGAGATTCAAACTCACAACATTAGTGGTGATAAGTACTGATTGCATAGGTAGTTGTAAATCCAACTACCATACGATCACGACCACGACGACCCCTTTACGAGTACGGAACATGACATTCTTCAATTGTCATTTACATACCCGCTATATTCAAGATTGTTTTCTTTTAATTACACATTATTTTTCAAACAAATGGTTGAACATACTTGTACTTGAGAAACATCACAAAATTATTCACCGGTAAGAGAGATAAATAAATAATTCTTGCTAATGAAATGCTAAAATCTACGTACAGGTTTTTTCCTCAGTACCAGATGTTTTCCACCATAGTAAACATAGTATGTAGGATTTGACTGTCCATGTCTAAAACATCTTATGACGGGAGGATCTACAATAACAATAATATCATATTAATCTTCATATTGTGTACAAAACGAACTTAACAGTTTCGGATAGGGATTAATATAAGTTCTAGCAACTTGCTTCCCAATCCAATTAATTACTTTCTATTATGTATTACATATAGTTTGAATATTTTAATGTTATGCTATGTTGAATTAATTAATAAAATATGTTTAAACTAACTTAACCGTTCTGAAAAATAGTTCATTTTTATATATAGCATTAAATGTAAAAAAAACAAGAAGCTCAGATACAGCTGAATAGCTCACCTGCTGATAAATAGCATATTTAATGAAGTACAACAAATATTTATATTTACAAAGTATACATTCATATACAATTACTTCTGTTTACAGCAAACCCTTAATAAACAGCAATCCTCAATCGTAACTACTCGGCCATTCTCTCTACCCTGCAAATAACCTTGTACGTACATAACGTACATAGTAGAAATTCTTCTTAAATTGATTGCCGGAAGTTAAGTTAAGTTAAGCCGCACAAAAATATAGTCAACGAAAATCCAATATGGAAGACATACTAAGTAAAACATATTTCATACTTTTATCACTTTTAGTTAAGAGCTTCGATATCACTTTCTTCCTCTTTTATAATTTTAGTTTTATTGCTTCATGTTTCGTTTCTGGTAAGTTTTATAGGTTTATGTAATTTTCACTTTGTATGTAAATTTTTAGTCTTTGTTCTTTTTTAACTATGTTAAGCGCTTAGAGTAATTTCTTATCTATTATATATAGCACTATATAAATTGTGTATTATATATAAAATCTAATCATGCAAAACTAATTAAAACTTTAATTGAAATATAGAAAATTGTTTAAAACATAACTTTATCAAACTTTCATGTAACTGACATGTGAAAAGTAGTGCGATTTATACACCTAATGCATACAAGGTTATTTGCAGGGTAGCGAGAATGGCAGAGTAGTTACGATTGCAGCTATCCTGTATAAATAAAACTTTAAATAAAGTCTGAATGAAGGAAATCTTTGTTAATTTCACTTGAATAAACAGACCATCTGTCTATTCTAAACACAAAAGTACATCCCAAGGAGGTTCAGCCGACAGGTTCTACTGTAATATCTATTTAAGTACATCCCAAGGAGGTTCAGCAGACAGGTTCTACTGTAATATCTATTTAAATACATCCCAAGGAGGTTCAGCCGACAGGTTCTACTGTAATATCTATTTAAGTACATCCCAAGGAGGTTCAGCCGACAGGTTCTACTGTAATATCTATTTAAGTACATCCCAAGGAGGTTCAGCCGACAGGTTCTACTGTAATATCTATTTAAGTACATCCCAAGGAGGTTCAGCCGACAGGTTCTACTGTAATATCTATTTAAGTACATCCCAAGGAGGTTCAGCAGACAGGTTCTACTGTAATATCTATCAAAACTAAGGTCTTTGGCGACAATTTCAAATTTACAAACAGCATAAAAACACAATATCTGTACAAATCAATTTCAATCAATTACATAGAGTTTGGGAAGATTTGTCAACAAATACTGAACTATGTATGGTCTACAATGGTGGCCATCTTAGATTTAGAGCTAGCACAAAAAAAAAGATCTATCTAATTATCATTTACGTAGCTTAGGCATATGATTGCAACCACAACAGCCATACCCAACTCACCCGATTTCAACGGGTCACACCCGGGAATTCCATCCATGACCCGATGTTACAGCAGTTTTTACGAGAACATTTGTAAATATCAGAACTCACTGAAATTGAAACTCACAAATTCATGCCATATATTGTGAATTTGTTTACCTTTAGAATGTAATTTTAATGCCCAGTTGAGGTAACTTTTGAGTTTATCCATATTAATTTCCAGGTGTTTAGGGACTGTAATCGTATCATCTTTATAACACCTCATACACAATCCTCCCAATTCTGCCTCTAAATCTCTTACAGCTTGATCTGGGTCATTTACCTACAAGTATAATTTATCAAAGTCAATGTTATTGCTTAATCATAGTCAATTTTAGTTTCAATACCATCCCTGGTCTCATGGTCCTAAAACTTTTGAGTTTCGAAATATTTTCTCAAAAATCTTCCAATTATATTCAGTAGGTATTTTTACCACCGACAACCACCGATCACCACTGGACACCACCGACCACAGGAGCTTGACAAGCTTGACAAGCTCCTGTGCACCAACCTCCCCAAAATTGTGAATTTACAACAAATTTTAGCATTTTTGTTTAAAATATGCTTAAATTAAATAAAATTTAATGTTTTTAATATTATTTGATACCTTTTACATACTGAAACTGACCTGTTCATTCACAAATGCACTTTTCTTAATTCAACAATTTACCGCCGACCACTGCCGGCCGTTTGAATAAAGGTTGAAATGCATATCTCCTTATTTTAATATAGTTGGAATGATATTTGAAATTAATCGTTTTGAAAAATAGTTGATGGTCTTACCCATTTAACTCTTTGTTATTTTGTATGCAGATGACACTGTCCTTATGGCAGAGTCGGATTCAGAACTACAGACATTGTTAGACACCTTTTATCGCTATTGCATTACTCGGAAAATGAAAGTAAATGTAGATAAAACGAAGATATTGATTTTTTCTAAGGGGCGAATGCCGGTTAATTTTCAGTTTAAATCTAATGGGAAGGACATTGAAATAGTTAAAGATTTTAATTATCTTGGTATATATTTTTCTAGATCTGGTTCATTCAAAACATGTAAAAAAAAAACAACAGGCCGAGAAAGCTATTAAGGCTATGTACGAAGTTCTAAAGAAAGGTAGAAAACATAATTTATCTATAAGTTGTCAACTGGATCTTTTTGATAAGCTAGTGAAACCTATTTTATTATACGGTTGTGAGGTATGGGGATTTGGTAATAATGAAATTTTAGAACGTGTACAATTAAAATTTTGTAAACGTTTGCTTCATTTAAAAACAACGACACCAAACTGTATGGTATATGGTGAGTTAGGGCGATATCCAGTCGAAAATGACATCAAATTACGAATTAACTTTTATTTCAACTATATATGTATGAGTTATTTCACCATTTTCTATCCAATGCAAGTTCATTTGAACAATTTTGATGTGTATCGGTGGTGTCCGGTGGTGATCGGCAGTATCAGGTGGTGGTCAGTTGTTGTCGGTGGTAAAAATACCCACCACCTTTTGACTGGAAGTTTTACGAGTATGAGTACAAAAATCATACTCAAAAGTTTTATGACCATGAGGCCAGAACTTCGTCCAAAGAAGAGTTATGTTAAGTGTTGCTTAATAATGCTACTTTCAACATCATTTCAGTTATATTGTGGTAGTCAGATTTATCGATGGAGGAACACAGAGTAATACTGAACTGCCACAAGTTGGTGACAATCTACATAAAATAATGTTGTATTCATAATATTTTGCAATATCCGGGAATCAAACTAACAACATTAGGTATAGTATGCACTGACTGCATATAGGTATCAACTAAAATATGATCATAACTACAATTCTCTCTACCAGATAACATATTGTGAGTAATTCTCAGATTTGTGCTCAAGAAACTTGTCTATCCTGAGCAATTATTAACAAAATGAAATCTACAGGTACTAAATTTCAGTAATCCAGTATTAAGCATCATTTGCTTAAAATTATATTGATCTGTTGGTTTCAACAATATAAATTCTGATTCCATACATTTTAGAGATAACATTGGAAAACCTTTTATGTTCTAAGAGGAATTTCTTTTCGTCAGTATCATTCAAATATAAACTATTTATCTAAAAGTTATAAAATATATTATTTTCTGTTATCTTTAATTCTAACATGACGTCCGTCATTGGCTATATAAATATTACAATGATAAAACTCACGATATATTTTAGTTCGCTCATGCGTATTGACGAACAAATTACAAACATCATTCCCAAGTGAATTCATGTATTCATATAGGACCGTGGTGCATAATAAACATAAAGATGCCTGTATTGTTTTTACCTTTATTTTTCCGGAATAAATACTTAGGACAACCATCTATGGACTTTGATTTTTGAAATTTAACGTCTTCCGGTGACGTCCTTTACAAGGAACGCTGATGACATTAACACACATGGTTACTGATTTATTTTACGATTTTGTGAGCATTTGACTTGTTTAAGTTGCTAAATTCAAAATGCCATAAAATTGGAAAATATCATTAACTTCATAGCATCAATCTAGTTATACATAAAAGAAAAACAACTATAAACATGAAGGTTAG
The DNA here is from genome assembly GCA_963680875.1 of Bathymodiolus brooksi. Taxonomy (NCBI): domain Eukaryota; kingdom Metazoa; phylum Mollusca; class Bivalvia; order Mytilida; family Modiolidae; genus Bathymodiolus; species Bathymodiolus brooksi. The sequence goes on from OY804580.1 coordinate 20,161,846, forward strand.
TGGATTTTGTTATGAAATGCATTTCCATTACTGACTTCCACTTCAAAAAATAAGTTCGATTTTTCCTACTAGAATCAAAATAATTCATGGAAGCCAGAGTTTGTATGACGTTTTAACATGGGTAACATTATTTTCGTTGCATTTTATCCCTCACTATTGCTCGGGATAAAAAATTTATGCAAATAATGTTACCCATGTTAAAACTGGATACAAACTCTGGCTTCCATGAATTATTTATTAATTTTCTTTTCAGATCAGAAATTGAATTTTTTCATGAAATTCAAAAATTCCATTTTATGACTTTAAAAAACTAATGGATATTACATGAGATCTAGCAATTTACAAAAACTAAGAGAAAATCTTAATAAAAAAAAACAAAAACAAAAACAAACAAAAAAAAACAAACAAAACAGTGTATGCTAGAAAATTAACAGCTGCAGGGAACAAATAGTATTTATCCAGCAAAACTGTCACTTGACTGACATGTAAAGATATTTCCATTTAATATACATTTTGTACCTTGATGGTTCTTATTCCCAGTTGTCTGGCAGATTTCAGGTTACCACCAAGGTCATCCAAGAAAACTGTTTCTTCTGGTTGAAGGTCAAGTTCTTTCAAACATGCATGGAAGATTCTAGGGTCTGGTTTTCTAATTCCTAATACACAAGATTCAATAACCTGTATATAAAGACAAATATTAACAAGTTAAACAAATTTGATACAAAGTTTAACATTCCAAGAATCATAAAGATTAAGTTTTTTTATTGAATTGTATACACTCTACATGTTGATAACTAGTACAATAAATACCTGTCTTAAGAGACCACTCCTTCTGCCACAAAAATGTGGTCTCTTAAGACAGGTATTCTCCCAAAAAAATGATTATCTTTATAAATGTATATTGGTTTCTAATATATTCCAAAGATACATTTTATGGGTTCTTTGACACACAGAGAACTTTAAAACTATCAAATGTTAAATTTTACATGAAATGAGTGAGTGTTATTTAGGGGTTAAACCACTAATTCACCAATCAGAGCTGTGAACATGTACAAAAGTAGTCCTTTTAAAAGAAAAAGTTCCTTTCGCTTTCTTGTATTTTGAAAAATATTACCGGTAAATGTGATGGCATAAATAAAATTGGTAAGAACAAGTTTAACATTTCAATGATGATGTCTGTCTGATACTATGACCAACATTTTATTATAGAGTTAGCTCATTGATACAATAGTCTAGGGGTAGACAAGTCGCTCCATTTGGAAACATTATCTTGATTCCATGCCAATCAATCTTTACTGCCTTATACTAGTACAACAAATTCATTTATAATGCTAGCTCAATGACACAATAGTCTGTGGGTAGACATTTCACTACACTCGAAAACGCTATCCTGATAATGCTGTGTGCTTAGTCGACTTGCAACAAATACCGAATTTAATACTCTTTGAGTCTGACTCAATGAGGGCTCGAACACATTATCTACCACACTTGACATGAGCACAATAACCATTCCCCCACCCATGCAGTTTCCCTCTGTCATTAAAATTTACCTCAAAGATATATGGAAATATTGTTGAAAATAGCATTTAATTAGCACCCATAACCCTACCCAAACCCTTTGTTATTATGGATAAAAATTCTTACAACATCAAAAAGACTTTTATCAAGTGGCATTAAACCAGAACTGTTTCCCGGTTTCTTCCAGTTGTTAGTGATCATGGCTGCTTTCATCCCCTCGGCACGAACACATTTGATGGCATCTACTATCTGTGGGTAAGGTGTTTGTAAGTCATTATGTAAGTCTTCAAACATCCCTGACATGTCTACATTCCTCCCCATCTACAATAAAATAGAAATAAAAAAAAATAATTAAACAGTCATGGTGGCCATATTGCCTGTAATAGCAAACATGCCTGACATATCCACATTCCTTCCCATCTACAATAAAAATAGAAATAACAAAATTATAATTAAACAGTCATGATGGCCATATTGCCTGTAATATCAAACATGACTGACATGTCTACATTCCTCCCCATCTAAAATAAAAATAGAAATAACAAAATATAATTAAACAGTCATGGTGGCCATATTGTCTGTAATATCAAACATGCTTGACATGTCTACATTCCTTCTCGTCTACAATAAAAAATAAAAATAACAAATTATAATTAAACAGTCATGGTGGCCATATTGCCTGTAATAGCAAACATGCCTGACATATCCACATTCCTTCCCATCTACAATAAAAATAGAAATAACAAAATTATAATTAAACAGTCATGATGGCCATATTGCCTGTAATATCAAACATGACTGACATGTCTACATTCCTCCCCATCTAAAATAAAAATAGAAATAACAAAATATAATTAAACAGGCATGGTGGCCATATTGTCTGTAATATCAAACATGCTTGACATGTCTACATTCTTCTCGTCTACAATAAAAAATAAAAATAACAAATTATAATTAAACAGTCATGGTGGCCATATTGCCTGTAATAGCAAACATGCCTGACATATCCACATTCCTTCCCATCTACAATAAAAATAGAAATAACAAAATTATAATTAAACAGTCATGATGGCCATATTGCCTGTAATATCAAACATGACTGACATGTCTACATTCCTCCCCATCTAAAATAAAAATAGAAATAACAAATATAATTAAACAGTCATGGTGGCCATATTGTCTGTAATATCAAACATGCTTGACATGTCTACATTCCTTCTCGTCTACAATAAAAAATAAAAATAACAAATTATAATTAAAGTCATGGTGGCCATATTGCCTGTAATAATATATTACAATAAAACATAATTTAAAAAATCATTAAACATATAGCTTAAACATTTTTTTTTTCATCACACAAAATGGATAAGACACAAGTTTTTCAACTTTGAACGTCTTCTCCAGTCAAATCTTTAAACAGTCATTGTGGCCATATTGCCTGTAATAATATCATAATTAATCTTGATTTGATTTTGATTATCAAAAAGGTACCAATATACTGTATACAACTTATTAACAGTTTGCTTGAAGATAAATGTTGTACAAATCTTAGCAGTCTTCACGCTTAACCTTTTACCTTACAGGCCCACCATCAATTCTACAGGCCCGAATTTGAAAACTACATTAATGACCATTAATTCAAACCACCAAAACTCAAAACATGATGATGTACCAAATATTATGTGGACATGTCAATTATGCATTAGGAAAGACCAGAATGCAAGTAAAAAAAAACAAAGACACTTTATTTTGGATCCATATTTATATTAATCTCTTGAAAATTCTAAAATCATATTGTCAATAGCATCCTCAGTATATTCCATATCATCATCACTGTCCATCTCCTCCTCATCATCATCATCATCACTGTCCATCTCCTCCTCCTCCTCATCATCATCATCATCACTGTCCATCTCCTCATCATCATCATCACTGTCCATCTCCTCCTCCTCATCATCATCATCATCATCATCACTGTCCATCTCCTCCTCATCTTCATCATCATCATCACTGTCCATCTCCTCCTCCTCATCATCATCATCACTGTCCATCTCCTCCTCCTTATCATCATCATCATCACTGTCCATCTCCTCCTCCTTATCATCATCATCATCACTGTTCATCTCCTCCTCCTCCTCATCATCATCATCATCACTGTCCATCTCCTCCTCATCATCATCATCACTGTCCATCTCCTCCTCCTTATCATCATCATCATCACTGTCCATCTCCTCCTCCTCATCATCATCATCATCATCACTGTCCATCTCCTCCTCCTCATCATCATCATCATCATCACTGTCCATCTCCTCCTCCTCATCATCATCATCATCATCACTGTCCATCTCCTCCTCCTCATCATCATCATCATCATCACTGTCCATCTCCTCCTCCTCATCATCATCATCATCATCACTGTCCATCTCCTCCTCCTCATCATCATCATCATCATCACTGTCCATCTCCTCCTCCTCCTCATCATCATCATCATCACTGTCCATCTCCTCCTCCTCATCATCATCATCATCATCACTGTCCATCTCCTCCTCCTCATCATCATCATCATCATCACTGTCCATCTCCTCCTCCTCATCATCATCATCATCATCACTGTCCATCTCCTCCTCCTCATCATCATCATCATCATCACTGTCCATCTCCTCCTCCTCATCATCATCATCATCATCACTGTCCATCTCCTCCTCCTCATCATCATCATCATCATCACTGTCCATCTCCTCCTCATCATCATCATCACTGTCCATCTCCTCCTCCTCCTCATCATCATCATCACAGCCAATATTGCTATAAGACTCTTATAGCAAAAACTTATGGTGTCATCATTGCGTGTGACATATATAATTTGGTGATAATTTTTAATATGTACCCCCCCCCCTTTTTTTTTAAATATCACTATGCTTTGAATTAATACCACAGAAAATGTAAAAAGTCATATTTGTGTAGTCTTCAGCAGAAGAAATATGTCTATGCCAATTTGTTCAACGATCCAACTATAATATAAAGATAGCTAGGGAATGCAAATATAGCATGAACGTATATTGACACTGACAGTCTTGACAGTCTTAAACTGAAGCAAGTAATTAAGGCTGTAATTATTATTTGTCAGACCTCAAATCAAAGTGCAATAATGGAACAAAATTAATGTAGTTCAAAGTTTATTTTTTAACTGCAGAGGTATTAACGTTGACACAGGTCTGTCAGCATATAAACAGTTCTATAAATAGATCGCAATTTTAAATAAAAAATACCGATCGGATTTGGAAGCGGATCGATAAAAATCTGAAGTGTCCCCATGAATTTTAACGAATTTTGAATGACCAACCTTTGCAAATATGAACATATTATATATGAGAACTCAGATTTTATGTCACAGGATTGAGAAAAAATAAACCAAAAGTTCGTATGGCTAAAAGTAGCTTCGATCAACATTTCCCCTAGCACAGTGGCTGATTGCGCCCCCTTTCTCATGGTGCCATTTTTATTTGATATTGAACGAAATTAAAGATTCTTAAAACCGAAATGGATTACTTTTCAAGAAAGTCACTTTCAAAATACTTAATGAATGCCATAGATTTCAATAAACACGATGTCGACATTTTCATAAATGGCACGTGGCAAAAATTACACGGGCAACATAGTTACAAGGCTACTTGAACTTCGCTTTTGACCAACAAGAAATCGAAGTCAACCTTCACAAGGCAACTTCTTCGCCCTCTAACGTGAGCCCTGCTTCTCGTCCTTATTTAAAACCTACATGATGGTAACAATATCAACCAATCAAATTGCAAAAAACAGACACACCTAAATCTATTTCGAACATCGGAAAATCTCAAAAGGACTTGTTTGCCTACCCATATTTTGCATTGACTCTGCCGCAACTGAAAACGGAGAACAATAAACTAAATATCTACACACAATATCTTATGAAATCAACTTTTGAAACTATATGACCTTTTTTTCACAGGCCCGTCGGGCTTGTGGAACTACTCATTTTATACGCCCGTGTACAATTTTACACGCATCGAGCTTCGGACTACCGCCTAATATCGCAGACTGTCTTAGTAGCATAACTTATATACAATTGCACAGAAAATTTATTTAATAGCTGGAAAGAATAATAAGCCAAGAACAAAACACAAATTGCTTACAGGGATAGTGTCTGCAATTTCGGCAATTTTCTTCCATTATTTTTTTGTAGTGAAACGATAGTATACACAATACACATAAAAAAAATGTTTTAATTTTTTTACGACGCATATCGATTTAAATTTATAACTAATCAGACACGAAAAACAATTAGACATGACCTACATTGTTATTGACTAAGATAGGTACTGATGATGTAATTTACAAAACTTCTGTCAAAATAGAAATAGGAGTAAATGCTTGATCTACGAACCCTAAGAACATCCTTTTACTCAACCATTGGTCATGCTATTGCCTTATATTATGTTGATATTTTTTTCTTGACAAAACTTATTTTGCTCCCTTCTCAAGCTAAATCTGTTAAATTTCATCCTTAAATAAGCATCCTTCATCATTTCAAAATAAGAAAAATAACTGTACATCTGCAGAGGAAAGTCATTGAAGTGTTTCACAAATCAATTGAATATGAATGAGATATTGTTGTGATGACAGAACAATATCTAAATAAATAAATCTTGAAAGGGTTGATTTAATGTATTAAAAACAGTCATGATTTTGGCATTTATTTATGATTTTAATATATTCCCTGTTAAAATATTTAAGTCGAAAAAATAACCGAAAAAATAACCAAAATCGCAGACACTATATACATTTTAGCTATGTTCTAAAAGTTACTGGTTGAAAAATGAATCGCAAACACTATACACGTTTAAATTATGTCCTAAATTACTGGTACAAATTTATGAACCAGGGGTAATTGATGTAGAATTGATATTTTACCTCTTTAGAACATTCTTTATTGAAAGCCTCTATGAACTGTGGAAATGTGAATTCTCCTCTCTCTAATTTATACCATGCTCCTTCCTCACCATTTCTTACAATCATTTTTGTAATAAGATTTAGAGGAAGACCTAAACGAGCTTCAAACTCTGTAAAAAAAATTATAAATTATCTTAGTGACAACATTTAGAAGTAGACTTAGTCTGACCTTTATGAACCTAAAATTTGGTAACAAAAAAGTATATTTTATCTTTGTCACAACGCTTAGAGGTAAACCTTTATGAACCTCAAGTCTACAAAAAGGTATAAATTATCTTGTGATAACATTTAGAGGTAGGCCTTTACCAGGATTAATGATTTTGATATGTTTATTACATGTTGCTTTACATCCGCTGATCCATTCAGTGCCTATTGGTAACCACTAAAGTTTGTGAGATTTATTTTTGTAATGTCGAGGTGTATTTGATACAAACCTTTTGTGATAAACTTTGTCAATTAATTGCTGTACGTCAGATTTTCTCCCATTGATAAAATTAAATGCCACAATATACATGGAATATTATTAAACACCCATAGTCATAACAATAATCTTTAATTTGAAGTTCTATGTATGTGCACTAAGTTTTCACGTGGCTTGATGGTGCCTCTCTGGATACAAGGAGATCAGTATACCGGTACATGAATACCAAAAATTATAGTAATAAACTCACAGTAGAAGGGGATAATAAATTGAATTCCCACTCCGGAATAAATTTGATACTTCATGAAACGTACAAACACTGTTTATTCATCTCATCAGCCAATCAAGTTTTTATCTTTATCGATTTTTAAAATTCAGCGAACATTTCCTGTCTTGTGATGCCGTTAATTTGAAATAAACTAAACACATTATCACTTACTTCTAAATGCTATTAACGGCGATGGCACAACTACGCCACCTAGATCAAATATTACTGCTTTAGTTTCTGGCATTTTGTTGGATTCGGTACAATATAATAGTACAGGATTCACTTTTCTTGATATAAATCTGTTAGAATGTTGAAGTCTACATAGAGCAGAAAATGATTTTAACATACTGCCATCTAAAAAGAAAAAGAATAAAATATACATGCACGAAACTGGTCTTCAAAGTTTCTTGAAATTGTGACCTCTTTCAACACTTTAACGATAAACTAAATCACAAATGAGTGAGAAGTGTTAAATACCATAGAGAAGTTAGATTTTAAGTGATTCTTATGAACGACAGTATTAATCTCACCAACATGACCAAAGAAGGGAGTTTATGGAATTTGATGCCACTTTCAACAATATTTCAGCTATATCATGGCGGCTATGATCAGCTTTATTGGTGGAGGAAACAGGAGTACCCAGAGAAAACGACCGACTTGACAAAGTATATCTTTTATCATTGTATAAAAATATAACACCTGTAGATGAAAAATGTAATGGTGACAAAATCTTGATAGCCCTTGAAATTGTTGACTGGGAATTTGTGCAATATGTGTCGGTAGAGTATTCTAGTCAGGGATAATCTAGTTGATATTTGGCTCTCATGGCTACTTTTTGTTTTTACCTTCCATCAACGAGATTTGTCTCTCAGAAATACTTTTTGTATTTTAACTTCCATCAACTTTGATGGAAGGTAAATACATTGTAACATTTGTAGCTCTAGATCTGAGAGACAAATCTCAACATGATTAATACAGGGATTGTATCTGTATCTGTAATGTTACGTCACAGGATCCCTGCTGGGCTATGATATGACTGGTGGAGAGCGACTTAGTTGCGATGTACCGCAAGCGCTGTCTTGAAACTTTCAAGTTTCTCTGTGGACACAGTGTTTTCGTTCAGGTGCTTCCAATCAACAGCTGTTCTGCAGATGAACGAAGATTTGCAAGAATTTTTATTGCTTGGTATATGACTGTATGTTTGTGGCGGAGACTGTATGTAATGTGTATAAGTATGATGTAGGATGTCAGTATGCGGATCTCATGGCATTCCATTCATTTTCAAGTAGGAGGTGATAATGCTAAAGTAGAAGGGTGGTCTGGGGTGGGGAGTTGCTTAACCAGTATACAAAACTAAGCCGTATTTCACTTTCACTTTGACATTTTCATTTTTTTAAACAAAGTAGTCGGGGAAGAAATGCAATTAGACAGGTAATTTTCCTGGTGCCAGGCTGCTGTGGAATGCCCTGGGATCTATAACCTTCTTATTAATAATTTTTGTAGAATGTGATAAGTCGAGTTGAAATGCAACTTTTAGGTTTACAATGCAAGTTAACATTGACATGGCAGTGTTTTAGTTTAATTGGTAACAAGAGCATAAATCATTTGATTATGCTTTTTTTAAGGAAGTCATGTCTCAAATACAACTTGCAAGGTGAATGCAGTTTACTTACACTCATGTCGGTCGCTAAACAAGAGTTCCGTTTATATTTAAATGGTGAATGCAACATAGAAAACACAACTATTTGCAGAACAGATTAACCTATAACAGACCCGCTTTGATATGCCACATGTGTGTCAGATAACAAAATTACCTATATCACAGCAAAACAGGTCAAAACTTGGGACATTTTTTGTAGCCTTACTTGAACTTTGAACTTCTCGTTGATTTTTGGTTGGATCTCTTAAAAATATTTTTGATGGTCAATGACAGTGATCACAAATATCTATATTTTTGCAATAATGAATATTTGTTTTCGTCTTAAATGATTAGTTTGAAATATATTGCAGTTTTAATACTTTTTAACCAAAATTGGAGAAAAAAAATCTTTGTATATATGGTCATCACTTTATATTCTGTGAACAACTAACACCACGTACCGACAATTATTTTTTTCTAAAACAGTCGAAGACCAAAATATTTTACAAGTTTAAATGATAACAAGTCGTTCTGTGGATCGACCTGAAAATGTTTAAATGTCATGTAGGCCTACACAACTACAACACGCACAGTTTATACTTCTTGATTTAGACAATTTCCGAGATTTCAGAAACGACTATTCCATAAATCAACAAATGAATGAAAAATATACCCAACAAATTTTTCGGATACTAATCTTGCCTTTGACCACAACGGACCATTTTATCATTTCTATTAATTTTTTTTTTTTTTTTAGAAAATGTTCAACAAAACAGTTGGATGTCATATAAATTAACCTTGAATTCATGTGTTGTGCTCGTGAAGAAACAATGATACAATTTAGAAGATTAATTCCAGCATGTCACTCTTATAGATTTATATTTGTAATTCTAGCATTATTGCTCTTTACCGAAATTGTTATATTTCATGGTTTAGTTATTTATGCATATTTTCAATTCAAGGAAAATTTCACACCATTATATGATCCAAATAAGCAGACATTGATAGAGAAATTTGGAGCTAATAAGTTTGCAAGAAATCTAATCTTCTCAGCAAAATATGGTGGCCTATCATCTGTTTTACAGGATACTGTTGAAAGAATATACATTACATATCCTAAAGGGAATAAAAATATATCATTATCAACATTTAAATTAGATACATCACATTCAGGAGAATTCCTTTATCTTTATCGGAGAATTCTGTCCAGGAAAAACTTTCTTTATAAAAGGCTTATTGTAGATATTGGTGCAAATGATGGGTTTTTATCTAGTAACTCATTCAACTTCATTCAGCATGGATGGAATGGTATTTTAGTGGAACCCCTGTCAGAACAGCTTCATCTGGCAAGATATCATTTAACAAGGTAAGTGTGACGTATATTGTGGTGGCACATCATATATTCATGCAATAAAATTAACATACAATGTAATTCTTATGCCAAAAATTTTGCCATGTTCGTGATCGCATAGTAGTTGGATTTACAATCATCTATCACCTATCATCACTAAAGCTGAAGTTTGAAATCCCGTTCTTGGCGAGGTGTACTGTATCGATAAAGTTTGTCAGTGACTTGCAGCAGTTTAGTTATCTTCTCCGTGTACTCTGGTTTCCTCCACCAATAAGACTGACTGCCATGATATAGCTGAAATATTGTTGAAAGTGGCGTTAAACACCATAACCCTAACCCTCTTTTTAAAATAGTTTTAAATCTACATTGCTGATATATATACATATGTAAGAATAATATATGGTCAAATTAATTGTCAAGTTTTAAGTTTATAATATTCAAATTTATTTTTTTAGATACATTGATGAATACAACGATAAAAAACAGTTTGTTCAGTATGTAGAAGCTGTATTGGGGATAAGTGATGGGGCAGTTAAGCTGGTTGTCTCCCCTGATCTAGCTTCCATGGAATCCCATGTAGTAAGTGAAAAAGATTATGATGGAAGCAAGAAGCTTATAAGAACAGTAAAGGGGATGTCAGTAAATACATTCATACAAGATTATGACATACCACAATATTTTGGCATTTTGTCAATAGATGCTGAAGGACTGGGAAATAAGGTTTGTTAAATATTAAAACACATGCACAGTCTTCGCGCTAACCCACCTCTGCTCAAAGCCCGGAACAAGTAAAACTGGATTCGGACAAATGAAAATTATGAAAGAATTTGTTTGAATAAATATAATTTTTTTCTAATTTTGGCTTTTGGGCAAGTAGGTGAACAAAATTAAGGCAAAGATTGAATACACAATGTACTACAGTTCTCCCCATCTTATAAGACCCATCTCACCAATGACCATTTCCCTAAACAGGCCAGATTTCAGATGGACAGAGAATCTGAGATAGCAAAATATTAGTAAATTGGCCCCCACAAGAGAGACCACCTCTCTTATAAGCACACTTTTTCATTGCAGATGATGTGGCCTTTATAATAGGGGGACTATGAATTATTGTTTGAGACCTGTCTTAATTTGAAATATTTAAATATTAAAGCTTGAATTATAAACAAATTCAAGCAGTGTATAAAATATAGAATGTCATTTTTTTTTTTTTGTCGTTGTTGCTGATTTAACTAATTATGTTTTGCTGATTATAAAATGGGAAAAAAAACTGTAATTACTCCATGACATTCACATTGTAATGTAAATTGTATATCCTCACATTTGTAAACAAAAAGACACTTTTAATTCTAATGGTCATGTTTTATGAAACAAATTTAAAAAAAATGTAATACCTGGCGAAAAGTACCGACCTATATATTCAAGTCGCTGAAAAACATCATCACATGAAGTTGTATCCAGTACATAGTGACATGTGTGGGAATATACCTAACAACTTAAGTGAGTTAGGCACTGATTGCACACACTGTAGCTAAATATATCCTGTAATAATGGTGATGAACTTTACCTCCACCTGTCTTTTCTGAACATTTTGGTGATTCCCACCATTGTAAAAAATTAATATTTGAAAACTTTGGTGAGTCCTAAATGAAAATGGTGAATCCAGGACTCGTCTTAGGCGAGTTGCAAAGATATCTGGTTCACTTTAGTAAAGAATGCATTATTATTGTTAATTAAAGATATGATTTAATATTTTATTAATCTTTTATTGTGATTCCAGATACTACATCAGTTTATAGAGTTGAAATGTAGACCAGCTTATATCATCTATGAAGATCTGCATGAAAAACAGGAAGAAACAGGCCCTGAAACTGTACAATATTTAATGAAAGTTGGCTATAAGTATCTGACAACCAGAGGCTGGAATCTTCTGTTTGAATACACAAAAAGATAAACAGTGGTGATAAATATAGGAACATGGTTATGCAAGACTCCAATACTGGCAATAGTCAAGGTAGACAGAAATAAATATTTGACATTGAATAAATGTCCTATAGGAAATTATGGATAAAACAGACCAAAGAAAATCGAATCAGACAGCTTTAAAACTTTTTACTAAATTTGGGCAGGTTAACTTCAGAGGGGTTGAAAAACATTGTTTCGATTTATCACCATTAACTTCTCCCAGGAGTTTCCCCACTTCTCTCAATTGTCTTCCACTTCTCCCTGCGAGCTGAAAGAGAAGTCACTTCTTCCTCTAATTTTAAAGTAGTGAGAGCACTGATAGTTTGGCTGCCGAAAATGTAGACATCAAGACAAGAGGAAAGGATTTATGATCTCATTAACCAGCTACATATTTGCATATTTGTGTGCCTCTCTCAAGTGAGGGACCTACATTTCCATCAGCTTTTGAAGCTCTCGTCATTAACTTTTAGGATTAATGGCGAATTGAATGAGTTGTTCATGTCTATTGGTGGTTGGTGGAATTGTTGGTCATTGCTGTTTAATTTTTTTGGGGGGATTTTTCAGCAAACGTTAATATTAAAATGCAAAGATTTGATCAATGTGATTTTGTTTATTAGCATTCCTGTAATGTGTGTATCAGGATTTTTTTTAATAATGAAATTATAATACATTCTACTAAAGTTTCAATGAAATGTAAATGTAATATGGGATAGGGATAAAAATTACATCACTGTATAAATGGAAGTGTTCGTGTGGGGGAATTTTATGCTTAAATTGCTTTTCACTGTAATGTGCAAAAATAAACCACACACGAAATGTTTTCAATCTATGTGTTCATCTTGAAATGATAGCGTTTTTGCAAAATTAACCTCCACGCAAATGGCCTGTAAAAACAAAATTCACAAAGTTTACTCCCGCAAGATTAACCACATATACAGTAGCTGTGTAAGTCTTCAAGATTATGTAACTCTCATGCTAATTTACATCCATATCCTGTGTTTGAATACGGTTAGGATTTTAATATTGTTGAATGTGACGTTAAATACATGTAACCAATAACCCTAATCCCGTTTCTGTGAATTTAGGAAAATTTGTCTTATTTGTATTGTAAGGAAAATCCCATTATTTATCTGAAATCCCACACCCAGTAGTCCCAGTTCTTTCTTATTTTATAAATATTCTTGACAAAAATACCATGTCATATTTTTTGACTACATCCATTGATATAATCTTAAAATGATCACGTTTTAATTATCTGCTTAACAGTCTCAGGTCCAACAAATCCCCTTTTGTCAAGACCATTAATAATTATCTGTATTGATCTCACCATTTATCTAAGTTACCATTGCTAATAAATAGAAAAGATTTCAAATGCCCCTGAAATGGTTCAGTTTTTACTACATTTTGCAAGCAAAAAAAAACCCATTTGTACAATGTACCGTACTTTCCGCACTAAAAGTCGCTCCTTTATTTAAGACGCAGGGCCGAAAATGAGAGATTTTTTATTTTGTACATACACAAGGTAAATCTAATTTGGTGGTTGTTTCTTGGTCATTCATTCAAGATGGCCACCATTATTGAAAATAAAAATTTCTTTAAAAGACCATTTGCACATTTCAGAACTAATAGGTGCTGGTCGTTTACCAGTTGTCATCTTTAAATAAAAGTTTGTTCAGATGAGCGATTCAGGCCCAGGTGATCCACTATTTTACAAGGTTCAAATATCTACACATTATTGGATTATAATATTCAAATTCTTTGTTCTTTCCAGGAAGGAACCATTTTTGCCCACTGAAAGGGAAATAACTCCAGCAAAAAGATTTAAAAATTTATTTTTTTTAGAATCAAGTCTAGAATGTGCAAATGGTCTATTGTCGAAGAGGATAGATTTTACGGCTCCTTGCATGCTCCAACTTCTTTCTTATATGTCAAATGAAGCTTTTTTATGCAGAACAAATGATCCATTTAGTAACATAGAATTTAAATGTTTGTAACTATAGTACACATATCAAAATTAAGTTGAAATAGTGGTGAATTCAGAAATGTTGTGATATTTTTTTTATATTAAGATTAAGATGTTTTATGTATGAAATCCATATCATTATTGTTGATTTCTAGTTATCTTGTTATATATGCCTTATTAATTGTTCCAGAATAACTATATAAATTTGTTAAAATTATAATTAATATACATCCAATGTACAATATATACTGGTACCTGTTAATTACTGGTACCTTTTTTAAAATATTGCTTCCTCTGTGGTGTTTTTCATTTCTACTACGACAACTCTTCTTTTTTTGTTAGATGTACATGAATTCTTGTTATTTGCATGAATGTTATAAGAAATATATTAATTGGTAATTAAATAATATCAAAACAATTTTATAAAATGGGGGTGCAAATAAATTTACCCAGTAACCACTTTTTTTTAACAATTCTCAGAGGGATACATTATAGATTCAGACAAATTATTTGTGACATCTGCCATATTGGTTCCATAATAATAATTCACTTGTTAAATGATTATTTCTATAATTCCACCTTATATAAAAATGCTGGATTTTCATTGGATAAAAACTATGCTATTTTTCCACAAATATTATTATTTTCTCCAATTTTTCCTTCACCATGGTATTTTTTTCCTGCCATTTTAAGTGCCGTGGTATTTTTCAGAAATACAACGGCAGGTGGGAAAATACCATGTCTAAAAATAGAGCGTGATTAAAAATAGTAGTATTTTACATTCCGATGCTCTCGGGATTTATCTTCAGGTAATGATAACCACATATTCGGTGGAATTATAGAAATATACCATGCTTGTAAGTGGTATTTGCCAAAAAATACTGGTTGAGAGACTAGACAAATATCCCTCGCCTGTCGGCGGCTCGGGAAATTTGTCCAGTCTCTCGACCAGTATTTTTTGGCAAATACCACTTACAAGCATGGTATATTTCTATATGATTAAATTTATAATGGTGGAAATACTGGTAACAAAAAAAATATTACACATGTATTTGTATTTTTTGTAAGGAATTTTTGTTAATACCATCTTGTAATAGACATTATTACATAATGATTTTATTTTAACAATTTTATTGGCTATCATGCTGTCACCTGCCATTCCGTAAAATTTGATATTGTTTGATTAAAACTCGTATTGACTTGGTTTCACTTTCACTTTCACTTTTCATTTTAATGTAATAAAACAATTACAGTCTTTTGTATCAGTCAATACGAGTTTTTATGGACCTTAGAAATCAATATTCACCTCAGCCTAAAGGCTTTGGTGAATATCGTTTTTAAGGTCCATAAAAACTCGTATTGAAGGCTTCGGTGAATATTGATTTCTAAGGTCCATAAAAACTCGTATTGACCCCAACAAAAGACTATAATTGTATAATATCTATAAATGATACATTTTACTAGTAACTTTTATATATATAATTATTACATAAGGCTCTATTTTACTGTTTTTCTATTGGCCAGAAGCAATACACGTGACATTCCATTTTCTAATATATTGATTAGCAAAAAGCAATTTCTGTGCAATAAATGATCATATTGCACTCTCATGCAAAATCAATGAATGAAATTACATGGCACGAGAGTGCAATATGGTTTTTTATTGCACAGAAATTGCTTTTTGCTAATCAATATGTTAGAAAATTTCATAAAATTTGAAAATCATAAAATTAAAAAAAAGAAAAATTTAAAGTTCAATTTTTTTTTAACAAATTTGAAAATTTCAATTTTTTCTTTTAAAATTCAAAATTTTCATAAAATTTCAAAACTTTCAAAAATTTCATACTATTTCAAAAAAATTCAAAATGATAAAAATTTTCAAAAACTTTCAAAAATTTCATAGTTTTCACAAAATATCAAAATTAAGAGTAAAATAGAGCTGTATGTAATAAAACAATTACTACACTTGAACTTGATCAATATGAGGTTTTATGGAGCAGAGTACAACAATATTGAACTCAGCATTCACCTCGTTCAATATTGTTGTACTCTGCTCCATAAAACCTCATATTGATCTTGTTCAAGTGCAGTAATTGTATATAATTACCAGTATATGGAGTATATTATTTTTTTAAATCTTAAACAATTACATGTAATTACTAACTGGATTTCTTTTGATTTATATTCAATAAATTATGTACTATATAACATATATAATCAATTTATAAAATATACAGTGAATCCTGTCTAAACCAAACCCTGAATAAAGTGAAATCTTGTATAAACCAAACTTTAAATAAAGTTCCATTGTAGGAAATCTTTGTTAATTTAACCTATATAAACCAAACCCCTGTCTATTCCGAACTTAAGCGTTGGCCCCAAGGAGGTTTGGTTTAGACAGATTTCAATGTATTTGTAGAGTACCCTGAGAAAACCACTGACTTTCTATTTGTCATTGATAAGTGTATCACATCAGTAAATAAGAATTTCAAAAGTTATTGTCAATGTTCAAACATACTCAGAAGATTTTACAAAAAATATTTGGTTTTAAAACTCCAAACATCCAGTGGTTCCATCCATTCTGTAATAGGAACCTCTGCAAAAAAAGGGTATTTCCCAAAAAATATTTTTTTCCTGAAAATCTCACAAAAAAACAGTTTACTGGTATACTGGTTGAAGTTGAGTATTTGATCCACACTGAGTAAATGAAATTATTTTTTTTTATCTGGATTGTGATTTATTTACAAATATAAATTGGCCATAGATATATATATATATATATACGTCTGAAAATTAAACCAAACAGTGTTAGAATTAGATTTTTTATATATATATATATACATTATGTTAATGTTTATTACAGAATAAAATGTTGTTTTAAACCTGTTGTGTTTTATGCTGTGTAGAGAAGACAACGTTTTTGACTTTTTCATGTTGATGTTCCAAACACATCACTGGTCATTTACTAGTATCTGAATTTGTATAGAAAGTGATAACTTCCTACCTGGGTTAGGGATTAGGGTTATGGTGTTTAAGGCCACTTTCAACTATATTTCAATTATATCATGACGGTCAGTTTTATTGGTAGAGGAAACCGGAGTACCAGGGAAAAACCACTGACCTGTCGCAAGTCACTGACAAACTTTATCACATGATGTTGTATGAGTACACCTCGACTGAGCAGGATTCGAACTCATAACTTCAGTGGTGATAGGCACTGATGGTAAAGGTAGTTGTAAATCCAAATACCATACGATCACGACCACGACGGCCCCACTTCATACCTGATTTAATGCAGAGATATAGAAATAGGACATGTACAGCCAGGCTCTGAAAGGGGCACCCATTAACTGTGTGGTAAAAATCAAATATTAGTGCACAACCTGTCGTTAGGGACCAATGATTTGGTGTGGGGGATATTTTCCCCAAGCCACAAAATTATTTTGACCCAAAACAAAATTTAGATAATTTCTTTTTTGGATA
The DNA here is from genome assembly GCA_963680875.1 of Bathymodiolus brooksi. NCBI lineage: Eukaryota > Metazoa > Mollusca > Bivalvia > Mytilida > Modiolidae > Bathymodiolus > Bathymodiolus brooksi. Next base: position 20,179,440 of record OY804580.1, read on the forward strand.
ATTGGATAATTTCTTGCTGAAATTTGCAAGCTCAGATTGTTAATATTTTTTGCATCTTTTAGGTCAATCAATTTTTTCTATTAAATTTGGAGACATCATTTGTTCATAAAAAAGCATAGCACCCCAACCCCTCCAACATTAGTTATTTACAAGAAAATTCTTTTCCACCATAAATATATTACATAATTACCAACTAGAATCTGTATTACCTGCAAAATTTAAAATGTGCCAATCACATTAACAACATCATGTTGATTGGTAATAAAAATATAGGTTTTCTAAAAGGCAACATTAAAAACACCAAACCAGAACAAAAAAGCCAGGCATACCAAGCACTCGTCTGTTGTCCAAAACTAGAATACTCCTGTTCAGTGTGGTACCCTCATACTTCAGACTCAATAGTAAGAATTGAGATGCCTACTGTTCTCTGTGTACTGTCATCGACTAAACCAAATTGAGCCTATATGTACATATTTTAATCACAGTAATTATCTGCACATAAAACTAAATCACCTGTATACGTATGTATACATAGATTTTCATTTTTTTCTTTAAATGTAAATATGTCCACACTTACAACAGTATATGGTAATCAAGATGTTTGATGGCATACTGCAAAACGCGATCGAGAAAAAGTATGTTGTTGTCCTTGTAAACAAAGCCCCTAACAATTTCGTTTTTGTAGGTAAATTACATTACATAGATCTAGATTGCTTGATAAAGGAATTAGATATTGACAATTCATTTGGCAACACTACATGTATCCAGACAACACTAACGAAAGGGGAAATTCAGGACAATCATATACTTGTTCTGTGATCCTTATGATCAGGTTTATGGGTTGGGTTATGGTATTTAAAGCCACTAAACAATATTTCAGTTATATTGTGGTGGTCAGTTTTTATTGGTGGAGGAAACCAGGGTACCCGGAGAATACCACCGACCTGTCGCAAGTCACTGACAAACTTTATCACATAATGTTGTATCGAGATGAGTACATCTCGCCATGAATAGGGTTCGAACTCACAACTTTAGTAGTAATAGGCACTGATTGCACACTTAGTTGGAATTTCAACCAAAGATGAAGAACGGGGTCTTCCTTCGCTCTTCTGGATATCACAATTCCTTCAGTGTCCTCACAGGCAGCGTTAGCGTTATTATGCTAGATCTAACATATGCTCCATGAAACATCATTCCAGATTATTAACTGTTGTATCAGCAGTCAAAACCGGACTTCATGGTTATTATGACACTAGCTGCTCAATGGGTAGTGTGAATCGGATGTGGGTTCTGAACAATTCTAAAAAAAATATTCTGATTCCCAATGTTGCTGAAAAAAATATTCTGATTTTGGTGGAGGAAAAAAATAATACTCTGATTCAAAGTTTTTGTCATATAACCTACTGTTAAATTCTGGAAAAAAAATTCGCGCTTATCGCGACAAAAAAAAATAAATATTCGAACTCTCGTGTTGTCTGAAAAAAAAATTCTGAACGAAACAAAAAAACATAGCCCCCCCCCCCCCCCCCCCCCCTGCAAGTTAAATGGCCGGTCCCTAAAAATAAATGGTCAAATGTACAAATATCTTGTTTTATGAATGAACAAATCTTATTTTGTAAAAAAAGACAAACAAACAAAAAACAAAAACAACAAAGAAAACAAACAAACAAAAACAACAAATAAAACAAATAAAACAAATAAAACAAACCGATTCTAACACAAACTTCCTGAAAACGTGAAATAAATACATGTTTTATTGACAGCACATTTATTACGCTTGGTGGACGTGTTTTTGAAAACAGTCGGAATTCCTATGGGTATCAACTGTGTCATCTTCTCGCCGACTTGTTCCCATATTCGTATGAACCAGACTTCATGAAGAGGATTCTCAAAACAAAACCCAATAGAAACTAGCCCGGTCCTATAATTTCAAGTTCCGCTATACAGATGATGTTCTTTCACTTAACATTCCAACATTTAGTGACTATGTTGATCCCATCTGTCCCATTGGGCTTAACACAAAGGATACAACAGATACAGGTAGATCTGCTTCATACCTTGACATACACCTACTACTAGAAATTGACAGTGAGAAATTATGTCATTTTCCTATTGTGAATGTTCCATTTATATGTAGCAACACTCCAGCAGCACCTACATATGGAGTATATATCTCACAGATGATTTTCCAGAGCTTGTGTTTCATATCAGTGTTTCCATGATAGAGAGTTATTGCTAACAAGGAGACTACTCCTTAAAGCTGCTTGCTTTCCAGAGAAACAGCGAATACCAATATTTGTTGTTTTACTTGACCGAGGCTCGTGCCTACAATTTACCAAACTCTAGGCGAGCAAGCTAACCATTAACACGATGTTGCACGCTACGTCGTGCTAAGAATACCCCCACTCGTTCATTTGTAAGTCGCACGGTAAACAGGAAATAGATGTGCAATCATTTCTTCCAGTAGAAGCTGAGATATCTGTTACGAAGGTGTGAACGGACGGACAAACGGACAGACGGACTAACGGACGGATGGACAAACGGACGGACGGACAAACGGACGGTCGGACAAAGTGATTGCAATATAGCCCCCTCTCTATGAGTGGGGGTATAATTACACCGCCAATGTGGTTATCTTTTATTAAAATATAAGGTAATATATTACCCCAGAAAATCCCCCCATATATAAGAGATTGCATGTCATTCAATACAGGTGTCATTGAATATAAACAAATCATTGCAATACAGATGTACATGTATTTTCATTCATAAAAAAGCAACATTCCAATACAGATGTAATCTCGTTTTTGAGGCAACAATTTTTATGAGTAATTTTATGACCCATTAGGCCATACATGTATTTGCAGAAACGTTATTGTCATAATAATTGATTTTTTATGTCAAGAGGGTTCAATAGTTTGATTTCACGAATAATTTGTGTAACATCTGTATGTTAAAGTATACAGTAAAAACTTTATTTTGGTATTACTAGCTGATTGAGATTTGATTACTTAAAAGACTCCCATTTTTGCAAAGGCTTTAAAAATTACCATAAGAAATATTTTTTTTATTGGTTTCTAAAGATCAAATAAACAAATTGATCTACTTGAAATAAAAAAAAAACATTTTAAAATATAAAATTCTTCCTGCACAATTCAGAGATATACATTTTTATGAAAATCTTGAATATCAAGTTTATATTTCACTGTTGAATAACGTTATTTAAGCCATAATCTCTTTATTTGTCGATGGGCATTTATTTCCTGATCAAGAGGTACTGACGGGAGAAACATAACATGAACAGGTAGGTTTTTAAAAACCTTTTGTCCTTTCATGGTAATGTTAATCAAAATGATCTGACATCATACATGTACATAAATTATTTTTTATATTTTATATAATGTTGATTTAAAAGATTGTATTCAGCATTTTTTGTATGTATCAAATCAAAACAAAAAATAGCCCATCTTTAAAGTTTTGTATTCTTCAAACGAACAATATATATATATGTAATATAAAACTAGCTTAAATATAAAACTAGCTTTATTTATAGTTTGTATTGAAAGAAGATGGCCGAAAAGTTTACCTCGTAACTCTTTTATTAATTACGAAATTCTTATAACACCTCAATGCACTTCAATTCCTCAATGGTACCAATGAGAAGACAAATATACAATGTAAATCTAAAAAGTTTGAAAGTTCATATTAGAAAACATCGAGAAATTGTATCATCAATGTTGCTGTTTTATTCTTCAGAAAATGGAGGAGACGGATTCTGGTTTCATTGTTTGTGATACTTGTATTTGTACTTGGGACATGGTGCTATAATATATACTTAACAGGTAAAGTTACAATATCATATTTGTTTTTATGCTATAAACAATTAAATTACTTAGAAAAGTTTGAAGATACCAAAGGGGTAATCAGAAGCCATAAATCTAAGATACCAAAGGGGTAGTCAGAAGCCGTAAATCTAAGATACCAAAGGGGTAATCAGAAGTCGTAAATCTAAGATACCAAAGGGGTAATCAGAAGCCATAAATCTAAGATACCAAAGGGGTAGTCAGAAGCCGTAAATCTAAGATACCAAAGGGGTAATCAGAAGCCGTAAATCTAAGATACCAAAGGGGTAATCAGAAGCCATAAATCTAAGATACCAAAGGGGTAGTCAGAAGCCGTAAATCTAAGATACCAAAGGGGTAATCAGAAGTCGTAAATCTAAGAAGGACAGACAACACAATCACCAAAAGAAAAGTAAAACAACAACAAAAAAGGACAAATAACGATCTAAAAAACATTACATAGAAAACTAAAGATCGAGCAACACGAACTCCACTCAGTAAAACAGGGGTGAACTCATGTACTTAACGTTTGTATTTTAACCAGAATACCGGTATCATACATGTGGAATAATTAAAAGTAAATAATGTACATGTGTTATTTAGAACGATTACTTACAAGATAATTGTCTTAATATAATCCATTTGACCTTTACAATGCCCTGAAGTGTTACAGTTACAATTTTATAGCATTTTCCTTTTATACGATTCAGGGATTGTTCATTTCACCAGTTTTTCACTTATTAAAGACGATTGACTTGAACAATGGTTACCCCCCTTTTTTTTACAGATAGAGCCCTTTCTGACATCTGCACAACGGAAGATGAATGTAAAAATAAAAAGCATCGGGTAGACGATGAAATACAAAAGTTTGTTAGTAAACGTAAGCGCAAACATCGTGTTGATAAACCAGACTACAATGTAGATAAGAGTTCTTCAAACGAGGCTGATCAAACTAACACACCGGGAACGCATCGAACTACAGCAAGAACACATAAAGAACATACGCAGCGTTCAATATGGATACAGAAACAACAAAAGCCACTACTGGGTAAAGAGATCCATAATGTTCCTACTATACCGAAGTTATTATGGTGGGATTTCTATTCGGATGGCGTTTCCAGTAAGAATGATACAATCACATGTAAGGGCGGGGTCAAATGTCATGCTGTATCCAATAGACTTTTTGCATCTCATCCAGATACGATGGTAACGTATTGTTTAAGACAATATCAAAGGTTATATTCCCACAAATTCCTATATTCAATCGTTTGAAATTATATTATGTTCAACGGTAGACATTGGTGCAGAACAGTATAATGAACAACTTCAATAATAAAATAATCAAAGTAAACAGCACAATGTATGACTGTCAAAAAGTGTAAAGTTCTAATAAACGCTAGAGAAAACCGAAGTATAAACGTTAGAGAAAACCGAAGGGGCAGTCAAGAATAGACAACCCAGAGAAACTAGCAACATTTGGGCACACAAAACACAGGACGAAAAGAAACAAAACACAAAAATAGTTGCACATCTAATTCTTCCTGTCAAATTAATCCTACTCTAAATATTTTAGAGACTATGTTTCCATATTGTTAGTGAATAATGTCTAATAAAATTAAATCACAATGGTTGCTTTGATTAGTAAGAAAGGAAATGGATGCAAATGAACATGAGAAACTTTCTAACTTTACACTTAGATATACATTAAAGTAAAGGAGTATCACTTTTATTGCTTGAATATTCTTTTTAACTCGCATTCCATTAGATTTGGAATCTGTTCCGACAGTGTGGTATGTTTTTGTTTTTCAATTTGCGCATGTGTGTACATTTTGTACTTTGCTTCATGGGACACTTTCTTTATATGGCAATAAACGTAGATGTAATGCGACACAGTATAACATGGGGCAGGTAATGTAATGACCAACCTTTCTGCTTATTCTATGCTGTTTTATCATTTTCAGGCAATTATACATTATGGAACAAATTTTAATTTTATGGACCTTCCAAAAGAAAGATCCCCGTCAATGGTATGGGGTTTAATCCATGAAGAATCTCTGAAAAATGCTGACTTCATTTTCAATCATGAAGAAATGATGACACTGTTTAATTATACCGCCACCTTCAAACGTGAATCTGACTATCCACTAACGACACAATTTCTTCCAAATCTAGAATACTTAAGGAGTAAAAAATATTTTGTAAAATTGCAAGACAAGAATAAATACAGGAAGAAAGAAAAACTGGCACCAATATTTTATATCCAAAGTGACTGCAACACACCATCAGACAGAGATACGTATGTAAAATTACTACAGAAATACATAAAAGTTGATTCGTATGGGAAATGCAACAACAATAAGAAATTACCAGAATAGTGAGTATGACAATTATCAATTAGAAACCATGGCAACATAAAACTAGGCAACTGTCAATGTCAATACTTTTCGTAAATTGAATTTTGTGTTTCGTGCAAATTGACATTATGTTTCAAGATACCAAAGAGGTAATCAGAAGCCGTAAATCTAAGATACCAAAGAGGTAATCAGAAGCCGTAAATCTAAGATACCAAAGAGGTAATCAGAAGCCGTAAATCTAAGATACCAAAGAGGTAACCAGAAGACGTAAATCTAAGATACCAAAGAGGTAACCAGAAGACGTAAATCTAAGATACCAAAGAGGTAATCAGAAGCCGTAAATCTAAGATACCAAAGAGGTAACCAGAAGACGTAAATCTAAGATACCAAAGAGGTAACCAGAAGACGTAAATCTAAGATACCAAAGAGGTAACCAGAAGACGTAAATCTAAGATACCAAAGAGGTAACCAGAAGCCGTAAATCTAAGATACCAAAGAGGTAATCAGAAGACGTAAATCTAAGATACCAAAGAGGTAATCAGAAGCCGTAAATCTAAGATACCAAAGAGGTAACCAGAAGCCGTAAATCTAAGATACCAAAGAGGTAATCAGAAGCCGTAAATCTAAGATACCAAAGAGGTAACCAGAAGCCGTAAATCTAAGATACCAAAGAGGTAACCAGAAGACGTAAATCTAAGATACCAAAGAGGTAACCAGAAGACGTAAATCTAAGATACCAAAGAGGTAATCAGAAGCCGTAAATCTAAGATACCAAAGAGGTAACCAGAAGCCGTAAATCTAAGATACCAAAGAGGTAATCAGAAGCCGTAAATCTAAGATACCAAAGAGGTAACCAGAAGACGTAAATCTAAGATACCAAAGAGGTAACCAGAAGCCGTAAATCTAAGATACCAAAGAGGTAACCAGAAGACGTAAATCTAAGATACCAAAGAGGTAACCAGAAGACGTAAATCTAAGATACCAAAGAGGTAATCAGAAGACGTAAATCTAAGATACCAAAGAGGTAATCAGAAGCCGTAAATCTAAGATACCAAAGAGGTAACCAGAAGACGTAAATCTAAGATACCAAAGAGGTAATCAGAAGCCGTAAATCTAAGATACCAAAGAGGTAACCAGAAGCCGTAAATCTAAGATACCAAAGAGGTAATCAGAAGCCGTAAATCTAAGATACCAAAGAGGTAACCAGAAGACGTAAATCTAAGATACCAAAGAGGTAACCAGAAGCCGTAAATCTAAGATACCAAAGAGGTAACCAGAAGACGTAAATCTAAGATACCAAAGAGGTAACCAGAAGACGTAAATCTAAGATACCAAAGAGGTAACCAGAAGACGTAAATCTAAGATACCAAAGAGGTAATCAGAAGACGTAAATCTAAGATACCAAAGAGGTAATCAGAAGACGTAAATCTAAGATACCAAAGAGGTAACCAGAAGTCGTAAATCTAAGATACCAAAGAGGTAATCAGAAGACGTAAATCTAAGATACCAAAGAGGTAATCAGAAGCCGTAAATCTAAGATACCAAAGAGGTAACCAGAAGACGTAAATCAGAAGCCGTAAATCTAAGATACCAAAGAGGTAATCAGAAGACGTAAATCTAAGATACCAAAGAGGTAACCAGAAGACGTAAATCTAAGATACCAAAGAGGTAATCAGAAGCCGTAAATCTAAGATACCAAAGAGGTAACCAGAAGACGTAAATCTAAGATACCAAAGAGGTAACCAGAAGCCGTAAATCTAAGATACCAAAGAGGTAACCAGAAGACGTAAATCTAAGATACCAAAGAGGTAACCAGAAGACGTAAATCTAAGATACCAAAGAGGTAACCAGAAGACGTAAATCTAAGATACCAAAGAGGTAACCAGAAGACGTAAATCTAAGATACCAAAGAGGTAACCAGAAGCCGTAAATCTAAGATACCAAAGAGGTAACCAGAAGTCGTAAATCTAAGATACCAAAGAGGTAATCAGAAGACGTAAATCTAAGATACCAAAGAGGTAATCAGAAGCCGTAAATCTAAGATACCAAAGAGGTAACCAGAAGACGTAAATCAGAAGCCGTAAATCTAAGATACCAAAGAGGTAATCAGAAGACGTAAATCTAAGATACCAAAGAGGTAACCAGAAGACGTAAATCTAAGATACCAAAGAGGTAATCAGAAGCCGTAAATCTAAGATACCAAAGAGGTAACCAGAAGACGTAAATCTAAGATACCAAAGAGGTAACCAGAAGCCGTAAATCTAAGATACCAAAGAGGTAACCAGAAGACGTAAATCTAAGATACCAAAGAGGTAACCAGAAGACGTAAATCTAAGATACCAAAGAGGTAACCAGAAGACGTAAATCTAAGATACCAAAGAGGTAACCAGAAGACGTAAATCTAAGATACCAAAGAGGTAACCAGAAGACGTAAATCTAAGATACCAAAGAGGTAACCAGAAGACGTAAATCTAAGATACCAAAGAGGTAACCAGAAGCCGTAAATCTAAGATACCAAAGAGGTAACCAGAAGTCGTAAATCTAAGATACCAAAGAGGTAATCAGAAGACGTAAATCTAAGATACCAAAGAGGTAATCAGAAGCCGTAAATCTAAGATACCAAAGAGGTAACCAGAAGACGTAAATCAGAAGCCGTAAATCTAAGATACCAAAGAGGTAATCAGAAGACGTAAATCTAAGATACCAAAGAGGTAACCAGAAGACGTAAATCTAAGATACCAAAGAGGTAATCAGAAGCCGTAAATCTAAGATACCAAAGAGGTAACCAGAAGACGTAAATCTAAGATACCAAAGAGGTAACCAGAAGCCGTAAATCTAAGATACCAAAGAGGTAACCAGAAGACGTAAATCTAAGATACCAAAGAGGTAACCAGAAGACGTAAATCTAAGATACCAAAGAGGTAACCAGAAGACGTAAATCTAAGATACCAAAGAGGTAACCAGAAGACGTAAATCTAAGATACCAAAGAGGTAACCAGAAGACGTAAATCTAAGATACCAAAGAGGTAACCAGAAGTCGTAAATCTAAGATACCAAAGAGGTAATCAGAAGACGTAAATCTAAGATACCAAAGAGGTAATCAGAAGCCGTAAATCTAAGATACCAAAGAGGTAACCAGAAGACGTAAATCAGAAGCCGTAAATCTAAGATACCAAAGAGGTAATCAGAAGACGTAAATCTAAGATACCAAAGAGGTAACCAGAAGACGTAAATCTAAGATACCAAAGAGGTAATCAGAAGCCGTAAATCTAAGATACCAAAGAGGTAACCAGAAGACGTAAATCTAAGATACCAAAGAGGTAACCAGAAGCCGTAAATCTAAGATACCAAAGAGGTAACCAGAAGACGTAAATCTAAGATACCAAAGAGGTAACCAGAAGACGTAAATCTAAGATACCAAAGAGGTAACCAGAAGACGTAAATCTAAGATACCAAAGAGGTAACCAGAAGACGTAAATCTAAGATACCAAAGAGGTAACCAGAAGACGTAAATCTAAGATACCAAAGAGGTAACCAGAAGACGTAAATCTAAGATACCAAAGAGGTAACCAGAAGCCGTAAATCTAAGATACCAAAGAGGTAACCAGAAGCCGTAAATCTAAGATACCAAAGACGTAAATCAGAAACCGTAAATCGAAGAAATACAGAAAATGTAATGGCCATAAGAAAAAAGACAAAAGGACAAACAATGATCTACAAAGCACCACATAAAATACTAAAGATCAAGCAACACGACCCGCACGAAAAGTCGGGGGTGGACAACTTGGGTGCATCGGAAGGGTAAGAAGTTCCTGATCCACAAGTGGCAACCGATGTGTAAAATATTTTGTTTGTGTCAAACCAAGAAGGAGAAGTAGCATGCATTGTTGTCTTGAAAATGTTTTGCAATTCACAAATGTTCGGATCTTTTCTCAAAGAAAAAAAAACATATGCCTAAACCACCATGAACTTTTAATTTAATCGTAGAATTATTCTCCACACACATACAAAATAAAAATAAAAAAATTAAAGAAACAAGATTTTTTTAACAACACAATAATATTTTATTCAAACACTTGTTACATATATATTGAGAGTCCAGGCTCCTCTCAGTGGGTAATGGTGTTCAACGCCACTTTCAACAATATTTCAGTTATATCGATATGGGGAAAAAAAAGATTATATTAGATTTTCAAAGAACAAAGAGCATGAAATTGGTTCATTTGAAGTAATATTTTTGTGACCCATGTTTAAAATCGTCAGTTTGCTTCTGTACAATATTTTAACATGCATGTCAAGTGAAAACAGCATGATTTTGAGTGGGAATATGTATATAATAAATGAAATGAAATCGGTAGAAACTCGGATATTAACTAAGCTCTCGTTGTAACGTACACCTGTTACCATTTTTTACATTAAACATTTCTATGTACATTTCTAATTACATATGTACTATCAATAAATCGATTCCCACTCACTTTTTTCAAAGGCTAGATGTTGTTGATTCATAATTGAGGTACAATCGAGGCCGAGATCGTATGATATAGTTAGATTTAAATCTACTTGTTCAGTCATTGATGTTACCACTGATTGAACAAGTCACGTGTTCAATAGTCACATGTTAAATTTCAGCCAGTGGCGAGGTGTACTTGATACAATAAAAAAAGTAGATATCAAATTCAATGCACACGACGCGCTTTGGAATAATTTTCTTCAATCAGGCACAGATGAACTTAGCAAAATTTGGCTATCCTGTTCAGACCCTTTGGTTTTATTGCTCCCAAAACTTAGAATTCTTTGGTTTTCCAATTTTCGATTTTGAGCGTACCTGACGAAGGTTATTCCTGAAACGTGTCGTGTGCACTAATTTTGATATCTAAGTTTTTATTTTATTACGCTCAACGCCAAAATATTTGATAGCCAGATAATTTAAAAGTCTTTGGGGGCAACATTATGATATTTTTTGTAAGTGACTTGCGCCAGGGCTGTGGCTTACTCCGTATACTCCGACCTCCTCCTCCCTCCAATAAAACTGACCAGCACTATATAGCGAAACTATTGTTTTACAATGACGTGAAACACAGACCTCAATAATGTTCAGCATGTTGTTGGCCCTAGTTGGTTCGGATGATGTACCAATTTATCCATAGTAAGGAAAATAAATAGGTATGAGAATGTAAATACAATTGTACAATCAAATCTGGAATGTACAAAAGGTCTATTCAATCACAGGCGCTCGTGGCACGGACTTACCACCCTCCTTTTTTCGAACTTTGTTTACAAATTTATTTTCAATAAAATTTCTTTATTTCTTTATTATTTCATCTCTTTTTCCTTATTTTAACTTGTTCGTGTCAATATTCATACAATCTTATTTAACATCAAATTGCATGTGTCGACTCTATATGATCCATGCAATTTGATGTTAACATAAGATTGTATGAATATTGACACGAACAAGTTAAAATAAGGAAAAAGAGATGAAATAATAAAGAAATAAAGAAATTTTATTGAAAATAAATTTGTAAACAGAAAGTTAGAAAAAGGGGGGTGGTCCGTGCCACGAGCGCCTGTGTATTCAATGGTAAATACAGATCTTACACATGACAGAGGGTTGAATCTGTCAGTGCATTATAACTGTCCAGATATACATCTCACTGTAAATCTGGCAGACACGAAACAATCCTGAAAGTGACGATAAACACCATAACATAATCTACCCTCAACAATAATAAATCAGTACAATTGTTTATTTAAATTAAATAAAGAAACTGTACTGGGAAGACCATAGAATAAATGGTTACGACCGGCGACTTTTTAAGCGTTAATTGGTGTGTTTTTAGTACCGTATTGTGATGTCCGTTAATCTTTCCAAATAAAAACGATGTTCGGTTCGTCTTTATCTCCAGTTGCTTGTAGGAGGGCTCATGTCTTATATATTAGTGGTGTCCAACACATATTGTTTTGTTTGTCTTCGTCTTGTGTATCCTATGTTGTCAGTTTCTCTGGATTGTACATTTGTTAATTGCCCCTACGGTATTTTCTAACGTGTATTTAGAATAAGTGGTTACGACCGGCGACCGATTCAGCTTTAATTGGTGTGTGTTTAATATCTTCGAAATCCTTGACTGTATTTGTTTCAATTTCCTTTACTATTTATTTTCAGTCTTACATTCAAAAAGAACATGGCACCAATGACTCATAAGGATTTCTTTGCTCTCGCAGCAAAATATAAATTTACATTAACAATGGAAAACGCCGTTTGTGATGATTACATAACAGAGAAGATATGGCGGCCATTTCATCTGGGATCCGTGCCAATTATCTTTGGATCCCCAAAAATCAAGGTAAGTTTTTATTCTCTGAGAAAGTGCAAAATGAAATATTTCTTTCTAAGCAGTGCATACAATTGAATTGATTGAGATGCTGCCATAGGCTACTTCTTGTGATCATGTCGACTAAGCTGAATGGTAGAAGTTGAATTTGTTAGAGAAAACGGGCCGGGCCATCAGTTTGTGCATGGTAAACATTCACACTTAAGGTACAAGGTTTTCACCCGAGTTCCTTCTGTTCGTGTTGCTCAATATTTAGTTTTGGGTGTTGTGTGTGTATGTCCTTTTATCCCTTTTCCTTTGATCATTGAATTCTGTCCTTCGACTTTCGGCCTCTGATTATCACTTTAATTCGTTTCTTCAAACTCTGCTATATTTTTAATTAAAGGATTTCGGTGGTTATAATATTTTAGGTTAGGAGATCGGCGGCCATAAGTACCACACCACCACATCTTTTTAAATACTAGACCTATACCAAGTAAAATATCGGTCGCCAAAGCCACTAGATAATATCACCATTTAAAACACTAGATATGAAACATGAAAATAATATATTTTTCATACTAGCTGTATTAAATAATAGACCAGAATGTTGTTACAATCTGATTTATAATAATTGCATAAATGATTAGCATTCTCAATTTTTCATTATAAACCGGAGAAAGAATTGCTTGTGTACTTCAAATTATATGGTCTATTTTGAACTTGGGAGATTCCCATTGTATATAAACAGGTACTGTAGAATGTTAAAATATTGTATACTTAAAAATGGTTATGAAGATATGTTTGAGTCTAGTGCTTTTAAGCCAAATGATAAACTAAACTGGGGATGTAAAATACGAGATATATTGTGTAAATATGGTTTTAGTCATGTATGGCTGTCACAAAATGTTGTTAATGAAGATACATTTATGTTAGAATTTAAGCAGCGAGTTATAGATACATTTGTAAATGAGGCAATTTCTTTTTTTGAAGAATCACCAAAATGTCATTTCTATATGTATATATATGATGACCATAACCTGCAATTTTATTTAAGTCGACCAGTTAATTATATGTTTAAGCCACTTATTAGTAGATATCGCTTACATGCACATACTTTAAATATTGAAACTGGTAGATACTATAATATAGATAGACATGCTAGAATTTGTAACATGTGTAACAATAATGATATAGAAGATGAGAATCACTTTATTTTAGAGTGTAGTAAATATGTGGAAATTCGTAGAAAATATATAAAACCCTATTATTGTATCAATCCATCTGCTTTTAAACTAACACAGTTATTATCTGTTCAAAATATTAAAGAACTTAACTATCTTGGAAAGTATTTATATGTGGCTGAAAAAAATTCGTAATTCCTAAATTTATATCATGCTCCGCTATAATCATAATTATATAATTATGTATTATGTATAATGTATCATGTATTATTTGTAATTTGTATTTATATACCTATAAGCTGTATTGCTTTTGGAATAAAGTATTATTATTTTATCCGTTTATATTGTTTATTTGCGAATATGTTTAAACGAGACACACGACAAAAGTCTGATTATTATTTGATTGATCACGTCATCACAAAAGCATCACGCTTCTGATGATCTCACTAATATGATAAAAACGTAGATATCAAATATAGTATATACACAGCGCGTTTTTGGATAACCACCATCAGGTACACTTAAAACCGAAGGACATGAAATCCAAATAATAAATGTCTACTAGTATATGTGTTCGTCATAAGCTTTACAGTACATGAATTTCTTTATATGTTTACAGGATTATTTACCTAGTAAAAAATCTGCAGTTCTTGTGAATGATTTCGATGATGTTAAAGATCTAGCAGAACTTATCCAATATCTAGATAAAAATGACACTGCGTATGAAGAATATCTACATTTTAAAGAAAGGAACGGAATAACGAACACGTTTTTAACCAACGAGTTGAACAATAGAGAATGGTCGAAATATGATGACCTGAAAAGGCCTTATTGGTCTTTTTTCTCAGGATTCGAGTGCTATATTTGTGAACAAATCCATGAAAATATCGATGCAATAAATTCTGGAAAGAGAATACATACAAAAATAGCCAAATTGGAACACTATGGTTGCCCACCACCGAAACGTTTCAATAGCAAGGGAAAATATATAATAGATGATCCCAGATATTCTCATCATTGGTATGAAGGCAAATATAGAGCTAAAGCATTTAGATATTTCTATGACAACAGTTTAAACTTTACAGAAAACAGTATTACTGAACTTTCACAGTCTTTAAGAAAAGAATATAACGAAAATAGATAGCATTATTTAACATTGTGTGTTCTGGTATTATATTATATTAGTAAAAAGAGTCTGAAGTTACCAAAGGACCAGAATCCGTATATCGAAGAAGAACAGACAACACTATGGCGAAAAGAAAAAGTACAAAAGGACAAACAACCATCTACCAAACATACACATAAACCTACAGATCGAGTAACACGTAAGAAAGGATATGGGTGTAAATGAACATAAGAGACTATCCATTACCAGGGGCGGATCCAGGATTTGTGGTTAGGGGGGGGGGGGCGTGAGTATGCGAGGGGTCTGGGGGCCGCTTAAGGTCCCCAGCTGGTCCAGGGTAGAGCCCTGGTAGGGGGCCCAGGGGGGCGAAGCCCCCCTGAAACTCTGGGGATTTTAGGAATTACAGACATTTATTTGAACGACAATTTTGAACCAACCACACCATTTTTATCAGACCAAAATAACTTGATTTTAATTGAGTCTTAATTGTGTCGGATAATTGTTAACAGTATATTTTTGTCAGATTATAAGAACCTAAAGTAAAACTTTTTTTGAACAACCGTGATGCGAATTGTTCAACTCATGACTGATCGATCACGATATGTTAATCCTTCAAAGAACTATTGGTTTAGTTTTAACGCATTCCTCATTTCACTAATTGGTCTGTACTTTCGGTGCTTGTCCTTTCGGGTGGTTCTAGTTAATACTGCCCGTCCGGATGGAGCTTTTCTTTTCGTCGTTTGATTCATTCATTGAAAACATATGATTCGACCGTTCTTGTTTATAGACAAACAAAAGCGCAAATTGTCGGCGAATCCATATATGAATCAACGAACACACCCAACGTGTATTTACAATGTGTAGGAATATTTTACTACAGGTCACGAGTTAACCATTCATGAAAAAGTTGTTTGTTGAACTGCTTAATTAACGTTGCATAACATATGCTTTGCGAATTTTAGGCGGGGGGGGGGGGGGGGGGGGGGCGCACGCCCCGCACGCCCCCTCTAAATCCGCCCCTGATTACTCTTATACACAAATTAAAGCAAAGCAACAGGTTGTAGATATGGTTGTAAATGAACATAAGAGACTATCCAACTTATACACAAATGAAAGTAAAGCAGCAGTGCTTTTATTGCTGTTCTACACTTCATTTCAACAAAAGGTCTACAAAGGTCTAAGCTCCTAACCTTATAAAAAACCAAGATCTAAGACAAAAGTGGAATACTAGCCAGGAAAGGGCAGTACAAAAATCACACTCTGGATAATAAACACAGACACGAAAGTGAAACACACAAAGCCAATCTCCGGACAGTTTAGGTATCTGCCCCGAATATTACTTCCTCCTCTGGAGAGTAGAAGTATGTGTATCGGAGATGAAACAGCATAACCAAGTAACAATAACAGAACAGAAGACGAAACAACAATAGACTATTCGTCTCCAATGACATTTGTCAGTACAGGGGTGACACGGAAATAGAAACAACATAGACTATTCGTCTCCAATGACATTTGTTAGTACAGGGGTGACACGGAAATAGAAACAACATAGACTATTCGTCTCCAATGACATTTGTTAGTACAGGGGTGACACGGAAATAGAAACAACAATAGTTATAATCAATATATACATTATGTAATATCATAATTTATACTGACAATTTTTCAAATTATCTATAATTTTCAAGATTGTTGCATTCTTTATAACCACGTTGTTCGCCCGGTTATAAGCGAGTGTTAGTATTTTACTCACATGTGGAAAGCACTTGCTTGACCGCATCAATTCACTACTAGGGGATGTTTGGGCCCTAACACTAGTTTAACACCACCACTTTTTACTGAAGTGTCTGTACAAAGCCAGGAAAGTGAGATGTCACGTATTTGTGTTAGGGGTATCGATTTTGTCTCTTTCTACGATATTTCTATTTTCTTTTGGAACTGTTCTGACAGTACAGTATGTTTTTGGTTTCATTTTATAGAACAAATTGCATGCAACTGTTTACCAGGTGAGCGAAAACTGGCTCTGTAGAGCCCCCGATTTTGAGAGAGTTTGTGTTGGCTGAACATTTTATATCTTTGTTTGTGCCGTTTTTGTTTTGTATCCAGATCGTCATTTGATTTGATTTGATTTTTGGTGCTTAACGCCACTTTCAGCAATATTTCAGCTATATTATGGCGACCAGTTTTAGTGGTGGAAGAAGCCAGAGAAAACCACCGACCATGGGCAAGCAACTGGTAAACTTTATCACTTGCGGCTGCGAGTCGAGTGCACCCTTTTTTGTAATTTACAAAGCCGGGCGCGAACCCACGCCGTATTGGTGATAGGCTTGTATGAGTTGTTAAGTAATCCAACTACCTAACTCATTGAGCCACCCAGGCCCTGATCGTCATTTGACTAAAACAATATTATGAAAAACCCATGTAATTACTAATAAAACTGAGGTTCTCCTCCCTAAGGCATAGGTGACCTTAGCCGATTTTGGCGGTCCTGTTTAGGCCATTTGGTTTTACTGCTCCCAAAACTTTAAATTATTTGGCTTTCTAATCTTTCGCTTTTGAGCGTCACCTGATGACGGTTATTCTAGAAACGCGTCGTGCGCACTAAATTTGATATCTACGTTTTAATTTTAATAGGAAATATTTCAAGCTTCATGTTTATCGTGTTATGGTAGATCTGTTGCTTTAGTTTGCCTTTGTGTATGTACTGTTATCATAATTGTCTGCAGATAGTCCGTTTACTCAAAATCTAGTCGGTATACTCAAAATCTTTTCTTATTTGGCTAATCTATGTTCGTCTAGTAAAGTCTTTATGCAATATGCTTCATTCTTTTTTAACACTTTTATAAATATAAAGTCATTAAGATTTTTACGTCATTAAGTTCGTCGTCCAAGACACGATTCAATAACTTAAGCCATTGCTCCTCTCTCATTCGAAATAAACAACTTTTTTCTTTCTTTTTGAGCCTTGAATGTTTTATTCATGTCTTAACAAGACTAATACAATACAAATGTAGTACAATTTACAGTGATTCCTCACAATATTTCCAGACATACCCAGTGTCCATCCCATAATTTTCTTTTAAGCAATTATCTGGCAATTCATATTTGCATTCCATTTTTAATTTGGACTTCAAAGGATGTTCCATCAGTGGAAGTCGTCCAGGGTCACCAATGTAAACTGAAATTCCATTGAAAGACAGCGAAGGTATCCACTCACTTATGATGTTTACAAAATGATTATCATAAAACATGTCACCTAGCAACACTATATCCCAATCAGAATGAACACAACCAATCAAATTATCTGATGAAACACATATATCCATACCATTGTCAGATGCATTTAACTCAATAGCTCCGATAGCAACTGAAAACAAAAATTGAAACACATGTAAATATAACCATTAAACATCCTAGTCGATTTCTAAGTAATAGAAAATAACTTCACAACGGATGTCATAACTGGAGCAGGAGAAAAAGTTCGTTATTTTACCTTAGATGTTTTGTCTATCATGATTGAATGGTGCAATGATTAGGGAGCAAGCATCGATTTGTCAGAGAAATGTTTCATATTTGTGTATTTGTTAGATTGTTGATCACTTCTTTTAAATATTTGTTTTAAATGGCATTGGAAATTAGACCATCACAAAGGGTGTCAAATACGAGGCAGTTGATATTAATCCTCTTTTATTTAGATTATACTCGTGTATGCTTGCGGCACCTGTGTTGTCCTAGCTCTGTTTCTTTATTTTGTTTCACCTTTGAGTCTGAAGATGCCAAAGGGGTATCCAGAATCCGTATATCAAAGAAGAACAGACAACACAATGGCCAAAAGGTAAAAAAGGACAAACAACAATTGTGTCCGAATTTTGGACATTGTTTTTTTTTAAATTTGACTTAAAATTCTTCTTATCGCTGATTTTCTCGATGTTACAATAATAATAATCCATAAGTTTTAGTGAAAGAACTTTCTGAACATCAAACTACTGAATTCTATTGCAAATTGAATTCAAACATCGACTTTGGGATCACAAAACTAATTCAACCCCCACCACATTTTATTGAAGTGCATGTACCAAGCCAGGAAAGTGTACTAGTGGAATCGATTTTGCCTCTTTCTCCGATTCGATGTTGGAACTGTTCCGACAATTGTGGCATTTTTGTGTTTTTAACTATTTGCTATATGTTCCTCTGAAATTATCTTTAATTAACCAATATTAATATTGACTAAAATGTGCAAAATTTGTAATCAAATTTTCATGCTTTTTGCAACAACAAAGAGTAATTTGTAATTACCTTCATCGATATCATTTGCCAGCACTTTCCGCGCACCTGCCATTTTACATGCGATCGCCGATGCACCACAGCCACTTCCAATGTCAACGATGTTTTTGTTCTTAAAGTATTGTTGTTGATCCAAAATATATCTGCAATCATATAAACCAAATGCATTAAGGGGCCGTTGTGGTCGTGATCGTGTGGTAGTTGGATTTACAACTACTGTGTAATCAGTGCCTATCACCACTAAAGTTGCGAGTTCGAACCTAGTTCATGGCGATGTGTTCTCGATACATCATTATGTGATGAAGTTTGTCAGTAACTTTCTCCGAGTAGTCTGGTTTCCTCCGTCAATAAAACTGACCGCCGCGATATAACTGAAATATTGTTGAAAGTGGCGTTAAACACCATTAACCTTACCAAACCAAACCAACCTAATGCATTATAAACTCAAACGGTTTCATTGTTTGTCAGGTTGGGTGCAAACCAGCAGAGCACACGAATCTTGTCCGCGACATCATTATAATTGATAGACAAATTAAATGTCACTGGACATGACGTTTTTATCTTATATCTCAATATCATTTTCTCTCACTTAATATAATCGTTTTGTTGTGATTAATTGACTGATTGGTGTTTAATGACAACTTTAGCAATATTTCAGCTATACCGCGTCGTGAACAAATTTTATTATTAACTAGGTGTAGTTTGTTGTGTGCATCTGTATGTGAAATGTGTAATTATTTTAACCATAGATTTCGTTTTGCATTATCTTTAGATCGGCATAAAATTACCTTATTTCAAAGGCGTACGATCAAACCTCTTTTTTCTAACTCTGACGAGTAAAAATTATTAGATATACAGACAAACCTGCCCTAAAGGGTACCTCTATATAACAAATCACTGTCTATAAAGGGCAGTCTCATTTTTTCCATTAATGAATAGTGCATATAATTTTAACCTGTATATAAAGGGAAACTACTCATATAAAGGCCACATTTTCAGGTTTCCTTGAGTGGCCTTTATATACAAGTTTAACTGTATTATATTTGAAATTCACAGGTCCAAAATAGTATTATATTCTCATTAATACCCTAGTGTCCCAATATATATGAGATATGGACTACAAAAAAATCAAGGAAAAAAATGCTGGGACACTAAGCAGATAAGGGAAGTTTCTTGATCGTTATGTAATTTTATATTTATTTTATTTTATTTTTTAACTTTTTTTTTTTTTTAATAATATAACTAACAACTGAAGGGAAATCTTATATCTCTTATCTATATAAGGGTAATAACAAAATTACCGAACTCCGAACAATCTTACAAAGGGAAAGTCAAAACTCAATTATATAAACAGACAAAATCAGTCAACAACCGGAAAACTGTGAAAACCGTAATGACCCTGACTTGGTACAGGCATTTCTAAAGAAATGGTGGGTTGAATCAGATTTTAAGGCGCCAAACCTCCCGCTCTCATTACGGTTCAAAGGTTCCGGCTGTCACTGTAACAGTATTTAAATACAGGAACAAAATAGGTAAAATAGTTGTCAAAGCAGTACCATATTCGGTGACGTAAATGTCAAAAATATTTTTACGTCACACATTGACAAAAAAAAAATTTCACTTATATGTGACCCTTGGCTATACCAATGAGAATAGTGTATGTATTATCAAAAACTAACAGTCAATCTCCTTGAGTCACAGATAAGAAGAGTTTGAAGACACCAAAGGTGTAACCAGAAACCGTAAATCGAAGAATGACAGACAACACAATGGCCAAAAGAAAAAGGACAAAATGACAAACAACGATCTACAAAACATTACACATAAAACTAAAGATCGAGTAACATGAACCCCACTAAAAATCGGGGGGTGAACTCGAGTGCTCTGAAAGGGTAAGCAGTGTCTGCTCCACTAATGACATCTCTTAGTAGATTTAGGCTCTCCTATTTAGACATTTTTGCTTTCTTGCTCTAATATGCTTTTAAATTATTTGGCTTTCCTATCTCTAGACAATGGGCGTACCTGTTGAAGGTTATTCCTACTAACCCAAAGAATATAATAAAAAAGACGGGTATTTTTAGAGATGGCAATGCTATATATATTCGATTACGATTTGTTTGTTTGTTTGTTTGTTTTTGGTGCTTAATGCCACTTTCAACACTATTTCAGTTATATCGTGGCGGTCAGTTTTATTGGTGGAGGAAACCGGAGGACCCGGAGAAAACCACCGACCTGCCGCAAGTCACTGACAAACTTTATCACATAATATTGTACACCTCGCCCTGATCGAGATTCGAACTCATAACAACAATGGTGATAGGCACTGATTGCATTGGTAGTTGTAAACCCAACTACCATACGATCACGGCCACGACGACCCCTGGCCGATTGATTACGATTTGATGTTCAAGTACACAAAACATTGTTTATATTGTCAGAGACGTGCAAAAAGTATTCGGTCACTGTAATTTTTTACTATATATTTCATATAAAACCACAATTTTTCAAAACATTATTCCAAAGTCAATTCTTGTTCGATTTTGATGCAATTTTTACCAACAGAAGCGATAACGGTTGGAAGCACAGATTTTAAATACTCATGATTTAAACACAAATTTAAATTATATGTCTTCAAATGTACTATCATTGTATTGTATTTTTGACGTTCAAAATTTAGTTTTGTGTTTAAATCGTGAACTCATAATAATTATAGATTATAAAAGTATGCTAAAATTACAGTGTAAAACTAAATTCAATTCTGTTTTTGTTGGTAAAAAAATCATCAAAATCGAACAAGAGTCGACTTGGAATAATGTTTTTTTAAAATGTGGTTTTATATGAAATATATAGTAAAATACTTTTTGCACGTCTCTGAAACCTATGGCACGGGAAAATGTCAGCATAATCGTGGTGAACTGGTGTTCATTATTACATTTCCGCTCTAAATTTAGAACAATGTTGTCAAGTACGCCATACATAAGTATTATCCTAGATTCTAACATAACCTCCATCTTTCGCTTTGTTAACAAACGAGCGAGTTATCCATTCGGTATAATCTCATTAGCACATGCGACGGTGAATGTGACTGACTTTTCCATTGGCAGCATAAATTGTGTGCGACATTGTATTTGTACTCTTAGACATATCAGAATCGAAATAAATCATGGAAGCCAGAATGTGCTTTGAGTTTTAACATGGATTGGCGGATATTAGTAAATTTTATCCCTCCTTTCTGGCTCGGGATAAAATACTAATATCCGCCAATCCATATTAAAACTCCCAACACATTCTGGCTTCCATGATTTATTTCTTAATTATCTAGGCGACAATGGAAAACTGATTCTAAGGTAAATAAATACAATCTTACTGTACCAACCTTTTAAATAAATGTCTTAAATTATGTGGCTATTCAATCTTTTGACTTTGAGCGTGCCCTAGGCCTATGAAGATTATACCAGAAACACGCCATGCCATGCGCACTAAATTACATAATCTACGTTTTTATTGTTGTCGATCTGCTAAGTTTGAAAATACCTCATATCTTATGAGTCAACATACAGGTATTATAAAGTAAACTTTAGTTTTTATTGAAGTGCCTGTACCCAGTCAAGAAAGTGTGCGATCAGTATGTGTGTGTTATCAATTTTGTCTCGTTGTACGATATTTCTATTGGACGTTGGAACTGTTTCAACAGTGTGGGATTTTTTGTTTTCATTTTATTATCCAAATACGAGATAACATACCATTAACACTTAACATGTAATATAAAGGTAATGTTGGGTAATATAAATTGGTATATTGTCATTAAAAAGACCCACTGGGTAGGATTGTGCAACAAGTTCCTTTCAAAGCTAATAGGTTTTAATATTAATCACTCTGGTCAGTGGTTAATTTAATCGAATATTATCTAATATATTTAGTATGTATACTTACTATAGAAAGACAGGATTTTAACGATTCGGTACGATCCGTCGGATGCGAAACGATCTGAGTGACTGTGTTATGTTTTGTGTTTTTTTTTAATTTACATGTAGATATATATGTGATACAAATTTAACTTTCATCGGAACTACTTTTGTGAATATATGTGATACAAATTTAACTTTCGTCGGAACTACTTTTGTGAATATATGTGATACAAATTTAACTTTCGTCGGAACTACTCTTGTGAATATATGTGATACAAATTTAACTTTCGTCGGAACTACTTTGGTGACATCATTAGTTTATTATTCGGGAAAACCCCAAATGGCGACTTCGTAAGTATAGACTACTGGCAATACATCAAAGTAACGTTTCAAATACATTTTTGAATTCGAAGTTTTTGTGTTTTTTTTTTTTTTTTAAATCAAACTTTATCGGTAAATGAAATATTAAATATTGAATACATAAACAGGTAAAAAAAACTTCTCCCCAAAAAGGTAGATCATTGGTTGTGTATTCGCGGACATTGACAAAGACTAACAAATAAAGCATTTCATAATGTAGAATGTAGCCGAGAAACGTATGATTCTGTTGTTTGATTGAATATTTTTACTATTTAATGGTAAAATACTGTTTTATTTTCTTCAATTCAGTTCATCAAACTAATGGCAAATTGCACTTTTAACATTACATTATTTTAGAATACTATAATGCAGTGCATGATACAGTGCTTGTATTTTTACATTTTAATGGAGAAAATATTGTTTTAATACAGTGGGCAGTAACTCTTATTCACTATTATTGTACTTATTAATGTATCAATTATATTTTTATATTGCATTGCACATAGCTTTAAGGACGCAACCAATGTTACCCCGACAGTGGCTGCCCCCGTATCGAAATAATATATATATATATATTATAACTACACAAGTGTTGCCTGAGGGCAAGTGTGGACACAGAAATGTGCTGTTTTTGGCAAGTGTGGATGTCAATATTTCATATTATTAACTTTAAAAAAAAAAAATTCATGGACACAGGGGTCCTGGATTTTTTTTTAATAAAAAACTAATCCTGGATTTTTATTTTTGCTTAAAGTCCGGTCCTGTGTTTTTATTTCAAATTTTCATCATAGCCCCCCTCCCCCTCCCAAGGGATATAAAATTGTATCATTAATAATAAATCAATAAATAATAAATTCAGATTTTCTATTTAAAATAAATCTCATTTACAAAACCACTGATATTTGTTCAATTTTTAACGCTGATTTAAGCTTTAGTCGCAACAAATTTTTCTTTTTCTCTTTAAACTGTCGAAACATAACATTTATTTAACTGTAAAATTCACAAATAAAATTCACCCCCCCTTTTTCCCCCCTTTTCTTGTTTAAATCAATGATCAACAATATTCCAGAATCAAACAAATAAATAAATATAACATAGATTTCTTTTACATGCATCTTTTTGTTTTACATTATCATATCAAGAAAATGGTGGCTGTAACATTCATCAAATTCAAGTGGGGGGTAGGGGTTTTCGGGTGGGTTTCCGCGTAAGATGGTTCTGTTTCAATGTTAAAAGTCCGGTATTTTCCTTTCCTATATGAACCAAAGAACACATTTATAGCTGTTTTCCTTTTTAAAAAATAATTATATTTAAAAAATAATAACATTTTAACCTTTAATTCACTCAGTAATATGCTTTTCCTCGCCGTAGAGCAAAAATACTTACTGGAGATGTCAAGATTCTATATTTATAAACTATTGACCTGAGTAACCTTGCTAAACCATGCGGAGTCAGTGTGTTTTAAATCGGTCATCCAATCTGGATGCTCATTATTCTTGTCCAAGATCAAATTACCCGAAGGTGTTTCCCCACTTCAACTCGTAAATTTACATAGAAATCGGAGATATTTCGTCTTAAAACTTCACACATGGTTTTGTCTATCATATTTCTTGAAGACAAACATAAAATTTTATTGCATTTATCCAATATTTTATGAGTATCAACAGTTTTGTCAACACCGTATCTGTTTCTCGATAGAGCCGCCCGATTACCAATGAGACAAGTCACGTGACTACACATGCTACTCACAGTGATCCGTGACCTACTTTAGCATGTTCTACCAGTTTTTTTCTTAATAATGTTGTTTAACTAGAGGCTCAGGTGAGCCTGTATCGCTCACCTGACACAAATAAGTCCTCTTAAGAATGTCTGCATGCCGAATACATCTAAGTTACTATTCAAATCCCATACTGCCATAGGGTTCTATGTTAAAACTATGTCTGCTCATGGCAGCCATCTTGGATGGAGGTCGTGGTCACCGGACACAATTTTGAAAGTATACTACCCAAGGACCATCCTTGCCATGTTTGCTTTAATTTGGCTGACTGGTTTCAGAGGAGAAGACTTTTAAACAATTTTCCCATAGGGTCCTATGTTAAAACTATGTCCGCTGACGGCGGCCATTTTGGACCGAGATCGGGGTCACTGAACACAATTTTGGAAGTTGACCACCTAAGGACCATCGATGACATGTTTGCTATATTGGCTTACTGGTTTCAGAGGAGAAGATTTTAAAACATGTGTTCCCATAGGGTCCTATGTTAAAACTACAGTATGTCCGCTGAAGGTGGCCATCTTGGATGGAGGTCAGGGTCACTGGACACAATTTTGAAAATGGACCACTTAAGGACCATCCATGCCATGTTTGCTTTAAATTGGCTTACTGGTTTCAGAGGAGAAGATTTTTAAGCATATTTCCCATAGGGTCCTATGTTAAAACTATGTCCGCTGATGGTGGCCATCTTAGATGGAGGTTTGGGTTACTGGATATAATTTTGAAAGTTGACCATTTAAGGACCATTCATGCCATGTTTGCTTTAAATTGGCTTACTGGTTTCAGAGGAAATTTTTTTTTAAACATTTTTCCCATAAGGGCCTATGTTAAAACTATGTCCGCTGACGGCGGCCATCTTGGATGGAGGTCGGGGTCACAGGACATAATTATGTAAGTTGACTACCTAAGGACCATTTATGTCATGTTTACTTTATATTGACTTACTGGTTTCAGAAGAGAAGACTTTTAAACATTTTTTCCATAGGGTCCTATGTTAAAATTAAGTCGAGTCATGGTGGCCATCTTGAATTTCCGATCGGCAAACGATTCACAAGTTTAGTACAGGACCACCCAATGATCATTCCTGCAAAGTCACAATTCAATTGGCTTAGTGGTTTCTAACAAGAAGATTTTTTAAATTTCGATCAATCAGAACACATTATGGGCCCTGGCAGCCATGTTGGATTTCTGATCAGCGCCAATAACAAAAATCTTGTATATGACCACCCAATGAACATTTCTGCCAAGTTTGGTTCAAATCTGTTTTGTGGTTTCAGAAAAAAAGATGAAAATGTGAAATTCCCATAGGGTCCAATGTTAAACTAAGTCGAGTCATGGCGGCCATCTTGAATTTCCGATCGGCAAACGATTCACAAGTTTAGTACAGGACCACCCAATGATCATTCCTGCAAAGTCACAATTCAATTGGCTTGGTGGTTTCTGACAAGAAGATTTTTTAAATTTCAGCCAATGAGAACACATTATGGACCCTGGCAGCCATGTTGGATTTCAAATCAGCACCAAAAACACAAATCTAGTAGAGGACCATCCAATGAACATTTCTGGCAAGTTTGGTTGAAATCTGTTCAGCGGTTTCAGAGAAGAAGATTTAAATGTGAAAAGCTAACGGACGGACGGACGACGGACGCTTACCCATGACAAAAGCTCACATGGCCTATGGCCAGGTGAGCTAAAAAGTAGATATCACATTTCTGGAAAAACGTTCGTCGTGTACGCTCGAAGACAAACTATTTGAAAGTCAAATAATTTAAGTCTTTGAGAGCATAAAATCCAAAGTGCCTAAAAATGGTAGCCAAAATCGGCTAAGGTCACATATGCCTGAGGGATGAGAACCTTAGTTAAATGTTGCGATGTGATCGTAACATCATCTGTGATCTATAGAACTACCATGAATGTCAGAACGCTATTGACTCAAATAAAAATATATATTAATAAATCGTAACAATATAACTATGTTTGCCCTATGGAAATATTAGATAAACGTGTTATATATGTACATGTGTGTTTGTACAGTTGTTTGTATCATACGCGTCCCGTACTGATACGGTTTACACAACTGACTCCACATGATACAAACAGTCGTACTACTACAAAATACTATACGCGTCCCGTAGTGATACGGTTTATACAACTGACTCCACATGATACAAACAGTCGTACTAATACAAAATACCATGCGCGTCTCGTAGTAATACGGTTTACACAACTGACTCCACATGATACAAACAGTCGTACTAATACAAAATACCATACGCGTCCCGTAGTGATACGGTTTACACAACTGACTCCACATGATACAAACAGTCGTACTAATACAAAATACCATACGCGTCTCGTAGTAATACGGTTTACACAACTGACTCCACATG
Source organism: Bathymodiolus brooksi (assembly GCA_963680875.1). Lineage (NCBI taxonomy): Eukaryota > Metazoa > Mollusca > Bivalvia > Mytilida > Modiolidae > Bathymodiolus > Bathymodiolus brooksi. Next base: position 20,206,976 of record OY804580.1, read on the forward strand.
ATACAAACAGTCGTACTAATACAAAATACCATACGCGTCTCGTAGTAATACGGTTTACACAACTGACTCCACATGATACAAACAGTCGTACTAATACAAAATACCATACACGTCCCATAGTGATACGGTTTACACAACTGACTCCACATGATACAAACAGTCGTTCTAATACAAAATACCATACGCGTCCCGTAGTAATACGGTTTACACAACTGACTCCACATGATACAAACAGTCGTACTAACACAAAATACCACACACGTCTCGTAGTAATACGGTTTACACAACTGACTCCACATGATACAAACAGTCGTTCTAATACAAAATACCATACGCGTCCCGTAGTGATACGGTTTACACAACTGACTCCACATGATACAAACAGTCGTACTAATACAAAATACCATACACGTCTCGTAGTAATACGGTTTACACAACTGACTCCACATGATACAAACAGTCGTACTAATACAAAATACCATACGCGTCTCGTAGTGATACGGTTTACACAACTGACTCCACATGATACAAACAGTCGTACTAATACAAAATACCATACACGTCCCATAGTGATACGGTTTACACAACTGACTCCACATGAAACAAACAGTCGTTCTAATACAAAATACCATACGCGTCCCGTAGTAATACGGTTTATACAACTGACTCCACATGATACAAACAGTCATACTAATACAAAATACCATACGCGTCCCGTAGTGATACGGTTTACACAACTGACTCCACATGATACAAACAGTCGTACTAACACAAAATACCATACACGTCTCGTAGTAATACGGTTTACACAACTGACTCCACATGATACAAACAGTCGTACTAATACAAAATACCATACGCGTCCCGTAGTGATACGGTTTACACAACTGACTCCACATGATACAAACAGTCGTACTAACACAAAATACCATACGCGTCTCGTAGTGATACGGTTTACACAACTGACTCCACATAATACAAACAGTTGTACCAACACAAAATACGTATACAATGTCATGTGTATGTACATACATTATTTGGATTTCACTCCGTGTTTCCATCGTATATAAGTGGGATATGAAACTTGGATGATCTGTTGGTTATCACGACTATCTTGTCTTAATCGGGTCAGTTTGTATTTAGCGTTCCACTTCATGTATAAATAAACAAGTGTGGACACAGAAATGTGCTGTCCAAAAGGCAAGTGTGGATGTCAATATTTCATATTATTAACTTTAAAAACAAAAATTTCATGGACACAGGGGTCCTGGATTTTTTTTAATAAAAAACTAATCCTGGATTATTATTTTTGCTTAATGTCCGGTCCTGTGTTTTTATTTCAAATTTTCATCATAGCCCCCCTCCCCCTCCCAAGGGATATAAAATTGTATCATTAATAATAAATTAATAAATAATAAATTCAGATTTTCTATTTAAAATAAATCTCATTTACAAAACCACTGATATTTGTTCAATTTTTTTTCACGCTGATTTAAGCTTTAGTCGCAACAAATTTTAATTTTTCTCTTTAAACTGTCGAAACATAACATTTATTTAACTGTAAAATTCACAAATAAATCCCCCCCCTTTTTCCTTTTTGTTTGTTTAAATCAATGATAAACTATATTCCAGAATCAAACAAATGAATAAATATAACATAGATTTCTTTTACATGCATCTTTTTACCATGCGGAGTCAGTGTGTTTTAAATCGGTCATTCAATCAGGACGCTCATTATTCTTGTCCAAGATAAAAAATACATCGCTAAAATTACCTGTGGGTGCTTCCCCACTTCAACACTTAAATTTACATAGAAATCGGAGATATTTCGTCATAAAACTTCACACATGGTTTTGTCTATCATATTTCTTGAAGACAAACATAAAATTGTATTGCATTTATCAATATTTTATGAGTATCAACAGTTTTTTCAACACCGTATCTGTTTCTCGATACAGCCGCAACTTCAACTCGTAAATTTACATAAAAATCGGAGATATTTTGTCATAAAACTTCATACATGGTTTTGTCTATCATATTTCTTGAAGACAAACATAAAATTTTATTGCATTTATCAATATTTTATGAGTATCAACAGTTTTTTTCAACACCGTATCTGTTTCTCGATACAGCCGCCCGATTACAGTGACCCAGATTAGCACGTTCCAGCAGTTTTTTCTTAATAATGTTGTTTAACCATGGCTAGAGAAAACCGAAGAGGAAATCAAGAATGGACATTCCAGAGACACTGGCAACAATGGGCCGACACACATTGCAAGACAGAGGACGAAAATAAAGTTTGACATTGTTTGACGTCTTCCCCAAATATCCAGATAGTATTTATTCTGCCAGATTATTCGTTCAACCTTACAGGAATCTAATGCAATACATACCTTGTCAGCGACTGTCCTCCGGGCCAAAAAAATGCCCAGTACGGGTCCGGATATGGCAAGTCATTTCCGTTACTGTACCAGAGTTTACATTGTGGTGTAACTAGACGAAGAGATATTTCTGGTGTTAGATGATTTCTGGTTAACTCTGTAGTGCTCAATATTATCTTTTGTAAATTGCTTGCATGACAAGTCCTTAATATTTGCCATTGAAGTCTTAACGTCGACAGTAGCTTCATTGGTCTGTAAACATATTTCTAAAATACAAAATGACATATTTTTCAATACCTTTTTTTAATTAATATATATTGTAAGTTAAGATGTCAAAATACTTGATTTCTCATTAATGGTTTAACGGCGACACATTTTTGTATTGGGTTCAACCTAGAACCAATGTTATAGTGTAATAAGATTTGGTTGTCTTTATATTTTTTTTTGTGGAGAGGGGGGGTTCGACAGTGTCTAGTGTCCTTCGACAGAGGGGGTGCCACCGGTTTGATTTGACAGTTATTAAACAAAATATTTCCGATTATCAAATAAAGAAATCGATAAATGCCAGTAATATTTTAAAAGGCCACTTATACAGTTTGCTAAATATATGAAAACTAAGTAACCGCATCGGTGGCGTAATAGTTACCGTGCTCGTCTCGAGTCCGGTAGATCGTGGCTTCGAGCCTCGGTCGAGTTTAATGCTACTCCGCTAATTACATAATATAAAAGTGTTAGGGCAGAGACTGGATGGCTCGGAATCAACTAAGCGTGTTGGTCTGGTAAACAGCGGACACCAACATAATCTCATCGAAATGTAACTTGTTCTAAAATGTATAAAGATAAAGAAGTCAAGAAAAATGTCAAGGATATTTTTTCATCAATGTGTGACGTAAAAATATTTTTGACATTTACGTCACCGAATATGGTACTGCTTTGACAACTATTTTACCTATTTTGTTCCTGTATTTAAATACTGTTATAGGGTGGTCGGTAAAAAGTGTAACCCGAACCCGAACCGGAAATGTCCCGAACCGGAAATCTTTTATTGTTGATATCTCCTTTAATTTTACGATGTTTTTCAAAAACTTTTTCATTTATTGTGTATTTTTATATACTTGAAACACATAGATTATAATAAGATGTCGAAATATATTCAAAAAGTTGAAAGGTTGCAGTTTTCTGATTTCAAGGTCGGTAAAATGTGTAACCCGAACCGGAAATCTTTTATTGTTGATATCTTCTTTAATTTTACGATGTTTTGCAAAAACTTTTTCATTTATTGTGTATTTTTATATACTTGAAACACATAGATTATAATAAGATGTCGAAATATATTCAAAAAGTTGAAAAATGCAGTTTTCTGATTTCAAGGTCGGTAAAATGTGTAACCCGAACCGGAAATCTTTTATTGTTGATATCTTCCGGTTCGGGACTTTTCCGTCAATTTCCGGTTCGGGTTCGGGTTCGGGTTACACTTTTTACCGACCACCCTGTTATAGTGACAGCCGGAACCTTTGAACCGTAATGAGAGCGGGTGGTTTGGCGCTTTAAAATCTGATTCAACCCACCATTTCTTTAGAAATGCCTGTACCAAGTCAGGGTCATTACGGTTGTTGACTGATTTTGTCTGTTTATATAATTATGAGTTTTGACTTTCCCTTTGTAAGATTGTTCGGAGTTCGGTAATTTTGTTATTACCCTTATTGTCATGATATAGTTGAAAAATTGCTTACTTGGCGTTAAACAACAATCACTCACTCACTGTAACAGTGGTGCTAGTTACTGGAGGAAAGAACTGCTTATTATGAATGAAATGAAAAACAGCTGATAATTTAAAAAAGAAGTTAACACTTGCACGAAAAGAAGTCCTTTTACATAAAACATGATAGTATGCTTTATGGTGTTGAACTCCACTTTCAACAATATTTCAGTTAAATATCGTGGCGGTCAGTTTTATTGGTAAGTTTTACCCGGAGAAAACCATCGACCGGCAAACTATCACAGAATGTTGTATCGAGTACATCTCGCCATGAACGGGGTTGAAACTCACAACTTTAGTTTGTGATAGGCACTGATTGCACAGTGTTAAAATGACTATTTTGATGCAGAAACATTAATTAGTTTAATTGATCAATAAAATTACATTTTAAGATTCAAGGACATTAACATCTGTGGTCTTCTAATACAGTGACATTTTTATTAGAATTTAGATGCTTGTACATAGAGAATTGTTGAAAGACAGAGACTGGCAAATGTGTTATCTTTCTTATATAATCTGGTTTACTTTTACTGTTCTGTTATTTTAATTTTGAGTGTCCAAGAGTATAGATTAAGATAATTTTATGGTAAAGTGGTGGCTCAGTATCAGTAGTTTTTGGTTTTAGAATACAAGTTGCACCCAGCTTTATTTTTTATTGACGCCCACATTTTGGATAACAGAACCCGTCTTAACAATTCTGGTGGCAGCGGTGGGATCCAAAAGGGATCTAGACTTTTTGTTAACTTAATACAGTTGGATTAAGTTAGTATGGAAGACGGTGTTTTTTTTTAATAATACTAACAACCAACCAGCATATATTGTAATTAAAAGTACATGATCCAAACCCAATGCACTAACAAAACCTAGCCAGTCTCAGTAAACTGAAGGGAAATCTTAGATCTTTTATCTAAATATGTGACCCTTGCCTACCAATGAGAATAGTAGAAAGTGTTATAATTGTGATCGCATAGGCCATATAGCAAAGAATTGTCGTGCTCCAAAACGCAGGATTAAGGATAAAAAGCTACTCTGTATACTGATGTGGGTCAATCCTTAACAGCAAAGATGACCGTTGTCAATTTAGATACGCCATACTTTAAGGGACATGCAACTGTAGGATTAGTTGCGATCTTAGCTGCTGATGCTCTGTTAGGTATGGATATTTTGGGGAAATCTAAAACGTATGTAGTAACGAGGTCCAAGAGCAAGCACAATGAAGAGATTGAGAATGTAGCAAAATATGAAATGGTGGAATGTGAGGTACATTCACAAGATTTACATGAAGATGTGGATTTAATTGATTTTTCGGAACCGGACGAAGAAATCCATGAGGATATTGATATTGAGGATGTTAATGAGCTGCCAGAACAAGGTGAGAGTATGGGGTTAGAACATTTGTCTAATGTTAATGTTGAAACATTGTCGAGGCTCCAAAGGGAGGACACTACTCTAAGTAATTGTAGACTTAAGGCTTTGAATAATGTGGACGAGTCAAAAGATATTAAATTTGCATCTTACAATGAGAACAATGTTTTGAAGAGAAAATGGGAGTCAAAAGATGGTTATAAAAGGGGGAACCAGACTGTTTTACCAAAGTCGTTAAGAAAGGCTGTGCTAGAGTTAGCACATGACCGTCCAATGTCAGGTCACTTAGGACCAGGAAAATGTAAACAGAGTGTATTCCAGTCTTTTTATTGGCCTGGTGTCTTTGCAGATGTGACAAGACACTGTCGTATATGTGATATATGTCAGAGGACATAAAAAAGAGACAATCAATGTTAAAGTACCGATGGTGAAAACGCCAATCATTAGGGAGCCATTTAGCAAAATTGCTATTGATATAGTTGGTCCGTTAAGTCGAACTAAGAAGGGAAATAAGTATATTTTGACAGTTATTGATGAAGGTACAAGGTACCCAGAGGCTTTCCCACTTCCAAGTATAGAAGCGGAGCGCATAGCTCAATCTCTAGTTCAATTATTTAGCCGAGTAGGTGTGGCTAGAGTAATTTTAAGCGATCAAGGTAGCAATTTCACAAGCACGTTATTAAAACAGTATGAGATGTTAGGTGTTAAGGGTATTACGACAAGTCCGTATAGACCCCAGTCTAATGGAAAATGTGAACGCTACAATGGAACTTTGAAGAAAGTTCTCAAGAAACTATGTATTACATATGAAAAGGATTGGGACGAAATGTTGCCATATGTACTGTTTGCTTATAGAGAGACGCCACATGAGGAGACAGGATTTTCTCCGTTTGAACTGTTATATGGGTGGCCAGTAGAGGACCAACAGAGATATTGAAATTAGCAATGACAGGAGAAGAAGATGTTGAGAAGTCCGTTATTGAACATGTCATTAATGTTAGGGAGCGCTTGTCTGAAATGAGAGACATTGTAGGTGAAAATCTTACTGACAAACAGTCGAAAATGAAAGCCTGGTATGACAGAAACACTAGAAAGAGCCATTTTTCGCCTGGTGATGAAGTATTAGTACCTTTGCCAACTGAGAGTTCAAAGATGACTGCTACATGGAAAGGTCCGTTTCGCAGTCAGGAAATTATCAGATGTGAACTATCAAGTAAATGTAAGAGCACGCCGAGGCTTAGTTACCTATCATATCAACTTGCTGAAGAGATATAATAGGAATATAGTAATGAACATTTTCGTTGAACATGAGTCTGTGTCAGATATGTTACCGGATGACAATACCAGATGATACTGAAACAATTAGGGATGTTACAATAGGCACAACACTTCATAAATACCAGAGACAATCATTATGGACATTATGTGAAGAATTTTCCGACATTCTTACCTCACAGCCTGGTCGTACTGACATTATAAAACATGAAATCAAAACAACATCAGAAACACCGATTTTGCTGAGGCCTTATAGAATACCTTATGCTCGTCGTGACGAAGTAAGGAAACCTTTAGAACAAATGCTAAAAGATGGACACATTGTACCTTCTAAGAGTCCATGGAGTAGTCCAATTGTGCCTATTGACAAACATAATGGTTCAATCAGACTTTGTGTGGATTATAGAAAGTTAAATGACATTACACAATCCGATGGTTATCAAATACTTCGTATAGACGGAATTATTCAGAAGCTTGGTGACTCAAATTATCTGAGCCGTGTCGATCTTTCTAAGGGATTTTGGCAGTGCAAACTACATGAGCAGTCTCGTGCAAAATCTGCATTTATAACACTATTTGGACAGTACGAATTTACCGTGATGCCATTTGGCATGAAGACAGCACCTTCAACATTTGCTAGATTTATAGATAAAGTAGTAGAAGATTTACAGAATGTAGTTACATATTTTGATGATCTTATAATATTCAGCGATACATTTGATGAACACTTGAATCATTTGAGAAATATATTTGGTCGTTAACGGGAGGCCAATTTAACTGTTTGTCCATCAAAGTGTGACCTTGCATTTGAAGAAGTGCATTGTTTGGGTCATATAGTTGGAAATGGCATTGTTAAACCAGATCCAAAGAATGTACAGGCAATGGTTGAGTTTCCATTACCTATCCACAAAAAGGGTTTACGCTCATTTCTAGGACTTGTAGGATACTACAGAAACTACATTAGAGACTTTTCGGCTATTGCTCAGCCTTTGACTGATCTACAAAAGGATAAACCAAATCAAATTGTTTGGACAGACAACGAAGTAACATCATTTAAAGCATTGAAGAAAGCTATGATTCATGCGCCAGTGCTTAGAAACCCAGATTTTCATAGACCATTTATTTTACAAACTGACGCATCTGATTTTGCAATAGAAGCCGTACTTAGTCAAAAATTTGAAAATGGGGAACACCCGATCGCATTTCTTATCCGCAAATTGCTTCCAAGAGAAAGAAATTATTCAGTTGTTGAAAAGGAGTGTCTTGCAATCGCTTGGAGTACTGAATCATTGAATTACTATCTGTCAGGTCAAAAGTTTACAATTGAAACTGATCACAATCCGCTAACTTGGTTAACAAAATTGAAGGACAAAAATCAGCGATTATTACGATGAGCTCTCCTTCTACAACAGTATGACTTCAAAAGTAATTACCGCACTGGTGCTAGTAACACAATTGCAGATGGAATGTCTCGAGTATAATTCACTTGTTTTGGGAAATATGTGTTTTTAAAGAGAAATATGCTAAAGTGAATTTATTATCACAATATATTTGTCATTAATTATTCTTGGCAGTATTTTAAATGTATTTCACAATAAAATACAATGTATTTGATAAATATATTATAAATGCTACTACAACAGCGATACATGCCCGTAAAAAAGTTATTTAACGTTGGTTTTTATTTACGTTAGTTACCTAACAAGGGAGAGCACTCTATATTTTCTCAACGCAAACAAATATTGACACGATAGCAAGAGATGAGAAAAAGAGGCAAACATCGTAAAAGGTGCAAGATTTTGTTATTGTAGAATCTAATATGAAACCGGCACGGCCATGAATGCTCGCGCATCTGAAAATGATCCGGCAATTTCACGCTCATCCAGTGCATCAAAAAGTGTCGAGATTTTTGGGCCGAGATATATTGGGGACGACTTTTTTTTAGGGCCGAATCTAGTCTCATTCAATCGCAATCCTAACTACTCGGCCATTCTCGCTACCCTGCAAATAACCTCGTATGCAATAGGCGTATAAATCGCACTACTTTTCACATGTCAGTTAGATGAAAGTTTGATAAAGTTATATTTTAAATTTTTTTCTATATTTCAATTAAAGTTTTAATTAGTTTTGCATGATTAGATTTTACTTAGTATGTCTTCCATATTGAATTTTCGTGGACTATATTTTTGTGCGGCTTAACTTAACTTAATTTCCGGCAAACAATTTAAGAAGAATTTCTACCATGTACGTACGAGGTTATTTGCAGGGTAGCGAGAATGGCCGAGTAGTTACGATTGATTCAATCGAGCTGTCGTTCCTTTATTCGAGTTATCGTTCCTTACGAAATCTCAAAAGTTAACTTCCGCGTAGAAACACAAATTCTTGTCAGTATGTCAGAAGAGATTTAATAAATTAAAAAATATCAATATAAGTAAAACAAGCTAACAAAATGACTTTTATTACACACGGATTCCGAGTTTCAGTGGTATCGGACGTACGAGAGAGGGTACGAGACTTCAGGATCACCTTTGCGCTTTATGTTAAGAAGATCTTCATTAGTTGAGTGTGTTAAGTGTGTTACACGGAACCGGTGTTTACATAGCGTCGAATTTGTTTTTATTCGTCCGTATATGTGCAGCCATGTTTGTCAAAAAATCCTAAGTACACATTTTACACCATAAAGATCTCGCTGACGCTCGCATATCGCAAGTTTGTTAACTTTATTATTTTGAACCTCTTTAAAGTTGTAAAATGAAAATCTTGTTTTATTTTAATATGAAACCGGCACGCCATGAATGCTCTCGCATCTGAAAATTATCTGGTAATTTCATCAAAAAGTGTCGAGATTTTTTGGACCGAGATATAATGGGGACGACTTTTTTTTAGAGCCGAATCTAGTCTCATTCAATCGCAATCGTAACTACTCGGCCATTCTCGCTATTTGCAGGGTAGCGAGAATGGCCGAGTAGTTACGATTGATTCAATCGAGCTGTCGTTCCTTTATTCGAGTTATCGTTCCTTACGAAATCTCAAAAGTTACCTTCCGCGTAGAAACAAAAATTCTTGTCAGTATGTCAGAAGAGATTTAATAAATTAAAAAATATCAATATAAGTAAAACAAGCTAACAAGATGACTTTTATTACACACGGGTTCCGGGTTTCAGTGGTATCGGACGTACGAGAGAGGGTACGAGACTTCAGGATCACCTTTGCGCTTTATGTTAAGAAGATCTTCATTAGTTGAGTGTGTTAGTGTGTTACACGGAACGTGTTTACAAAGCGTCGAATTTTTTTTTATTCGTCACTATGTTCAGCCATGTTTGTCAAAAAATCCTAAGTACACATTTTATACCATAAAGAGCTCATTGACGCTCGCATATTACGTGGCATTTTGGTCCTGTGATACGGTTCGCAAATTAATGCGCCAAACTAAACAAAAAGTAAACAAACATTGACACGGTAGAAAGGGGTGAGAAAAAGAGTCAAACACCGTAAGAAAGGCAAGATAGTAAAATCTGTGACACCCTCGGGTAAGATTTAAATCTTACCCTCGGATGTCACAGATTTTACTATCTTGCACCTCTCCCTGTGTTAGACCTTATATAACTTGGTCAATAACCAAATATAACAAAAAATATCCGGTCAATGCAACTGCTCAAATAGAACAAGTGCAGGATAAAAAAAAAACAGTAACGGGACGGCGAAGAAATACTATTAAAACATCTTATGTTTCAATCTTTCGATTACCCTTATTATCCCTTCGCCAACGAAGTTGCTAAGGGATATAGTAACGCTACCGTCCGTCCGTCCGTAGCATCCTTGTGAACACTCTAGAATCAACATCCTTCAATGGATTTTGACCAACCTTGGTACATACTTAGTCCTTAAGGGAATCTGGAACCCTGTTGATTTTCAAGGTCATAGGTCAAAAGGTCAAGGTCACCGGGTCAAATTTGTACTGCGTAACATCCTTGTGAACACTCTAGAATCCTCATCCTTCAATGGATTTTGACCAAACTTGGTACATACTTAGCCTTTAAGGGAATCTGAAACCCTATTGATTTTCAAGGTCATGGGTCAAAGGTCAAGGTCACCGGGTCACATTTTTACCGCGTAACATCCTTGTGAACACTCTAGAATCAACATCCTTCAATGGAATTTGGCCAAACTTGGTACATACTTAGTCCTTAAGAGAATCTGGAACCCTATTGATTTTCAAGATCATAGGTTAAAGGTCAAGGTCAAAGGGTCAAATATTTAGGCAAGGGGATACGCCACGCTTTGCGTTGCCCTTGTTTTATTTGTATTAGCTTCAGACAATTTGATTGGTACATTTATATTATATTGTAAGAATGTCGTTTGACAGTAGAAACAACCAAATGGCGACAAGCTTCCAGTATTCATCTCTACCTGAAATGCAAGTAAAAAAAACTAGAATTTCATAACAAAATGTACAATCAAAATATTAAACAGCGTACGCATGCCATGTCTTGAACAGGTGTTTGTAATATATACTGAACAAACAAACAGTTGCATACTAAAGGTTCATTATAACACTTATCAAACTCAAAGGGTACACTCGATATGCCAATTTTTTTGAGTGAGTGAGTGATAGTTGTTTAACGCCAATTCAGCAATTTTTCAGTTATATCATTGTGAGAACAAGTTAATTTTCAATGAGATGATGAGTCCGCTTTGTTCTAGATTAACACGCTGAGTTGGATTTTTATAGTGCTAGCTCACTGAAACAACAGTCCGCGGGTAGATATGTCGCTCCACTCGGACACATTATTCTGATTCTGAGCCAACCAGTCTTTGCTCTTACTCCTTAATGTTGCGTGCTTAGCGGAGAAGCAACACATACCAATTCTCTTTTGTTTGGTTAGACCCGACCGGGGCTCGAACCCACAATCTATCGCACTCGAGGCGAGCACGCTAACCATTACGCTACCGATGCTCGCCCGCTAACCATTACGCTACCGATGCGGTTCCCAATTTTTATTTTATTTTATTTTTTTTTTTAATCAAAATTTCTTAGTGTCCTTCAATATATTATTTGAAAACAAAAATTAATCCAAAACAATAAGAGTTACTTGATATATATATATATAAGATGATGTTTTCACATAGACATCTTACACGTCTAATAATGGGTGGTAAAGTTTCCGGTTTTGTATGATTCCACATCATTTTTTTTTTATAGAATTCAGATCTTTTGCTTTAAATAATAAAATTTTAAAAATAAATAGCACAACATGATGTTAATGGAATAGGCTAGGTACTCGCGGCATATATATAGCGTTATTTAATTTAAAAATGTTGAAAAGATACTTGAAAACTTTGTGAATATGGCGTACATTTTGCAACTTTTTCCACTTCTGAAACGATTTTCAGGCATTAAAATACAACTTATGAGCATATAAAGAGTGTGAGTTCCTACTTTTAATCAAACACTCTTTGAATATTGCAATAATCCAACTTCATAGCAAATAAAGAAAACCTTACAAGTTCTATACAAAATCATGACCATTCTGTCGAAGGTGACTTTGGCGAATGCCAATTCTGCACAAACCGTTTTGTATAATTATACAAAGTATCCACATGTAAAATATTTGGACTATGTGGCTGTTGTTTTTTTTTACAATGAACCTTAAAGGGGGATTAGCTACGATTTTGACCAAAAAAATTATATGTTTTGGAAATTGGTAAATAGCTTTAAAATGATGAAATAAAGGTAAATATTTCACATTAAACAGCTTATCGAACCACTTTTCGCCTTTTGAGAACGAAAATTACCATCGATTAATTATTTCCTTACAAGCAAATAATTTGACTTGGCTTTTTCCGTATGCAACTAACCTTACTAGTGACAGGTAAAAACGAATAATTTGTATTTTGTCGCTTATTAACTGCAAACTTGCATGGTTCTTTGTCCGTAATTAACACCGACTAAAACACAGGCACTTGTTTCATTCTAAATATATATGCCCCCTCCTCTTCCTTACTTCAAGGTAAACATCTGCCCTTTCCCCTTCCCCACTTCGCCTCAATATGTTTCGCTTATTTGTGATCCTTTCGCTGACCCAATGATATCGTTACACTCCCGAGATATTTCTCTTTACGACTGCCACATTTAAATATACCTACCGGGCCTCCCTCAGACGAATTGGACAAGAATATCAGCGAACGTAGCTTGTTTTATTTTTAAGTCATTGAAACGGATACAGCCACTTCCGGTTTGCGCTGGATTTTTCATATGCACTCGCAATTCTCTAGACCAGCCATGTGTAACAATGCCATCATGATCATCTCCTCTCAAATGTAAAGTAAGCCTTTGAAATACAGATAATTGTTCCAATGCAGATTATAAAAATATGTTCAACTCCAAATTACTGACATTTGATTTTTAAAGCACCTTTTTTTAATTTTCTAAATCAATTTAAACCGGACCGGGAGTAGCTGTATCCGTTTCAATGACTTAAAAATAAAACAAGCTACGTTCGCTGATATTCTTGTCCAATTCGTCTGAGGGGGCCCCGGTAGGTATATTTAAATGTGGCAGTCGTAAAGAGAAATATCTCGGGAGTGTAACGATATCATTGGGTCAGCGAAAGGATCACAGATAAGCGAAAAATATTGAGGCGAAGTGGGGAAGAGGAAAAGGGCAGATGTTTACCTTGAAGTAAGGAAGAGGAGGGGGGCATATATGTTTTGAATGAAACAAGTGCCTGTGGACTAAAAGCAGATTCACAAGAATAAGAAATATCTGCATTGTTGTACTGATTTAATGACGATTCGACAAACGCCGTAAACAATGTCGATAATTAATAAGATGGCGTCCATTTCTTGATCGATCTCAAAACACGAGCAGTTGCACGTTTTTTCCCCGATGCTCGTACATTTCATAACATTTATAAGTTACAGAAACACGTTTTATTAAGGCATCAATCATATCTGATAGTTTTTATGGGCAACAAAAATTTACGATTATGGCAGATAATGCCCCTTTAAATAAATTATAAAAAGGAAACATAATTGTGATATTGAGCTTTTTTGCACTATTTTTTCAATTTTGTACATTGACAAAACCGGGTCTACTTAAATACAATTTTTGGGATTCAACCGGAAAGTAATGGTTGACAAAGCCGGAACGAATGTACGTAAATAAGCATTGTGTTTTTCACTGTAGTAAGTCTAAAACTATTCATGATAGCACGCCAGTGCAAATTATCATTTATCTAAGCATTACAAAGGGCTTGTGTACTTTAACTACACATATAGACTACTTTTTATAGCTTAATTTGATGATTTCAAGCTCATTATTAGCATTTGTCATTGTTTATGTCCATTATTTATCCATATCTGAGTAATCGATGAATTCAACCACAGAAACATATAGGTAAAAACAAACAAAAATAATCTGGGACGAAGTCCCAACTATGGTAGAAATAGCAATATTTTGATTCCAGATCCATATCACTAATGGCTTAAATTTCATGCACCGGAAATGACACACCGGAAACCAATACATGGTTAAATCTGCAGAAAATCGGATGCGCAGTAATCTGGAACTACTTCTGGTTATTAATATTAAAAGTCGTCCCCGATATATCTCGGCCCTACAAAAGTCGTCCCCGATATATCTTGGCCCAAAAAATCTCGACACTATTTTGATGCACTGAATGAGCGTGAAATTGGCAGATAATTTTCACAGGCGCATGGGGCATGGATTTCGTTTCCTCCCTCCCCCCTCTTCTCTACTACTCCCCTTTTTCAAAATTTTCATAATCATTCCTTTTTCAAAATTTTCATAATCATTCGTTTTTCTTCATTTGACAATATCAGTAGACGTCATACATCATGAATAATACGTGTATTCTGTGTCCACAGTTTTTCGTTATGTATCAGTCGAAAAACTGTGGACACAGAATACACGTATTATTCATGATGTATGACGTCTACTGATATTATCAAATGAAGAAAAACGAATGATTATGAAAATTTTGAAAAAAGGAGGGGTAGTAGAGAAAAGGGGGGAGGAGGAAACGAAATCCATGCCCCATGCGCCTGTGATAATTTTCAGATTCGCGAGCATTCATGGCCTTGCCTGTTTCAATAGATGGAAAGAGCATCCTTACATTGTACTACAGTACACTCTAAAAAGTATACAAAAGTAAGTAAAATTTCTATTTCAATCATCCCAAGGATTTACATGATTTACATGATTTAAATATTAGATAATGTGTATTATGATTCGCTGGCACTACAGGTAGCACCTGTCTCATATTATTGTTTATTTTTTTTTATTGGACTTCGTCCCAAGTTAGGTAACTCCTATCATAACGTCCCAAATTAGGTAACACCTATCATATTAATACTATATATGATCATAATACTTACCCTTTGTCGTCGCCTGTATGTCATTCATGTTGACTTGTACCGGAAGCTGACGGAACATTTTCGACCGGAGCTCTTTGACAACAATGACATTTTGGATAAAAGAACCCGTCTTAACACACAGGTACAGTAGTTGTAAAATAAAGCTAAACTGAACTGGGTGAACTAGCGATAAAGAGTTTAATTCAAATTCAAAATATTTATCACTACTTTTACATTTACTCTTTGTCAATAATAACTGCGTGATAACATTTAAAATTTTAAATAACAAAAATGTTTTAAAAACAACTCATACGTCAACAGGTAAATAAAAATTCATCATTGTCCTGCCAAGCGAATACACATGACAGGAAGTACTAGCAATTCATGAAATTATAATATTTCTTACTACAAACGGAAAACGACTGTGCAAGAAAGGTAAGATGCAATATTATTCTTTCTTTCTCGTTTAAAAATAAGTAAAGTATCAGATGTTATTTAAGATTTATGACATTATTGTGTTACGGTCACTAAGGATGTGTATACTATATAAATCCTTGCGGTGACACAGCCGAAAGATTGTGTATTTTTGGGGGATTTCTTTTAATTTATTGATACAGATGTCTTCTGATGCCCTCTTTCTTTCTTAATTAGGGGTCAAGGTTAGTGTTATAGTCTTTAACGCAATTGTCAACAATATTTCATTTTAAAAATATTGTTGCGGTCAGTTTTATTGGTGGAGGAAACGGGAATATCCAGAGAAAACCACTGACTTGCCACACTTTATCACATAATGTAATTATGTTATATTGAGTACATCTCGCCATGAGCGGGATTCGAACTCAGTTCAGTGGTGACGGGCACTGATTACATATGTAGTTGTAAATCTAACTACCATATGATCACTAATATGTCTAGTTATATATATTCTCCCAGATAAATGGGGTTTTAACCACTGTTGTTTTCCGGGACATAATCATCATATTTTTTTTAACTTTTTTCATCAGTATTTAAATTCGACATTCCCAAGGTTTATGTGTATTTTAAGACACTGGGAAATTCATCCAAAATGTCCATTGTTTTTGCCTTGTTGACGTGACATAGCAGTATATATAAATAGATTCTTATATTTCATTCTTAAATAATATTTTGAAAAATACTAATATGTCTAGTTATATATATTCTCCCGGATAAATGGGGTTTTAACGACTGTTGTTTTCCGGGACATAATCATCAGATTTTTTAAAACCTTTTCATCAATATTTAAATTCGACATTCCCAAGGTTTATATGTGTATTTTAACCTGTCGTGCCCCTCTGAAAAGAAATTAAATCATTTGAAATTTATTTAATTTTATGAGGAAATTATAAAAATTCTCTACTATAAATGATACTAGTAAATCTAATGGGTTATTGGTAAAATAATAAACGGATGACATTAAGTGGGAACTTTAATTTACGAGATAAAATGCATGTGTGCATATCATGTCTTGTAAATTTAAAAAGTATATTTTTATTATGTAAAACAGTTGTTGAAAACTATACATAAACATCCGTGTATTCATTCTACCGTATCTTTAACCTGTGTGATTTAAACATCTTAATTACCATATTTTCTAATAAGACAAAATAAATAGACACTGTAAATAACAAAATACATGTACCGAGAAGTGATAAAGGAATCGGTGCATTTACTGACAATATGAAGGTGGACATTGTAACTCATTGTATAAATTCTTCTGGTACCCTGTGTCTTATGCTGAGCGAAGCGCAGTAGACACTGGGAAATTCATCCAAAATGTCCATTGTTTTTGCCTTGTTGACGTGGCATAGCAGTATATATAAATAGATCCTTATAATACATAGGGTGTGGTTTTCGTACAATTTCATAGGCTAGATCGGTCACGTGATATACAGAAAATTTAATGTATTGTTTTCCACTGTGAAGAAACCAGACCTCTTGTTTCTATTTTTACGTATATTGACGCTATGTTACTAAATTTAGAAGCGCCAGTTCCTAAGCAGACGAAAAGAAAATTTGTTAATTTATCAGTATTCAAAATTTTCATAAGATTTCAAAATTTTCATAAAATTTCAAAATTTCAAAAATTTCTAAAAATAAAATTTCAAAAAAATTTAAAATTTACATTAGATTTCAAAATTTTCATACGATTTCAAAATTTTCAAAAAATTTCAAATATTTCAGTTTTCATAAAATTTCAAAATTTTAATATTTAAATAATAATATTGAAAAACCTGTAATATAAAAATTAAGGACTTTTTACTCTGTCAATATGTTATATATGGACCTGTTAGGATTATATTGACCTCGGACTTCGTTTTCCGGTCAATATAATCCTAACAGGTTCATATAATACTATATGGACCTCAGCTTCGCTTCGGTCCATATAATATTTTGTGGGTGCCATGCCGGTCCATAAACTGCCATATGGCCCTCAGTACCATGAACTATTTGTTAAATATTTGCCGACAATGTAAGTACAGTGAAACCTGTATTTAAGAGGTCACATTTGGGACAAAGAAAAATTGGTCTTATAGGACAGGTGACCTCTTAAACGAGGTTCAATTCATATGAATTTTCTATGAAAGGACAAGATAAAGGTGACCTTTTAATACAAGTGACTACTTATATTGCGTAATAGAGGTGACCTACATGGGAAGGTTTGACTGTATATTGTCTACATTCAAGAATGAGAATGTCAGAAGAAAAAAGGAAAATGATCGGATATGTCAAATTAGGAAGAATATGCGCCCGTCCCAAACAGACACTTGTTGATTGTCATCATTCAGACGTTGTATTAAACACACTTGAGACCTAAGATAATTCAGGAAACAAACACTTGTAACTTAAGCTTACAAGTAAAATAAGAGATAATTTGGTTGATACTGACAATATAACAATTTCCGTTTGTAGTATATATACAGGATACAGGTTTTTAACTAGATAATTACTCGATGTTACCATTCTCCGTTTTTTACGCACTGTAAAAGCGGAACAATGTGTGATTTGTCATATAAAGGACATTTACATATTTTGGGTTTTAAGTTATGAAAAGAAATTTAAACAGTGATGGTAATAAATTCTATCAATATCAACAAAACGATTAGTCACCTTTCCCATCTCAACTGAACTCACCAAACACAAAAAGACCACGACATATGACGTTGGAAATCCAGGTCTTTACAGGCACAAAAATGTGACTGGGTTAAACCAGACTAATGGGGTCTCAACTCTCCCCTCTTGATAACTGGTTCTCCAACGACATTACATAAATGATAAAAAAAAAAACCTGCACATATTGGCTTTGTCATATTGCCCTTGTTATCAGCACGAGACCTTGATATCGGCCCCGAGGGATGATGACAAGGGCAATATGAAAAAGGCCATGTATTAATCTATTTATCACATATTTTGCCAGGGCAGATAACATGTTATTGCCCTTCACAAGAGGGCAGATAACATGTTATGCCCTCGTAAAATGTTATTGCCCCGGAGGCAAATAACACGCCGCAAATTATGCTTTTATTACACATGCAAATTCGGCGTTATTTCAATAATATATGTGATAATAAATATTTTATGTGTTTCAAAGTTACTTAGTGGATATTTAATGCTTTTTCCCCTTCAATTTCTTCACAGATAGTGTATGTCACATCAGTTCCATTTTTACTATAAATAACAAAAAAAGCAGTAAAATTAAATTTATTAAAATACGGGTTGGTTAATTTGGTCACGTTCTAGATAGAGCATGACGGACTGGACATGTCGATGGTGAATGGGTCCTAGAAAATATTGTTTGTATGGTTGTTTTCTGATGTTGTTGCAGATCATATGTGTGATATTCATGAACATTAATGACTTTAGTATAGTTTATTCCTGTTTTCTATGGGAAAAAGACGACGAAGGAGTAGTAAATCGAAAACAGGTTTGACACCACCCTGTAAAACCGGTTCAAATATGGCGTCCCAAAATCAAAACAACAACAACAACAATGTGTCAGATGTTATTACACAAGCCCATGACTGTTTACATTGCTCCTATACAGAACCTTCTACTTCTGCAAATGTTAGTCAGCCAAATGTAAATAACCAGACATTTAATTATAGTTCGAACTTTACGCAAGCGCCTCCACCAAATCTACCTCGTCCAATTCTGCAAAGCACCCCCCTACCAGGTTCAATCCATGGCATACCTCAACAGCCTGGTCCTATCTTATTTATGCCACCCACTATGACAAATGGACCAAATGACGTACCAATGCCTGTAACTCCACAAATGATACTTGCAAATATGAATGAAACAAATCAACGGATGCAACGACTTGAGCTGATTATCAATGACAAATTATCCAAATTAGATCTGTTAGATGTTTTGAATGACAAACTTGGAAAATTCGAACAGAATCTCAGTAACATGCAAACAGAAATTGGTAATATTAAATCTGTTCAACAAAAGCAACCCCAAACCCTACAAAATGAAGAAAAACATCATCACAATATTGAAGACAGAATCAGGGAATTAGAACTATGTAACAGAAAATTAGAATTTGAAAACTATGAACTTAATGAAAATTTTTTAGAAATCCAAACTCATTCCATGAAGTACAACTTAATTTTTGGTGGAATTAAATCAGAGGGTGCAATTGAAAATACTGAAAATGTTGTAAAAAAATTCTTGGTAGATGCATTATTAATTCCTGAAGCTGAAGTGTCAGAGTTTAAGTTCCAAAATGTCCATAGGCTTGGTGAAAGGAGGGATGGAAAGGAGCGAAGCATCATAGCCAGGTTCACTCGATATAGTGATCATGAGCGTGTCAGATCGATAGCCGCGGGAAAACTGAAAGCAAAACCACAATTTACCGTTTATCAACAATATCCGCGTGAAATCTATGAACGGAGAAGAAATCTCATTCCCAAAATGAAAGAATTAAAAAGACAGAAACACACAGTTAAACTCGTGTATGACAAGCTTATTGTTGATGGTCATCCGTACAACCCCCGTGATGATCCTCATCCAGGAAACTAGGACAACACATCGGACGTCAATATAGGTCATGTTAGTGACAATGTAAACAAACTGAATATCACCTTCTTAAATGTTTGTGGTATAAAGTCCAAACTTTTGAATCCTGATTTTGATTTATTGATTAAATCTTATGATGTACTAATTTTTACTGAAACTAAAACTGATGAATTTGACGAGTTAAAGTTGCCCGAAGAATATACTTACTTTGCAAAACACAGAAAAAAATTTAAAAAAAAATCAGGCGGGATAATTGTCGTTTTCCAAAAAACTTTGTCTAGGCGGGATAATTGTCGTTTTCCAAAAAACTTTGTCTAAATGTTTGCATTTTATTAAGTCTGACTCCGAATATGTTCAATGGGTTGAATTTACGAAATGTTTGAATTCTGATATGTTATTGGGTTGCGTTTATATCCCACCTGAAAATTCCAAATATTCGTCTGAAGAAGCATTTATCGAGGTTGAAGATGAATTGTTATTTTTCTCTCGTGATCACAAAAATATTGCGTTAGCGGGCGACTTTAACTCAAGGACAAGTAATGTTAGTGATATTGTTGAGCTAAATGATAATCTTTTTGATATGTTAGATATTTCTAATGTTCCTGAATATTTTAATGTAAATATGTTGTCTAATTATAAACTGGCAGAAATTGGTATTCCACTTGAAAGGTTTAGCGAAGACAAAGCTCGTGTTAATAAATATGGACAAAAATTAGTAGAGCTTTGTAAACGTTGTTCTCTATATATTGCCAATGGCAGAGTTTATAAAGATAAATTTATTGGAAGAAGTACTTGTAAAGATACAAGTCTAGTTGACTATTTGATATTGTCGTCTAATTTATTTCATATTCTTGCAGATTTTGAAGTACTTCCATTTAACCCCATGTTTTCAGATGTACACAATCAAATACACTTTTCTTTATATTTTTCACATAATAATTCCAATACACAAGACAGTGTAAACAAAAACAATACTTACGCTGGATGGAACTCGAACAAGGCAGACGCTTTTACACAGGTACTCCACAATGACAATAGTAATGTTGTATTGAATGAATTAAATACCCTCATTGATAATATTAACACAGACTCCGTTACACCTGACCAGGCATAGTTAATGACCTTGGAAATGTACTTTTAAATGCTGCTTCTTCTACATTCGGACAAAATCAACAAAGAAAGAAAGGTAACTCGGTGAATAATAAGCCATGGTTCAACGGGGAATGTAAGGTTAAGCGGGATGAATTTCACAATGCTCGAAAAAAATATGCATCATCAAAAACACCTGAAAATAAAATACTACTTAACACAAGAGCTAAAGAATATCGTCTTGTACTGAATGCAAACTATCAAAAATACACAGAAAAATGTTCAGACGAATTACGATCGTTATCAAAAACAAACACAAAAGCATTTTGGAAAACAGTACACAAATTTTCTAACAGAAAAAAAGAAGACCCGTCCGTTGAAATTGAAACTTTTTATGATTACTTCAAAAAATTAAATGCAGGTGATGAAGATGTTAATGATCATGATGAAATTAATATTAACGAAATTTGTGATAATCCTGTTTATGATGAAATACTTAATGGTAAGATTACTGAGTTAGAAATAACAGAAGCTATTAGGAAACTCAAAAATAATAAAGCTTCAGGTACTGACAATATTTTGAATGAGTATTTGAAACATTCATCTCCATTGTTGATTTCTCTATATTGTAAGGTTTTTAACTTAGTATTAGACTGTGGAATAATTCCAGAAAGTTGGTCAAGTGGTATTATTAAGCCTGTTTACAAGAATAAAGGAAATCCGTCTGATCCTGATAATTTTCGGGCAATTACGCTTATAAGTTGTGTCGGAAAATTATTTACTTCTATATTAAATTCTAGGTTAAACTTTTTTGCAAATGATTTAAATATCATCTCAGAAAATCAAGCTGGTTTCAGAAAGGGTTATTCAACTGTGGATAATATATTCGTTTTACATGCTCTTATTGATTTGTATTTTTCTTTTGGTAAAAAGTTATATTGCACCTTCGTGGATTTTAAAAAAGCTTTTGACACAGTTTGGCGAACAGGGTTATGGAGGAAATTACAAAATTGTGAAATAAAAGAGAAATGTTTAAAATAATTTATAATATGTATAATGATATTAAGTCTTGTGTTCAATATAATGGTAGTCAATCTGAATTTTTTCCCTGTCTTACCGGTGTACGACAAGGAGAAAATTTATTTCCCTTTCTTTTTTCAATATTTTTAAATGATTTAGAAGATTTTTTCAGACAATTAGATGGAGAACCCCTTAAGATTATCCAAGAAAAATTAGAAAATGAACTGCACATTTTCTATCAAATTTTTGTTATTTTATATGCAGACGATACGGTAATTTTATCCGAAACAAAAGAAGGTATGCAACAAGCTTTAGATATATTTGAATCTTATTGTGAAATTTGGAAACTACAAGTAAATGTTGCAAAAACCAAAGTTATGATATTTAGAAAAAGGAAAACTGCACAAGATCCTAAATTTATTTTACATGGTCAAACGCTTGATATTGTTGATACATACTCATATCTTGGGATAATATTTAAATATAACGGTACTTTTTTTGAGACTAGAAAAAAACTTGTAGAACAAGCTAATAAAGCATTGTATTGTATTTATAAACTGGTACGTAATGAATCAATACCTATTGACTTGCAACTGAAAATGTTTGACTCTATGATTGAACCTATCTTGCTGTATGGCTCAGAGGTGTGGGGATATGAAAATTTAAAAGTTATTGAACAAATTCAGTTGAAATTTTGTAAACGGATTTTAAAGGTTAGAAATACTACACCACATTTTATGATATATGGAGAACTTGGTCGATTTCCGCTTGAAATTCGTGTGAAGCTTCGTATGATCGCTTTTTGGAGCAAGTTGGTTTTAAATGAAAATAAATTAAGTAGTGTTTTGTATAGATTAATGTATCTTTTAAAAACCAAACATCAGTATAGTTTCAAATGGTTAAATCATATAGAGTCTATATTCAATTCAACTGGCATGGGATTCATTTTTATAAACCAGTTTCCTGTTTATGACAAGAGTGTATTTAACCAAATTTTACGAGACCAGTTTGTTCAAAAATGGCTTAGTGATATATATTCTTCTTCTCGTGGACAAATTTACTCTGTTTTCAAAAAGGATTTTTGTATTGAGAACTATTTACTTAGATTGTCGGAACACTCCAGAATTTGGATAACTAAATTTAGAACTTCAAATCTGCATTTACCTATAGAAACTGGTCGTTGGTATAATATACCTCGAGAAGAGCGTATTTGCCATTTATGTAAAGAAACTATTGGAGACGAATATCATTTTTTATTAGTTTGTAAAAATGAAAACATTATCACCCTTAGAAATAAGTATTTGCCAAATTATTATCGAGCTTACCCTAATCATGCCAAATTTGAAGGTCTTCTTTCTATATGCAATGTAGAACTTTATAAGCGATTATCAATTTTTATTAGAAAAGCTGCTGCCTTACTCTGATTATATGTAACTGCCTGTATTATGTTGTAACTTTATATTATATTTACTGTCAGATTTATTATTTTTCATCGTATGTTCATTCTGTCATGTCTTGAATGTATATATTATTTAAAAAATGACCTCTTGTTACACTTGTATATGTGTCTGAGTGTTTTCAAATAAATCTTGTAAAATCTTGTAGTATTTTGACCGACCGTGATTTAGTATCAGTCAAATTTATCTGTTCTCCAACGCTGCACTAAATAGTCCTCTGAAATTGCACGTACATTTTCATAGCGAAAATAGATATCAAGGGATACTCTTATTTATCACTAGTCCTTCACACCCTCCCCCTTTTTGTCAACAAAAATACCGTCACATCTTGTATATATTTCTGGTGAAATTATTACACAAGTATATAAGTATTTCTCGAGATGTGTACTTATTAAATCAAAATTAGACTAAACAAACTGTACAGTATAAACAGATATATGGAAGTAACATGGGCTACAACCATGCTTGTTTCAAAACTGTTTACCCCTCTATAAATAAACCCTTCTTCGTCTTATATCAACACATTTCCGTACACACACCCTTCTATTAATCTTACAAGATGACGAATCCGGAAAAGAATTAAACCTATTTAATTAATCATAAATTTTCATTTCATTTTGTTGTAAAAATGTCGACTCAAATATTTGCTCATAAAATGCAATATCGTTCATCTTTCAGTATTAAGAGAAGACTCAAAATGCCAGGATCATTCAAACGAATGAGGTCACGAGATCTATGTTCGCATTCTATTGAACATCTGAAGAATGAAACAAGGAAAAGTGTATGGTTTGCCTTTCAAACATTGGTTGACCCGAAAAATGAAATGGTTCATACTCACACGTTAAAGGTATGTAATTTGATCATTGTTGTTGTACTTTGTTTATGGTTAGGGTTATGGTGTTTAATGCCACTTTCAACCATATTTAAGTTATATCGTGGCGGTCAGTTTTATTGGTGGAGGAAAGCGGTGTAACCGGAGAAAACCACCAACCTGCAGCAAGTCAGTGACAAACTTTATCACATATTGTTACTTCGACTACACCTCGCCTCAGTGGGATTCGAACTCACAACGTAAGTAGTTATAGGCACTTATTGCATAGGTAGTCATAAATCCAACTACTATACGAGCACGAGCACGACGCCCACTTACTTTTTTTATTTCTATTTTTACCTTTACCATATTCTAAAATATTAGCAAGAAATTAACATTTTAGTTTCTAACGAAAGTTCTTTTTTTCGATTTTAATCAACCAAAATAACTATAACATGTTAATATTATACACTTATTGACTGGCAGGAGGGTAATAACAAACTTATTGCTCCCAGAGAAGCTGAATATTGCCCAATAGTTGGTGTCGATGTAAACTTGCTATTGCCCGAGTATCCAGTCAATAAGTCTTTTATTATACCGAACAACATAAGAGACAAAGCTGCTCGCCATGTTTGTTGTTGTAGTCTGATGGTTTCGGGGTTTTATTTTAGCAGGTTTTATTTTAGCATAGAAAAAATCCCGAGAATTTTGAATTTCTATTACTGTGTTTCCTCCAATGAATTAAGAGAATTAAAAATTCCGCGAAAATATATCACTTATCCGGTGAATTGCACAGGATAGGTGATTTTGAACTATTTACCGGTGAATAGTCTTGGACTATTAATTTACTGGTGAATATTTCATTACATAATTTACTAGTAAATAGAATATTTATGAACAGGGAAACTTATACTGAGGTATAGTAATAAATATAATTCATTTAAATAAAAACCAAGATACCATATCTCTACCACTATTTAGCTGATTTACTGCTAAAGTTGACGTTAAACACCAATAAATAAATCAATGAATCAATCCATATATCTTTTTCTGGTTTCAGGTATTAACTGCCAGTATTGGAAATGCACTGGGAATAGAAAAATCTGAAGACCTTCACGACCAAACAGATGTAACGGAACTAGATTACTCATCATATTTATCACTAATCGAATTGGTTATGTTCGAACCACTCGCTAAAGCTTCGAACGAAACGATGAATCTGTCGAATATCGACTATAACGATGTCCACAGCGTCTGTTGGATGATTTTTTACAACCACGAGAAAGGGAAAACGATTCCAGAAAATGTTAAAGAAAATATGTCCTTCAAATTATGGATGATGTTTAATTTATTTGCTGAGGTAGAGGACTCTAAATTCCCAAAACTCCCAATTACTCTAGACCCAGAGGAGGCTAATATTATTTTCGAGGCTATTTTAACACAAACTGGAAATACGAAACTACTGCGCACCGCTACAGACGCTTTAGGGGAAGAACCAGTGTTATTTAAGAAATATATGGAAATATTTTTAGTTCATATTCATAAACATGTGAAAGAAGGAGTTTTAACATCATCAGTTGACGCTGTCTACGAACACTTCGTATTCGATGTTCTGAAAAAGGTTTGTTTTTGTTTTATATAACATTATCTTAGATATTGAGCATAACATTAGTTACTGCTTGCTTTATTAGAAATTTTATGTTAAAGCTATTTGACACGCCGAAAGGTTTGTATTTCGCCATGTATAAACTGACATATGCATGGCAGTGCCGTCTTAAAGCATGGGCACACTGGGAAATTGCCCGGGGGCCCCACGAGCGGCCGCACGATTTACCACACACTTCATGTTTTTAATTACGGACCACTTTCACAACAGAAATTGCAAAAAAATAAACCTTAAGATATAGACTTACTGATGTTGTAATTTGCAAGAACTGGTATGCTGGATCATTTTCTGAAATTTTCCTCCACAAATGTCTTCGATTTTATTTTTCATGAATATTTCAAATATACTACCAAAACTCTTGGTAACGGAAGTTAAACAGATAACCGACATACAAACGTATCAAAATTGAACAAAAGAACTCAACTGTTTTAAAGTCTTATATAGTGTTTACTCTTACATGCTGGTATAAGTATGCAAATAAATGATCGATTGCAGAATTTTTGACACTGTTTTCACGGAACGTCAATGTGAATAAATGCGAAAAAAACATGTGTTGAATACATAAAAAAATTCAAAGTTTCCAATTTAAATTTCAAACAAATCACCAGACTATTTGCTATATTTCATTTATTTTTTTAATATTTGAAACCTTCAAAATTGGAAATACATGCAAGTCAAATAATCTGGATCTTTCTATTCAAATATCAATCTATATAAGACATGCTGAGTTTTATAACGGAAGTTAATAGTGTATATAACACTTTGTTTCTAATTAATTCAAGGACTTGCATGCTAATTTCTGATTAACAAGGTTTATTTATAGCTTAATACCAAGTGGCCATATGAAATATACTCTTCCATTTTCATGTACAACATATTTTATCAATGTCATTAGGATACATCCATCATTTTTGCAGTAAGATTCACCTAAACTAACATTAATAGCTGATTAAAATTCGAAAATGAAAAAGAGGCAAGGTAGTATTGATTACCGTAATAAACATTTTAATAAAGCAAAAGAACAAAACAACTTGGACAATCAAGGCAACAGGAATGCTTAAGATTTGCTCAATTTTAAGAATCGTAACGGATGTTAATTTTGAAAAGTCTTCCAATCACCGAATTTGGATTCAATTACGACACTTTCTGTTTCTGGTATATTAAACGCTCATTTACTTCTTCCATTTGGCAACGGTTCAGGTATCCTTTTAAGTATGTCCGACAAAGAAACCCAAAGTTCATCTGGTGGATTCGGCCATCTATAAATTCCTGCAATTTTTCCATGAAGTTGATCTTCGCCTCATTTTCCTCGTCGTCGATTGTTATAACTTTACCTAGATACCATTTGCCATCGTAAACGGCAGCGACAAAATCTAATTCATCAATATCAACCGTTTGCGAATCTGTTTTCCGCGTTCGAAGAATCGTTTTCGTTTCCTTGATTTTCTATTTCGGCATGGACTTGGGGTTCCAATTGATTATCTCTACTGTTCTTATTTATTTCAAGTTCTGTACTTTGCTTGCTAATCCTACACTTTGACCAACCAGCACGTGCTCTATCTGATAAGTTGTTATTGCAACCTTGACAGTAACAAGACATATTTCTGATTATTATAAATTCGGAGCAAACAGGGGAAACTGCATGTACTTTCATAGTTCCTGGCACTGATAAAAGCTGTGACGAAACTGACTGAATGTATTGAGAACAATTCTCAACGTCTTCATTCGAGACATAAAAGTACTTTACTGAGCTGGAAGTTATACTTTCTGTCCATGCGAAGAAATCTTCGGCTGTTTGAATGACGCCTTTTTCCTGTTTGATATTCATGTCAGCCGATCGTTTCACGCTCGCCTCGAGGCCATCGCAGGGCCCCTTTCCATGACCTGCCTCTAAAAAATCCCATGTAGCTCGAACGTGAAAAATCTCTGGTTAATGGCATTCAAAAGTTATGGACCGGACACGATTTGCACAGACAGATGGACAGACAAAGTGATTCCTATATACCCCCCTGAACTTTGTTCGTGGGGGGTATAATGAGTAAATTAGTTTAAATATTGATGTGCAGGTCGAAATAATTATGCATGTAATTGGTCTCTCAGGTTTTAACATCCGTTACCAAGTTTAACATGTCTTAATACCTTTAGGACAGGTGCATTATTGTAAAAACAGGAATTAGAGCTTGATTTTTTTTCTGGTGTATTTGTAAACATGTAATTGTAAGGAGTAGATGAATTAAACCTACATGTACGCGACATTTTTTGTCGGTAGTCCTTCTGAGATCGTACTTCAATATACAAAGTTTTGGGAGCTGTACTTTTTTGAATTTACACATAAATGCATATGTAAATAAATACATTTATAAACAAGACCAAAATCCAAAAGAAATGGCCACAATTCTACCATAGGAAGCAATGAAAATGTGTGAAATCATATGGTTGAAGACAAAATTAATATCCGTTACCGCTTTAACATCCGTTATTCCGGTAAGAAATTGATGAGTCATTCATTTCATTTGATTTCTCAACATAAATTTGTAAGTCTCTTTGATTAAAATGAAACATTAAGCAAAGCAAATACAACGATCTTCTTTGAAGTAACCTTTTGGCCAGTTTAGCAAGTGAAGCCATGTAAAAATTAAACATCTACTAGTATCATACAAACCTTGATTTTAGATTATATTCAGTGCACCGTCATTGCTTTCACCTTGTATCAACGTGTTTACCAATGTTGATTGTTGACGTCACAATCGAACGTCGAAAATAGCACACCAAACCGCATCGGGTAAGACTAAACGTTCCGTCTTTCGGGTATCGCTTGTTAATGGTCACGGTTGTTAACATTTTCATTCGTCTGGTTAAGCTAAATGATACATTTCATTGAATGTATTGATAAATTAGATATTCTTTGACTTGAAATCTGTCTACCACCTATATGTTAGCCACCAATTTTTTGTATCAAATAAATAAATATCTGAAATAGGTGTCACGGATGTTAAATTCTTAACGGCGACATCATTAAAAATATCATTTGGCTATTTTTCTCCAATATAACCTTCTAGACGCATTAAAATTTTATTTCATGTCTTCAACTAACATCTTACTATTAAACTTGCAAATTTTTTATAACAGAAATTAATGCAGTCATTTTTGTATTGGATTAGCAATGTTCCGTAACGCTAGTTAAAAGAATATAGCGACAGTAATTGGATAAAAATATAAAATTTTATCTTCCGACTCGTATTTTTAAATGTATCATTTTGAAAAAGGTCTTTGACAGGCATTCAATATATGTACATCCTGTGGCTAAAAACGTTTCATAAAAGAAATTACGGGAAGTTGTAATAATGCGTTCTATAATTGACACACAATTTAAATCAAAATCAATAAAAAATTTAACTTTGTCCATCGATAAAAACACTCTAAACATTTACATATATTGTTTTATTTTAAAATACAACGTTTTGTGTATTTTTTTCCGCGATATCAAACATATTTATGCCGTCCATTTGCACTCTGCTATTCCTAGTTTGCACGCGACACCGTGTTTTCCATAACGGGTCGTAATTTTGAGAATCACTGTACAACGGAAAACACTGAACACCATATTTTGAGCTAATTATGTTATATTTCTTAACTTTTCAAGTTAAATAGTCATAAAAAAGCTTTACTACATCACTTTACATGCAAATAATTAAAATAAAACGTTTAAAGCAACAAATTACATGAAGTGTGTGGTAGTGTGTGGTAAATCGTGTCACCCCCCACGAGCATAAGGGCCCGATGCTAATCTGACCGGAGGCCTATAATGCTGTTAAGACGGCCCTGATGTATGGTCGATTTTCTAATGATTGATTCTGACCATACAATACATAGGATAACATTGGATTGATTAATTGATTATTGCTTAATGTGAGCAGTATTTCAGCTACATTCAGGACCAGAACAAGTTCAATAATATATAAAAAGTACATGTTGTATTTAGAAAATGAAGGAAGGGATGGGTCAACCAGGTCATTATGACTTTTGACTGCCACTGAAAAAGGATGGAGAGTTGGGTAGGGACGAACAATTTAGTCTTTTGTAATGGCTACCATCGGCCTACTTTTTTTTCTCGAAATCTACAAAATATTTCTTTAGCGTGTATGGAACATGGTAACCATTATTGTCCACAGTCAGGCTTTTCGTGTTATTAAACAACCATGCATCGAGAGTCGCCCTCTCCATATCCGCCACCTGGGACACGCTAAGCAGCTCTTTGGATTGGAGCCATGGGAACCTTCCCCATTTCCTAGGGTTAATATTGGACATTCTTCAAAGATACGGCAACTATTTTAAGTTTCCTCGTAGGATCCGATTATATACAATTAAGATACAATTGTCTCCTCCAAGCCCACTGAGGGGGGGGGGGGGTGTCAGCCGGGGCGACGCACCGGGGCCCATGAGTTATAATTAAGGGTCCAGACAAATAAACAAGTAGAAAGCTGTTTTCTAAATCACAATCCATCAATTCATTTTTGTTGTACTGATTACTTGCTTATGACACACCCGTGGTGGGCTTAGTTTGAGTATCATTATTTGGAAAATTGGAGGAGGGAGGTCAAGTTTCCTTTTGCCCTGGGGCCCAACTATTCTCTTGACGGCCTGGTCTCTCCCCTGTAAACCTCATCCTTATTACGGGTTTAGAGTGATTAATCTTTTTATACATAGATCGTTCTATGGAGTCGTCCCAAATCAGGGACTTGTCCGTAAAGAACAACTTACAACAGTCACCCATGAACAACAGTTTCCTATCTGTTACCCATTTTGTTTATTTTAATTTGCAGTAATAAATATATTAATCCGTTGTTCCAACAATAGATCGAGTTTAGTTCCGATTTAAAAAATAATTTAAATGATGATGTGTAATCATATAATGGAAAACTACAACTTCAAGCCCCTGTGGTTGTCTCATCATAGTGTAGTGCCACCTTTATTACATTACTGTCGCCAAAACAATCAAAAGAAAGAATGACAGATCTAACAAACAAACAAACATTTTTATTTAGATTTACTCCTTAGTAAGTAAGAAAAGTTTGAAGATACCAAAGGGGTAATCAGAATCACAGGCGCTTTTTTTCTAACTTTCTGTTTACAAATTTATTTTCAATAAAATTTCTTTATTTCTTTATTATTTCATCTCTTTTTCCTTATTTTAACTTGTTCGTGTCAATATTCATACAATCTTGTGTTAACATCAAATTGCATGTGTCGACCCTATATAGATACTAATATTCATACAATCTTATATTAAGATAAAATTGCATATGTCGACCCTATAGACATCTAATATCTATATAGGGTCGACACATGCAATTTGATGTTAACATAAGATTGTATGAATATTCTTCTTCTTCTTCTTCCAATTAATGGCCACCGTCAACTGGTTGACTATTCTGCCACTTTTATTGACACGAACAAGTTAAAATAAGGAAAGAGATGAACTAATAAAGAAATAAAGAAATTTTATTGAAAATAAATTTGTAAACAGAAAGTTAGAAAAAAGGGGGGTGATAAGTCCGTGCTACGAGCGCCTGTGATCAGAATCCATAATCCGAAGATTGTTACAAACATTCAATATTTAATATAAATTACTATCACCCTCCACCCTTGCACACGCACAGAATATGTAAATATACATCATGTGTTTACCTCATTTTATATCTAAATTGGCGTATATCTAGGATACCAAAATCAAAACATCTTCATCAATTTAAGACGGTTTGGTTTATAGTGATTAACGCCACATTCAACAATATTTCAGTTATATCGTAGCGGCCAGTTTTATTGGTGGGGGTAACCGAAGTACCCAGAGAAAACCATCGACCTGTCGCAGGTCACTGACAAACTTTATCACATAATGCTGTATCGAGTACACCTCGCCATTAACGGGGTTCGAACTCACAACGTTAGTGGACCTGGTGATATGCACTGGTCATGATTGCATAGGTAGTTATAGATGCCACAAATATAAACAATACAGATACATGTATATAAAGAATACAGATACATGTATATAAACAATACAGATACATGTATATAAAGAATTGGGAATTCGTGGATTTTCGTCCTTTTCTATTTAAATTACCAATCAGTGAGGATATTATAATACAAACACGATAGTAAATCCAAATGAAGTAATCTTCCAAATAAATACGGTGTCTTCAACAACCTATGCCAATATTTTGAAATATCATATTCAAGGTATGCCAACAAACATTTTATTACAGGTGTTTATATAACAATTAATGATAGTTACAGGTAAGTAAATTTGGAAATGCAGGTCTCAAAAGTGAAATTTATAAAGAATTTATGTTATTAAAATATATGTGCTTATAATGTCCTGGTTTGATAATAAAATGTATGTGCTCATATTAGTTTATTCACTCAATACTCACACAAAAACAAGACAACTTCTACATTTAATAAAAGTTAATTGTGGACTTGGAGTACATTGATATCTCCCCCAGTTTTACACTAATTAACCTATTCAACCTATGCCAACATTTTTTCTTACCTTTTTATACTTATTTTTTCAAAATTTTGGCATAGGTTGAATGAACCATAAATACATGTATTCTATCATTCAAAATCCTAAGGTACAGTAAAGGTTAAGTACGTCGTCACTTTAAATTTCAACCAGGAAGTATTTATGTAAACAAACAAAGATAGACTTTGTAAACAATGAATAGATTAGCCAAAGACTATTTCGTCTCGTAACCAAGTCTACAAATTGAAAGAGGAAGTACATATTTTATGTGTATGTTTTGTAGATCGTTGTTTGTCTTTTTGTACTTTTTCTTTTGGCCATTGTGTTGTCTGTTCTTCTTCTATTTACGGCTTCTGATTACCCCCTTAGTATCTTCAAACACTTCTTACAGGAACGTCTGTTAAAAAGTATAGAACCGGATGCCATATTTGACATCTATTAAAAATGAAACACTGGGGAACCACTGTTTATTGGTATTGAGATATTCAACATGGCATTTATAAAAGAAAAATGGAAATTTCATTGTTTGATTTTTTAACACACCACCTCAATAAAAAAAAACAAATACAAAATTTTGGACTGTATAATACATTTGTAGATAAACACAAGTAGAGTGAGTGATTGATTGTTGTTTAACGCCAATTCAGCAATTTTTCAGCTATATCATGGCCAGAACAAGTTAATTTTCAATGAGATGATGTCCGCTTTGTACTGAAACAACAGTCCGCGGGTAGACATGCCACTCCACATTATTCTGATTCCGAGCCAACCAATCTTTGCTCTTTCTTCTTACTGCTGTGTGCTTAGCGGAGAAGCAACAAATACCAATTTTATAGTCTTTGGTTTAACCAGACCAGACTCGAACCCACGATCTACCACACTCGAGGCGAGCACGCTAACCATTACGCCACCGATGCGGCAACACAAGTAGAAATTTAAAGTAGCTATTATAACTAAATACAAAAAAATGTAGGTCATATCCTTTTTTATTGTCCTAAAAATAGTCGGATTTTTAAAAAGATTATATTACTTGCGACAATCGCTAAGGAAATTATATTTCATACAGCTGATGACAGTATTTGTAAGATTACATCAACAGTAATTTGTTTTCTTGTTGATAAACACGTATCTGTGAAATATATACACCAAATCATAGGCGCTTGTGGCACGGGATTACCAACCACCTTTTAACTTTCTGTTTACATATTTTTTTTTCAATAAAAAAATATTATTTCTTCTTTTTTTTTTCTTAATTTAAGTTGTTCATGTCCATATTTATACAATCTTATGTGTCAACCCTATATATACTCTTAGGTCGACCGACACCTGTAAGTTGCTGTCTTTGTTGTGTCTAATTCAAAGATACCAAATAAGGGTTAATTAGAAGCCAAAAATCGAAGAAGTAAGAACAATACAATGGTATAGAGAACAAACAAAGATCTACAAAATACTACACAGAAAACTAAAGATTGTTACCACGATCAGTTTAACGCCAGTGGTATATAATATTTAGTATTAACCTAGTATCACAAGTAACTTTGAGATCCAGTGGGACAGATATATTGTATGGTTGTCACCTGCTTAGATGTTTGTATAATATACTTTATTTCCTGTGACTGTATAATGAATTCTTCATTATCCTATACAATATATTAAAAATTGCCGAGTTAGATTGCTGTCAAATTATAATATTAAGTATATATGTACACACGCTTAGACACATGTCTTATGTCTATCTCTAGATTTTCCTTACGAGACAAGGTAACACTTCGACTATTGAAGCTACATTTTTATGAAGCGGATGTGGTCGAGTGGTCTAGGGCGCTGGACATAAGGCTAAGCGATTGGTGCTGCAGTGTATCAATGGTGTGAGTTCAAATCCCGTCGAGGGAAGAACAAAAATTTGACAGCTCAAAAATCTAATTCTAACACTGTTTGGTTTAATTTTCAGACGTATATAATATTTAGTATTAATAGACCTAGTATCAAAAGTAACTTTGAGATCCAGTGGGACAGATATATTGTATGGTTGTCACCTGCTTAGATGTTTGTATAATATACTTTATTTCCTGTGACTATAATGAATTCTTCATTATCCTATACAATATATTAAGAATTGCTGAGTTAGATTGCTGTCAAATTATAATATTAAGTATATATGTACTATCTACACAAGCTTGGACACATGTCTTATGTCTATCTCTAGATTTTCCTTACGAGACAAGGTAACACTTCGACTATTGAAACTACATTTTTATGGAGCGGATGTGGTCGAGTGGTCTAGGGCGCTGGACATAAGGCTAAGCGATTGATGCTGCAGTGTATCAATGGTGTGAGTTCAAATCCCGTCGAGGGAAGAACAAAAATTTGACAGCTCAAAAATCTAATTCTAACACTGTTTGGTTTAATTTTCAGACGTATATACATTTGTATATATCTATATAGAAAAGTCTAAAACGATCACACAATACCAAAATCAAAAGATATATTTGAGCCAAATGGACGATCAGGATCTACAAGAAACAAGTACAATGTGAATACAAAGCCAAAACAGTTTACTTTTACAAACAACATAAAGTGCAAACTTACTTTGTGCAGGTGCTTCAGTTTTATTGTGCGTCTCCCTTGTTTCAAGAATTGCTTAAAGGTCGACGTTGGCCTCTCCTTTCATATAAATCTCACTATCTTTCAACAATGCAAACACCTGTCAAGGAAAAATAAAGATTTAGAGATTGGGTATCTAATTTAATGCGCACGACGCGTTTCTGGAATAACCTTCATCAGGTACGCTCAATAACCTTCATCAGGTACGCTCAATAACCTTCATCAGGTACGCTCAATAACCTTCATCAGGTACGCCCAATAACCTTCATCAGGTACGCTCAATAACCTTCATCAGGTACACTCAATAACCTTCATCAGGTACGCTCAATAACCTTCATCAGGTACGCTCAATAACCTTCATCAGGTACGCTCAATAACCTTCATCAGGTACGCTCAATAACCTTCATTAGGTACGCTCAATAACCTTCATCAGGTACGCTCAATAACCTTCATCAGGTACGCTCAATAACCTTCATCAGGTACGTTACTGGAATAACCTTCATCAGGTACGCTCAATAACTTTCATCAGATACTCTCAATAACCTTCATCAGGTACGCTCAATAACCTTCATCAGGTACGCTCAATAACCTTCATTAGGTACGCTCAATAACCTTCATTAGGTACGCTCAATAACCTTCATCAGGTACGCTCAATAACCTTCATCAGGTACGCTCAATAACCTTCATTAGGTACGCTCAATAACCTTCATCAGGTACGTTACTGGAATAACCTTCATCAGGTACGCTCAATAACCTTCATCAGGTACGCTCAATAACCTTCATCAGGTACGCTCAATAACCTTCATCAGGTACGTTACTGGAATAACCTTCATCAGGTACGCTCAATAACCTTCATTAGGTACGCTCAATAACCTTCATCAGGTACGTTACTGGAATAACCTTCATCAGGTACGCTCAATAACCTTCATCAGGTACGCTCAATAACCTTCATCAGGTACGCTCATAACCGAAAGATTGGAAAGCTAAATAATAAAGAATTGGGAGCTATAAAATCAAAGGGCCTAAATTAAACAGGATAGCCAAAATCAGATAAAAAAAGGTCATCTATACCTGAGGGAGGAGAACCTTAGTTTTATTAATAATTACAGCTATTTAGGGACTGTAAAAACCAACTGTTATGTGATTGTTGTACATTATATGCCAGTGACAAAATGCAATGTTGTTATTATACCCAAAGGGCATATGCCCTATTGTCCTATGATTCTATGATTGATGCACAATGGTAGCTTTTAATTTTTTACGGTTAGGATCTTTGAGGAACTTGTCCTTACTTATCTTACGATAAAGCATGATTAATACAGATAGGGTATCCTATTGCATCTTACGACGTCGTGGTTCAAGTTAAATTGCACAAGAAAAGTTTGAAGATCCCAAAGGAATAATCAGAAGCCGTAAATTGGAGAAGGACAGACAACACATTGGCCAACAAAAGAAAAATGACAAAAGAACAAACAACGATCTACAAAAATTGTGTACAGAAAACTAACGATCAAGCAACACCAACCCAACTTAAAAACGGGATGAATTCAGGTGATGCGGAAGAGTAGGCAGTTCCTGCTCCACATGTGGCACCTGTCGTGTTACTCTTGTTAAAAAGTACATATCCAAAACATAATTTACGTCATTTTTTTGCCGGGAAGCATGTCAAAAGCTGGAGGACATCTAATTAAGAGCATGGCATCGTTGTAAAACTTGAATTGTACAAAATGCATATCCAAAAACAGTACTTTAGTCATTTTTTGTTTACAGGGATTCATGTCAAAACGTGGACATCAGGTAAAGAACTGGAAGGAAAGATGGATGGTATTAACCCCTACTGACCTAAAATATTATGTATCATCACTTGAGAGAAACCTAAAGGGAACAATTGTTTTTGACAAATCTCAAACAGTAGAGGTAATACACATTACAATTTATTGTACCCGTTTCTATTTGAGCAGTCAAATTGCATTGATATTTTTTTTGGTTATATACGGTACTGACCAATATATAATTCTCCTGGGACATGATTCAAGGCCTATTTACACGATCTGTTCTCTCCATAGCTGTCTTTCCATAGCTGATAACATATGCCTCATTAGTCTGTTTAGACGGTATGTCATTTCACATCTAAGCTAATTAATATTTCCCTCCAAATTTTGTTTTTATTAGTATATTTATAGTATAACCTTATTGACCTTTTTCATGATTGGTTTATTTGCTCTGTACATGTCTTGACAGAGAGAATAGGGAAAGTTCTAAACACTCTGTCTTCAGTCTGACTTCATATCTGTCATATGTTTTCCCAATTCACACGGTGTGTTTTAACAGCCATGGAAAATCGGCCATGGAAAAACAGATCGTGTAAATAGGTCTTCATGTTGATCGACAGCAACAAACGTATATAAGCACGGACTTCTCAGAGAACACCAGTATGTAAGCGTGGACTTCTCAGAGGACACCAGTATATAAGTGCAGACTTCTCAGAAAACACCAGTATATAAGCGTGGACTTCTCAGAGAACACCAGTATATAGGTGTGGACTTCTCAGAGGACACCAGTATATAAGTGTGGACTTCTCAGAGGACACCAGTATATAAGTGCAGACTTTTCAGAGATCACCAGTATATAAGCGTGGACTTCTCAGAGGACACCAGTATATAAGCGTGGACTTCTCAGAGGACACCAGTATATAAGTGCAGACTTCTCAGAGAACACCAGTATATAAGCGTGGACTTCTCAGAGAACACCAGTATATAAGTGTGGACTTCTCAGAGAACACCAGTATATAAGCGCAGACTTCTCAGAGATCACCAGTATATAAGCGTGGACTTCTCAGAGGACACCAGTATATAAGCGTGGACTTCTCAGAGGACACCAGTATATAAGTGCAGACTTCTCAGAGAACACCAGTATATAAGCGTGGACTTCTCAGAGAACACCAGTATATAAGTGTGGACTTCTCAGAGAACACCAGTATATAAGCGCAGACTTCTCAGAGGACACCAGTATATAAGCGCAGATTTCTCAGAGAACACCAGTATATAAGCGTGGACTTCTCAGAGGACACTAGTATATAAGCGCAGACTTCTCAGAGAACACCAGTATATAAGCGTGGACTTCTCAGAGGACACCAGTATATAAGCGTGGACTTCTCAGAGGACACCAGTATATAAGTGCAGA
Source organism: Bathymodiolus brooksi (assembly GCA_963680875.1). Taxonomy (NCBI): domain Eukaryota; kingdom Metazoa; phylum Mollusca; class Bivalvia; order Mytilida; family Modiolidae; genus Bathymodiolus; species Bathymodiolus brooksi. Next base: position 20,245,531 of record OY804580.1, read on the forward strand.
CTTCTCAGAAAACACCAGTATATAAGCGTGGACTTCTCAGAGAACACCAGTATATAAGTGTGGACTTCTCAGAGGACACCAGTATATAAGTGCAGACTTCTCAGAGATCACCAGTATATAAGCGTGGACTTCTCAGAGGACACCAGTATATAAGCGTGGACTTCTCAGAGGACACCAGTATATAAGTGCAGACTTCTCAGAGAACACCAGTATATAAGCGTGGACTTCTCAGAGAACACCAGTATATAAGCGCAGAATTCTCAGAGAACACCAGTATATATGCGTGGACTTCTCAGAGAACACCAGTATATAAGTGTGGACTTCTCAGAGAACACCAGTATATAAGCGCAGACTTCTCAGAGATCACCAGTATATAAGCGTGGACTTCTCAGAGGACACCAGTATATAAGCGTGGACTTCTCAGAGGACACCAGTATATAAGTGCAGACTTCTCAGAGAACACCAGTATATAAGCGTGGACTTCTCAGAGAACACCAGTATATAAGTGTGGACTTCTCAGAGAACACCAGTATATAAGCGCAGACTTCTCAGAGGACACCAGTATATAAGCGCAGACTTCTCAGAGAACACCAGTATATAAGCGTGGACTTCTCAGAGGACACCAGTATATAAGCGCAGACTTCTCAGAGAACACCAGTATATAAGCGTGGACTTCTCAGAGGACACCAGTATATAAGCGTGGACTTCTCAGAGGACACCAGTATATAAGCGTGGACTTCTCAGAGAACACCAGTATATAAGTGTGGACTTCTCAGAGAACACCAGTATAAAAGCGCAGACTTCTCAGAGGACACCAGTATATAAGCGCAGACTTCTCAGAGAACACCAGTATATAAGCGTGGACTTCTCAGAGGACACCAGTATATAAGCGTAGACTTCTCAGAGAACACCAGTATATAAGCGTGGACTTCTCAGAGGACACCAGTATATAAGCGTGGACTTCTCAGAGGACACCAGTATATAAGTGCAGACTTCTCAGAAAACACCAGTATATAAGCGTGGACTTCTCAGAGAACACCAGTATATAAGTGTGGACTTCTCAGAGGACACCAGTATATAAGCGTGGACTTCTCAGAGGACACCAGTATATAAGTGCAGACTTCTCAGAGATCACCAGTATATAAGCGTGGACTTCTCAGAGGACACCAGTATATAAGCGTGGACTTCTCAGAGGACACCAGTATATAAGTGCAGACTTCTCAGAGAACACCAGTATATAAGCGTGGACTTCTCAGAGAACACCAGTATATAAGCGCAGACTTCTCAGAGAACACCAGTATATAAGCGTGGACTTCTCAGAGGACACCAATATATAAGCGCAGACTTCTCAGAGAACACTAGTATATAAGCGTGGACTTCTCAGAAGACACCAGTATATAAGCGCGGACTTCTCAGAGAACACCAGTATATAAGCGCAGACTTCTCAGAGAACACCAGTATATAAGCGTGGACATCTCAGAGGACACCAGTATATAAGCGTGGACTTCTCAGAGGACACCAGTATATAAGTGCAGACTTCTCAGAAAACACCAGTATATAAGCGTGGACTTCTCAGAGAACACCAGTATATAAGTGTGGACTTCTCAGAGGACACCAGTATATAAGTGCAGACTTCTCAGAGATCACCAGTATATAAGCGTGGACTTCTCAGAGGACACCAGTATATAAGCGTGGACTTCTCAGAGGACACCAGTATATAAGTGCAGACTTCTCAGAGAACACCAGTATATAAGCGTGGACTTCTCAGAGAACACCAGTATATAAGCGCAGACTTCTCAGAGAACACCAGTATATAAGCGTGGACTTCTCAGAGGACACCAATATATAAGCGCAGACTTCTCAGAGAACACTAGTATATAAGCGTGGACTTCTCAGAGGACACCAGTATATAAGCGCGGACTTCTCAGAGAACACCAGTATATAAGCGCAGACTTCTCAGAGGACACCAGTATATAAGTGCAGACTTCTCAGAGAACACCAGTATATAAGCGTGGACTTCTCAGAGAACACCAGTATATAAGTGTGGACTTCTCAGAGGACACCAGTATATAAGCGTGGACTTCTCAGCGGACACCAGTATATAAGCGTGGACTTCTCAGAGAACACCAGTATATAAGCATGGACTTCTCAGAGGACACCAGTATATAAGTGCGGACTTCTCAGAGAACACCAGTATATAAGCGTGGACTTCTCAGAGAACACCAGTATATAAGCGCAGATTTCTCAGAGAACACCAGTATATAAGCGTGGACTTCTCAGAGGACACCAGTATATAAGTGCAGACTTCTCAGAGAACACCAGTATATAAGCGTGGACTTCTCAGAGAACACCAGTATATAAGTGTGGACTTCCCAGAGAACACCAGTATATAAGCGCAGACTTCTCAGAGGACACCATCAAAAATCGAAGGAAAGACAAAACAATAATTTAAAGAAAAGAAAAAAGACAAACAAATAGTCAACAAAACAGTAGACAGAAAACTAAAACATGAGCAACACGAACCCCACTAAAAATCAAGGGTGAGCTCAGGTGCTCTACAAGTGGTCCTGTATCAAGGGTGAGCTCAGGTGCTCTACAAGTGGTCCTGTATCAAGGGTGAGCTCAGGTGCTCTACAAGTGGTCCTGTATCAAGGGTGAGTTCAGGTGCTCTACACGTGGTCCTGTATCAAGGGTGAGCTCAGGTGCTCTACAAGTGGTCCTGTATCAAGGGTGAGTTCAGGTGCTCTACAAGTGGTCCTGTATCAAGGGTGAGCTCAGGTGCTCTACAAGTGGTCCTGTATCAAGGGTGAGCTCAGGTGCTCTACAAGTGGTCCTGTATCAAGGGTGAGCTCAGGTGCTCTACAAGTGGTCCTGTATCAAGGGTGAGCTCAGGTGCTCTACAAGTGGTCCTGTATCAAGGGTGAGCTCAGGTGCTCTACAAGTGGTCCTGTATCAAGGGTGAGCTCAGGTGCTCTACAAGTGGTCCTGTATCAAGGGTGAGCTCAGGTGCTCTACAAGTGGTCCTGTATCAAGGGTGAGCTCAGGTGCTCTACAAGTGGTCCTGTATCAAGGGTGAGCTCAGGTACTCTACAAGTGGTCCTGTATCAAGGGTGAGTTCAGGTGCTCTACAAGTGGTCCTGTATCAAGGGTGAGCTCAGGTGCTCTACAAGTGGTCCTGTATCAAGGGTGAGCTCAGGTGCTCTACAAGTGGTCCTGTATCAAGGGTGAGCTCAGGTGCTCTACAAGTGGTCCTGTATCAAGGGTGAGCTCAGGTGCTCTACAAGTGGTCCTGTATCAAGGGTGAGCTCAGGTGCTCTACAAGTGGTCCTGTATCAAGGGTGAGCTCAGGTGCTCTACAAGTGGTCCTGTATCAAGGGTGAGCTCAGGTGCTCTACAAGTGGTCCTGTATCAAGGGTGAGCTCAGGTGCTCTACAAGTGGTCCTGTATCAAGGGTGAGCTCAGGTGCTCTACAAGTGGTCCTGTATCAAGGGTGAGCTCAGGTGCTCTACAAGTGGTCCTGTATCAAGGGTGAGCTCAGGTACTCTACAAGTGGTCCTGTATCAAGGGTGAGTTCAGGTGCTCTACAAGTGGTCCTGTATCAAGGGTGAGCTCAGGTGCTCTACAAGTGGTCCTGTATCAAGGGTGAGCTCAGGTGCTCTACAAGTGGTCCTGTATCAAGGGTGAGTTCAGGTGCTCTACAAGTGGTCCTGTATCAAGGGTGAGCTCAGGTGCTCTACAAGTGGTCCTGTATCAAGGGTGAGCTCAGGTGCTCTACAAGTGGTCCTGTATCAAGGGTGAGCTCAGGTGCTCTACAAGTGGTCCTGTATCAAGGGTGAGCTCAGGTGCTCTACAAGTGGTCCTGTATCAAGGGTGAGCTCAGGTGCTCTACAAGTGGTCCTGTATCAAGGGTGAGCTCAGGTGCTCTACAAGTGGTCCTGTATCAAGGGTGAGCTCAGGTGCTCTACAAGTGGTCCTGTATCAAGGGTGAGTTCAGGTGCTCTACAAGTGGTCCTGTATCAGGGGTGAGCTCAGGTGCTCTACAAGTGGTCCTGTATCAAGGGTGAGCCCAGGTGCTCTACAAGTGGTCCTGTATCAAGGGTGAGCTCAGGTGCTCTACAAGTGGTCCTGTATCAAGGTTGAGCTCAGGTGCTCTACAAGTGGTCCTGTATCAAGGGTGAGTTCAGGTGCTCTACAAGTGGTCCTGTATCAAGGGTGAGCTCAGGTGCTCTACAAGTGGTCCTGTATCAAGGGTGAGCTCAGGTGCTCTACAAGTGGTCCTGTATCAAGGATGAGCTCAGGTGCTCTACAAGTGGTCCTGTATCAAGGGTGAGCTCAGGTGCTCTACAAGTGGTCCTGTATCAAGGGTGAGTTCAGGTGCTCTACAAGTGGTCCTGTATCAAGGGTGAGCTCAGGTGCTCTACAAGTGGTCCTGTATCAAGGGTGAGCTCAGGTGCTCTACAAGTGGTCCTGTATCAAGGGTGAGCTCAGGTGCTCTACAAGTGGTCCTGTATCAAGAGTGAGTTCAGGTGCTCTACAAGTGGTCCTGTATCAAGGGTGAGCTCAGGTGCTCTACAAGTGGTCCTGTATCAAGGGTGAGCTCAGGTGCTCTACAAGTGGTCCTGTCGTGTTACTCCGGTGATAAGTCATGTAAGTCATAAGATGCTATACTCAGGGCCATCTTAACAGCATCATAGGCCCCGGGCAAAGCTGTGCACTGGGGTCCCCCCTACACAACCACTTGCAGGAATAAATATGTAAATGGTCGATAAAATTAAACATATATTTATTGTATTGGGACTTCCAACATCAGTGTTTAAACATTAAAAAAAACCATGCATACACAACATACATAGATTAGCATGGGACCGCTCTGCTCGTGGGGCCCAGGGTAACTGCCTAGTATGCCCATGAGTTAAGACGGCACTGGCTATACTATATTTGGGTATTTGGGATACTATCTGGTTCTTTCTTCATTAAACACCAATCAATCAATCAATCAATCAATCAATCAATCAATCAATCAATCAATCAATCAATCAATCAATCAATCAATCAATCAATCAATCAATCAATCAATCAATCAATCAATCAATCAATCAATCAATCAATCTTCATTCATAACTAATCACTTGGTTTGTAGCAAAGTAACACAACAGGGTGCCACATGTAATCAGAAGACGTAAATTGAATGCCCACAAGAAAAAAGGTCAAAAAGATAAATAATGATCTACAAAACACTACACAGAAAACCAAAGATCAGGCAGTTCCTGTTCCACATGTGGCACCGTTGTGTTACTATTTTTACAAAACCTGTGATAAGTCATAAATGAGGAAATGGCCGGTGGTAGAAATGAGGGGGGTCAATTACCATTAGGGGGTTCAAAATACAATGACACCGGATTATGATGAAGGCAAACAAAACATAGCCCTGGTCATTTAAGTTGAGGGTTTAAAAATGGTTTTATATTTCAAATATATATTGTACAAGAGATTTTACTTGATTTTGTTTAGGTTTAGATAATTGGAATAATTTTTGATATGTGATTGTAGCTATTATCAGAAAAAGGAGGAAAATACAACATGTTTGTTTTGAATACATCAAGCAAGCCATATGATATGAATGCCATTGACACAAAGACAAGAAATGAATGGGTTTCAGGTACTGTTAAACCTGCCTTAAGTGGCACCTCTATATAACAAATCACGGTCTATAAAGGACAGTCTCATTTTCCCCATTAATGAATAGTGCATATAATTTTAACCTGCATATAAAGGGAAACTTCTCATAAAGGGTACATTTTTGGTGTCCACTGAGTGTCCTTTATATACAGGTTTGATTGTATTTTATGTTAGACCAACATACAGTATGGGGCCAAAAGCATTTCCACATGTAAAAAAATCCCTATAAATGTATATATAATCAACTAAAACCATATTTTTTCAAAAAATTATTGTAAAGTCATTTCTGGATAGATTTTAACAAATTTTACACCAAAACATTCAGAATTGTCTATATTTTGACTGTTTATTTGCTCATTATGTTTATATGAGTGGTTTTTATTTGTACATAATTTAAACATAACAAATAAAAATTGACTTTGATTTTCCTATATATTTCAACTAAAAATAAATCCTAAAAATTAACAATCCTGTTTAAATTATGTACAAATAAAAATCACACATATAAACATAATGAGCAAATAAACAATCAAAATATAGACAATTCTGAATGTTTTGGTGTAAAATTTGTTAAAAATCTATCCAGAAATGACTTAACAATATTTTTTTGAAAAAATATGGTTTTGGTTGATTATATAGGGATTTTTTTTTACATTTGGCAATACTTTTGGCCACATGCTGTATACATTTGTATATTACAATTGCATTAAATTAAAAGTGTATCTCAGCATACATGTAATTATAAAAAAAATACCACACTGTTGGAACAGTTCCAAATTCCAACAGAAAAATCATAGAGAAAAACAAATTTAATACCCCTAACACACAAATACACACCGTTCATGGTTTGGTACAGACATCTGTAAAAAGTGGCTGGGTTAAACTATAGTTTTATTGGCCTAAACCTACCCATTTAGTGAAATGATGTGGTCAGATAAGTATTTTCCTGGATGTGAATGTGAGTAAAACGCAAACTCTCACTGGCAAACACCGTTATTATAAGTTACACAGAATATTTATTAACTCTAGATCTTTATTTTGTCGGTTTTGACTATATTATCAGTAATAGTTTTGACTATATTATCAGTAATAGTTTTGACTATATTATCAGTAATAGTTTTGACTATATTATCAGTAATACATGTAGTTTTGACTATATTATCAGTAATAGTTTTGACTATATTATCAGTAATAGTTTTGACTATATTATCAGTAATAGTTTTGATAATATGCAATTTGGTTTTGTGAAATCGATTAGAAATTGTCAGTATAATTTCAGACTTGTCGAATTATAAAAGTAGATATCTCTCTTGTTTATTATTACAGTATAAGATCAAATTTGATAAATAAATAATGTAATTATATATGAGAAGTTTGAAGATGCCAAAGGGGAAATCAGAAGCCACAAATTGACGGGCAGACAACACAATGCAGGGGCGTAGCTTACTATGTTATTCTACCGAGGCAGTGGGTCTGGGGGCTGCCTGAAGCCCCCAGTGGGGTACAGGGGCAAAGCCCTGTTGGGGGGTTTGGGAGGCAAAGCCCCCCATAAGCGATTTTGAGCAATTTAGAGTATATTTGGGACCAGTTTTGCTTCAAAATAGTCATAAAAATATGTCACAGCTATACACAATTGTACATTCATAATGATCATCTAACATGTACAACTTAGTCCAAGAAACTTTGTTAATTGCCGATTCAAAAATATTATGGATTGCATTAGACAAAATCACACATATAAACTTGAACATACTATGCTCATGATTGCTATACAGGAACAGCACCTTATAATTGCTGTTCTTCATCTTGAAGTTGCAATGAGGCCTAAACCCTTCAACTAGGTGCCATTTCCGTCAGTAACTGAGTCTTAGTCTGTTAACTTATTTATTGTCCCTTTATTGAGAACATGGAAATAAAATTTAATTGTCTTTATATTATTTTTTTGCATATATTTTTTACCGAGGCAGCTGCCTCTGTTGCCTCAACGTAAGCTACGCCCTTGCAATGGCCAAAAATATATTTCATGTAAAAATGTATTTTATCTAGATAACTTGCATATGCACATTTTTTTTCTTTATACATGTAACACTTAAAATGTGGTGTTATACACCATAACCCTAACCCTTACCCTGTTTACCAAGAATAAAAATACTTAACTAAATCTAATGTCATTTCCAAATGGAGAATCCCATTGTCAAACCAATAATTTAGACAGAGAATGTTATTAGTACCACTGCCAAGCTTGTCAAGTAAAATACAGTCAAGCCAGCTTTAGTGACCACCTCAATTAAGCAATAACTTGTATTATGTGACCTTTATTTATGTGTTACCTGTATTTAGCGACCACCTGTCTTATGTGACCATAATTCAATCTTCCCTTGAAAGGTCACATAAGGGACCGACCATTTGACTTGCAGGGGGGGGGGGGGGAGGGGCTATGTTTTTTTTTTTTCGTTCAGAAATTTGTTTTCCGGACAACACAAGAGTTATAATATTTATTTTTTTTGTTGTGCAAAGCGCGAATTTTTTTTCCAGAATTTAACATTAGGTTATATGACAAAAACTCTGAATCAGATTTTTTTTTTCTTCCACCAAAATCAGAATATTTTTTCAGCAACATTGGGAATCAGAATATTTTTTTAGAAAAAAACCATAACCCCCCCCCCCCCCCCCCCCCATTTCAAGTTAAATGGTCATTCCCTAAGACAGGTTTGACTGTAATCATATTTCTTAATTTCATTTATGTCCTTTGATAAACAGATATCCAGACTGCCATAGACCACTGTGACGATCCAAATTATCATCATCATCAAGAGCAGTCCAAGAACCGAAGAGACAAACGTAACCTATTACGTAAGGAAAATGAAGAAAAGGAAAGAGAGAGAAAAGAAGAGGAAGAAGAAAAAGAAAGGAAGAGAAAAGAAGAGGAAGAACTTCAAAGGAAACTTGATGATGAATTTAAACAGGTTAATATTTTCTATTTTATGCCACAGGTTAATATTTTCTATTTTAAGCCACAGGTTAATATTTTCTATTTTATGCCACAGGTTAATATTTTTTGTTTTATGCCACAGGTTAATATTTTCTAATTCATGCCACAGGTTCATATTTTCTATTTTATGCCACAAAATTCATACACATTTTAATATACCACATACATTTTGACTTTTGATTATATATACAGACCTCAAATATAGGGTTTTCAAATTATCCAATGCTTTCCATTATTGATTGTCCCTTCGGGTTTCTCTAGCGTTTATTTTCATTTAAGCAACATGGGGTTTATACACTGGTGACTATATTTATGAATTTTGTTTCTTTCAGCGAGAGTTGATAAACAAAGAAATGCTTGAACAGAAATTAAAAGAGCTTGAGGATGAGAAGAGGGTAAGAAACTTAATAACTAAGTCTGTTGAGGAATGTGTGTAACATTTACTCAACAACAACAACAACAAAAAAAAACTCAGATTTTACATACTGTATGCATAATAACTAAGTTGGTCGAGTAATGTGTGTATATTACAACAAAAACAAAAAGCAAAAAAAAAACGAATTTTACATTTTGATGAATGTTGTTAAAGACATAGAGGCTGTCAGAATTGATTTTTTTTTTTATTAAAAGTTGCCAATATTCGATGTTTTATACTAATTGCAGTTGAAATTTTTCATAATATCATACGTAAATAGCCTAGAACGAAGGAAATACATCGCTGTTTGATTTTCTTCCATCCAGTCAAGACTCCAATGTTTACCCGTGCAATATTCATACATTCATACAACCTACATAGTGAACTCATTCGGGAAAGCGTTTGCACATGTGCGAACTTGTTTGTTGAAGAAAAAGCACATGGCACAAACAAGAACATTGACGGATTCTACATGAAAACGATACAAAAAGGAGGATTCAGCAAGCTTTGTGTAAAAATTAAAAAAAGATGTTATACCGACCTACTCCATTTTTCAACACCTACTCCATTTTTCAACACGTAAGCATAATTTAGTATTTTTTTTGGCTGAATCGTATTTTGACAGTAGAATTGCATCATAGTTTTTTATATATTCTTTTTTTTCAGGAGAAAACGCTAGGTGATATCTCTTTTAAATTAGAGACTAAAATAATGAACTTCATGTCTGTTTTTTTCGAAAAAAATATAATCAAGAAAACTCAAGTGTTGTAAATAATATGCAATACAATTTGTTTACAATTTTCCCTTTATCGGGCCCCTTTGCAGAGTTTGGTTTTGTTTTTATTGATTTCATCATGTATTTCCGATTTTAAGTGTCATTCTTACTAAATACCATTATATAATATTAACTGATTACCCCGGGATCCAATTTCATAGATATATTTCTTAAATTATATTAATTCTAACGAATTTACTTTCAACATGCTTCCTGGTTATTCATAGCAGTTATCAGTATTCGGCAAACTTCGGAAAAGCAACCGACTTATAATTAGGTGTGTTAATGGCGATTCCACCAACAGACATTCAAATTCTTTTCACTAATTACGACATTATAACATATTTTTTTAAACCTGGTTTCTTTTTCAGAACATTTTATTAGTATAAAACATCGAATATTGGCAACTTTTAATATAAACAAAAAAATTAAATTCTGACAGCCTGTATGCCTTTAAGCATCAAGTCAGCATTATTTCAGTTATATTACTTACGAGATCTAGTTAACAGACAATAAATCATGTAAGTACTAAGTAAGAACTGAGATGCACATTTGTGCGAAAAGAAAAGGAAAAGGGGATAAAGGGTTAAGGTTATGTTGTTTATGCCACTTTCAACAATATTTCAGTTATATCGTCACGGTCACTACCATGCGATCACGACCACGATGGTTGCCTATAAACATATGGCACAACAACGATTGGAAGAAATATGATATTGAAATGCTGACGTTTAACGACTATCTGGAAAAACTATCTACCTTTCTAATTGACAACTTTAATCAAGAATTCTGATTCGCCAATGGCAACGTTAGTCTTAATAGGAACTATTTGCATTGGTATATAATAAAAACATAGATATTTAGTGCGCACGACACGTTTCTGGAATAACCTTCATCAGGTACGCTCAAAAAAGCCATATAATTTAAAAGCGTTTGGGAGCAATAAAACCAAAGGGATTATATACATGATAGCCAGAATCATCTAAGGTCACCAATGTCTGAGAAAGGAGAACCTTAGTTTTGATAAAGGTTACATTATTTAGGAAGTGTAAGTTTCAATAATAAATATACCGTATATAATAATAAATCATGTCAGTGCCAAAACACTGACTCCTGGCCATGGGCGGATGATAACATCAGAGACTTATAGTCCACCACCCAATGATAGTAATAAAAACGTATATATCGTCCGGTTATGCTCAATAACAAAACATTGGAAAGCCAAATAATTTTAAAACATACCATATCAAAGAAAAAATTACAGATCAGAAATAGTGTTTGTATTTCTCATGCATGTCCTGTTTATAGAAAGTAAAATCAAACATTTCTTAATTTAACAATTTAATATTATTTCTAAACAAAAGGTCAGGGCAGAGCTAGAGGCACAATTGAAGGAGCAAAGTGCTCTTCGAGAAGAAGAAAAGATAAGATTTCAGCAATTAGAAGCCAGCAAATGTGAACTGGAGAAACTGTTGGAAGAAGAACGTCAAGCAAAGCGAGATGAGGAAATTGTCCGAAAACTACAAGCCAAGTATGGAATATATCTCTTTTCTCCAAAAAATAATAAATAATAAAAACAAAAACAAACAAACAAACAAACAAACGTTTCAGAATGAATGCTATCGATAATGGGTTTATTTTTTCTTAATGCCACTTTCAATATTTCAAATCTTTCATGATGGTTTTATTAATGGGGAAATCAATGACCTGTCACAAGTAATAAGACAAACTGTCACACAGATGTATAAAGTACTGTGGGAATTCCACTGTTTGACAGAACTAAGCAATACACATAAAACACTACTGCAGAGTGATACATTATTTCACTATTTTTTAAACCAGTGTTAAAATTCTAGCCTACTATAAAATATAGACCTGAACAACTAGTAATATCTATTATGTGATAAAGTTTGTCAGTGACTTGCGACAGGTCAGTGGTTTTCTCCGGTTTCCTCCACCAATAAAACTGTTTCTCAGTGACTTGCAACAGGTCAGTGGTTTTCTCCGGTTTCCTCCACCAATAAAACTGACCGCCACGATATAACTGAAATATTGTTGAAAGTGGCGTTAAACACAATCAAATAAACAACCAGTTATATCCTGTCGTAGATGTATCTCTTCCTCTTCTCCTTGATTTGATTTTACTAAATCTATAAAAAAAAAGTTTTTAGATACGAAAGGTGTCTTTCAGAAACCCTAAATCGATGGACAGACAAGACAATGACCAGAAGAAAAAGGGCTAAAAGGCAAACAAAATTTTACACTTCCCGGTCCTTTCCACATTCATGACTTATCACCGGGTTTATAACTAGATTAACACAACGGGTGCCACTAGTGGAACAGGAACTGCTTACCCTTCCGGAGCATCTGTATTTAAAAAAATCACCAAATCAGAAAACGGTACTCACTAGATTGGTTGTTTTACAAGTACCGGTATGAGTATAAAATGAGTACGTGAAAGTTTGATTACTGTAATGCAATGTTCTTGGAAATGTTAAACCTATTCTGATGCGCGACACACATCCTGCCTGTATTGTTAGACAACAAGGACATAAGAGTCTACAAGAAGAGTTTGAAGATACCAAAGGGGTTATCAGAATTTGTAAACCGAAGGACAGACAACACAATTATATGCATGCAGTAGAAACGGGACATACTTTCAAATTGTATTTTATACTTTGTTATAAAAAAAAATTCCCCCCATTTATCGTTATTCTAATACATGTATTTGAAATAGATTACTTGAGGATGAAAGTATAAAACGAACAGAACTAGAAAAGCTGAAAAAAGAACAGGAAAATCTATTAAAACTTGAGAGAGAGAGGAGGGTAGGTCTGGAGGATAAATGGGAAGAAAAAGATAAGATCCTTGAAGAAGCAAGAAACAAACTATTAACACTAGAGTCTGAAAGGTTGGAGGCTTCTGAAAAATTACAGGTAAATTTATTTCGTACCTAAAATTGACTGTTAATGTCTTTTTACACGTTCAAAGTTTTCGTCAGACAATGTTAATTCAAAGGGTAAAATACAAATAAGTGTTCCCTACAGCAACATGGAATTAGGACAAATCGAGTAAAATGGGAATGGCTGTTTTTCTTTTATACAAACAAATACATAATGTCAATTTCCAACTCGGTTACGTTTCTCTTCCACTTGTTTATTTTGGGAAATGCAGTAATAGATTTTTCTTTACCAAATATGACTACTCAAAAGCAGCATGCTTCATAGCCAACCTCATTAACATTGTGGTGGTTAGTTTTGATGGTGAAGGGATCGTCGCAACATATTATATGCAATAGATGTTTATTCATTAATTAAGAAAAGTTTGAAGATACCAAAGGGGAAATCAGAAGCCTTAAATCCAAGAAGAACAGACAACACAATGACCAAAGGAAAAAGGACAATGATCTACATAGCACTACAGAAAACCGAAGATTGAGACGCCCCCCCCCCCCCCCCCCCCCCGTGGTAGTGATCGTATGGTAGTTGGATTTATAGCTACCTGTGCAATCAGTGCTTATTATGTCTCCTCTTCGAACGAAGGGAGACATATTGTTTTTGTCTGATTTTTTCTTCCGCTTCTTCTGCTTCTTCTCAGTGAAGCTTGTCCGGACCATAACTCTTTTGTCTTTCCAGATAGGTCAATGATATTTGATATGTGGGTGCATGACCATAAGGCAGTGTGTCACGTACCGTAATGACCTTCGTGGACCTTGACCTTTGACCTCAAGGTCAAATGATGGTTTTTTAAATAGTATTTTCTTGTTCGGGCCATAACATTTTTGTCTTTCGAGATAGGTCAATGATATTTGGTATGTGGGTGCATGACCATAAGGCGGTGTCACATACCATAATGACCTTCATGGGACCTTGACCTTTGACCTCAAGGTCAAATAATTGTTTCTTTCGAGATGGGTCAATATTTGGTATGTGGGTGCATGACCATAAGGCGGTGTGTCGCGTACCGCAATGACCTTTGTGGGACCGTGACCTTTGACCTCAAGGTCAAATAATGTTTTTTAAATAGTATTTTCTTGTCCGGGCCATAACATTTTTGTCTTTCGAGATAGGTCAATATTTGGTATGTGGGTGCATGACCATAAGGCGGTGTGTCATGTACCATAATGACCTTTGTGGGACCTTGACCTTTGACCTCAAGGTCAAATAATTGTTTCTTTCGAGATAGGTCAATGATATTTGGTATGTGGGTGCATGACCATAAGCCGGTGTGTCGCATACCATAATGACCTTTGCTGGACCTTGACCTTTGACCTCAAGGTCAAATAATTGTTTTTTTAAATAGTATTTTCTTGTCCGGGCCATAACATTTTTGTCTTTCGAGATAGGTCAGTGATATTTGGTATGTGGGTGCATGACCATAAGGCGGTGTGTCACGTACCGTAATGACCTTCATGGGACCTTGACCTTTGACCTCAAGGTCAAATAATTGTTTCTTTCGAGATAGGTCAATGATATTTGGTATGTGGGTGCATGACCATAAGCTGGTGTGTCGCATACCGTAATGACCTTTGCTGGACCTTGACCTTTGACCTCAAGGTCAAATAATGGTTTTTTAAATAGTATTTACTTGTCCGGGCCATAACATTTTTGTCTTTCGAGATAGGTTGTTGTACAGATGGCCGCATTAAGGGGAGACATAAGTTTTAGGTATCTAAAACAGTTCTTCCTAGTTACCACTAAAGTTGTGAGTTTGAATCCCGCTCATGGCAAGGTGTACTTGATACAACATTCTAAAAAGTTCTTCCTAGTTACCACTAAAGTTGTGAGTTTGAATCCCATTCATGGCAAGGTGTACCCTGATACAACATTATGTGATAAAGTTTGTCAGTGACTTGTGACAGGTCAGTGGTTTTCTCTGGGTACTCCAGTTTCCTCCACCAATAAAACTGACAGCCTCAATATAGCTGAAATATTGTTGAAAGTGGCATTAAACACCATAACCCTAACCCTGAAGATTGAGCAACACACTAGGATTTACATGTAGTATTTAACATTGGTATAAATGTTATATTTCTTAAACTGATTTAAAAAAAAAAAAATTACTGTGTTTTAGTAAAAATGAATATTTTTTTCACAGAAAGCATCCGAGAGACTTCAACAAGCTGAAAAAGAAAGGGAAAGAATGCAGGAAAAAGTCAAACTTTGGAAGAAACCGAACGTGGGATTAGCAAGACCCATACAAACGACCTACAGGCATCCTGTTACTCACAGAGGTCTAGGGGCATTACCACGTGAAATGGTAAAGGAAGCTGAGTTTCTACAAAAATGTAGAGAACAAGATAAAGAACGGGGAATGACAAAGGAACAATTAGATGAGAAATATGGGGACATATCTTCTGGGGAGGAGGAGGAGGAGGATGGCACAAAAGATTTAAAATCTCCGAGTTTGAAGCCTGAAAGGGATCAAGATAGGAACAAATGTGATGACAATATTGTTGTTTATAGATTAGATGAAAAAGATGAAACTAAAGGTCAAACAGTAGACGATGAAAAAGATGACACTAAAGTTCAAATGGTAGATGATGAAGTTAATAGATTAGTTGAAAAAGATGAAACTAAAGGTCAAACAGTAGACGATGAAGTTCATAGATTAGATGAAAAAGATGAAACTAAAGGTCAAACAGTAGACGATGAAGTTCATAGATTAGATGAAAAAGATTACACTAAAGGTCAAACAGTAGATGATAAAAAAGATGAAACTAAATGTCAAACAGTAGATGATGAAAAAGATGAAACTAAAGGTCAAACAGTAGATGATAAAAAAGATGAAACTAAAGGTCAAACAGTAGATGATAAAAAAGATGAAACTAAAGGTCAAACAGTAGATGATAAAAAAGATGAAACTAAAGGTCAAACAGTAGATGATAAAAAAGATGAAACTAAAGGTCAAACAGTAGATGATAAAAAAGATGACACTAAAGGTCAAACAGTAGATGATAAAAAAGATGAAACTAAAGGTCAAACAGTAGATGATGAAAAAGATGAAACTAAAGGTCAAACAGTAGATGATAAAAAAGATGAAACTAAAGGTCAAACAGTAGATGATAAAAAAGATGACACTAAAGGTCAAACAGTAGATGATAAAAAAGATGAAACTAAAGGTCAAACAGTAGATGATGAAAAAGATGAAACTAAAGGTCAAACAGTAGATGATGAAAAAGATGAAACTAAAGGTCAAACAGTAGGTGATGAAGTCATGATAAGGAACAATGAATGTCTATATGAAAACGTTGATGATAAAAACAGAGAAAGATACACTAAATGTGAAGATATAGGATCTGAGAAAATTACAAATAATTGTGTGAAAAGTGGTGGTAACGAAGTAGATGAGAATGGCTTGGAGGAAGGTGATTCTGACAATGGTCAGCAACGAGAAATATCACAGCAAGTTCCTCTAAATGAAGAAGCCGAAAAAGAAGAATTAGCCATTGCAAATAATGGGGAGGGTACCTCTAAGGAGGTTGAATGTTTGCAAAATTGTGAAACGGATTATGTCCAAAGTGGTTCATCTGAGCAGAAATATGTTGGGAATATTGAACAAGAAGAGAATTCTAGAGAAAGTAGTGACATTGTTAAAACAATTAAAAGTCCATATGAAAATGTGACATTTCATTTCTACCAAAGTCAACCTCAAAAGATAGAGATTGGGGAGGAGGTTAAGAATGCAGAAGAAAATACTGGAGAGGTTAAAGAGGTCACAGTGAAAGAAAATGATTCTAGTAAAGTAAAAACTGAAATGGAGGACTTTAAAGATCCTTCTCAAGAAGAACAACTGTTACATATAAATGATGACAAAATGGACGACGACCAAGATAGTAAAACAGCACCTACTTTTAGCAATCTTGAACATGAAGAAATAAACTTAAAAGACAGTTCTGGTGAGAAAACTGGAGACTGTAATTCTGCAGAAGATGATGAAAATTTAGATGATTATGTTGAAATGAAAAGGGTAGATTTATCATAATAAGATTTCATATCAATTTCATAGGACTAATTTCTGACCTTTTTCTCCACATTTATTTCAACATTGATCTTTAGCAAAAAATTATTTTGTTTTTATTGAAAAATTTAGTATGTAACTGTAAAAGAACTAGAATATTTTAAACAAATTGTTATTATATTTAGAAATCATTGTGATGCATTGGTGTTAAACATTTTCGACTTCGAATATATGATGATTATACCAAGGTGTTCCCAAGTTAAATGTTAAACAATCAAATGTGAAGCGTGAGATTGTTGATCCGTTTAACTCAGAAAACCATGGTATAAATGATTTGTAACATGAAGCCATGCAATGTCACATCTAGGTCATTAATTATTGCACGACTCTCTAAGGGTAATAAAACTACATCCCATATTTAAAGTATGCACTATCTCATATCTGTGTGTATTATTTCATAGTTCTTAGCTGTTGCTTACATTCTGGTATATAAACCATAAAAAAATCAAAGGAAACGAATGCATTCATGTTACAACTACAAGGATATGTTAAATATTAATTTTACCTCGAATACTATTGTTTAATCTGATTAATATTTATTGTTAATTTTAATCTGATCTTTTTTTTTCTTTTACATTTTTTGTGATTGTGATCTTCTCACATAGATGTAGCAATATACCATATGGAAATCAAGTATTACTGTAGTATGTTTAGAATGTATATTTAGTTGTAGAGACGACAGCAAGTATTTTAATGCAACAAATTAATGTTTGGTTAGGGTTAGGGTTATTGTGTTTAACGCCACTTTCAACAATATTTCAGTTATATTGTAGTGTTCAGAAAACCGGAGTACCCGGAGTAAACCACTGACCTGCCGAAAGTCACTGATAAACTTTATCACATATTGTTGTATCGAGTACACCTCGTCATTAGCGGGTTCAAACTCACAACTTTAGTGGTGATTGGCACTGATTGAAGAGGTAGTTATAAATCCAACTACCATAAGATCACAACCAAGATGGCCCTAATATGAATTACAAGTTAGAAATAGTCATATCTTAACTTATTAAAGTGTATTACATATATTTAGTAGATGTACAAAGATTTAGTTTTATATCTTATTTATATGTTGAATAGAATTTGGTTGTGAAATATTTATTTAAATGTATGTATTTGTACGTAAATGCTGTAATTATGATACAATTATAAATTTGCTTCACACAACGTATTATATACCTTATTGTCGTAAATAGCACGGACAGTATGAAAAATAGCCAAATACTTCTGCAAGATCCTTAAAGCTGACATTGTCTACAGGTTGAATTGCAGAAGTTTGTATTTTTTTTATTAACTAAATATATGCAAGTTTTTTACTGAACTATGCATTTTAATAATAAAAAAATATATATATTTCATAGAACTATGCATTTTAATAATTAAAAAATATGCATTTTTGTTATTAAAAAGTTTGCATTTTTATAAACTTACATTTTCCGAGTAGTGCAGATTTAAAGGTAAATGATATTTGAGTTTTTGGTTTTTTTTAACTATTGCATGCAAGCAAACCATATTAAGAGGTCACCTTTGAGAAAAAGAAAAATTGACCTCTTAAAAGAGGTTCAATTCATATGAAATTTTCTATGACAGGACAAGAAAAGGTGACTTTTAAATACAGGTGACTATTTAATGGAGGTGACCACATGGGAAGGTCAATCGTAACTACTCAGCTATTCTCGCTACCCTGCAAATAACCTCGTATGCATTAGGCGTATAAATCGCACTACTTTTCACATGTCAGTTACATGAAAGTTTGATAAAGTTATATTTTAAGCAATTTTCTATATTTCAATTAAAGTTTTAATTAGTTTTGCATGATTAGATTTTACTTAGTATGTCTTCCATATTGGATTTTCGTGGACTATATTTTTGTGCGGCTTAACTTAACTTAACTTCCGGCAAACAATTTAAGAAGAATTTCTACTATGTGCGTACAAGGTTATTTGCAGGGTAGCGAGAATGGCCGAGTAGTTACGATTGATGGGAAGGTTTGACTATGTTGAATCATGTTGTTCATGAAACTTCCATCTTTTATATGGCAAACCAATGATATATTTTGTTCACCAAAAAACCATTAAGGGGGTTTGAGGTGGGTTATGGCGTTTATAGCCACATACAACAATATTTTAGTTATATCGCGACGGTCAGTTTTATTGGTGGAGAAAAACCACCGACCTGACGCGACTGACAAACTTTATCACATGTTGTATCAAGTACACCTCGCCATGAACAGTATTCAAACTCACAACTTTAGTGGTGATAGGTACTGATTACATAGGCAGTTGTAAATCCAACTACCATACGATCACAACCACGATGGCCCCTTAAATGAATTACATTAAGTATTACATGTACATGTAAATATGAATAATATTTTTCTAAAACCCACAGACTACTAATATTCTGGTTCCATGACTCAAAATATATTTTAGTTCATAGTTAAAATGATACTAAAAGTAAAATAAAAAAAAAAAAAATTGTGGTTATCCCAATTTTTCGAATTTAATTTGAAATATATTCATAGTTGAAACCTGTCTGTAAAATTAACCCCATCAATTCCCATCACTTGTGTAAACTGACAAGAAAATGCTGGTTTAAATGGTAATAACTTTATTAGAACAGTTTTCATGTATTAATGTAAGACAAAGAAATGTTGTTGTTTTTTTTAAACATATAATTTTTCTATGTGTGCTTATTTAATTGTGTCTAATTATAAATAGTTCTACTACTTTATTGGTTTCATTTTCAGATATGTAATATTTATACCATAGTTTCCAAGTTTTACCGTTAAGATCGGGAATCCGTGGTATAAATGATTTGTAACATGAAGCCATACAATATCACATCTAGGTCGTTAATTATTGCACTGCTCCCTAAGGGTAATAAAACTACATCTCAGATGAGAGAGAACATTTACATATATCAGGCGATTCATCAATATGATTTTGTTATTAAATCCTGCAATTTATTCATGGCATTCTATTTATAATTTTTTGTTTTAATTTTGAATTAATTGTATAGAGCTAATAAATGTTTAATTTAAATTTTTTTTTTCTTTCTGTACTTTCATTATTAAATGGCTTCCAGAGGGGGTTAGGGTTATGGTGTTTAATGCCACTATCAACAATATTTCAGTTATATCATGGCGGTCAGTTTTATTGGTAGAGGAAACCCGAGTACCCTAATAAATCCACCGACCTGTTTGCAAGTCAGACAAACTTAATCACATAATGTTGTATCGAGTACACCTCCCCTGAGCGGGGTTTGAACTCACAACGTTAGTGGTGATAGGCACTGATTGCATGGTAGTTATTAATTCAACTACCATACGAACACGACCACAACGACCCTACAGAATGGAGAGTGAGACTGATTGTTGTATAACAACAAGTGAGCACATTTTAAGATATATCATGGCGAAAACAAGTTACATTTCAATAAGATGATGATAATGAACGCTTTGTGCTAGATCAACATGGTTAGTTGAATTTTTATAGTGTAAGCTTGCTGAAAAAAACAGTCCATGGGTACACATTTCGATCTACTCGGACACATTAACAAGATTTTGAGTCAATTCTTCTTTGCTCTTACTCCTTAATGCAGTGTGCTTAGCTGAGAAGCAATAAATAACCATTACCCCCCCTGATGCTGTTCACTATAGAAATAAGGGAACTATAAGATATTAACACAGTCCTCAAACTGTAAATTTAAATTTACTGCTCTGAATCAAATCCTTGAATTTATTTTTATAGTTCTTAAAAAAACTGAAAAATTTACTGGTCAAAATAAAGATTTTCCGGTCTTGGGCCGGAGGACCGGTGCTCATCGTAAGGACTGCTAACAGTAAAAATGTTCAAACCTGTCTGAGCAAAACACAGATAGAAACACCTTTCTTGTTCACAGTATTTTGATTGGAAAACTAAAAAAAGATGTTGCACGCTATGTCGTGCTAAGAATACCCCCACTCGTTCATTTGTAAGTCGTACGGTAAACAGGAAGTAGATGTGCGGTAAACCTGGAAAGGGGAGACACGGTACAAGTCACCATGCCAAAGCCATATATCAAATATAAAATCATTTCTTCCAGTAGAAGCTGAGATAACTGTTACGAAAGTTTTCATTACGGCAAACATGAAAAATTCTCAGTCGCACTGTAAACAGGAAGTAGGTGTGCGGTAAACCTGGAAAGGGGAGACATGGTACAAGTCACCATGCCAAAGCCATATATCAAATATAAAATCATTTCTTCCAGTAGAAGCTGAGATATCTGTTACGAAAGTATGAACGGACGGACAAACGAACGGATGGACAAGGTGATTGCAATATAGCCCCCTCTCTACTAGTGGAGGTATAATATGCATTAAAAATTCAAAATTGGATTTGTTACATAGTTCATACATGCTTCAAGTTTATGCCGGGTTCTGACAAGACAGATTTCAATATAGACTACAAAATACAACACATGAAGACATTTTCAATAATGTATTTAATGTTTATTATCACAGTTGGATAATATAGACTACAAAATATAACATTTTTCGACTATTTGTAAAACAAAAACATACAATTTAAGTCATTTCGACAAGTATCATAAGTGTATGTTGAATTAAAAAGACAGATACGACCTTTGAACTGTCATATGTTAGTTATTTTAAAATAACCTTGGAAATTAATTGCATGTTCGAAACAGGTATTTGGTTTACATAGGTTATTATAATAAAGATTTCCTGCTTTGCCACTTCATCTAAAGTTTAGTTTATACAAGATTCTAGTTCATTCCACTGTATTATACTCTTATCAAGTTTTGAACTGGATTCTTTTTTGACTACAACTTGTCATAAGGCATAACTTAACTAATGTTGTAATGTGATGCTTCTGGTTCATCAGATCCTTTATTGACTACAACTTGTCATAAGGCATAGCCAAACTAATGTTGTAATGTGATGCTTCTGGTTCATCAGATCCTTTATTGACTACAACTTGTCATAAGGCATAGCTAAACTAATGTTGTAATGTGATGCTTCTGGTTCATCGTAAGTAGAAAGACAAATATCTGGTACCCCTTGTGTCATCTGATCTACAGAGAAATCATATACTTGGACTGTTCCCCTGTATCTGTAACATAAAATTAAAAGTTTTAGTCTGCATTCTACACAAGTCAGTAATTGTTTTTTAACACCAAGTGAGCAATTTATCAGCCATAACATGGCGAGAACAAGATACATTTTGAAGAGACGATGATATTATCCGTTTTGTACTAGACCAAGATGTTTGAATTTTTATTTGTGCTAGCTCATTGAAACAGGTCCACCGTTAGACATGTTGTTCCATTTGGACACATTATCCTGATTCTGAGCCAACCAGTCTTTGCTCTTATTCATTAATGCTGTAGATTTTATACAACAGTGACTAAATAGGAAAATACTTGAAAAAAAAACAAAAAAAACATGGAAACACTAAAATATACTGCTCTCAAAAAGCCAAACTTGTTGAAGATTGATCGGCAGAATGTCAAATCAGAATATAAATCATGGCAGATATTTTAACTTTATTTAGATGGAGTACCGTTCAATCAAATAGTACACAACTTCCTGTAATATCAAGTAAACATCCTACATCAATGATTTTCGTGATTTATTACCATGACAACCCTGTCAAAATAATACTTAGCTTTCGTTTGCATGGTATGTCAAGGTTTAAAAACAATTTGATCACTATAACTGGTTAAAACTGGAAGCTGACATGGTCATTGGAGAGCAGGGGGGTATTACAATCTCATAGTGTCAACAGTTGAATTACCATACTCTTAATAGTATTCGTCATTGAGCTTATAAAAATCAGGAAAAGTAAATTTGTTTGAGGCCTGTTCTGACATTGATATCCACTGATTTGATAGACACCTTCATGTGACAACTCAATGCTGTACAAGTTTTTGTTTCAGGCCTGTTCTGACATTGATATCCACTGATTTGATAGACACCTTCATGTGACAACTCAATGCTGTACAAGTTTTTGTTTCAGGCCTGTTCTGACATTGATATCCACTGATTTGATAGACACCGTCATGTGACAACTCAATGCTGTACAAGTTTTTGTTTCAGGCCTGTTCTGACATTGATATCCACTGATTTGATAGACACCTTCATGTGACAACTCAATGCTGTACAAGTTTTTGGTTTTAATTTAATATATAAATTTCAGTCCAATCAAATGTTCCAGTAGTTTCAGAGAAGTTACAAACTAGACCAAAAGTTATTACACAGAAATCATTGTGTCTAAAGATTTAATATTAGTCTTCGTTGTGTTGAAGGTGCAGAAGCAATGATTTTACTTGGAAGTAGCTGACTTTTCAAATTATCTGTGATGCAATAATATCAAACAAATACAAAACAAAATTGTTTACCATCTAACTCTGATCCGACCGAGTTCAAAATGACGAGGTTCAAAGTTCAAGATGACAAGGTGCAATGAATTAACTGTCTATCATTATTACCTTCTATGTGTAGCGCTCTCAAACTCGTCAACAATAGGCATAGTACTGTTAGGAACATTTCCAACAATCAGTTTATTCTTGGTAAAATGACAGTGTTTTACTGGATGTCTGCAACAATAAAACAGATAAAATAAAATACATTAGCAGTCTAATTTTATCTGAGGCCTCAGTGGCTGAGTGGTTGAGATGGTGAATTTTTTTATATGGGTAGGTAGGTTTATGGTGTTTAATGCCACTTTCAACAATATTTCAGTTATATCGTGGCGTTCATTTATATTGGTTGAGGAAACCCGAGTTCCCTTAGAAAACCACCGACCTGTCGCAAGTCACCAGCAAACTTTACCATATAATGTTGTATCGAGTACACCAAGCCATGAATGGGGTTCGAACTCACAACTTTTGTGCTGATAGGTACTGATTGCACAGGTAGTTGTAAAAAAAAACAAAAAAACCATCGATCACGACGGTCCCGATTTTTTTTTTTTATATATAACGTTGCCTTTTTTAAAAATTACGTGTACATTTTATCTTTTTTTTTAAAGAGTAAACTGTTACCATGGCAAGGTGATAAAAATCATTATGCTTAAGTAATCAAAGATTCTACATCTGAAATTTAGTCAGACTGGGATGAAATTTAAACTGTCGCTATATAACCAGGGATGATTCTGGTTAGAAAATGAAATAACTGAAAATCAATTAAAATAGCTGAAACCATTTACACCCCATTTCAAAACCTCTATTTTCGATCTGTTCAGATCATATCCTGCTACTTTCGGAATTAATTTTTCAGAGGAAAATAGCTGAAATCAGTTAAATAACGGAAAAAGCATTCAGACATAATGAGTTATTTAATACGCATATTCTGATTCTGATTAAGACGAGTTAGGACTAGTTTGTAATTATTGATACAAAAATCTTTCAAGAAACAACTTGAAAAAATTTGCCTAAATTCAAAGCATTAATTGACAGTAGTAAAGAGTACAAGTTTCTAAACTGACAAGCTAGTGAGATTTCATACTCATTATAGGATATGAGTTCCACTCTTTATTGAAGATCCTATTGTGACTGTAATGAAAAACAGCAATAAAGCACTGTCATTTTACTTTAATCTGTGGCTTAAGTGTAAAATTAGATCGTCTCTCATGTTAATTTACATACAAATCCTTTTTTCCTAATTAGCTACGATTCTTCTTGAGTTTTCCTTATTCAAACTTGTATCTACAGATCCTACCATCTCTCTACCAAAGTGAGAGGAACAGTCATGATATTGATTGCATGGTAGTCGTATTTACAACTACCTGTGCAATCAGTGCCTATCACCACTAACGTTGTGAGTTCAAACCCCGTTCATGGTGAGGTGTACTCGATACAACAGTATGTGATAAAGTTGGTCAGTGACTTGCAACAGGTCGGTGGTTTTCTCTGAGTACTCTGTTGCCTCCATTAATAAAACTGACTGCGACAATATAACTGAAATATTGTTGAAAGTGGTGTTAAACACCATAATTCATCACCCTAACCTTTAACCCCTACCAAAGCAATCACCATAACTACAAGATTTCATGTTAGAATAGGTAAATTATCGCTATATGGCATTACAATGTCCAGGTTTTTCTCAGAATGATATTATGTATCAAAAAATTAGTTTTTGACACAGTTTTCACAGAAGATAGATTTGGTCATGTGACAAATGATGACTTAATGACTTCATCAGGTAGAGTTGTTATTTGCCAATTCAGCCAGAATATTGCCAAAATACATGTATTCTTTCTATTGAATGCATTTCCTACCAATTTATAATTTCACTCTTTTTTGTAAGGGCAGATATGATTATAAGATAATATTTCAAGATTATTTTATTTATCATGTTTATGGTACAAAATTATGATACAGTAGACCTCCTCTAATAAGGCCACCCTTCTGTGATGAAAAAGTGGGAGTGGTCTTATAAGAGGGGGACTTCTGTGATGTAAAAGTGGGAGTGGTCTTATAAGAGGGGGACTTCTGTGATGAAAAAGTGGGAGTGGTCTTATAAGAGGGGAACTTCTGTGATGAAAAAGTGGGAGTGGTCTTGTAAGACCACCCTTCTGCAATGAAAATATGGGAGCGGTCTTATCAGAAGGGAACTGTTGTCCCCTTTCTACCATTCTAAATACCTATTGTGTATTTCCCAAAGTTTCTTTGACATCCTAAGATCCCAGACTCTGACAAATCCATCATCACCCCCTGAAACGACCTTCATGTCATCCATCTGTACGGTGTTGACCTGACTTGAGTGACCAGCAAATTGATTGGTCATACTCTCAGTTCTCATATCAAACATTCTTACCCTGAAATTGTCAATATAATAATTATTATATTCAATCAGTTTACTTATTTCAAGTGATGTCATTGAACGTCGATTTGAAAAAGTGCAAAACGGCCATAGATTTGAGAATTGGATGCCGATTTGAGAATTTGAAAAAGAACATAGATTTGAGAATTGGACACCGATTTGAGAATTTGAAAAAAGGACATAGATCTGAGGTACAGATGTCTGTGACGTAAAAATCGGATATGGATTTGAGGATTGGACACCGATTAGAGGTTGGATGTCTATCTTATAATTAGTCTTACATAAATATGATGTAATAATTATATAGATATATGTACCTTCTGTCACCACAGCCAGTAACCATGAGATTGTCTGGACTGTCAGCTAAGTTGATGCATGTAATGGTCCAGGTATGGTTGTATAGAGTAGACAAAAGTTTCCCACTGTTTAAATCATAAACTTTAACCTGCAAAAAAATATTAATATTATAATTTTCTACTTTCCCAATAGTAGCCAGCTATACATATCAGATATATTTCCAGTTTAACATTCTTTCACTTTCCAAAAGTAGTTAGTAAATTTTACAGCGAAAAAATTTGAAATTTACAAGTGTTCTTTTGTCAATATAGTTATACAAAATGATTGATATGTGAATAATAAAGAAAACAATAAAAAATTGCTTAAAATGTTGATTTTGTAGAAAATATGTCTGATAATGGGAAAATATTTTTTAAAGAAAACATTTCTTGAGCTTAAAGTCCAAAACTATGCTATCTATCAGGCTACATTAAAAAGTGAGCGAGTGATTGTGGTTGAACAACAATCAATCAATATTTCAGCCATATCATGGCGAGAACAAGTTATATTTTGATGAGATGATAACGACGTACACTTTGTTTTAGAACAACACGCTTAGTTGAATATTTATAGTGCTAGCTCACGGTCCATGGATAGACATGTCTCTCCACTCAGACACATTATCCTGATTTCGAAACAAACAGTCTTTCTCTTTCTCCTTAATGCTGCATGTTTGCGGAGAAGCATCAAATACCAACTTTAGTCTTTGGTTTGAACTGACTGGAGCTCTATCCCAGTATCTACCACACTCGATGAAAACACGCTAACCATCAGACCACCAATGAGGTTGGTGGCCATATAAAAGGGAGACAACTGTAGGTTTGCTAAAACACACATAATTGAATCTAGTTCTCGAGAATTAAATAAAATGTACAATATGGAAAACACTGGTGCCTTATCCCCCTTTGAAATCGATAAAGGGGGTTTCCAATGTTGTATTTTGAGAGATAAATTAAAGAAACATACTCTGTATGGATCTATTGCACCTCCACATGATCCTAATCCTACAGCTAGTTGTGATGGTAATGACCTTGCATTCATACAGGTCACAGGTGAACCAATCAAATGGTGAATATTGGTCATGTGATTAAAGATCTCACTTCCATAATGGCTATTATCTGTTTTGTGAATGTTGATTTTGAAATCGGTAGCAATTATTATATAAGGCTTGCTGTAGCTTTTTTGTTCTTCAAATATCTTTGCTGAAACAGTCTGTAAATAAAACAAAAGTCGTTATAGCTACTAGTATAATAGTTAAAAGTCAACAAATTAAGCTGCAAATGTGCTTCCAAAAACACAGCTTATTTCATATTTGAACAACAATCAACAAAAAAGTTGCATTTCTGTACCGATAATTAAAACAAACCTATGCAGGTACAGTAATAATGAGAAAAGTTTGTCTTTTTATTACATTTTAACACTATTTAAGCTAAAAAAAAATGAATAATATTTAAACCAAAGGTATTGTTTTATGCCATTTT
Organism: Bathymodiolus brooksi; assembly: GCA_963680875.1. NCBI lineage: Eukaryota > Metazoa > Mollusca > Bivalvia > Mytilida > Modiolidae > Bathymodiolus > Bathymodiolus brooksi. The sequence goes on from OY804580.1 coordinate 20,273,053, forward strand.
CAACAATATTTCTGTTATATGGTGATGGTCAGTTTCCTTGAAGAAGGAAATTGGGAATATTGTTAAGAAAACTATTGATCTGTGGAAAGCACCTGATAACATTTATCACAAAGAGTTGTGTCAAGTGCAACTCGCCATGGACAGGAATCAAATTTATAGGTGAGTGAGTGAGTGATTGTTGTTTAATGCAAATTGAGCAATATTACAGTTAAATCATGGTGGGAACAAGCTATCTACTTTGACATTTGAAAATTGTCTTTTTTCAATGTTGTTTTCAAGGAACACTAGTGACTTTGATGGTTTTTGTTTATGGTATTTAACGCCACCTACAATGTTATTTCAGCCATATCATAGCGGTCAGTTTTATTGGTGGAGGAAACCGGAGTACCCGGAGAAAACCACCGACCTGTCGCAAGTTACTGACAAACTTTATCTGACACATAATGTTGTATTGAGGGGGTTCGAACTCACAACAGTATTGGTGATAGGCACTGATTGCATATGTAGTTATAAATCCAACTACCATACGATCACGACGGCACCTAGTGGCATTGACAGATGCTGGTTACCAATTTATTTTACGATTTACTTACAGGTTCAGGTATACTGATTACTTTCTTTTTAGTAAACCCATCTTCATTGAATCCCTGACAGATATGTACAAAGCTAATATCATGAGGTCCACTAACGGTCAGGACCAAATCTTCATTCTGTGCGACCTCTACTCCTTTTAGTCCTCTTCTGTCATGACAATCTATCACTTGAGCAGGTGAAACGGAGTCTTTACCTTCAGTTTTCCAAATATCAACATTTCCTATAAAATATTACAAAAAAGGTCTAGAGATGTTATGGGTTCTATTTGGTCTGGGGAGTGGGGACATCATGACCCCAAATTGTATGGTAGTTGGATTTACATCTACTTATACAATCAGTGCCTATGACTATGGGTTCAATTTCCAGTTTTCAAGTTTGTCAGTGACTTACGAGAAGTCAGTGTTTTTTCTCTGAATATACCCCATTCCAAGAAAATGTACATGTAGTAGTGACAATTTAACACTTGTTTAGATGTTAATAAAAATGAATCATTAAACCAAACAAAATATAACAATGAAAAATAGACTATAACACCAGTGAAAATAAAAATCTGAGCTTTGTGCATATTCAAGAGAATAAAACCCAACAGTTTGCATTTAGAAGGCAATTCTTTTTGTTTACTTATCATATATATATATCTGTTCACATTTCTATTTTTGGAGTTTTTTTTTTCAACCAGAATTTGCATAAAGGGACCTACTGCATTCTTCTAGCATTCCATTAAAAAGTTATTTCAATTTAACAAGGGGTACAATAATCTTGTGAAAGATTTGTCATGTGACAGTATATTGTTGCCTATATGTTACAATTTGTTTATAAGGTGTGACTGCACTACATGTATCAGGGAAACACATATCAGTCTTCGAATTTAGGCGGTAGTCCGAAGCCAATGGCGTGTAGAATTGTACATGGGCGTATAAAATGAGTAGTTCCACAAGTCCGACGGGCCTGTGAAAAAAAAGTCATATAGTTTCAAAAGTTGATTTCATAAGATATTGTGTGTAGATATTTAGTTTATTGTTCTCCGTTTTCAGTTGCTGCCGAGTCAATGCAAAAAATGGGTAGGCAAACAAGTCCTTTTAAGAATTTCCGATATTCGAATTAGATTTAGGTGTGTCTGTTTTTTGCAATTTGATTGGTTGATATTTTTACCATCATGTAGGTTTTAAAAAAGGACGAGATTTAGGAGAAGCAGGGCTCACGTTAAAGGGCGAAGTAGTTGCCTTGTGAAGGTTGACTTCGATTTCTCGTTGGTCAAAAGCGAAGTTCAAGTAGCCTTGAAATTTTGAAGTCACCCTATGTTGCCTGCGTATTTTTGCCACGTGCCATTTATGAAAATATTGACATCGTGTTTATTGAATACTATGGTATTCATTAATTATTTTGAAAGTGACTTTCTTGAAAAGTAATCCATTTCGGTTTAAAGAAACTTTAATTTCGCTCAATATCAAATAAAAATGGCACCACGAGAAAGGGGGCACAATCAGACACTACGGGAAATGTTGATCGAAGCTACTTTTAACCAAACAAACTTTTGATTTATTTTTTTCTCAATCCTGTGACATAAAATCTGAGTTCTCATATATAATATGTTCATATTTGAGAAGGTTAGTCATTCAAAATTCGTTGAAATGCACGGAGACACTTCAGATTTTTTTCGATCCGCTTCCAAATCCGATTGGTATATTTGATTAGTTGCGATCTATTTATAGAACTGTTGCTGACAGACCTGTGTCTACGTTAATACCTCTGCAGTTAGAAAATAGACTTTGAACTACAGTAGTTTTGTTCCATTGTTGCACTCTGATTTGAGGTCTGACAAATAATAATTACAATCTTTACTTGCTTCAGTTTATGACTGTCAGTGTCAATATACGTTCGTGCTATATTTGCATTCCCTAGCTATCTATATATAGTTGAACCGTTGAGCAAATTGGCATATATATTTTTTCTGCTGAAGGCTACACAAATATGACTTTGCATTTTGTGTGGTATTAATTCAAAGCATAGTGATATTTAAAAAAAAAGGAGGGGGTACATATTAAAAATGATCACCAAATTATATGTCACACGCAATGATGACACCACAAGTTTTTGTTATAAGAATCTTATAACAAAATTGGTTGTGATGATGATGATGAGGAGGAGGTGGACAGTGATGATATGGAATATTCTGAGGATGCTATTGACAATATGATTTTAGAATTTCCAGGAGATTAATATAAACATGAATCCAAAATAAAGTGTCTTTTTCATTTTTTTTACTTGCATTCTGGTCTTACCTAATGCATAATTGACATGTCCACATAATATCATCATGTTTTGAGTTTTGGTGGTTTGAATTAATGGTCATTAATGTAGTTTTCAAATTCGGGCCTGTAGAATTGATGGTGGGCCTGTAAATATTTGAACTTACAGGCCCGGTGGGCTTGTAAGGTAAAAAGTTAAGCGTGAAGACTGCATATGTGTGTGACTTTGTAAGGAATAGCTTCATACCTTGTCTATAAGATGCCACTACAAATTTTGGAGAGACAGCTTTGTGTGTAACATTGCTAGGTAAAGTTGGTCTACCTTGTCTATAAGATGTCACTACTAATTTTGGAGAGACAGCTTTGTGTGTAACATTGCTGGGTAGAGTTACCTACCTTGTCTACAAGCTACCACTACAAACTTTGGAGAGACAGCTGTGTGTGTAACATTGTTAGGTAGAGTTATCTACCTTGTCTACAAGCTACCACTACAAACTTTGGAGAGACTGCTATGTGTGTAACATTGTTAGGTAGAGTTATCTACCTTGTCTACAAGCTACCACTACAAACTTTGGAGAGACTGCTACATTTGTATGTGTATAACATTGTTAGGTAGAGTTACCTACCTTGTCTATAAGCTGCCACTACAAACTTTGGAGAAACAGCCATGTGTGTGACCTTATTAGGTATGGTGCCATCTTCAATTGCTTCATTAATAATAAGAGATGTATTCGAAGGTTGAAAGAGACAGTCAAACTGTTCATCAACATTCCATAACTTTACCTCTCCATTGGTGTACCTAAAATTAGAATAAGGAAATGTAAGTAAGTTAGCGAGTAATTGTTGTTAAATGCCAAATGAGTAATTTTTCAGTTATGTCTAATCGAGAACAAGTTACATTCTATGAAATGAAGATGATGTCCACTTTGTACTACACCAACACGCTTAATTGGATCTTTATAGTGCTAACCCACTGAAACAACAGACTGTGGGTAGACATGTCACTCCACTGAAACAACAGATTGTGGGTAGACATGTCACTCCACTGAAACAACAGACTGTGGGTAGACATGTCACTCCACTGAATCAACAGACTGTGGGTAGACATGTCACTCCACTGAAAAAACAGACTGTGGGTAGACATGTCACTCCACTGAAACAACAGACTGTGGGTAGACATGTCACTCCACTGAAACAACAGACTGTGGGTAGACATGTCACTCCACTGAAACAACAGACTGTGGGTAGACATGTCACTCCACTGAAACAACAGACTGTGGGTAGACATGTCACTCCACTGAAACAACAGACTGTGGGTAGACATGTCACCCCACTGACACATTATCCCAATTCAAAGCCATGCTTACCCGATGACTGCTGTTTCAGTGAGCTAGTACTATAAAGAAATAATTAAGCGTGTTTGTCTAGTACAAAGTGGATATTACCATTATCTCATCGACTGTAACTTGTTCTATCAATGATATAGCTGAAGAATTGCTCATTTGGCCGTAAACAACAATCACTTACTCTATCAATCGCCCTTAGTGATATTATTTGATTATCACTGGCATCAGAGGAGTATATTAAATTATTGGAGGTGGGGCGGAACTGAATACTACCCCCCCCCCCTTTTTCCACTTCTCTAGCGTGATATACAAATGGTAATACATATATAACACTGAACAGAATAATAATAAACTCGTTCAATCTATCATGGGTAATTATTCATATCTATTTGTAAATATCAGAACATGATCTATATTAATAATTAATTAATTGATCAAATATCTTGACTATTCTAATTAAGTATTTCTTATTGAAATTACACATGCACACAATGCATGTAAATACATTGCATGTTGTTAATGAACAAACTGTACATTCTGTTACTGAATCATTCTCAAAATTCACTTCCATAATTCTGTTACAAAACCCCTCTTCACATCAGCTGAAAACGATGATTCAAATGTATTGTTGTTTTATTTTATTTTTATCTTTCTGTGCAATGTTTTGTACATCATTGTTTATCTTTTTATCATCTGGCCATTGTGTAGTTTGTCCTTCGTTGATTTACAACTTCTGATTACCCCATTATTATTTGCAACCTTTTCAGCAAATATATTGCATTTGCTTTCACAACCTTGTTTATGAAAATAATATAAAATGAACAAAGATTGGGTGTGCTTACAAATAGCTGTTTATCAATGTTAAATAATTAATGTCGTAATGTCTCATTATCGATAGCAGAATATTTATATATACCCAGGGAATTATAACACGTGTTCTATTATTCCCTGTTATTCCTGAGAGGCCTGATGTTCAATTGTTCTAACTAAGTGCTTAGCAGAAAAGCAGCAAATACCAATTTTGCAGTCTGGTTTGATTCAATCAGGAATCGAACTCACGCTAAGTTGATACAAATTATTTGAGGAAATTAGAAATTTTGTTTCTGTGGCAATAGTGACAATCCGGGATGTCTGATGGTTTACCAGTATACTGTATATAGTTTGCCTTTATGCTTAATTAATACATATTCATACTATGTCAAGCAGAGGAGGGCTGTCGTGTCCGTGATCGTATGGTAGTTGGATTAACAACTACCTATGCAATCAGTGCCTATCACCACTGATGTTGTGAGTTCGAATCTCGATCAGGGTGAGGTGTACAACATTATGTGATACGGTTTGTAAGTGACTTTATACTAAGATATTCTTGAAATAAAGGTTTTGTATAAATTTGGTAAGGTTCCATCCAAGATTTAATTTGCATGAGTAAACATAGAATACATATACCGTTCCACCTGCCTTTCATCAAATCATCAGCTGAATGCAATTTTGTTGTAAAATAGCTAAAAATGTAATATTGCTGCAACTCAGCTAAAAATGTAATTTAATAGTAACACTTTCTTGATAAGTTAAAGAGTCCTAAATACACATACCCTGATACTATGCTATTCTCATGCTATCTTAAATAAGGAATGATTCTGGTTAGTACATAAAATAACTGAAAATCAATGAAAATAGTTGAAACCATCTACATCCCTCTTACCAAAGATCCTTTTTTGACCTGTTTTGACTGTGTCCTGCAATTTTCGTAAACAAATTTGTTGGAGAAAAATAGCTGAATTCAGTTAAATAACTGAAAAAAATCATCACTGTAAATAAGGTTTCGACTATTGAAAACACTCACCCTGCTACTATGTTGTCCCCAGATGAATCAACAGCACACAATATTCCTCCAGGTATATGTTGTAATTGTGAAAAACTTCCTATTCTGTTCTGAAACAACAAATATCAAATAGTGAATAAACCAGCAAATAGAATCTCTAATTACACAAATATGACTCAATTGTATAAAATTCTACAGTTAAGTTCTGAAAAAGGTAAAGAAAAGCAATGATTACAAATTGGTGGTTGTTTATTTTGGTTTGACATTGATGGAATTGTTTACCATCATTGTTTAAACTTTCTTTTCATAATGTAGATTTTGAGGGATAATTTACTATTTTTGGGTCATAGATTTGTCTTTAGCTTAAAAGGATATTGAAGGATAATTTTAGTTAAATGGTGGCTTCATAGGCAACAGGGGAGATAATTTCCATTATATGGTGACTGAGACATCAGGGGAGACAATTTTCATGACATGATCAGTCAACAGGGGAGATAATTTTCATTAGAAGGTGACTGAGACCTGATCAGGGGAGACAATTTTCATTACATGATTAAATACATCAAGGGAGACAATTCTAATAGGTTAAGAGAAATAATTTTACTTGGCTGACAGATGTATCAGAGACAAAATATGAGTTCTTTGTTTAAACTCATACATGTGGCATATCCATGAATAATTGATTGTTTGTAGAATAACATTAAGGCCAAAAACAAAAATAGCTGTGTTTCTGCTAACACTACCAAGTTATTATTTGTGCATACCCAATATGGATGTATTTTTGTTGTTGCTTTATGACCTTCAGTAGTCTATATTAGAATTCTAGAAACAGCACATCTTCGCTAGCCAAGGGTTACGATCCGCTCTATACAGTGACTGAGACATCAGGGGAGACAATTTTCATGACATGATCAGAGCCAACAGGGGAGATAATTTTCATTAGATGGTGACTGAAACCTCAGGGGAGACAATTTTCATTACATGATTAGATACATCAGGGGAGACAATTCTAGTAGGCTAAGAGAAATAATTTTACTTGGCTGACAGAGAGCGGATCGTAACCCTTGGCTAGCGAAGATGGAAACAGCAGGGCTTTCAATATTTTTCAAGTGTACCACTCCAGTACTTCACTATTTACAGGCGTTACTTTTGCATTAAAATTTGAACAATTTTCATGAATATCTATACAACACTCTTTAAAATCAGGAGGTACCAAAAACCATTTTAGGCAGGTAAAAGTACCTGGTACTGCCTCTTATTGAAAGACCTATAACAGTCATATTTAACTGGGATTTTTTCCATCGATTTTCAAACATTTAAGTACATGTAAGAGACTTCAAAGATTAAGCATTGATTGATTGAGTGGTGTTTATCACAAAAGAGTAAGCAACTTTCATTTGGAAATACAACACCTTCCAATTGTAAACCAGTTTTCTTTCTTGTTCTACATGGTGCCTAACAACTGCCTTCCATTTTTTCTTCTCAACTGCTTGAGCCTCTCTTTCATATCCAAGCTCATGACAAATACGACACCATAATAATTCATCATCTGCCAAACTTTTCCAACTTTTAGAAACCTAATTACAAATGTATATCAAATGTTATACATGCAATATATTTTTTAACTAATTTTATAGTTATAATGACCTTGCCGAAAATTATTTGTGAAAAAAAGTTTCCGAGCGCATTTTGGGTTATCATTTATCACTCTAAGTGCAAAAAAATTCTTGTAATTTACTCTTGTAATTGGAAGAAGAAGAAAAGAATATAATCACATCAAAGGTAAAGCCTGAAATGTGAGATGCAATGAGAAGTCCATTCCCAGCAAAACATATCAATGATAGTACTCCGGTATGTTTCTCCAGGATTTGGTAAGATGATGTCAGTGGCGTCATTATAACGTCACATTAGAAATCAGTGTTATTATGTTAATATCATGCTAATTGCTTGATACCGGTAATTGATATTATCGTGTGTAAAGATCAAATGGAAAATGTACAAATCATTGATACATATCTATATCACCAAATTAAATGATACATTTATCAGAGTGATTTATCATCATGTATCTGTGATTGTATTGTACACTGGAGAATAACTATTGAACTACTGTCAAATCTGTCTTAAAAGGCACCCTTTGAAAACAAAATTTGTCCATATCATGCAGCTTAATTTTCAACATTTAATAATTACCGGTATGGTATGGTATTTTACCTGTATGTAAATTAAAGGGCACTTTTCCATGTTCCTGTCTGTGCCCATTATATACAGGTTTGATTGTATATTGTGTTTAATATAAAGCAAATTCTGGGATCCATGAAATATAGGTCATGGTCAGATAATCCTTTTTTATGTAAATTCTTCCATATATATTTGTTTTGATAATACCCTTAATAAAACTCCATGTTGATATTTTTACTGTGTGAACCAAGAAAATGTGCTATGAATGAAAGCATACATTTATGCAATACCCGTTTTTTAACAGCAGGGGCATGTAAATACTTGCAATTTGTAATTAACATAAATTAATTAAAACCTTTGATATTAAAAAGTTACCAGAAATTGACAACAATATAACCAACGATAGCAACACCACTACTCTGGCAAACTTCAAAAATAAAATGCTACATAATTGTGCCTGTACAATAACATGTACCAAGCCAGGAAAAAGAGCAGTTATGTATAGGTGTGTTAGGCAAGTGGTATCGCTTTTGTCTGTTTCTGTGATCTGATGATTTTTCTATTAGATTTTGGAACTGTTCTGGCACTCAGACATTGTGGGTTTTTTTCTTCTTTACTTTATTAATAGTAGAGACTTCAAATCTTTAACTTTTTAGATACATGTGCATGTAGATGTAAAAAAAAATCAAATTCTTGTTCCAGTTTACCTGTGAGCAACGACATAGATCTTTGATGCTAAGAGGTTCAAATATTTTGATTGCAACCTCTCTAGGAACAGTCAGGTCAAAAAATGGAATTTCATTTATTTCATCCTAAAATTAAAAAAAATCAATAAAAGTATTTAATAAAAACATATACTAAGCTAATAATCATGATACATGTACATGTGTTTGTACTACAAAATGTATTATTGAAACCAGAGGCTCCATGTTGCACATTCTTGCTAAATTGTTTAACAGTTCTCCAAACATTGAAACAAGTTGTCAAAAGATTAACCGGTAATATCATATTCCATAAATTAAATTTGTCATGCAATATTCAATGTCATGTTTAAATGGCTCGCTTGTTTAGTTTATCAGTAGAAGACTTTTTCATAGGCCAGTAAATCTGTAATTACATAATATGTAAATTAATTATCAATGATGAGGTACAATGTAATGTTAGAAAAGTGTGTCAATGTTATTCATACAACACATGGAAACTAGCAAAATAAAAAAATATATGATTCATGATACTATAACTAACCAAAAAAAATGCATATATCAAATTTGCTACCATTTCTGGATGCAATAATCAATATAACATTATAAAACACTAATTTATGTTTGTGGTTCTCTACAAAGTCAATTTCAAAAATCATTTTCCTAAACTTAGATATATGGATTTGAAAAAAATATGTAAAGGATTGGCAACTTTGATTTATGATTGTAATAAACATGACTCTTTATATAATTTCTGTAAGATTTCTTACCAGATCGGCTATAAACAAGTCCAAATATCTGGTCTTTTCAATATTCTTTTCATGATGTCTCAACTTCTTTGAGAAGATATCTTTCACCATCTGTTTTTCAAGCACATCAACCTTTCTTTTCTTGCTACGCTGAAAGCTTTTTTCCGTGGAATGTTGTATTTCGTTGCTGCAAACACTTTCTTCTTGGGAACTTTCATGTGAATTCAAAAGATTGTCGACAATTCTAAATGGGTAAAATTTTGTGCTTGTTTTATGTTCATTATTTTCTCGATTAACGAAATAACACGTATGACATTTGTCATTTTCTCTAAATGCTGGGTGTATATTGCATTGTGAACATTTTGAGATCTTTTCCGTTCCTGAATCGCTTTGGTTATTTATTTCATATCCTTGACTGGCAGGAGGCTGTGATGGAGTCTCCTCTTTCAGTTCCCTTTTCCATTCATTACGAAATTTCTCCAAGTCATTGCTTGACATGCTTGCTTACACAAAATATGACACTATTTTTTACCTCTATGGCATGTATGGGGAAATGGAAATATATACCTACTTGCAACGTTTGTTTGTTTTTGTATTTAATAAAAGACTGGTTCGCTGTCGTCTATGAAACCAGTCCACACACAATCTATCTTACGTACCACAAATAAACGAAACACATTATAGACAGCAACGATACACTTTATACAATAACGATACAATAAGCTTTATTCAAAGTCCGAAAGATTCGAACAATTATAACACAAGCCCTGGTGAGCTTTTAAATCCGACATAAGAATATACATTTGCAAACAATAAACAAAGAATGCAAAAATTAAGATTAAAAGACGGCTGATATTGCTCGTACAAAAAGATAGAAATTACTACTGGCAGTATGCTTACGGGCATGTACAATAGTTACTTTTATCTAGAGCATTGATCCTTTTATAACAAGCCTGAAGGTACTATCTGAGCTTCTTTAAATTTATCAGGAAATTTAGACAATGAAATAGATTTATTTACTAGTTTAGAGCAAGGATTTGCATAGTAGAATACTATACAAATCCTTGTTTAGCTGAGATAGGTTTGGAATAACTGGTTTTGCAATTTTGTAAAGTTTAACCGAGATGCCATTTCTTACGGTTGCTTTTTTATATTAATTTTATTAATTTGTTTTATTATGAAATCTTCTTTTATATCATTTAGAACACTAAATTCTCTATATCAGGTTTGTTCGAATAAATTTTGATATGCTTTGGGTGACTTTCAGAAGGTTCTATATTACTTGATCCAATAACTTTAGTTGCCTTTATAAGAAAAAATATAAAAAAATTCGGACACTTCTGTTTGAACATTTGTAATTTTAAACCATCTTTGACTGTCGGACGAGTTAATATTCAGTTGTCTATATCTGTAACATGCAACACATGGCAAAATCAAGCCCATTTTGCTAAGTTGCATACGACCGCCATATTGAATCAAAATGGACGTCATCGTAGTACTAAGCAATGAACGGCTGAAGAAGTGAAAGAGGCCGTGCTGATCTTTTATTAAACCTGGACTTAATTTCTGAGTTCTTTTTTCACCAAACACCGCTTAGGGTTGTTCAAGCAAATTTTTGATACCATGCTCAATATATTGGAAGTTCCTGGAGTATTTCTTATTTTGATACAATTTTCCTATCATTTCCTAAAAAAACCTTAAAATATGGTTAAAAAAAATGATAAAACTGACGAAACCGCCATAACCACTTAAGTTCTCTTCGTTCACATTAAAACTTCCGGTAAAAAAGTTCCATTTGATATTTGTTTAGAATGGAAGACTTATGATCTGTATGTTCCTGGAGAAGATTAATTGTGATCGTTTTTACACTTTTCAATGCCCGACCCCATTTAAGAGGCAACGTAGGGATGTTGGGCGTGTGAAACGTACCATTATTCCCGAGGTATTTTCATACAATTCGTCTGTTCCATTTGCACCGCTTCTTCATCAACAAAGTATCACGTGATCAAATGATAATGTGAGGTGTGTTGAGTGGAAACATAACAATAAAATCTCAAGTCCGTTCTTTTTTTATTTATTATTATCAAATAAATATATAGGACAAATATGATTTTTTTTAAACACATAAAACAGCAGTAGTAATATATTATTCATCATTGATTAAGGGGCCGACCATATAACTTGGGGGGGGGGGCTAGGGTATGGTTTTTTTTTCTAAAAAAAAATATTCTTCCCAATGTTGCTGAAAAAAATGTCACGTGGTTCCACGACGTCATGAATATTCATATCTCATGAATAAAATAATGAGCATGATTTTGCCATATGGCATTTTACTGATTTTGTGATTCGTTACCGTTGTTGTTAACTATAGTATACTTTAATTTTGGTTATTAGCTGTTCCTCGATTTGTCATGTGATTTTCGACCTTTCAGTTCAATTTCTGAGATGGGAATAGACGTCGGAATGTTGAACTTTTTTGAATATTTTGTGCAAAACCCTTCAATCTTGATTGGTTTATTCCTTCTGTACTGTTTCATCTTTGGTCTTTCTGTGTTATTTTCGGGTCCTAAACCTGGGAAGAATCCATTCGATATTAATCATGTGAGACCGGTAGGACCACTTGTTACAGACCAAACTGCCAGAGACAAAATCTTAAAACAAAGTATGTACAATTTATTTTGATCGCATGTTTTTCATCTGTTATTGTGAGAGAGGTGTAAAGTATGTGCACAGTGCCTGAGAATGTGCATCAAAACTAAAGCAGAGTTATTAATGAATTGTTAACCTGACCATAAATTATATATTAATCTCATTGAGATTAGACTTTCGAAGAAATTTTCTGCTCTGCATCTCAAGTAAGTACTTTCGAAGTACTAAAGATGCAGAGCAGAAAATTTCTTCAAAAGACTATTACTTAATGGTGATGCAAAGCAGAAAATTTCGTCGAAAGTCTAATCTCAACGAGATTAACCTGACCACAGTAACCTGGCCAGAAACATTTTATACACAGGAGTGGGATTGACGAACTGATTATTGGACATTTGTCAGTCAACCTAAGAGAATTCTAGACACTTCGGCACCGGGACAAATCGGCACCAGGACACTTCGGCACCTGTGTGAGACATTTCGGTACCAAGACAAATCGGCACCCGGACAATTCGGCACCTCAATTAGACAAATCGGCACTTTTTTAATCATGTCTGTTCCGGAAAAGATCCCGATCATGCGGACAATACTGTTACACTGTATACAACTGTCGTCTGACATTGTGAAATTGAAAGAAGTTTTTCTGCCCCATCCATTTTATCATGTTTCTGGGCTTTTACTCAAAATTTTCTCAATATGGCTTGCACATGCTTTAGGAAGTGGTATGGATTCTAAAAACAATAAAAATCCATATACAGTAATTTTCTTTTCATTATATGTTTAAAGATCAAACAATCACCAATGCAAACACAAGCTGTAAACATTTGATCACTGCTTTTGATCTTAATTAAGAGAGTTAATAATGGCTTCTTTTAAAGAATATTTAAATCAATTATGTTTTGATTGCATTTCACGTTTGTTTGAAAGAAAATGCGGTGCCGATTTGTCTTGATTCCGAACTGTCTTGGTGCCGAACTGTCTTTTTCAACGGGTGCCGAACTGTCTTGTTACCAACCTAAGATTGATCGAAAAAATCAGATTTATCAAAATTGGATGATTGTAAAAATATAAAGAGTACATAATCTTATTTATCAAGGAATTAACTTTACATTTAAGGTAATTACATGTATATGGAAGATAATACATCTACTTCACCTGTTTTTTTTATTTTTGTGTGATCGCTGACAATTTCAAAATTTTCACTTCCAAAAACCCAAATGTTGGCACTTAGGATTTTTTTGCACCATAATGCACAATTAATATTCTTAATCAATTAGAAAGTTACATATGTTTGTACTATTGTTGAATGCAACAGAATATATATTATTTGTTCATGATAAAAGGAATTAATAGATGTGTGTTTGCATCCTGCAAGCGAAATCAGTCTTATCAATCTCTACTGAGTACACGTTAAACTCCCTTATCCAGATCAAATGTTCTATAAATATATCGGTATATGCTATTAGAGGTAACATGACTCTATACACATTTTTGTAATTTTCAGTTTATTTTATTATTTAATGTAAAAAGATGATCATCAAGTGCTGTCCGTATTCACTCTGAAATGTTTGTTCTGTCGGTTTCTGTAACATATATTATATATGGATCACTGTACTATTATTAAACATACAAATTGAAAAGTGCCACAAAATAGCAACATAGAAGTGGACAAAAAGTTGGTTTTGTATTGGGGTTGCCAAAGTTTAATTTGGAGTCAGTTATCTTGCATGAAATATCAGAACAGTACACAAACTTGGATGTAATGTGCCTTGGATGATATTTTGCCAAAATATGTGCTCTTTGTGTTGATCAGAAATCCAAGATGGATGTCATCACAGGACATATTTTAGAAATAGTACCATACGTAAAATATAAAAAATGTAAAAAAAAAAAAAAAAAAAAATTCTCAGAAACCTGAAATTTATTTAATTGAACCCAAACTGCACATGATGATGCCCTACAAAATGGAACTTCAAGATGACAACGACTGCAGGACAAATATAGCACAGGACCCTATGGGAAAAATATTTTGATTATTCTTATCGGAAATCTGTTGACAACAATGTCCTTGCATGGTCCTTTTACCAAAATGTAACTTCAAGATGACAACGACTGCAGGACAAATATAGCACAGGACCCTATGGGAAAAATATTTTGATTATTCTTATCGGAAATCTGTTGACATCAATGTCCTTGCATGGTCCTTTTACCAAAATGTAAGTTTTTTTTAAATTGATTATAGATACAAGAGGGCTGCCATAGGACAAATTTAAAAATTATAACATTGAAGCCTATATGGGAAAATTAGGAATAATTTTTCTTAGATGCTATCCAAATGGTACATGATTGAATTGATCATTGGATTGTCATTTTCATTTTTTGTGTGGATCAGAAATCCAAATTTGACATTGATTAACCATAGGATTATGAATAAAACACTTTTTTCTCAAAAAGTTCCAACCTGCTTAAACCCTAACAGTACATGTATAACCAGTTGAAGGATACAGGCTCAAGTGAGCCTCTAGTTTTTTTTTAAAGCTATTAATAGTACAATTTGTTTGTCCAGCATGATAAAATATTTTATAACCCTAGATTAAACATGACTATATACATGATATATATATCATCGGATCTTTCAACCGATTATCTGTTAAATTTCTCAATATAAAAAAAACCTTGACCCTTTGGGTTCAAAAATTAAGTTCAGGTCGTAATGTCAAAAATATATATTATAAACAACTTGGATTCATGTTCATTAAAGATAAGGATCAAATTGGCCAGATACAATGTACATTTACATGTATATCTTAGTTCAATAAAGTTGTATAAATTTTATCAGTTTTTATATATTGAATTTTTTTTTTTTTTTGGTATCAATTTTCATTGCATGGATTATCATGAATAGTCCAGGATGAGATGAGACCTACATTTATTTATTTATTTACTTATTTGTTTATTTATTTACTCCAGTGAGCAGTATTTCAGCTATATTCAGGATGAAAACAAGTTCAACAATAAATAAAATCTATATATAAAAGAAACTTGAGCTAAAATGATCTTTGATCCAAGATGCATGCTGCCATTACTATTAGCAGAAATTTCAAAGGGCAAATAAAATAATCAACTGAAATTTTTCTATGGAGTCAAATTGAAAACCAGATGAGCGATTACAAAAGCCTCTTGTGTCTAAACAATAACAATATGTTTAAAGTACTTTAAACTTAATTTTCATTGAAAAAAACATTATAAAATTCTGATAATTCTAAATTTAAAGCATTTTTATTTACAGAATTTTTCTATAATTTTCAAATTAGATTCTTTAATAACACTTGTTTAATTACAGAAAATATTCCATTTTTTTTTTCATTTAGATATTTTTTTCATTTACAATAATCATTTTTTTTTAAAGAATTATTCTTGCATATTGAATTTTGATTTTTAATGACATTTTTTAAAACAGAATTATTTTAATATTTTCCTCTGAGATCTCCATGTCCGAAATTGTCAGGTATTAGTTCAACTGTATTCCTTATGCTATTTCAAAATGTTGGCATAGGTTGAAGACACCTATCTGCCTATTTTTTAGTGCTTATGCTTAACTTGTTATTGTCAAATTTGGACAAGCGCTGTTAAAGTCAGATCCTTGTCCGGTATTACCTAGGTCAAAAATAAAATAAAAAAATTACCTACCTACCTACATTATTTTTTCTTCAAGAATTTTTGCATAATCATAGATTTTTTTGGGCTCCTGTATCAAAATCTGTTTGTAAATTCTATTTTTATCCTATTTTTCAGAATTCAAGCCTCCTAAAGTACCAGATAACCTAGATGCTATTGTGATCGGGAGTGGTATCGGTGGACTTAGTACAGCAGTACTGTTGGCCAAAGCTGGCAAGAAAGTTCTAGTCCTTGAGCAACATGACCAGGCAGGAGGCTGTTGTCATACATTCATCGATAAAGGATTTGAATTTGATACAGGTATGGTCGTCATTTAAGAATTGAATGTAATCTTCTTCAGTTTTATTGACATGTAAAAGCGTTGTCGATGACTGAAGTACATTTGAATGAAGTGCAATATTGCTTCATATTTAAATAAAAATATACTTCTGTATATGCTTTTACAACCTTATAAAACTGCAATAATTGCATCCCATTCTTATAATTACAATTTTACATTATTACATATAATTGAAATGATTATTTTTTTTTTTTATATATTCCACATTTTCAACATTTTTTTATTGTGTATAGTTATCAGTTGTCATGAGGTTCGAAAATAGTTCCTGGAAGTAGGCTTCATTGACTGATGAAGTTTCAATTTTCAATGTCACATGTCAACCTTTTGACCAATCACACAGGGCTTTGTAAATGAAATGAAAACATAATATAATTATTTAATATTGTATATAGTTTGTAAACATGTTTACTTTCACATGGGCTTATAAATTAATTAAGAACCACCTCTGTCATGTCTGGTGTATTGGTTTAAGTTGAATAAAAACCGGTAGCATATGTCAGAAAATGGTTTGAGATACTGTACATTATCAGAAGAACGCTATTAAAAACTGAAGTAATCAAATGTCCTTATAAGGAGACAGGAGATAAACATGTACTATTATTTCAACTACTCTAGTTATCTGATGGAGTAAAAACTGTAAAAACTAGGATATTTGATCAATTTTTACTTTGAGAAGTTTCAATTAATCAAAACAGATTTTGTTTTTCCCTCCAATATGTTTAGCCAATGAGAACAAGATTTTTGGCAAATTTTCATGTTTCAAAAAATTTGAACCAAAACCTATCGTAGTATATAATCCTCACCCACATACCCGAATATCCCTTTAAGGGTAAATTTCTGTGGCTAATACAAGGCTTATTGCGGTAATGAAATACAGATACATGTATTACAATATGTAATTTTCAGGTATCCATTATATTGGTAAAATGTACGAGGGCCATGCTGATAAAGTTCTATCTGATCAGCTGACAGGTGGAGGAGTGGAATACCCTAAAATAGAAGAAATTTATGATGTGGTTTGTACATTTTTTAAGTTAAAATTGAAATAACAAGAGTTTGAGTTATCAGAGATAAATTGAGGAATTGATACTTAATTTGATTTAGAAATAACAGATTTCCACTATACACAGAGTTAACCATGTACATGTATATAAAGGCCACTCAAGGAAACCTGAAAATGTGGCCTTTATATGAGTAGTTTCCCTTTATATACAGGTTAAAATTATATGCACCATTCATTAATGGGAAAAATGAGATTGCCCTTTATCGCTATTTTGTTTATTTTCCCTTTGATGTTTAAAGCCAATATATTTCATATCACGTAAGCGCTGAGATGATTCCAATTATCGCTAATCGCTAAGCATTGTCAAGGATGCACGTAGTAATATTGCTGTTTTCTAATATGACGTTATAATGACGTCACATTACCAAATCCTTGATAAACATACTATCATAGCGATAGAATAATTAAAGATGTTTTTTAAAACTCGAGGACGTTTCTCAGTCATCTCGTTTTATAAAACATCGTTAATCACTTATTATTAACAGTGATTTGTTATATAGAGGTGCCCTTGATAAACAGTGGCTTGTTATATAGAGGTGCCCTTGATAGACAGTGGCTTGTTATATAGAGGTGCCCATTATAGACAGTAATTTGTTGTATAGAGGTGTTCTTTATAGACAGTGATTTGTTGTATAGAGGTGCTCTTTGTAGACAGTGATTTGTTGTATAGAGGTGCTCTTTGTAGACAGTGATTTGTTGTAGAGAGGTGCTCTTTGTAGACAGTGATTTGTTGTATAGATGCTCTTTGTAGACAGTGATTTGTTGTATAGAGGTGCTCTTTGTAGACAGTGATTTGTTGTATAGAGGTGCTCTTTGTAGACAGTGATTTGTTGTATAGAGGTGCTCTTTGTAGACAGTGATTTGTTGTATAGAGGTGCTCTTTGTAGACAGTGATTTGTTGTATAGAGGTGCTCTTTGTAGACAGTGATTTGTTGTATAGAGGTGCTCTTTGTAGACAGTGATTTGTTGTATAGAGGTGCTCTTTGTAGACAGTGATTTGTTGTATAGAGGTGCTCTTTGTAGACAGTGATTTGTTGTATAGAGGTGCTCTTTGTAGACATTGATTTGTTGTATAGAGGTGTTCTTTGTAGACAGTGATTTGTTGTATAGAGGTGCTCTATGTAGACAGTAATTTGTTGTATAGAGGTGCTCTTTGTAGACAGTGATTTGTTGTATAGAGGTGCTCTTTGTAGACAGTGATTTGTTGTATAGAGGTGCTCTTTGTAGACAGTGATTTGTTGTATAGAGGTGCTCTTTGTAGACAGTGATTTGTTGTATAGAGGTACCGTTTAAAGCAGGTTTGTAATGTAATTAGTGTAATTAATGTAGTTTCTATGGACAAATTTAAGTAGTACTGGTATTTACCGGTTATGGTGATATTTATATCAAAACTACATGAAAGTCGTCATCAAATTTGGTGATTTTAACCCTTCATGGTTTAACAAGTACAGTAGTCGAAAAAGATCAAAATGTATCATTGGACTTAAAATTTTGGCATCCCGTTAGTGACCAAATTTTCATAATCAGTTAAAAGTAAAGTTGTAATTTATCTTAATTTTTATTTTCGAATGGAGTTCGAATCCCATTCATGGTGAGGTCTACTCAATGCATCTTCATGTGATAAAGTTTGTCAGTGACTTGCGGCAGGTCTGTGGTTTTTTCCGGGTACTCCGGTTTCCTCCACCAATAAAACTGACCGCCACAATTTAGCTGAAATATTGTTGAAAGTGGTGTTAAACACCCTAACATTAACCCTCAAAACAAAATGTAAGGCATCATCAAATTTGGTGATTTTAACCCTTCATCGGTTTTACAAGTATGGTAGTCGGAAAGGATCAAAATGTATCATTATACTTTTATTAGAAGATATAACAGGGAAAATTTCTACATCCCATGAGTAACAAATTTTCAAAATCAGTTAAAAATAAAGTTGTAATTATACACCCGCTCCCCGAAGGGGGAGGGGGGTATACTGTTTTACCTCTGTCCGTCCGTCCGTCCAAGATATTTTTCGTCGCATTTTTCTCAGTAACTGTTGATGACAGAAATCTGATATTTGGTCACAAGCATCATATAGGTATACCATATTGTGGGTAGCGTTTTTGGACCTGTCAGATTCCTACTTCCTGTTTGCCGACTTAGTTGGTCTTTATACACATTTAACATATATGCACATTTTTCGTCACATTTTTCTCAGCAACTATTGATGGCAGAAATCTGATATTTGGTCACAAGCTTCATATAGGTACCCCATATCGTGGGAAGCGTTTTTGAACCCATCAGATTCCTACTTCCTGTTTGCCGATTTTGTTGATTTTTATACACATTTAACATACATTTGTATATGCACATTTTTCGTCGCATTTTTCTCAGCAACTATTGATGACAGGAATCTGATATTTGGTCACAAGCTTCATATAGGTATGCCATATTGTGGGAAGCGTTTTTGGACCCGTCAGATTCCTACTTCCTGTTTGTCGACTTAGTTGGTTTCTATACACATTGAACATATATGCACATTTTTCGTCACATTTTTCTCAGCAACTATTGATGGCAGAGATCTGATATTTGGTCACAAGCTTCAAATAGGTACCCCATATCATGGGAAGCATTTTTTGACCCGTCAGATTCCTACTTCCTGTTTGCCAAAGAGCGGGGGTATCATAGGTGAGCATTAGCTCACAGTTCATCTTGTTTATTTTTACTTTTATTTTCAAATAAATCACTAAAAGGGAGATCATTTGGTAACTTTACCATAATCATTACAGAAATAAGGACAGAGAAATAATATATCACCTTCACTATACATTGCATTAATCTAGAAAATTTCTCACAAAAACACTTGATGTATGGAATAATTTTATTATAGGTCAAAATTGGAGATCCAGCTAAGCCTAGATCATATGATATTACATCAGGAAAGGATAAGTTAGAAAAAAATCTCATTGGATATTTCCCTAAAGAAGAGGCGGCCATCAAAAAGTTCATGCAATTCTTACAGGTATTGTATAATATTACCATGGTTACCATTTTTTTCAGACGGTAGGTCAATATTTTTTGCTAAATATGCAGGCTTTGACCTATCGTCTACATCTACATATACAAAGATGGAATCTAAATAATCTGCAATATCTCCATAAATTCTCAATAAAAATGTTGATTTTGCTCACATTTTACATATATTTTATTATAGGTTTATTACTTGTTTTTGCACGATCACAAATTTTTGCAGTTGTATAAGAGTTTGTTCCTTAAAATACTTTAGATTTTTTTTTATTAGAGCTTGACATTGTCATTGACTTACTAACATCCTTTTTTGCAAAAACAAGTAATAATTGATTGATTGATGGACATTAAACACCAATCAATCAATCAATCAATCAATCAATCAATCAATCAATCAATCAATCAATCAATCAATCAATCAATCAATCAATCAATCAATCAATCAATCAATCAATCAATCAATCAATCAATCAATCAATCAATCAATCAATCAATCAATTATTACTTGTTTTTGCAAAAAAGGATGTTAGTAAGTCAATGACAAGGTCAAGCTCTAATAAAAAAATCTAAATTTTTTTAAGGAACAGACTCTTATACAACTGCAAAAATTTGTGGTTGTATAATTATACAGGTGTGTTGGTGTCATTTTCCGACAGTAGATACATTGTTTTTTTTTCATAATAACTTGAGTTTCATTTTACCGATCCTTCTGAAATCCTAAAACGTAGATCATAGGTACAGTATAAAGGTTTGGAAGGTTGATAGGGGTTTTAATACTACCTGTTTCCAAACAAGAGTCATGATAAAGGTGCCAAAAATGGTCTTTGAATAAGTTATGGAATATCCACAACCTTTTGAAATTATCAGAAATTGGAAATTTTGTCATTTTTTTTTTAATCTCATGGAATGACATTGTTACTATCAATGATGAGTCTCTGAGACTGAAAATTATCGGTCAGTGTGACATCAGACATAGCCGATATTAACAATAACATCAATTTGGAAGCTCTCGACATACATTATCACTAGCATCACAACTCATCCTATCGGCCTCACTATGATACTAGTATCAATGTCTGTCTCGATCTATAGAACTGCCGATATTCTATATCTATAGTTGTGTTCTTAAGTTATCATCTTGAAGAGTCGTGGTCACATCAAGCTACTGAGAGGCATAGTCATTTATTAGTTACACATAACAGATATTTAATGGTGTCAATATACTCATGTACAGGGCTTTCAAGATTTTTCAAGTGTACCAGTGCTTCACTATTTTTAGAATGTTCTTTTTATTAAATTTGATTATTTTTAAATTTGAATATTTTTCATGAATATCTTATGTAAAGCTCTTTAACAGCAGGAGGTACCAAATACCATATTAAATGAGTAAAAATTCCTGGTACCGCCCCTTATAGAAAACAGGAGTTACCAATTACAATTTTAGATGAGTAGAAGTACCTGGTACCACCCTTATTGAAAGGCATGCATGAAAAGGGGAGTTTTTTCAGGCTGTATCATAATCTTATTTTGTCTTTAATTTCTTTTGTTTGAATTTTGATTTTTCTCCATAAAATTAATTATCATATTTCAGGAAAGCAAAAGTAGTTTCACTGGTTACTTTGCAATGAAGATAATACCTAAGATTATAGTGAAGATCTTGATAGCAACAGGCATCTATAAATTTATGTTTAAATCTTATGCTAAATACCATTCCAAGACACTGAAGTCACTTCTGGACGAACTTACAGATGACGAGGAGCTGAAAACTGTGTTATCATATTGTTGGGGAGACTATGGTAAGAAATGAGTACAACCCCACTCAATTTTTGTGCCTGTCCTAAAACCAGGACCTGGATTTCCAACATCATATGTCATAGTCTTTTCGTGTTCAGTGTGTTAAGATGAGAGGTGGTTGTTTGTTTTGCTGATACAATATATTGGTAGAATTGCTGACCATCACTGTTTAAACTTTCTTTTTCATAAAAATGTATATCAGGGGCCATCGTAGCCGTGATAGTATGGTAGTTGGATTTACAACTACCTATGCAATCAGTGCCTATCACCACTGAAGTTGTGAGTTTGAACCCAGTTCATTGCGAGGTGTACTCGATACATCATTATGTGATAAAGTTTGTCAGTGGCTTGCGACAGGTCAGTGGTTTTCTCCAGGTACTCAGGTTTCCTCCACCAATAAAACTGACCGCCACGATATAAATGAAATATTGTTGAAAGTGGTGTTAAACACCATAGACTCACTAATTTGACTATCACTGTTTAACCTTTTCATAAAAATGTATATCTCTTATTTGAAGTGGCATCACATCATGTAACCGACAAATCAAATATTAGCATTTGTGATATGAAGAAAATGTTTGGAGTTGAAGCCAAACATAATCCTCAGTATTCTACGTAGACTTCAATGCAAATTAAATTATTTGATATCTATCAGCAAAAGTTTAATGTGGTTCCGATAATTAATTTCACATTTGGTCCTTGTACACACTAAATCAGATTTCTGTTTTGATTTTCGTCAAATTTTATATGATGTGTTTATTTTATATAATGAATATAAAATTGAAATTTTTCTATTGAAATAGAGGTAAGATCATGAGGATGAGTAATGTTGTCACCTCCTTCAATTATCAAATGCCAGGATGTTTGGTTAAGAGAATAGCCAGCATGTTATGATCATTTATTGTTAAATTCTATTTTTAGCTTGATATTGTCTGGAGTTTGTTAATTAATGATAAATACACAGCATGTACACAGGGTTTAATTTTTTTTCCAAAAGTTCACTGGTCCAGGACCAGTGAGCACCAGGAATCTACTGGTCCTGAAAAATTTTCTACTGGTCCTGAATATCGGAATTGAGGAAATAAAATACACAAAATTAACCTACCTCCCCCCTTCCTGGTAGTGGTTTGGCAACTTAATACCTGATCAGATGCTACTTTTCATTTTATCTTGGGCTATCAAACAGTTACCGGTAATTTTCGCTTATTGGTTGTACCTTTTAATAAAGCACTGTTTTTTGTTGCCAATTCTGGATATTTTACAGTATTTACCCCACATATTTACTTCATAATTCTCATTAGCATGATCGCCAGTAATCTCGTTTAGATTAGATTAGACTTCCAAAGATGCAAAGCAGAAAATGTCTTCGGAAGTTTAATTTCAACAAGATTAGATCGCCAGGTTATTAGCCTACCACTTGCCTCAACCCAAGGAATTTTTTCCTTCCATGATGTTTGAAGTGTTCTCTTCTGTTAGCCTATCATATCTTTGACCTTTTGTTGGTTGTGGTGTTTTTTCATTATGTAATTTATTGTTGTCAGTATCACATGCTGCTCCATTAACATTAAAAAACAAACTGGTTAATGACTCGGGCCATTTTATGTTTGAACTGCTTCACTAATACGCTTATGTATTATCGAAAGAATTACCGCTTCCGTAAAGCACAAAACTGATCTTAACCTATTCTGTTACAACCATCCTGGGTGTGTGTGCTCCGTTAATTACCGGAGGTTCATGCAGAACAAAACACACACACATCGTAAAGCACTAAAACGATCTTGAATTATTTCAGATTACGTAATCCAATGTTAACAATATTTAAAGAGGCAATCAATGTTGGATTAAAATTATGCAGTAACATCTGTCACTCGGACTTTTAACCTCCCATTTAATTCGAGTCCGTAATTGGACAGTTTAAACTGATCCGTCTGTCTTTACAGGAATAGAAAATGTTAGGTTCGAACCCACAAATCGCCGGTCCCGGACCTCGGACCAGCAGATGTTTTATCCCCTGTGTACATGTTTATATTTGTTTTCTTTATTGTTAAATTCTATTTTCACTTTATAATGTATACCTGGAGAGTATGTATGATAAGATTTTTCATAGCATAAGATGATTGGTCACAAATGCACAAACTATTATATTCTTATCCTCTCACTAAACCATATGTATTCTTTTACCAACTTGTCTCTAACAAGTGATGAAAGGTACATGTATAATACCTTTCTTATGGACACACACGTTATAAATACATGTACTAACTAAGGAGGGGGCCCGGGTGGCTCAATCAATGAGTTAGGTCGTTGGATCTAACAACTCAAACAAGCCTATCACCAATACGGCATGTGGTCGCGCCCGGCTTTGTAAATTACAAAAAAGGATGCACTCGACTCGCAGCCGCAAGTGATAAAGTTTACCAGTTGCTTGCCCATGGTCGGTGGTTCTCACCGGGTACTACAGCTTCCTCCACCACTAAAACTGGTCGCCATGATATAGCTGAAATATTGTTGAAAGTGGCATTAAACACTAAAAATCAATCATCAATCATCTAACTAAGGAATTTTCCAGGAATGATTGTATGAAGGATGGGTCGGTACTTTAGGTAAAGTTTTCTAGATGGTGGTATAGTTTACTATTTAAGAAACATTTACAGCACATCTAATTTGACCCCCCTGGATATAAAACAGAAATAGCTTTGAGAGTCCAAACTCAACAAAATTAGTAGTAAACATCCTTTTTTCAAGTTGAGTAAAGGAGACGAAGGGGGGAAAATACTTCTCATTTTAGAAATCAACCCCAGCTGTCCAAAGTCCAATGAAAGCATAGTATAATGTCAATATTTCTGAAATTTATAGAAAAAAAATAATCTCATTATCTGTATGGTAGTCCCTCACTTATCAGGTAACTCCCACTGAAGGCGACCCCTCATATGAGACCAGATTTCAATTGCTCTGAGATTGTGAAATGCTACTAATGAGAGGTCACCCTCTTGGAACACCACATTTTCACTGTAGAAGGAGGTGGCTTATATAGGAGGTACAGTGATATGCTACTAAATTGTCCCTCTTAAGAGAGGCCACCCCTCTTGGAATACCACATTTTCACTGTGGAAGGAGGTGGCTTTTATAGAAGGTACAGTGATATGCTACTAAATTGTCCCTCTTAAGAGAGGCCACCCCTCTTGGAATACCATATTTTCACTGTTGAAGGAGTGGCCTTATATAGGAAGGACAGTGAAATGCTACTAAATTGTCCCTCTTAAGAGAGGCCACCCCTCTTGGAATACCACATTTTCACTGTGGAAGGAGGTGGCTTATATAGGAGGTACAGTGATATGCTACTAAATTGTCCCTCTTAAGAGAGGCCACCCCTCTTGGAATACCATATTTTCACTGTTGAAGGAGTGGCCTTATATAGGAGGAACAGTGAAATGCTACTAAATTGTCCCTCTTAAGAGAGGCCACCCCTCTTGGAATACCATATTTTCACTGCGGAAGGAGGGAGGCTTATATAGGAGGGACTACTTTATTATGTATTTGCACTACCTAGCATACCAGTTTACCATTCATGCAAAAATTTATTTCAGGAACTTTACCTTCCAAAACGTCCTTCATCATGCATTCAGCACTCCTTAACCATTATACTGATGGAGGTTATTACATCCGAGGAGGACCGAGTGAGGTTGTCTTCAACATGATTCTTACTTTAGAAAAAAATAATGGGCGCATCTTAGTGAAGGCGCCTGTCCAGAAAATTTTGATGAATGACAAAGGTCATGCTCATGGTGAGTTTTTTTTCCGTAGATTTACCTTTTTCTACGCTTTACAGGTGTCTTGCCATCAAAATCAACATTTATACTGCATGCGGCATTGTTTAACCATTATGCTGAAGATGCTTACTATATCCGTGGGGGATCGAGTGAAGTTCCTTTTCAAATCGTACAACGTATCGAAGAAAATGGTGGCAAAGTATTAGTAAAAGCCCCTGTTCAGAAAATATTGACTAATGAGCAGGGTAGAGCAGTTGGTAAGTGGTTGTATGTTGAAATCTAATGACCCTGTTTGTGAATACCTCTGAATGAAATGGCGTTATTGTATATATTTAGATAAACTGTTGAATGTTTTCGTCTTGTCTGATTTGTCGCTTTTACTTTTTTATATGCTTTGTATAGCAAGCCATGTTGTTTTGTTTTTTGTCAAAGAAAGAGCGACCTTTCATTGCAAAGGAACTTAGAATGTGTCCAAAGCAAAGGTGTTGATGTCATCAAGAACATATTTACATGATAAAATTTCATTTAGAATATCACTTGACTATTATTTTAAATTAATATGTTATGTTGAAATTTTGCAATTAGAATATCAGATATAATTTTCTAGCGGGTCAAATAAAAACATGCTTGCCTCAAGTATGTTAGAACGTTGGTTCGAATCCAGGTCGGGTCAAATCAAAGACAATGAAATTGGTATTTTTGTTTCTTTTCTAAGCTTGCAGCATTATGAAGAGCAAAGACTGGTTTGCTTGTAGCCAGGATAATGTATACGAATAGAGAAACATGTCTACCTGTGGATAGTTGTTTCAGTGAATGAGCACGGCAAAAATCCAATACTGCATGTTGGTCTAGTACAAAGCAGACATCATCTTCTTGTCAAAAGTGACTTATTCTCAGAGTTTTTATGCAAATGTCATAATTATACCCCCGCTCCCCGAAGGGGGAGGGGGGTATACTGTTTTACTTCTGTCCGTCCGTCCTTCCGTCCGTCCAAGATATTTTTCGTCGCACTTTTCTCAGTAACTGTTGATGGCAGAAATCTGATATTTGGTCACAAGCGTCATATAGGTATACCATATTGTGGGTAGCGTTTTTGGACCCGTCAGATTCCTACTTCCTGTTTGCCGACTTAGTTGGTTTTTATACACATTGAATATATATGCTCATTTTCGTCCCCATTTTTCTAAGCAACTATTGATGACAGGAATCTGATATTTGGTCACAAGCTTCATATAGGTATACCATATTGTGGGTAGCGTTTTTGGACCCGTCAGATTCCTACTTCCTGTTTGCCGAATTAGTTGGTTTTTATACACATTAAACATATATGCTCATTTTTCGTCACATTTTTCTCAGCAACTTTTGATGGCAGAGATCTGATATTTGGTCACAAGCTTCATATAGGTACCCCATATCGTGGGAAGCGTTTTTGGACCCATCAGATTCCTACTTCCTGTTTGTCGAAGAGCGGGGGTATCATAAGTGAGCATTAGCTCACAGTTCATTTTGTTAAAAACATAACCTCTTAAGGCCATCCATGCTGACACAGGAGCTCACAGTTATATTTTCACATTACCAGGTATTTGTTAAAAAAAAGTTTCACACATACCTGGTGATGTGAAAATATAACTGCAAGCCATATTTTGTTTTTCTAAAGATTTTTTTAAATTTAAATAAAAGTAAGATTACTTTTTCAGATACAATGAAATTCAAAGCAGTACAAAAAATGTATTTAAATAATGATAAGTTGGAATACATCAAAACAGTCTACTTTTAATTAAATCCAAAAAAAATGGCTTCTTACTAAAACAAATGGAATCTTCATGGCAATCAGCACTCTTTCTGAAAATATTGTAATCAGACAAGAGGAGACTACCTCAGCAATGTATTATTGCATGCTTATAATAAATATAAATATTTTGCTTTTAATTCCTCCTCGCTTCCCTCCCTTTGTTATGCTCTTCTATATAGCTAGTCAAAAGGGTCACATGATCTATTGCCATAACTGTGCTCATTCATTGTTATCCAACAGCTTTATAGAAATGTGTCGCACTAAATTAGATAGCCATTATTTTTATTATGATCAATGGGTCGATACCTCTGCTGGTGGATTAGTAATCCTTTAGAGTATCATCCACCAAGTAGTCCTCCAGGAGATATGTCAACCTGGTGATAGTAATAAAATCGTTGATATCTAATTTAGTGCGAAAGACACGTTTATAGAATTACCTTCAATAGGTACTCTCAGAGTCAATAAATTGGGAAACCAAATAATTTAAAAGTCTTTTGGAGCTGCAAAACGTAGGACCTAAACATGATAGCTAAAATCAGTTAAGTTTACCGAAATATTGCTCAAATATTGCTCGCTTGGAATCATAACAATATACTCTTGGTGCATGTCATGGAATTGTTTTATGTATAGTATATATGTGTTAAAAAATCAGGGAGAACTGCATCAGTGGTGTAATGGTTAGCATTCTCACCTCGAATGCGGTAGATTGTGGGTTTGAACCCCAGTCGGGTCAAGTAAAAGACTATAAAATTGGTATTTGCTGCTTCTCTGCTAAGCACGTCGTATTAATGAGTAACATCACAGACTGGTTGGCTCTGAATCAGAATAATGTGTCAGAGTATGGTTCGATATGGTTTTTTTTAATTTTCTTCTAAAGTTAAGTTTTATGAACTTATTGAAGTAAGATGATAAAGAGAAATCGGCCAGAAATTTATTTGCAGTTGTACAAGTAAAATATTGATAGTAAAAAGACAAAGATTTATATGGGTGAAATTGTGCTTAATGAATAAACATTAATATTATAATGGGCCTGAAGAAAGGTCTGTAATAGATATTACAAATATCAGTACCATTTTTTTTCCACTAGATTTTAAAGGTATTCTAATAAAATGTATACTACATACTAAATGTATTTTTATGTGTATTGATATGAATTTCATTTTCATCGAGGAACAATTTTTTTAAAGTGAATTAATTTTTGTTCTCATATTCCTGCAAGTTTTATACAGTGTTTAAAAAGATAATGGTATTTTGTAATTTTGTATTCTTAAAGTTTATCTTTCAAAAATAGCTGATTTAGGGTTTCTTAAATAGTTTTGAAGTTATTGAAAACAATTATGCAACTTAGAATTTTTTAAAGAGTTAAACCTGTTTTAAAGTTTGTTAATCAAAATTAAATATTGATAGTGAAAATAAATTTATTCATTTCAAAATGAAATATTTCAAATATTTTATTCCAGGAGTTACAGTTGGAATGAAGGGAAACACATCATGTGATTTATTTGCTAAATACATCATCTCAGACGCAGGAGCTTCCAACACATTCAAACATTTACTGCCAAAAGAGATTGCTGTCAAATCATGTAAGTACATTTTTCAATAATTTGAACAATTTCCCTTTGATCTCACCGAGTGATATTGTCAGTATAATCAAACTGACTCTGATTCTATACACTTACTGTCTTTTGATGAGGTAAATGTGTGGATTTATCGACTTTCGAAAAGAAAATGATATTTACTGAGCCTGATCCACACATTTACAGAATCAAAAGACAGTAATTGTTTTTTTTCTATATTTTTAATAAAAAACGTATTCCATGCCTCAGATTTAATATTCACTGGTGTTAAATGTCACATGTTACTTTTTTTAGAACAGTAAATTCTATCATAAATGTTCTATTTTAAATTACTTAAAAAAAAAGTAACATGTGACATTTAACGCCAGTGAATATTAAATCTGAGGCATTGAATACGGTTTTTATTTATTTTTATTTATTGAAATCTATTATAATATAATTTACTAATATAGAATAATAAAATTATCGGTCAGTATTACGTTATCGATAAAAACAATAAGAGCAGTTTTGGAGGTCTCAACATACATTATCACTAGTAACACATCTCATCCCATCTACTCACTGTGATACTAGTGACAATGTCTGTCTCAACATTCATAACTGCCGTTATTCAATATGTATTTGAATTTAAGGTGGTACCATACACTTCAGGTAAAATTTGATCTGCTCGTTTAATTTTCTTATTTTTTTGGCAGTGTGTTTGAATATATCCACTGTAATAAATATCAAAATTTTAACAAATTCCAACCAACAGACTCAGAGCTATAAATTCACTAGCCACATAGCAGCTTTTCTCTCTGTGGTTTTGATCACCGAGATGCTTGAAATCTGCATACAAACAACATATAATCAAAACGTTCAACTGATTTTAAAGAGTTATCTCCCTGTAGTGTATGGTACCCCCCTTAAGTTTTATTTTGCATTATTATTTAATTGTGATTGGTGATATTGTCATTGATTGGTGATATTGTCAAACATTTTCATTTTAGTCGAACATCATTATCTGGAACTTAGATAATTTGTTTTCTTGGATAGCTCGAAATAAGTACAGTATACTGTACGTTCGCATTATGTTTAAGCCTTTTTTATCCCTAATTACTTGCAAACAGCATCAGTGGTGTAATGGTTAGCGTGCTCACCTCAAACTTGGTAGATTGCGGGTTCGAACACTGGTCGGATCTAGCCAAAAATTTTAAAATTAGTATTTGTTGCTTCTACACAGCATGCAGCCTTAGGGAATAAGACCAAAGAGAGGTTGGCATGACACCAGGATAGTGTGTCCAAGTGGAGCAACATGTCTACCCATGGACTGTCATGGAGTGAGCTAGCATTATGAAAATCCAACGAAGCATGTTCAATGCTGATCGAGTGTAAAGCAGACATTATCAACATTTTATCAAATATAACTAGGTCTCACTATGATATAGCTGAATTTTTTTTCGTATGGCGTTAAACAAAAATCACTCAATAATGGATGATTCATTTTCTTGGATAGCTTGAGATAAGTACCTTGTATTGTCTTATTGTAGTATGTTTTAACTTCTCTATCCCACATAAAGATGTGTTTACATGATCAAATTATTTCTTCAAATTCACTTGAAATGTTACCAGTTCACCTGTTTAAAATACAAATTTGACAGTCAAAGTTCAAGGCACCAATAATTTTATTTCAAAATGTCAATAGTATATCCAATAAAATTACTTATCTCTATTTTTGATAACAAAATTTTACTGTATACAGATAACTCCGATAAAACTGACCGCCACAATATAGCTGAAATATTGTTGAAAGTGGCGTTAAACACCATAAACCATAAACAAAAACTACAAACTTATACAGATAACATTGAACAAGTAACTTTCAGTCTTATGACATCTGTTACAGGTATGTATCCCATGATAAAGAAAGTGGGAGAAAGTATGTCTTTTCTTTCTATCTTTGTTGGTTTAGAGGGAACATCAGAAGAATTAGGACTAAAAGGACAGAATATTTGGGCATATACTGGGTAATTAGTGTAAATTATTTATCAAAATAAAATGGAAGGAATATGAATATTTTTGTTAAATCTAATTTTGTAGATACAATGTACATGTATTTGTAATATTTAGTACAATCATGACTGTATATGGTTAATTTACATTTGTATTATTTAGTACAATCATGACTGTATATGGTTAATTTATATTTGTATTATTTAGTACAATCATGACTGTATATGGTTAATTTACATTTGTAATATTTAGTACAATCATGACTGTATATGGTTAATTTACATTTGTATTATTTAGTACAATCATGACTGTATATGGTTAATTTACATTTGTATTATTTAGTACAATCATGACTGTATATGGTTAATTTACATTTGTAATATTTAGTACAATCATGACTGTATATGGTTAATTTACATTTGTATTATTTAGTACAATCATGACTGTATATGGTTAATTTACATTTGTATTATTTAGTACAATCATGACTGTATATGGTTAATTTACATTTGTAATATTTAGTACAATCATGACTGTATATGGTTAATTTACATTTGTAATATTTAGTACAATCATGACTGTATATGGTTAATTTACATTTGTATTATTTAGTACAATCATGACTGTATATGGTTAATTTACATTTGTAATATTTAGTACAATCATGACTGTATATGGTTAATTTACATTTGTAATATTTAGTACAATCATGACTGTATATGGTTAATTTACATTTGTAATATTTAGTACAATCATGACTGTATATGGTTAATTTACATTTGTATTATTTAGTACAATCATGACTGTATATGGTTAATTTACATTTGTAATATTTAGTACAATCATGACTGTATATGGTTAATTTACATTTGTATTATTTAGTACAATCATGACTGTATATGGTTAATTTACATTTGTAATATTTAGTACAATCATGACTGTAAATGGTTAATTTACATTTGTATTATTTAGTACAATCATGACTGTATATGGTTAATTTACATTTGTATTATTTAGTACAATCATGACTGTATATGGTTAATTTACATTTGTAATATTTAGTACAATCATGACTGTATATGGTTAATTTACATTTGTAATATTTAGTACAATCATGACTGTATATGGTTAATTTACATTTGTATTATTTAGTACAATCATGACTGTATATGGTTAATTTACATTTGTAATATTTAGTACTATCATGACTGTATATGGTTAATTTACATTTGTAATATTTAGTACAATCATGACTGTATATGTTTAATTTACATTTGTAATATTTAGTACAATCATGACTGTATATGGTTAATTTACATTTGTAATATTTAGTACAATCATGACTGTATATGGTTAATTTACATTTGTATTATTTAGTACAATCATGACTGTATATGGTTAATTTACATTTGTATTATTTAGTACAATCATGACTGTATATGGTTAATTTACATTTGTAATATTTAGTACAATCATGACTGTATATGGTTAATTTACATTTGTATTATTTAGTACAATCATGACTATATGGTTAATTTACATTTGTAATATTTAGTACAATCATGACTGTATATGGTTAATTTACATTTGTATTATTTAGTACAATCATGACTGTATATGGTTAATTTACATTTGTATTATTTAGTACAATCATGACTGTATATGGTTAATTTACATTTGTAATATTTAGTACAATCATGACTGTATATGGTTAATTTACATTTGTAATATTTAGTACAATCATGACTGTATATGGTTAATTTACATTTGTATTATTTAGTACAATCATGACTGTATATGGTTAATTTACATTTGTAATATTTAGTACTATCATGACTGTATATGGTTAATTTACATTTGTAATATTTAGTACAATCATGACTGTATATGTTTAATTTACATTTGTAATATTTAGTACAATCATGACTGTATATGGTTAATTTACATTTGTAATATTTAGTACAATCATGACTGTATATGGTTAATTTACATTTGTATTATTTAGTACAATCATGACTGTATATGGTTAATTTACATTTGTATTATTTAGTACAATCATGACTGTATATGGTTAATTTACATTTGTAATATTTAGTACAATCATGACTGTATATGGTTAATTTACATTTGTATTATTTAGTACAATCATGACTATATGGTTAATTTACATTTGTAATATTTAGTACAATCATGACTGTATATGGTTAATTTACATTTGTAATATTTAGTACAATCATGACTGTATATGATTAATTTACATTTGTAATATTTAGTACAATCATGACTGTATATGGTTAATTTACATTTGTAATATTTAGTACAATCATGACTGTATATGGTTAATTTACATTTGTAATATTTAGTACAATCATGACTGTATATGGTTAATTTACATTTGTAATATTTAGTACAATCATGACTGTATATGGTTAATTTACATTTGTAATATTTAGTACAATCATGACTGTATATGGTTAATTTACATTTGTAATATTTAGTACAATCATGACTGTATATGGTTAATTTACATTTGTAATATTTAGTACAATCATGACTGTATATGGTTAATTTACATTTGTAATATTTAGTACAATCATGACTGTATATGGTTAATTTACATTTGTAATATTTAGTACAATCATGACTGTATATGGTTAATTTACATTTGTAATATTTAGTACACTCATGACTGTATATGGTTAATTTACATTTGTATTATTTAGTACACTCATGACTGTATATGGTTAATTTACATTTGTATTATTTAGTACAATCATGACTGTATATGGTTAATTTACATTTGTAATATTTAGTACAATCATGACTGTATATGGTTAATTTACATTTGTAATATTTAGTACAATCATGACTGTATATGGTTAATTTACATTTGTAATATTTAGTACAATCATGACTGTATATGGTTAATTTACATTTGTAATATTTAGTACAATCATGACTGTATATGGTTAATTTACATTTGTAATATTTAGTACAATCATGACTGTATATGGTTAATTTTAAATTTGTAATATTTAGTACAATCATGACTGTATATGGTTAATTTACATTTGTATTATTTAGTACAATCATGACTGTATATGGTTAATTTACATTTCAAAAATATGAAATACAAATATCAATGAGGAGAGATACATAATAAAATCATTAGGGGTTATAAGGAGAAAGACTGGTTGGCATGGAATCAGGATAGTGTGTCTGCATGAAATAATATGTCTTCTCACCCATTGTTGTTTCAATGTGTTGGTCTTGTACAAAGCTGACATATTCCCACCCATTGTTGTTTCAGTGTGTTGGTCTTGTACAAAGCTGACATCTTCCCACCCACTGTTGTTTCAGTGTGTTGGTCTTGTACAAAGCTGACATCTTCCCACCCACTGTTGTTTCAATGTGTTGGTCTTGTACAAAGCTGACATTTTCCCACCCACTGTTGTTTCAGTGTGTTGGTCTTGTACAAAGCTGACATCTTCCCACCCATTGTTGTTTCAGTGTGTTGGTCTTGTACAAAGCTGACATCTTCCCACCCATTGTTGTTTCAGTGTGTTGGTCTTGTACAAAGCTGACATCTTCCCACCCATTGTTGTTTCAGTGTGTTGGTCTTGTACAAAGCTGACATCTTCCCACCCACTGTTGTTTCAATGTGTTGGTCTTGTACAAAGCTGACATCTTCCCACCCATTGTTGTTTCAGTGTGTTGGTCTTGTACAAAGCTGACATCTTCCCACCCACTGTTGTTTCAGTGTGTTGGTCTTGTACAAAGCTGACATCTTCCCACCCATTGTTGTTTCAGTGTGTTGGTCTTGTACAAAGCTGACATCTTCCCACCCACTGTTGTTTCAGTGTGTTGGTCTTGTACAAAGCTGACATCATCCCATTGAATTGTAACTCATTCTTGCCATCATACAGCTGAAACATTGCCCACTTGGCGTTAAACAACAATCACCTACTCACGGACTCAATCACTCTTATAAATGTTTAGTTTTTCTATATCACTTTCTTTACATTGACATATGCATATTTTTTTAATTTCTAAATCAACAGCACAGATATAGAAGGAATCACAGAGGATTACATCAAGATGTCAGTAGAAGATGCTGCTCAAGCTGAAGTACCCCTCATGTTTGTATCATTCCCCTCAGCTAAGGATCCTTCCTGGTCGGAGAGATATCCAGGTATGTACACATTCACACATTCCCCTCAGCCAAGGATCCTTCCTGGTCGGAGGGATATCCAGGTATGTACACATTCACACATTCCCCTCAGCCAAGGATCCTTCCTGGTCGGAGAGATATCCAGGTATGTACACATTCACACATTCCCCTCAGCCAAGGATCCTTCCTGGTCGGAGGGATATCCAGGTATGTACACATTCACACATTCCCCTCAGCCAAGGATCCTTCCTGGTCGGAGAGATATCCAGGTATGTACACATTCACACATTCCCCTCAGCCAAGGATCCTTCCTGGTCAGAGAGATATCCAGGTATGTACACATTTACACATTCACCTCAGCCAAGGATCCTTCCTTGTCTGAGAGATATCCAGGTATGTACACATTCACACATTCCCCTCGGCCAAGGATCCTTCCTTGTGTGAGAGATATCCAGGTATGTACACATTCACACATTCCCCTCGGCCAAGGATCCTTCCTTGTCTGAGAGATATCCAGGTATGTACACATTCACACATTTCCCCTCAGCCAAGGATCCTTCCTTGTCTGAGAGATATCCAGGTATGTACACATTCACACATTCACCTCTGCCAATGATCCTTCCTGGTCAGAGAGATATCCAGGAAAGTACCCATTCACACATGTACAGTACATGTTGATATAAGTCTAAACCTGTACTTAATTTTCATCATGATAATAGCCGATCGTGAATAATGTCAAAACAAATAAAAAACAAATACATGTACAGTCAAACCTGCCCATGTGGTTATCTCTATTAGACAGTCACCTGTATTAGTTATCTCTATTAGACAGTCACCTGTATTAGTTATCTCTATTAGACAGTCACCTGTATTAGTTATCTCTATTAGACAGTCACCTGTATTAGTTATCTCTATTAGACAGTCACCTGTATTAGTTATCTCTATTAGACAGTCACCTGTATTAGTTATCTCTATTAGACAGTCACCTGTATTAGTTATCTCTATTAGACAGTCACCTGTATTAGTTATCTCTATTAGACAGTCACCTGTATTAGTTATCTCTATTAGACAGTCACCTGTATTAGTTATCTCTATTAGACAGTCACCTGTATTAGTTATCTCTATTAGACAGTCACCTGTATTAGTTATCTCTATTAGACAGTCACCTGTATTAGTTATCTCTATTAGACAGTCACCTGTATTAGTTATCTCTATTAGACAGTCACCTGTATTAGTTATCTCTATTAGACAGTCACCTGTATTAGTTATATCTATTAGACAGTCACCTGTATTAGTTATCTCTATTAGACAGTCACCTGTATTAGTTATCTCTATTAGACAGTCACCTGTATTAGTTATATCTATTAGACAGTCACCTGTATTAGTTATCTCTATTAGACAGTCACCTGTATTAAAAAGTCACCTTTTTCTTGTTATTTCATAGAAAATTTCATATAAATTGAACCTCCTTTAAAAGATACCGTAAATATAAATTACCGTCTTCCAATCAAAGTATACTACCGTATTTGTACTCTTAGACATATCAGAATCGAAGTAAATCATGGAAGCCAGAATGTGTTTTGAGTTTTAACATGGATTGGCGGATATTAGTAAATTTTATCCCTCGCTTCTGGCTCGGGATAAAATACTATTCTCTGATGTTCTCGTGGCAAGTAGAATTTTGATTGGCTAAAAAGGTACTTTTAATACTTCAGGGAAGCGTGCGGTGACAGAAAATCAATAATCGCTCTCACCTATGTGCTGTCCATTTACATTGTGCACAGCAGACGACACACATTACACAAGATGACAGAAAATCAATAATCGCTCTCTGTGATCTTTGTCCAAAGATACATGTATTTATGTTTTTCCTATAATAAGGACATACTTATTAATGTTGGAACATTCAGATAAAAATGTTATCAGTCTCTAGATGTTATATATCCCGTTTTAAAGGGCAGTGGTTTTGTTAAAAGGTTCGACCTTTTAACAAAACCACTGCCCTTTAAAATGGGATATATAACATCTCGAGACTAATAACGTATAATATCCACCAATCCATGTTAAAACTCCCAACACATTCCGGCTTCCATGATCTATTTCTTAATTATTCAACATGGATTATATCCTCTCCTGCCGCTGTAGCGCTGCTTTACCATGTTATGCAGTTGACTTGGTTCCTTTGACATTCTAATTACTGAGAATAATTTCCTCTCATGATTTAAAAAATAAAAAGATCAACATTCGGTTATAAAAAGATTTAAAAAAAGCAATTTACAGAGCTCAGCATTGACGAGTTTCTGTGGTTGCTAGGGATAATATTTGGTTACTAGGGACATTGTAATGTTTAAGGAATTCTTATAATATATACTGGTTAGTAAATGATAAGATGTCTCTAGATCTGCTAAGGTGCTGTTGTAGAATTTTTTTTCTTGATTGAATAAAAGGTCCATGAGATCTACAGGAAAATACTGTGCATAGGGAAACCTGTTGCTATGGACGGGGCATATCTATGAATAAAAATATCAAAATGTATTTTTGAAATATGAAATGTCATTTGTAGTGTGTATAGCTTGACAAAAATGTACCGCTTAATCAAATATCAAGTCAAAAGATTGTAGATGTCAAAATTCAATCATTAATTGCAATAATATAGGCTAATTTAATGTTTACAAAACCGTTGCTAGGGTGACAAAACTACACAAAAATACTATATGCTACCATAGAGAATTGGAATACTATTTTTAGAGTGTACATACACAGAATATAACATTTTGTCGAAAAGACTATGCAAGATATGTAAAATAAAACCACCATATTTGAATTTCCAATGATTAATTGGACCCTCCTCCATTTACGTTGCTAAGCAACAAAGGACAAAGTGAAATCATAAAAAAAAAAAAAATCTTACCTTTCAATGATTGTGTTTAATATTATATCTATATAAACAGTTTCTGAGATTGGGCCAAAATCTACCCTTATCATACTCACTCCTTTGTATTTTTACATTTCAGGAAAGTCTAATCTCCTGATCATTACCCTATGTCCATATCATTGGTTTGAACGATGGGAAGACGACAAGGTAAAAAAAAGGGGAGGTGACTACGATGGATTAAAGAACGCTATCGGCCGACAAATGTTGAATCAGTGTTTACAGATGTTTCCACAGTTAGAGGATAAGGTGAATAGGGGTATATAAGTACATGTATATACATTGTACTTTTTTCTTAATTTAGAAATATCAAAGTTAATACATGTAAATAAAAGACGATATTCATCTCCAATGTACTGTTTACAAAATGTACAAAATCTACAAAGTAAGGGTTATATATGAACAATAGACCAGGCTGTTTGCATGTTTCCAAATTTATTTTGAAAAAAAAAAAAAAAAAAATATTAGTGTTATTTCCCTTTAATATGGGCAAAAGGGTTTCCTTTCATGGAAAGTTCAATGAAAATATCATATATTTTTCCCATATTCTGTACAAAATTTTACAACAGTTCTGTTGTAACAATTTATCAATTTTCTGTTTGTTCTAAATTTGTCCTCTGATTTTTTACAAGCTTCAAATATCTACAAATTACATGTATAGGAAACTTTTACGAACATTATTTGTCCTATCAATTGTTTTTACATGGAACATGTACCATTTTTGCCGGTGGTAAGTACAATAACTCTTGTTAAAATCATCCAGAGGTATCCTCAGAATCTTAACTCTATTTCAATAGAAAATTTGAATTTTATTTTTACATTGTAAAATAAACCATTCATGTACAATTGGAAGAAGGAGCCGTCGTGGTCATGATCGTATGGTAGTTGGATGTACATCTACCCGTTCAATCAATACCTAACACCACTAAAGTTGTTAATTCAAACCGCATTCATGGCGAGGTGTACTTGTTACAACATTATGTTATTAAGTTTGTCCCTGACAGGTCTGTGGTTTTCTCAGAGTACTCCAGTTTCCTCCACCGATAAAACTGACCGCCACGATATAGCTGAAATATTGTTGAAAGCGGCGTTAAGCACCATAGCCCTAACCCCTTCATTGGAAGAAAATCAAAGTAGAGAACTGATTTAGTGTCAACAAAGACCAGGGAGGAATTTAATTACCATAAATTAACTTCTGTCTATTAAATATATAATTAATTAATATTTAAGTCTATATAGAATCACAAAGAGTATGCTTTGCTTCATCTCCAAACATTTTCTTCATATTACAAATGCTAATCATTGATTGGTCAGTTATATTAGATGATGTGATGTCACCCTGAAAAAGAGAATTGATAACTAAAATATAAAGAAAATTACGTAACAAGATAAAGTGATAAGGTAAAGGATTCTGAATGGAGATCTGGAATAAAGAATTGGGAGAATTTCCAAATCATTTTCGGTATTCTAGTTAGGTGACCGCATAAATGCAGAAATAATTCAAATTTAACAATGGATACATAGCTACAATGGTTAGGGTTATGGTATTAAATACCGCTTTCAACAATATTAAGTGATTAACGATGTTTTTTAAACGAGATGACTGAGAAACGTCCTCGAGTTTTAGAAAACATCTTTAATTATTTTATCGCTATTTTGTATTCATAGTTAAATAATTTTTGTTGAGATACTGACATTTTTTTTAAACACAATTAATATTTTATATTGTTAATCACTTAATATCAAGGATTTGGTAATGTGACGTCATTATAACGTTTGTTTGTTTATCACGAGACTAGTTAGTTACTGGCGATAATTTTCCATCTCACTCTACTAGCGTGAGATGGAAAATTCCCAGATAGCAAGATCAAAGGAAAATACAGCAGTTTTGCTGATGGAGGAAACCAGAGAAAACCAATAAAACTTTATCACATAATGTTGTATCGAGTACACCACACCATGAACAGGATTCATACTCCATTTAGTGGTGATAGGCACTGATTGGACAAATACTTGCAAATCCAACTACCATACGATCACAACCACGATGGCCCCTTACATAACTACAGTATTGTAGAATAGGTGATGTGAGGTATTACAAAATGATTTCAAAAAGCTAAATAAAGAGTATACAAACACATAGAGGAGATGAATTCAGATGAACCCTTTTTCCCTCCCCTTGAAAACAAAGAAGGTCTATAATTAAAGTAGAGATTTTGGTTTGACTGTTTAAATAAGAATATCTGTTGAATTATGACTATGACCCCCTGTCCCCTTTGAACAATTCTGGCAACAGGCCTGGTATACAACTTGCAGCCCTCACGATGAGCACCGGTCCTCCGGGCCAAGACCAGTAAAACTTTGTTCGGACCAGTAAATTTTTCAGTTTTTATTTAGATATGTATTAAAAATAAATTCAAGAATTTGGTTCGGACCAGTAAATTCATTTTTTAGCTCACCTTGCCAAAGGCAATGTTAGCTTTTGCCATCACTTGTCGTCCGTCATCTGTCGTCCGTTAACTTTTCATATTTTAATCTTCTCCTCTGAAACTTCTCAGCCAAATGAACTGAAACTTGGCAGGAAGCACCTATGGAAGGTCCTCTCTAAGGATTGCTAATTTTGTCCCGATCTATTAACAAACATGGCCGCCACAGGCAATTCTTGTTTCTGATTGGCCGATTTTTATAAATCTTCTCTTCCGAAATCGCTTGGCCAAATGAACCGAAACTTGGTAGGAAGCATCTATGGAAGGTTCTCTATAAAGATTGCTCATTTCATCCTGATCCGTTAACAAACATGGCCGCCACAGGCAATTCTTGTTTCTGATTGGTTCATTTCTAAAAATGTTATTCTCCATTGTAGTAAACTGTTAAAAGAGAGATAACTCTTGCCTTTATACTGTTAAAAGAAAGATATCTCTTGCCATTATCTCCCTTAGAAATTAACTAATGCTGATATAGTGTAACATGTTTATACTATACATTACATGTAGGTATTCACATTTTAGTATTCTTTTTAGCTCACCTTGCCAAGGGCAATGTGGGCTTTTGGCATCACTTGGCATCCATTGTTTGTTGTCTGTCATCTGTTAACTTTTCACAT
The DNA here is from genome assembly GCA_963680875.1 of Bathymodiolus brooksi. Classification (NCBI taxonomy): domain Eukaryota; kingdom Metazoa; phylum Mollusca; class Bivalvia; order Mytilida; family Modiolidae; genus Bathymodiolus; species Bathymodiolus brooksi. The sequence continues at coordinate 20,314,559 of OY804580.1, forward strand.
TTTAATCTTCTCCTCTGAAACCCATCAGCCAAATGAACTGAAACTTAGTAGGAAGCATCTATGGAAGGTCCTCTCTAAAGAGTGCACATTTTGTTATAATCCATTACCAAACATGGCCACCACAGGCAAATTCTTGTTTCTGATTGGCCAATTTTTAAAAAATCTCCTCCTCTGAAACCGCTTGGCCAAATTAACCGAAACTTGATAGGAAGCATCTATGGAATGTCCTCTATGACGATTGCTCATTTTGTCCCGATCGGTTAGCAAACATGGCCGCCACAGGCAATTCATGTTTCTGATTGGTCAATATCTAAAAGATCTTCTCCTCTGAAACTGCCTAGTTTATTTTGAGGACTGTACAAGACAATAATGACCAGTCTAGTCATGTATAGATTCCTCATTTTGTATCACTATAGAAGAATTTTATTGTTGTTGACAGGTAGTATACACAGATGTAGGTACACCAGTAAGTAACAAGTACTACCTGGGGTTCAGTAAAGGTGAAATGTATGGACTTGATCACACAATGCAGAGATTCCAACCTGAGGTAGCATCAGAACTAAGACCAAAGACGGACATTCCAGGGTTATATCTGACAGGTATATATGCTGAGTTTTATTTGAACCCAATAGAAGATCAATATTATCGCAGGATTAGGGTTAGGGTTATGGTATTTAATGCCACTTGCAACAATATTTCAGTTATATCGTGGCGATCAGTTTTCTTGGTGGAGTAAGCCGAAGTACCCAGAGAAAACCACCTACCTGCTGCCAATCTCAGGGTAATTTGGCTCAATGCTCCAATAAAACTAATCTGAAATATGGCTGAAATATTGTTGAATGTACTGTGAAACCTGTCTTAAGCAGAACCTCCTTAGGGCTAGCTTTTGTTGTCCGGAATAGACAGGTGTTCAGTTAATGCAGGTTAGATTAACAAAGATTCCTACATTGAGACTTTTTTTCAAGTTTGGTATGTACAAGATTCTGGTTTGTTCAAGGTTTGGTTGAGACAGGATCTATAAAGGCCTTCTGAGGAAGACATATTGTAATTTGCATGGCCTGTTACAAAAGTTTGTTAGCACAAGTCCTTCATGCCAAATGGCATTCCTCAAACCTTTGCATGCTTCTTTATTGTCATATCAAAATTTGCATATTATTATGGCAGTTTGATCAGACTATTTTTTAAGAAGTTATTGACCCTTTTTCACTTAGAATATTATATTAAAAAGCTATTCTATAATTTAGTCACAATAATGAGCACAACTCGTTTGCCAAAATGAGTGAAAAACGATCCCTAGCTGACAGTTGTTGTACAACATCTATTACTGATCAGAACATATTGAAATTAGATGCACTGCAGTCTATTTACACACAAAATTTTTAATATTGGAAACCGCATTAGTGATGTAATGGTTAGCGAGCTCGCCTCGAGTGCAGTAGACTGTGGGTTCGTGTCAAACCATAGAGTATAAAATTGGCATTTGTTACTTCTCCGCAAGCTAAAGCATGAAGTATTAACCACAGGGGCTAGGTGCGTCCGGAAAAAACCCCCAAAACTACCAGGTATATAATATATAGTATATATTTTTTTTCGACGCACCTAGCCCCTGTGGTATTAACAAGTGAGTAAGAGTAAAGAGAGGTTGGCTCGTAATCGGGATTATGTGTCCAAGTGGAGCGACATGTCTACCCACTGTTGGTTGTTTTAAGTAAGTTAGTACTATAACATCCATCTAAGAGTGTTGGTCTAGTACAAAGCATCGTCATCTCATTGAAATGTAACTTTTTCTGGCCATGATATAGCTGAAAAATTTGTCATTTGGCGCTAAACAACAATCACTCACATATTTTTGGAGAATTATTAGCAGATTATTGCCATAAACCTTAAATAGAGTCAGTGATTTGAGACAGGTTGGTGGGTTTCTTCCACTGCACTGGTTTTCCTCCGCCAATAAAACTGACTGCCATGATATAACTGAAATATTGTTGAAAGTGGCATTAAACACCATAAACCAAACCAAACCACCTTAAATAGATTGTTATTCTGTCTTGTATAAATTACTCTTTGTCGGAAAGAACTTGTATCTATGTTTATCCATTTTCAGGTCAGGATATCGCTACTTGTGGTTTTACAGGAGCTATGTTCGGTGGTATGTTCTGTGCTTCGGAAATCTTACACCGCAAACTTTATAAAGATTTAGAAAATCTTGTTGTAGAAGCGAGAAAGCAGAAATCAAAACAAGAATAAATTGACTTAAATAGAAGAATTAAGGGACAGGAAATTATTTTTTAATTCCATGACATTAAACTTTTATAATTGTTTTTTAATGGAACATGCATGTTGTCATAATGCTAGCATTACTAAATTGTTTGTGTGCCCTAATTATGCAATTTTATTGGATATTGTTATTTTTCTATTTAACTTGGTCTAATAAGTTTAAACGCTTGAAAATCTGTCTCATAGGAAAAAATATATTTTTGCATCGATTCAAATATCTGATCCAGTGAGAATTTGAAAATTGGATTTCAGCAAAAATTTGGATCGGAAAATATTTAGGTTTACCCATGTATTTGGATATATTGTTTTTTTTTCCTTCTAATATCTGTTATTTTTTCATTCAAAACATTTATTATACTTTTTGTATATATCTGGTGTGTTCTTCTTAACATTAATCTCTACATTTTTTTAAAGATGATTTCTGATAGTAATAATTTTGTGAATGACTGTATAGGGCTTATATTTAGCTGTGGTTTTATTTTGATGCTATAGGCATATTTTACCGAAAGTGCCACATCAAAATACCGGCAATAAATCATTATTTATTAAAAATCAATTCATTGGTTTTGCATCTAAAAATACAATTTATTTGTGCATTATTGAAAATTTATCTTTTAATCAGTATTATGTATTATGAACAATAAGTTAAAACTGCAAAACTGTTTTTTAAGTTTTACACGAAAGCACCAAAATTAATGTCTGTCAATAAATCAGATTTTTAAAACCATCAAAATTAGACAGTGCAGATACAATACGATATACAGAATATAAAGATAGATTTGTTCATAAATATAATGTTAACATTTGATTATATTCTATTTTTTGATCATTAAATTATTTATTTTTGAAACTGTTTATATTAATATGTATTAGTATAAAAAAGATCACCTTCTGTCAAATAATTGTATGAAAATTTTAAATAAGAATATAGTGGAAAATGTGTGAATTGTCATTGCAACATGCTTGGCCTTTTTATTTATCATGATCAATATTAATTAAATGATCAAAGCAAAAAGAACATAAATGAATGGACCATTGAAAACATAAAATCAAAAATGACGACCAATGTTAGACATTTGTTTAACAGGTAACAAACGATATAGTGTTTATTTTGTACATCAGGTCATTTTATGTCAGGTCAGCAATTCAGGTTATTGAGCACATGACGCTGTTAATAATTGTTTACGCACCAAATTATTTTTTTTTTAATACCCGATTATTTATAATTTAAATTACATTGAAGTGGATTTAGTTTAGTTTTTTTATTTTATTGTTTGTTTATAAACTGTTACAGTCAAATATTAGAGTGTCGAAGAAACTAAATGATTTAACCTTTAACCTGAAAATATTCGAGTATTTGAGATATCAAGGAAAGTTGAAAACTAGTCAAATCGACCAAATTTGACTTAAGTCTTGTATGATACTGTAGTCAAATCTGTCTTATGTGTCCTTCCAACAGAACATTGAAATATGGTCACATAAGTCAGGTGGTTGTTAAATACAAGTTTAATTAGTAAGAAAAACATTGTGAATGGAAGTTGAAATTAAAGTCATATAATGCTTAATAGAGGTCAGGGGTGGATCCAGGGGGTGCACCCAGCGCATGCCCACCCCCCCTAAAATTGGAAAAAATATGATTTTTTGGCATAAAATCATGATTTTTCGTGATTTTTCACACGAAATACCCCCCAAAAAAATTTAAGTGTGCCCCCCCCTAACTTGAAATCCTGGATCTGCCCCTGGAAGTGGTCACTAAAGCAGGTTTTACTCTATGTGGTTACAAAAAAATATCAAGATTTGGAAGGAATTAATGATTTAACTTGGATATATCCATATATTTGTGTTGTCTGGGATTACTAAACTTTAAAGATCAAAACTACAATCAAATGGACCAAATTTGACTTAAGAACTTTTCCGAGTTCAAGATAACGTACTTGGACTGTATTAACAACACAAGAAAGATTATTTTGCTAAAGGGTACTGTAAGTGTATTAAGATTTGTATACATTTTGACTGACATCAGTAGATTATTGTGTGGGAAAAATACATCTTTAGATGTAGTAGTAAGTTAAATTTATTTTGGATTTTTTTTTATATCTTAAAAAATGAACAATAAATGACATTCAACAGAATCCAGTGTTGCTTAATTTTCTCATTACAAATTTTCATTTTTAGCTCATCTGACCCGAAAAGTCATGCAAGCTTTTGCTGTCACTTTGCACTTAAAAAAAAAAAATCTTCTCTGAAATCACTTTGCCTATTTCAAGGAAAGTTCACCTGAATCACCCACTGGTTAAGATATTTTTAAGAGGAAGTCTATGACCTATTTATCTTTTACAGTGCTATGTTAAACAATGTCAAGCAGTGGCCTCCGTTAGCACAGCTACATGTATTTCTGAGAGAAAAAAAACATTTACACCACAGGGTCTTTTTGTCTTCTGACTTATTTTCTGAAACCTACATAATTCCTCTACTCCACTAAGATCTGTCAGAATATCATAGCAACATTAAAATCTGGCAATGAAACACAGGTTTCCATGAGAACTCTTTCTCGAAGCATATCACTGTCATCCCCCAGGTGTAATTATATCAATAGGTTTTACATAAAGCACCCCATAATGGTATTAAAAATACCTCTATATCCAATAAATTTTGAGCTTAAAATAACCTGTATTGAAAAGTCACCTGTCTCTTAAGACAGGTGACACCTTAAAAGAGGTTCAATTCATATGAAATTTTCTATGACAAGAGAAGAAAAGGTGATACTAGTATTTAAATACAGGTGACTGCATAATAGAGGTGATGACCTCGTGGGCAGGTTTGACTGTAAACTGTAGTCCCCCCTTCTGCAATGTAAAAGTGGTATCATAAGAAGTGTGGCCTCCCTTGATGGGGGCATTTTAGTAATATTTAACTATCTAAGTGCATCTGAAATCTGGCCTGATAAAAGGATGGCCTTTGATGGGAGTGAACTGTATTATCGGTACCTTAAATTACAAATTTTATTTGTGCCATGACATCAAATATTTTTGAAAACATTACAAAGAGAAAGGAATTCTTTTGTGAACAAAGTACTATACAATGTATGTACTTTAACATATACTCTGAGCTCTGATGGTCTAATCAGTGTTTTTATACCTTAAAATATCTCCAATGGTTGGGGTCAACATTTTTATACTGACACAAATAAACACCAACTTGCATGGTAAAGTACTATGTCTGACAAGTTTGGCTCCATTTGGTCCATTGCTTTATGAGATGAGGATTGAAATATGAAACATTCATGGACAACATCAGATACAAACCTTGCATATCACATTATCATATAAAGCTTTATATGTGGAGCAAGAACTGCTAATGGTTGACCCTTCTGGAGTACGTGAGTTCATGACTGGTTTTTATTGGGGTTCGTGTTACTCGATCTTTTGTTTTCTATATATAATGCTTTGTAGATTGTTGTTTGTCCTTGTTCTTTGACCATTGTCTGTCCTTCGATTTACAGGTTCTGATTACCCTTTTGGTATCTTCAAACTTTTCTTAGTTTGTGAGTGAGTGTTGTTACTATACAGTACCAGTTGTCCCACTATTATTAGGCAATCCCTTTTGCTATATAAAAAAGTGGCCTCATAAGAGGAGTGGTCTCTTTTGAGGGGACAATTTACTAGTATTTTACTATCTCAGTGTATCTAAAATATGGCCTTACATGACAAGTGGCCTTACGTGAGAGGAGACTTAAGAGGGGAATTTCTGTATCATGATGAGAACAAGTTACATTTCAATGTGTTGATGATGATGTGCACTTTGTACTTGACCAACATGCTTACTTGCATTTTGGAATGCTAACTCTCTAAAGCAAAAGACTGTGAGTAATCATGTCGCTCGACTTGGACACATTATCCTGATTCTAAGCCAACCATGAGTCTTTGCACTTTCTCCTTAATGTTGAGTGCTTATAAGAGAAGCAGTTAAAACTAATTTCATAATCTCTGGTTTCATGACTTGACATGGGCTCAAACCGACAGTCTACCACACTTGGGGAGAGCAAGGTAACAATTATACTACTGATGCAGTTTAATTTAGTCTATATGTTGAGGAATAAAGTTCTAATGGACTGACAAATTTAGGATGAAATGGACAGCACCAGACTACCATTCATAAAAGCAAAAGTCAAGAGCAACAATGCAACTATACTATAAGAGCTGATACAACATTATGTGATAAAGTTTGTCAGTGACTTGCGACAGTTCCGTGGTTTTCTCCTGGTACTCAGGTTTCCTCCACCAATAAAACTGACCAATTGAGCATTTGGTAATCAAATATAATACCAGATTCAAGAGGTCATGATCGTATAGCAGTTGGATTTACAACTACCTGTGCAATCAGTACCTATCACCACTACAGTTGTGGCTTCGAATACCGCTCAGAGCGAGGTGTACTCGATACAATTTATGTGATAAAGTTTGTCAGTGACTTGCGACAGTTCCGTGGTTTTCTCCTGGTACTCAGGTTTCCTCCACCAATAAAACTGACTGCTATGATATAACTGAAATATTGTTGATAGTGACGTTAAACACCATAATCCAACCTACTATAAGAGCAGGATAAATTTGAATTTAAAAAAGTTTTGAAGAAACCAGTACTGATGTAAAAATAAATAAACAATAAAATTTGAGGAAGAACACATTTATTGTCTAGTGAATTTAATATATAACAAATGAATATAACATTTAGTAAACATATCACTCAAGATAAAAACATTAAAAACATTGAAAATAAACAATAGATCACAGATTTACAAAAAAAATAAGTTACAACAATAATTTTTATTTTATATTATTTGTAAGGTCTCTGATTTGTCAATTCATTGTCACATGTTATTGTATACAAAGCTGTATTGTTTGGGTATTTCCATAAAAGAAACGTGAAATTTGGTTCTTCCATAGATTAAGTTTGATTGAACACTATTTAAAGAATCTATTATGACATCAATACAGAAACGAAAATGGCATCCGAAAAGTTTGCAGTTGTAAACGATCAAATGCAATAATTATCAGTAAACTTTGATGAACAATATGATAAGCCATATAATAAGAATTTATATAATGATAAATAAAATAATAAAACAATTATAGAGTTTTGATATGGGTCAATGTCTAGCTCCAGAACCATAGCTCTTATGGTCTTTTTTGTGTGACAATACGTTTCCGCAGCTAGGTCAATGTCTGGTTCTACATGTATAATCTAGATAATAACATATTGAACCTTAGACTATGTCCTCTGTCGATATACAATTGTCTTGGCACTGACCACATCAGAAGGCAATAATTGTATACTACAGTACGACTACTTTTGCAATTTAAATATTGAAAATAAACTTAGAGTAATCAAATAACGCAGTAATATAGCACATGAGACAACCCTATTGTTCCCCGCCAAACAACCCAATTTTCCCCCACAAGGGAGATAACCTATAAAACATTGGCAAAAATATAATAAAACAATTACGGGCCCCCTGGGCCGTAATTGTATATTGTTTCATTGGGTGCAATGTTAACATATTCCAGTATAAACAATTATAAAATATAAAACTATTACAGAATCACAAAAACCAATCACCTCACCTATCCTCTTCATGCTCAGTGGCGAATAATGAATCTATCTAAAATTGTATTAAAGGAAAACTTAACAAATTATATAGCAAATAATTCATGGCACTGAGGGTCATATGGCAGTATATGGACCGGTCCGTCACCAAAAAAATATTATATGGACCGAAGCTTCTGAGGTCCATATAATATTTTTTGGTGACGAACCGGTCCATATACTGCCATATGACCTGAAGTGACATGAACTATTTGCTATATTATACTTTTTATCTAAAATAATGCAGGAACCTGGCCGGTCCATATACGAAAATAGTGACTGGCGGCGCTAACAAAGACAAATAGGGAAAATAAAAACGTAAAGTGTAATATATGTACATAGTGCCCTATACATGTACTAGTATTTGCTACAAATTATTAAAAATCATGATATTAAAATTCTAAATATCAATTATCAAGGCGCTTTTGCTAGAAAACATTATGGTCTGACATCAGTGAATCACAGAGCAACACTTCTGTTACCATAGTGATTGCTGGTGTTTTTAGACATGACACCTTCATTTATGATCCTGTCAGCTAGTGTTTTTAGACATGACACCTTCATTTATGATCCTGTCAGCTAGTGTTTTTAGACATAACACCTTCATTTATGATCCTGTCAGCTAGTGTTTTTAGACATGACACCTTCATTTATGATCCCGTCAGCTAGTGTTTTTCTATACAAGATACAGGATAACTTTTGCTGGTGTTTGCATTGTTTCACCAACATTCACAATGCAATACTTTGACAACAATGAAAAATCTCCAGCCACTGATTTTCAACAGAAGCACTGTATCTTGAATGGAAATGAAGAAAGACAGTATTTTAAACAATATTTTTGAGCTCATGCATGTGAATCAATATTGTCTATCACTCTAATGGCAAAGTTATCAAAACGAGAATAGAAAAATTCCCTAAACAACGAGTGTCTCTGCATAGATATGGTACAAAATGCTCAAGATCATTCTCAATTTTCAAAATAGTATGCAAATTATGTTGGTAAGTAAAAATATACAACGTATAAAATTTGTAAATTTAAAAAATAATGATGTACCACATTATCATGACTTTTGCAATAGCGTGTGAACAAAGTACTTGATTAAAGCATTAATATGAAAAGGATTAAACATTTTGACTTATATTTAAATTTTTAATCCAATTTTAATTGAAATTGTTAGACATAAATATACTATTGCAAAGGCATGTAATACAGTACAGCTGACAGCATACACTGATAAATGCTGAGCATAATCTGCATGCTGAGCCAGGCTCAGCATTTTCGCTGATGGTCTGCTAATTAACCCCAAGGTAATAAACAGGGCCATAAAATACCTGGTCAGTAGTGTCTTGTTGATTTCACAGGTGATCTACAGGTAAATATATACACCTGTTTGTGTTACATAACAGGAAATGGGCATATTTGGATTTCAGTGATTTTGATGTGTAGAAAAAGGACTTTAATACATTTAACTGTACCTTGAAAATTTGTCAATAAAATAATATTTTCAAAATTTAATATTTTGTGATATTAGCATCAGCTAACAATTTAAACAAATAATTGAAATGAAATCATAATTTTGTGTTGGATATATAAGAATTTTTAACTGAAAATATGGCAAAGAAGAACAAGATTAATTGTGATGCTATTTTAATCAATAGATTAATTAATTAAGATTAGATTTAACATTTTAAGAATTTTCTTTCTATGTAATGTGCATGTGTGTACATCATGTATTTAAGAGGGTTTTTTTTCCAACTTTGACAAAAATGTTATAGTTGTTCTTATATGATACATGTATTTAAAATTTAAAAAAAAATTATTTTGTAATTAATTTTATCTGTTTTTGCAGAGGAATAATATATTTAATTTGCTTTATCAATTTAATCAAATAAATGTAATCCAATTTCAAAAATATACTTTTCTCTAATTCTTGTTAAATTTTCACACTTCTCAACCCGTGTGAGAAGAAATCGATAATCAACGTGTGGATCACTTTGTTCTCAGTTGCTGATTAGTCAATTACGCAATTATGTCTTGGGTGAGATAAGAATTTCACGCTACTTTTCCCGTAAAAATGTTACGTTTGGCAAAATGTCATTGTATCAATAAAATTGTTTAATTAACTGTAACTAACTGTAATTAACCGTACCATCACCAAGAACCCCTCATCTGGAATCTTGTCCCTCCTCCATCATTGCTTCAAAAACATTCCTTAACGGGTGTGACGTCAATTGAAGTATACGTCAGTGACGTCATTGGATGTCGATTTGAGAAAGTGAAAAACGGCCATATATTTTGTTAAATTAGTGAGAAAAAGAATAAAACAAATTTTTAGTGGTTCATTAGAGAAACAATCTCTAACATTGTTTCCCTTTTATTACGATAATTTCTCAAATCTCGATAGTTAAATTTTTACATTTTAAAGTTCTCGGTAAACCTCGAACTTTAAAATGTGAAAATTTAACTATCTTGATTTGAGAAATTATCGTAATAAACGGGAAACAATGTTAGAGACTATATGTTACTGTTTCAATTTTTTCGATTTTTTTTTAATCCATTTTATCCAAGGTAATATTAATTTCTTTTCTTTTTGTTATTCAGGACATTTCTTGAACATTTTTTTTTTCCACATTTTTATTCTTATTTTGTTAAACATACATTCTAAACATTAAAAAAAATATTCCAGTTGATTATAAATACATTCTTTTCAATATAAAAAATGACAAATTAAGTATTTTTTGTATATTAACACACAGATATGGTAAACATAGGAAATCTCAATCAATGAAGGATTTATGGACACTTGTAATTTGCCACTTATTCACTCTCATGTCATACATTGACCTTAAAGAGACATACTGTCTAGGCTAATGAAAAAGAAAAACACACACACACATATTCAACTAGATTCCTAAATTAAATACATATATATTTTTTTTTATAAAATGTGAAATGTTCAATGGTTAAAATTAAATTACTATAAATTTCTTTTTCATAAATATTCATGAATTTTGAATTAAACTTTTTTTTAAATAGTTTACTGTTTTTGTTAGTACAAACACACACAACAACAAAAAAAGACAACAAACAAATGGTTAAAAAAAGAATAGATACACATCTATTGTATACATGTAAATATTTTCAAATAATTTACTTTTAAATTTTAAAATACAGATAATAATTGAAATTTTAACAAAACAAATCAATTGAAAAACAAAGAAATTTTAATTCAATTTTAGAATTATCAAAACATTACTACATTGTAAAATAGAACTAGAGGCTCCCAGGAGCCTGTATAGCTCACCTGGGTATAATAACAACACCAGTCAATAAAACTTGATAACTTCGTTAAAAAAAATTAACAAATGTAGCCTTCGTCATTGCAGACCCCTTCTACAAAAAAATTTGGGCAGGGGTTCCCCCTTGAATGTAAGTTATAAAAATTGCTGTCAAAAAACATATATGTCAATGATTCTCAAAATTTAGCTTTTCCTACTTCACATTTTGTAATAGAGTTGCTTCCCTTTGATTATTTGAGTAACCAAAAGCAGTGAGTCAACAAAAAAATGCATTTCAAGAGGAATAACTCTTCACACAGTTGTCGCACATTTTTAACTGTGGGAAATTTTTTGTAGATCTTGACATGCTGAACATTTTTGCAGTTTAAACTTTCCCTCTATCTCTAATAGTTTTTGAGATATAAGATGATAGTATTAAAATTGAGAACATTTTGATGAAAAAAGGGCAATAACTCCAAAATGGGTAATGGGATTTACTTCAAAATTGCAGGGTAGGAAGATCTTGACATGGTGCAAATTTTTGCAATTAAAGTTAACCTTTATCTCTTGTAGTTTTTGAAATATAAGACGAAAAGTATTAATTTTTTTTTTTAATTTGATGAAAAAAGGGCAAGAACTCCAAGATGGGTAATCAGATTTACTTCAAAATTGCAGGGTAGGTAGATCTCGACATGATGCAATTTAAACTTAACATCTATCTTTTATAGTTTTTCAAATATAACATGAAAAGTATTAAAATTAAAAAAAAAAAATTGATCGAAGGGCCGAACCGCCAGACACATTTTTGGAAGAGAACCATTCAATGACTATTTCATCAAAATGTTGTCCTTATTGAGCAAATGGTTTCAGACAAGAAGATTTTTATGGGAATTTCCCATAGGGTCCTATGTTAAAATAAGCTCGGCTGTGGCGGCCATCTTGGTCGGTGTTCTGAAATGCCGGACACAATTTTGGAAGAGGACCACCCAAGAATCATTTCAGCAAAGTTTGGTTGAGATTGGCTCAGTAGTTTTGGAGGAGAAGATTTTTTAAAAATTTCATCCCCCCTTTTTTCTAATTTGCATAATCGGTCAAAATAGGCAAAAGTTCAAAGTTCATAAAATATCCCGTAATATATGTTAAAAAGCTCATCATTATGCTTATACAGTTCAAATTTGGGCACTTTCTGGCTTAAAATAGAGCAGTTTTGGCCATTTGAAGAAATTTCTATTTTTAGTCATGGCGGCCATCTTGGATACAGGACGGCGCTGACGGACACAATTTTGAAAGTGGACCACCCAAGGTTCATCTCGGCAAAGTTTGGTTGAGATTGCCACAGTAGTTTCAGAGGAGAAGATTTTTTTTTAATTTCATCCCCCCTTTTTTCTAATTTGCATAATCGGTCAAAATAGGCAAAAGTTCAAAGTTCATAAAAAATCCCGTAATATATATTAAAAAGCTCATCATTATGCTTATACAGTTCAAATTTGGGCACTTTCTGGCTTAAAATAGAGCAGTTTTGGCCATTTGAAGAAATTTCTATTTTTAGTAATGGCGGCCATCTTGGATACAGGACGGCGCTGACGGACACAATTTTGAAAGTGGACCACCCAAGGATCATTTCAGCAAAGTTTGGTTGAGATTGGCACAGTAGTTTCAGAGGAGAAGAATTTTTTTAAATTTCATACCCCCTTTTTTCTAATTTGCATAATCGGTCAAAATAGGCAAAAGTTCAAAGTTCATAAAAAATCCCGTAATATGGGTTAAAAAGCTCATCATTATGCTTATACAGTTCAAATTTGGGCACTTTCTGGCTTAAAATAGAGCAGTTTTGACCATTTGAAGAAATTTCTATTTTTAGTCGTGGCGGCCATCTTGGATACAGGACGGCACTGACGGACACAATTTTGAAAGGGGACCACCCAAGGATCTTCTCAGCAAAGTTTGGTTGAGATTGGCACACTAGTTTCAGAGGAGAAGAATTTTTGTTAATTTCATCCCCCCTTTTTTCTAATTTGCATAATCGGTCAAAATAGGCAAAAGTTCAAAGTTCATAAAAAATCCCGTAATATATGTTAAAAAGCTCATCATTATGCTTATACAGTTCAAATTTGGGCACTTTCTGGCTTAAAATAGAGCAGTTTTGGCCATTTGAAGAAATTTCTATTTTTAGTAATGGCGGCCATCTTGGATACAGGACGGCGCTGACGGACACAATTTTGAAAGGGGACCACCCAAGGATCATTTCAGCAAAGTTTGGTTGAGATTGGCACAGTAGTTTCATCAGAGAAGAATTTTTTTTTATTTCATCCCCCCTTTTTTCTAATTTGCATAATCGGTCAAAATAGGCAAAAGTTCAAAGTTCATAAAAAATCCCGTAATATATGTTAAAAAGCTCATTGTGCTTATACAGTTCAAATTTGGGCACTTTCTGGCTTAAAATAGAGCAGGTTTGGCCATTTGAAGAAATTTCTATTTTTAGTAATGGCGGCCATCTTGGATACAGGACGGCGCTGACGGACACAATTTTGAAAGGGGACCACCCAAGGATCATTTCAGCAAAGTTTGGTTGAGATTGGTACAGTAGTTTCAGAGGGAAAGATTTTTTTTAAATTTCATCCCCCCTTTTTTCTAATTTGCATAATCGGTCAAAATAGGCAAAAGTTCAAAGTTCATAAAAAATCTCGTAATATAGGTTAAAAAGCTCATCATTATGCTTATACAGTTCAAATTTGGGCACTTTCTGGCTTAAAATAGAGCAGTTTTGGCCATTTGAAGAAATTTCTATTTTTAGTAATGGCGGCCATCTTGGATACAGGACGGCGCTGACGGACACAATTTTGAAAGTGGACCACCCAAGGATCATTTCAGCAAAGTTTGGTTGAGATTGGCACACTAGTTTCAGAGGAGAGGAATTTTTGTTAATTTCATCCCCCCTTTTTTCTAATTTGCATAATCGGTCAAAATAGGCAAAAGTTCAAAGTTCATAAAAAATCCCGTAATATATGTTAAAAAGCTCATCATTATGCTTATACAGTTCAAATTTGGGCACTTTCTGGCTTAAAATAGAGCAGTTTTGGCCATTTGAAGAAATTTCTATTTTTAGTCATGGCGGCCATCTTGGATACAGGACGGCGCTGACGGACACAATTTTGAAAGGGGACCACCCAAGGATCATTTCAGCAAAGTTTGGTTGAGATTAGCACAGTAGTTTCATCAGAGAAGAATTTTTTTTTATTTCATCCCCCCTTTTTCTAATTTGCATAATCGGTCAAAATAGGCAAAAGTTCAAAGTTCATAAAAAATCCCGTAATATATGTTAAAAAGCTCATCATTGTGCTTATACAGTTCAAATTTGGGCACTTTCTGGCTTAAAATAGAGCAGTTTTGGCCATTTGAAGAAATTTCTATTTTTAGTCATGGCGGCCATCTTGGATACAGGACGGCGCTGACGGACACAATTTTGAAAGGGGACCATCCAAGGTTCATTTCAGGAAAGTTTGGTTGAGATTGGCACAATAGTTTCAGAGGAGAAGATTTTTTTTTAATTTCATCCCCCCTTTTTTCTAATTTGCATAATCGGTCAAAATAGGCAAAAGTTCAAAGTTCATAAAAAATCCCGTAATATATATTAAAAAGCTCATCATTATGCTTATACAGTTCAAATTTGGGCACTTTCTGGCTTAAAATAGAGCAGTTTTGGCCATTTGAAGAAATTTCTATTTTTAGTAATGGCGGCCATCTTGGATACAGGACGGAGCTGACGGACACAATTTTGAAAGGGGACCACCCAAGGATCATTTCAGCAAAGTTTGGTTGAGATTGGCACAGTAGTTTCAGAGGAGAAGAATTTTTTTAAATTTCATACCCCCTTTTTTCTAATTTGCATAATCGGTCAAAATAGGCAAAAGTTCAAAGTTCATAAAAAATCCCGTAATATGGGTTAAAAAGCTCATCATTATGCTTATACAGTTCAAATTTGGGCACTTTCTGGCTTAAAATAGAGCAGTTTTGACCATTTGAAGAAATTTCTATTTTTAGTCATGGCGGCCATCTTGGATACAGGACGGCACTGACGGACACAATTTTGAAAGGGGACCACCCAAGGATCTTCTCAGCAAAGTTTGGTTGAGATTGGCACACTAGTTTCAGAGGAGAAGAATTTTTGTTAATTTCATCCCCCCTTTTTCCTAATTTGCATAATCGGTCAAAATAGGCAAAAGTTCAAAGTTCATAAAAAATCTCGTAATATATGTTAAAAAGCTCATCATTATGCTTATACAGTTCAAATTTGGGCACTTTCTGGCTTAAAATAGAGCAGTTTTGGCCATTTGAAGAAATTTCTATTTTTAGTAATGGCGGCCATCTTGGATACAGGACGGCGCTGACGGACACAATTTTGAAAGGGGACCACCCAAGGATCATTTCAGCAAAGTTTGGTTGAGATTAGCACAGTAGTTTCATCAGAGAAGAATTTTTTTTTATTTCATCCCCCCTTTTTTCTAATTTGCATAATCGGTCAAAATAGGCAAAAGTTCAAAGTTCATAAAAAATCCCATAATATGGGTTAAAAAGCTCATCATTATGCTTATACAGTTCAAATTTGGGCACTTTCTGGCTTAAAATAGAGCAGTTTTGGCCATTTGAAGAAATTTCTATTTTTAGTCATGGTGGCCATCTTGGATACAGGACGGCGCTGACGGACACAATTTTCAAAGGGGACCATCCAAGATTCATTTCAGGAAAGTTTGGTTGAGATTGGCACAATAGTTTCAGAGGAGAAGATTTTTTTTTAATTTCATCCCCCCTTTTTTCTAATTTGCATAATCGGTCAAAATAGGCAAAAGTTCAAAGTTCATAAAAAATCCCGTAATATATATTAAAAAGCTCATCATTATGCTTATACAGTTCAAATTTGGGCACTTTCTGGCTTAAAATAGAGCAGTTTTGGCCATTTGAAGAAATTTCTATTTTTAGTAATGGCGGCCATCTTGGATACAGGACGGCGCTGACGGACACAATTTTGAAAGTGGACCACCCAAGGATCATTTCAGCAAAGTTTGGTTGAGATTGGCACAGTAGTTTCAGAGGAGAAGAATTTTTTTAAATTTCATACCCCCTTTTTTCTAATTTGCATAATCGGTCAAAATAGGCAAAAGTTCAAAGTTCATAAAAAATCCCGTAATATGGGTTAAAAAGCTCATCATTATGCTTATACAGTTCAAATTTGGGCACTTTCTGGCTTAAAATAGAGCAGTTTTGACCATTTGAAGAAATTTCTATTTTTAGTCATGGCGGCCATCTTGGATACAGGACGGCACTGACGGACACAATTTTGAAAGGGGACCACCCAAGGATCTTCTCAGCAAAGTTTGGTTGAGATTGGCACACTAGTTTCAGAGGAGAAGAATTTTTGTTAATTTCATCCCCCCTTTTTTCTAATTTGCATAATCGGTCAAAATAGGCAAAAGTTCAAAGTTCATAAAAAATCCCGTAATATATGTTAAAAAGCTCATCATTATGCTTATACAGTTCAAATTTGGGCACTTTCTGGCTTAAAATAGAGCAGTTTTGGCCATTTGAAGAAATTTCTATTTTTAGTAATGACGGCCATCTTGGATACAGGACGGCGCTGACGGACACAATTTTGAAAGGGGACCACCCAAGGATCATTTCAGCAAAGTTTGGTTGAGATTAGCACAGTAGTTTCATCAGAGAAGAATTTTTTTTTATTTCATCCCCCCTTTTTTCTAATTTGCATAATCGGTCAAAATAGGCAAAAGTTCAAAGTTCATAAAAAATCCCGTAATATGGGTTAAAAAGCTCATCATTATGCTTATACAGTTCAAATTTGGGCACTTTCTGGCTTAAAATAGAGCAGTTTTGACCATTTGAAGAAATTTCTATTTTTAGTCATGGCGGCCATCTTGGATACAGGACGGCACTGACGGACACAATTTTGAAAGGGGACCACCCAAGGATCTTCTCAGCAAAGTTTGGTTGAGATTGGCACACTAGTTTCAGAGGAGAAGAATTTTTGTTAATTTCATCCCCCCTTTTTTCTAATTTGCATAATCGGTCAAAATAGGCAAAAGTTCAAAGTTCATAAAAAATCCCGTAATATATGTTAAAAAGCTCATCATTATGCTTATACAGTTCAAATTTGGGCACTTTCTGGCTTAAAATAGAGCAGTTTTGGCCATTTGAAGAAATTTCTATTTTTAGTCATGGCGGCCATCTTGGATACAGGACGGCGCTGACGGACACAATTTTGAAAGGGGACCATCCAAGGTTCATTTCAGCAAAGTTTGGTTGAGATTGGCACAATAGTTTCAGAGGAGAAGATTTTTTTTAAATTTCATACCCCCTTTTTTCTAATTTGCATAATCGGTCAAAATAGGCAAAAGTTCAAAGTTCATAAAAAATCCCGTAATATATGTTAGAAAGCTCATCATTATGCTTATACAGTTCAAATTTGGGCACTTTCTGGCTTAAAATAGAGCAGTTTTGGCCATTTGAAGAAATTTCTATTTTTAGTCATGGCGGCCATCTTGGATACAGGACGGCGCTGACGGACACAATTTTGAAAGGGGAACACCCAAGGATCATTTCAGCAGAGTTTGGTTGAGATTGGCACAGTAGTTTCACAGGAAAAGCTTTTTTTTAAATTTCATCCCCCCCTTTTTTCTAATTTGCATAATCGGTCAAAATAGGCAAAAGTTCAAAGTTCATAAAAAATCCCGTAATATGGGTTAAAAAGCTCATCATTATGCTTATACAGTTCAAATTTGGGCACTTTCTGGCTTAAAATAGAGCAGTTTTGGCCATTTGAAGAAATTTCTATTTTTAGTAATGGCGGCCATCTTGGATACAGGACGGCGCTGACGGACACAATTTTGAAAGGGGACCACCCAAGGATCATTTCAGCAAAGTTTGGTTGAGATTAGCACAGTAGTTTCATCAGAGAAGAATTTTTTTTTATTTCATCCCCCCTTTTTTCTAATTTGCATAATCGGTCAAAATAGGCAAAAGTTCAAAGTTCATAAAAAATCCCGTAATATGGGTTAAAAAGCTCATCATTATGCTTATACAGTTCAAATTTGGGCACTTTCTGGCTTAAAATAGAGCAGTTTTGACCATTTGAAGAAATTTCTATTTTTAGTCATGGCGGCCATCTTGGATACAGGACGGCACTGACGGACACAATTTTGAAAGGGGACCACCCAAGGATCTTCTCAGCAAAGTTTGGTTGAGATTGGCACACTAGTTTCAGAGGAGAAGAATTTTTGTTAATTTCATCCCCCCTTTTTTCTAATTTGCATAATCGGTCAAAATAGGCAAAAGTTCAAAGTTCATAAAAAATCCCGTAATATATGTTAAAAAGCTCATCATTATGCTTATACAGTTCAAATTTGGGCACTTTCTGGCTTAAAATAGAGCAGTTTTGGCCATTTGAAGAAATTTCTATTTTTAGTCATGGCGGCCATCTTGGATACAGGACGGCGCTGACGGACACAATTTTGAAAGGGGACCATCCAAGGTTCATTTCAGCAAAGTTTGGTTGAGATTGGCACAATAGTTTCAGAGGAGAAGATTTTTTTTAAATTTCATACCCCCTTTTTTCTAATTTGCATAATCGGTCAAAATAGGCAAAAGTTCAAAGTTCATAAAAAATCCCGTAATATATGTTAGAAAGCTCATCATTATGCTTATACAGTTCAAATTTGGGCACTTTCTGGCTTAAAATAGAGCAGTTTTGGCCATTTGAAGAAATTTCTATTTTTAGTCATGGCGGCCATCTTGGATACAGGACGGCGCTGACGGACACAATTTTGAAAGGGGAACACCCAAGGATCATTTCAGCAGAGTTTGGTTGAGATTGGCACAGTAGTTTCACAGGAAAAGCTTTTTTTTAAATTTCATCCCCCCCTTTTTTCTAATTTGCATAATCGGTCAAAATAGGCAAAAGTTCAAAGTTCATAAAAAATCCCGTAATATGGGTTAAAAAGCTCATCATTATGCTTATACAGTTCAAATTTGGGCACTTTCTGGCTTAAAATAGAGCAGTTTTGGCCATTTGAAGAAATTTCTATTTTTAGTCATGGTGGCCATCTTGGATACAGGACGGCGCTGACGGACACAATTTTCAAAGGGGACCACCCAAGGTTCATCTCAGCCAAGTTTGGTTGAGATTGGCACAGTAGTTTCAGAGGAGAAGATTTTTTTTTTATTTCATCCCCCCTTTTTTCTAATTTGCATAATCGGTCAAAATAGGCAAAAGTTCAAAGTTCATAAAAAATCCCGTAATATATGTTAAAAAGCTCATCATTATGCTTACACAGTTCAAATTTGGGCACTTTCTGGCTTAAAATAGAGCAGTTTTGGCCATTTGAAGAAATTTCGATTTTTAGTCATGGCGGCCATCTTGGATACAGGACGGCGCTGACGGACACAATTTTGAAAGGGGACCACCCAAGGATCATTTCAGCAAAGTTTGGTTGAGATTGGTACAGTAGTTTCAGAGGGAAAGATTTTTTTTAAATTTCATCCCCCCTTTTTTCTAATTTGCATAATCGGTCAAAATAGGCAAAAGTTCAAAGTTCATAAAAAATCTCGTAATATAGGTTAAAAAGCTCATCATTATGCTTATACAGTTCAAATTTGGGCACTTTCTGGCTTAAAATAGAGCAGTTTTGGCCATTTGAAGAAATTTCTATTTTTAGTCATGGCGGCCATCTTGGATACAGGACGGCACTGACGGACTCAATTTTCAAAGGGGACCACCCAAGGATCATTTCAGCAAAGTTTGGTTGAAATTGGCACAGTAGTTTCAGAGGAGAAGAATTTTTTTTAATTTCATCCCCCCTTTTTTCTAATTTGCATAATCAGTCAAAATAGGCAAAAGTTCAAAGTTCATAAAAAATCCCGTAAATATAGGTTAAAAAGCTCATCATTATGCTTATACAGTTCAAATTTGGGCACTTTCTGGCTTAAAATAGAGCAGTTTTGGCCATTTGAAGAAATTTCTATTTTTAGTCATGGCGGCCATCTTGGATACAGGACGGCACTGACGGACACAATTTTGAAAGGGGACCACCCAAGGATCATTTCAGCAAAGTTTGGTTGAAATTGGCACAGTAGTTTCAGAGAAGAATTTTTTTAAATTTCATCCCCCCTTTTTTCTAATTTGCATAATCGGTCAAAATAGGCAAAAGTTCAAAGTTCATAAAATATCTCGTAATATAGGTTAAAAAGCTCATCATTATGCTTATACAGTTCAAATTTGGGCACTTTCTGGCTTAAAATAGAGCAGTCTTGGCCATTTGAAGAAATTTCTATTTTTAGTAATGGTGGCCATCTTGGATACAGGACGGCGCTGACGGACACAATTTTGAAAGGGGACCACCTAAGGATCATTTCAGCAAAGTTTGGTTGAGATTGGCTCAGTAATTTCAGAGGAGAAATTTTTTTTTTAAATTTCATCCCCCCTTTTTTCTAATTTGCATAATCGGTCAAAATGGGTAATGGGATTTACTTCAAAATTGCATGGTAGGTAGATCTTGACATGCTGCACATTTTTGCAATTTAAACTTAACATCTATCTCTAAATAGTTTTTGAAATATAAGACGAAAAGTATTAAAATTAAAAAAAAAATGATGAACTAGAGGCTCCCAGGAGCCTGTATAGCTCACCTGGGTATAATAATAACATCAGTCAATAAAACTTGATAACTTCGGTAAAAAAAATTAACAATTGTAGC
The DNA here is from genome assembly GCA_963680875.1 of Bathymodiolus brooksi. NCBI lineage: Eukaryota > Metazoa > Mollusca > Bivalvia > Mytilida > Modiolidae > Bathymodiolus > Bathymodiolus brooksi. The sequence continues at coordinate 20,335,519 of OY804580.1, forward strand.
CTTCGTCATTTTTATAAATTTGATGAAAAAAGGGCAAGAACTCCAAGATGGGTAATCGGATTTACTTCAAAATTGCAGGTAAATAAAAATTGATCGAAGGGTCGAACCGCCAGACACATTTTTGGAAGAGAACCATTCAATGACTATTTCATCAAAATTTTGTTCTTATTGAGCAAATGGTTTCAGACAAAAAGATTTTTATGGGAATTTCCCATAGGGTCCTATGTTAAATTAAGTTCGGCTGTGGCGGCCATCTTGGTCGGTGTTCTGAAATGCTGGACACAATTTTGGAAGAGGACCACCCAAGAATCATTTCAGCAAAGTTTGGTTGAGATTGGCTCTGTAGTTTCAGAGAAGAAGATTTTTTTAATTTCATCCCCCCTTTTTTCTAATTTGCATAATCGGTCAAACTCGGTAAAAGTTCAAAGTTCATAAAAAATCCCGTAATATATGTTAAAAAGCTCATCATTATGCTTATACAGTTCAAATTTGGGCACTTTCTGGCTTAAAATAGAGCAGTTTTGGCCATTTGAAGAAATTTCTATTTTTAGTAATGGTGGCCATCTTGGATACAGGACGGCGCTGACGGACACAATTTTGAAAGGGGACCACCTAAGGATCATTTCAGCAAAGTTTGGTTGAGATTGACTCAGTAGTTTCAGAGGAGAAGATTTTTTTTTTATTCCATCCCCCCTTTTTCTAATTTGCATAATCGGTCAAAATCAGTAAAAGTTCAAAGTTCATAAAAAATCCGTAATATATGTTAAAAAGATCATCATTATGCTTATACAGTTCAAATTTGAGCACTTTCTGGCTTAAAATAGAGCAGTTTTGGCCATTTGAAGAAATTTCTATTTTTAATAATGGTGGCCATCTTGGATATAGGACGGCGCTGACGGACACAATTTTAAAAGGGGACCACCTAAGGATCATCTCAGCAAAGTTTGGTTGAAATTGGCTCAGTAGTTTCAGAGGAGAAGATTTTTTTTTAATTTCATCCCCCCTTTTTTTAAATTTCATAATCGGTCAAAATCGGTAAAAGTTCAAAGTTCATAAAAAATCCGTAATATATGTTAAAAAGCTCATCATTATGCTTATACAGTTCAAATTTGGGCACTTTCTGGCTTAAAATAGAACAGTTTTGGCCATTTGAAGAAATTTCTATTTTTAGTAATGGTGGCCATCTTGGATACAGGACGGCGCTGACGGACACAATTTTGAAAGGGGACCACCTAAGGATCATCTCAGCAAAGTTTGGTTGAGATTGGCTCAGTAGTTTCAGAGGAGAAGATTTTTTTTTTAATTTCATCCCCCCTTTTTTTAAATTTCATAATCGGTCAAAATCGGTAAAAGTTCAAAGTTCATAAAAAAATCCCGTAATATATGTTAAAAAGTTCATCATTATGCTTATACAGTTCAAATTTGGGCACTTTCTGGCTTAAAATAGAGCAGTTTTGACCATTTGAAGAAATTTCTATTTTTAGTAATGGCGGCCATCTTGGATACAGGACGGGGCTAATGGACACAATTTTGAAAGGGGACCACCTAAGGATCATTTCAGCAAAGTTTGGTTGAGATTGGTTCAGTAGTTTCAGAGGAGAAGATTTTTTTTTAATTTCATCCCCCCTTTTTTCTAATTTGCATAATCGGTCAAAATGGGTAATGGGATTTACTTCAAAATTGCAGGGTAGGTAGATCTTGATATGCTGCACATTTTTGCAATAAACTTAACATCTATCTCTAAATAGTTTTTGAAATATAAGACGAAAAGTATTAAAAGGAAAAAAAAAAATTGATGAAAAAGGGGCAATAACTCCAAGATGGGTAATCAAATTTACTTCAAAATTGCAGGGTAGGTAGATCTTGACATGCTGAGCATGTTTGCAGTTTCAACTTACCATCTGTCTGTTATAGTTTTTGAAATAAAGGACGAAAAGTATTAAAATTTTGAAAATTTGATGAAAAAAGGGAAATAACTCCAAAATGAGTAATGGGATTTACTTCAAAATTGCAGGGTAGGTAGATCTTAATATGCCGCACATTTTTGCAATTTAAAGTTAACCTTTATCTCTTATAGTTTTTGAAATATAAGACGAAAAGCATTAAAATTTTACAAATTTGATGAAAAAAGGGCAATAACTCCAAGATGGGTAATCAGATTTACTTCAAAATTGCAGGGTAGGTAGATCTTGATGTGCTGATCATTTTTACCCCATGTCAGATTTTTGATATTACTAACGGTTTTTGAGATATTACCAAAAACCTGCAATTTTACCATATGTTCTATTTTTAGTAACAGCGGCCATGTTGGTTGGTGCACGGCATCACCGGACACAATTTTGAAACTAGATACCCTAGTAATGATTCAGACCAAGTTTGGTTTCCATTGGTCTAGTACTTTCAGAGGAGAAGATTTTTGAAAAAGTTTACGACGTACGACGGACGACGGACGACGGACGGACGACGACGACGGACGCCAAGTGATGAGAATAGCTCACATGACCCTTTGGGTCAGGTGAGCTAAAAAAGGGCAATAACGCCAAGATGGGTAATCAAATTTATTTAAAAATTGCAGGGTAGGTAGATCTTGACATGCTGAACATGTTTGCAGTTTCAACTTACCACCTATCTCTTATAGTTTTTGAAATAATGGACGAAAAGTATTAAAATTTTGATGAAAAAAGGGAAATAACTCCAAAATGGGTACTGGGATTTACTTCAAAATTGCAGGGTGGGTAGATCTTGATATGCCGCACATTTTTGCAATTTAAAGTTAACCTTTATCTCTTATAGTTTTTGAAATATAAGACGAAAAGTATTAAAATTTTACAAATTTGATGAAAAAAGGGCAATAACTCCAAGATGGGTAATCAGATTTACTTCCAAATTGCAGGGCAGGTAGATCTTGATGTGCTTATCATTTTTACCCCATGTCAGATTTTTGATATTATTAACGGTTTTTGAGTTATTACCCAAAACCTGCGATTTTACCATATGTTCTATTTTTAGTAACAGCGGCCATGTTGGTTGGTGCACGGCATCACCGGACACAATTTTGGAACTAGACACCCTAGTGATGATTCAGACCAAGTTTGGTTTCCATTGGTCTAGTACTTTCAGAGGAGAAGATTTTTGAAAAAGTTTACGACGTACGATGGACGCCAAGTGATGGCAATAGCTAAAAATTTGTATGTAAACATTTCCACTAAATAAAAAGTCACAAGTATAACAAATCACACATACATGCTAAGGTTAATTTTATTAACACCTATTGAATCAGGTACATCTACCTGGAAATCATTATGATCATATTGTTTATTCAATTGCTGACCATCTCTACAGGTGAGGGTAATAAAACTGATCATCAACACATGATTTACGACCCCCAATAAAACCTCAGCATTGAATGCTGAGCGTTTTAAATGCTCAGAATTTATCAGTGTATGCTGTCAGCTGTATTGTACATGCTTAAATAATATTGTTCACAGGTGAGATGAGGTGACAAATTTGATGTGATACATGTGTGTATATATATATATAAAATTATAGATGTAGAGGCGAAATGAAAAAAACACACATTAGCAACATTTAAATGACCTGTCATATGTACCCTAGTACATAATACCCATAAAAAAAAACCAATTTGTTTAAATTTTAAAATAAAGCTGACTTCTGTAATGTTATACACTATTTTTACATTTTAGAATGGAAGACCAAATTCATGTATATTTACATGTACATTTAAAATATATATAAAAAAGAAAATGGAATTCATGGTATAGTCAAACCTGTATTAAGAGGTCACCTTTGGGACAAAGAAAAGATGACCTTATAAGACAGGTGACTTCTTAAAAGAGGTTCAATTCATGACGAAATGTTAATGACCGGACAAGAAAAAGGTGACCTTCTAATACAGGTGACCACATAGGAATAAAGGATACTACAATATCGTAGGTGACCACATAGGAATAAAGGATTTCTATATACCGCTTTTTGGTACGCATAGAATGCGGAAAATCAATGAAGCATAACAGGGAATGCTTACACAGCCTTTTGGTTATGGGAGATAATAATATAAACAGGGTTTGTAATTAGGAAGCAAATGATTGTCCTAAGACCAAAAAAAAAAAATATGTGTGTTTACGGTCACCCGACCTACCCTAATTTTTGCTAGCGACCCTATGCATTTTTACACAGAATTCGGATAACCATTTTTGTGGTTTAACCAGCAGCAATGTTTTATTTATTCAACTGCTAGCTTTTTGTCGAAATTGAGAGCAAAGAAGGTAGAAAAACTGTATAATTCGTCATTTTACCGGAATTTTCGAAAATTAAATACCGGAATCGGATTCCGGAACGACTAATTCCGGTTTTGTCGATAATAATAAAAAAAAAAAAAAAATGAATCCCGACCGACCGACCCCAGATTTTTTTGACATGTGACAGTAAACACACATATATTTTTTTTTGGCCTAATTAAAACAGGAATACATTAAACAAATTGTGTACGACAACAAAAATGTAGGAATTAAAATATGCACAAATTGTAAAAACAAGTGTAGAAGCTTGAAGATGTCATGACACCTGTCTGTGTTTAAATGCACCAAAAAAATATGTCATTGTTGTGAAATGTCATCAGAATATTCAAAACAACAAAATGATATAGCGTGTACATTTTGTATGTCTCTGGATTGTGAAAATCAGCTAAACTCTATCACGACACAATTCAATGTGAGACGATATGAGCATCCTATGATGATACAATACACAAAATAACTTCACTATTACATGTATATGGTTATTTTTAGATGTACCTCAATAAAAACAATATTTCAAAATTTATATAAAAAATATATATATTGTGTATGTAAATTTGCTGTACCATGAAAAAATTGTCAAAAAATGAGACAAGACAAACATTGTCAAACAAGGACACATGACAAAAGTTTTCAAACAAGGACACCTAAACAAAATTTGTCAATTGAGGATGCATGATAAATATTGTCAAACATGGACACATGACAAAAATTGGTGCAAGAGAAGGACCCTGTTTTTTTTTAATATAATAATTTGTTAATTCTAACATGACCTCCTTCTTTCGCTTTGTTAACAAACGAGCGAGTTATCCATTCGGTATAATCTCATTAGCACATGCCCCGGTGAATGTGACTGACTTTTCCATTGGCAGTATAAATTGTGTGCGACATTTTCCGGAAACATAAATATAAATTACCGTCTTCCAATCAAAGTATACTACCATATTTTTACTCTTAGACATATCAGAATCGAAATAAATCATGGAAGCCAGAATGTGTTTTGAGTTTTAACATGGAATGGCAGATATTAGTAAATTTTATCCCTCGCTTCTGACTCGGGATAAAATACTAATATCCGCCAATCCATGTTAAAACTCCCAACACATTCTGGCTAATGGACGATATGATAAAACATTTTCAAAGTAAAATTTTAAGTTACTGAGACAAAGAAAAAAGTTAAAATATACTAGACGTAGAGTAGTTCCTCTCTTTTAAAGCCACACAAAAAGCAACCTTTTAAGAGGGATGGCCTGATACGTAAAAAAATCTATCAGAAAACTTAATAAGAGCTAATGCCACTAAAGAGTGCAAGAAGAGTGGTGACTTGTTAGCATTAACATACAATACAGCCAAGTCTACCATTAATGGTATGCTCATACACGTAACTAGGACTGACCTTTCGAATACATACTGTACAGAAATTTGATGATCATCATAAAATATTTTATTGGATTTATCAAATTGGTATTTTCTCAAAGGAACAATGTACAAAATATCTAATAAGGCCACTGAGGAAAAAATACCTGTTTCCTCTATTCTCTAATATTCCTGAAAAAATAGGTTTAAGTAGGCAAACAAATTTTTTTTATATAATTTTTACGTCTACAACAATGTAGGTACATGTACATTTTTTTTTTTTGGAGTACAATTTTAGATATTCATATTCAAATTAAATTATGACCAATCAGAAGATTCAGAATACTGTCATGTGACTGTATCCAATAGGAGTGTTCTAATTAGACTATTTTATTATTAGGTGTGAATACGAAACTTGTACTCCAATATGAAGTTAGGGTTATGGTGTTTAATGCCACTTTCAACAATATTTCAGTTATATCGTGGCGGTCAGTTTTATTGGTGGAGGAAACCAGAGTACCCACAGAAAACCACCAACCTGCCACAAGTCACTGACTAACTTTATCATGTAAAGTTGTATCAATAGCACATCGCCATGAGCGGGATTCGAACTCAACTTTATTGGTGATATAGGCACTAGCAGTTGTAAATCCAACTACCATACGATTACGACCCCCCCCCCCCATACTCCAATATGACTAGAAACTATGAATGGTTGCTATTATTAGAGGGTATTTCTGACCACTAATACATTATAACATACATGTGAATCTCTATTTACAGATATATTCAAAAGTTATTCTAGTATATATATTTTAAAATGGCAAGTAAATAGCATACAGAGATTCTTGTAGGAAAAAATTTTGACGAGTTCCAACCAAAATGTCACGAATCCAACTACCGTAGTGTATTCTATGTTATTTTTTGGTAATAAAAAAACACAAGGATGAGTCCAGGACTCGCCTAGACGAGTTAAAATATTTAATAAGCAGATTTACTTTAAACATACTGTTTCATTGACTGGATTCGTTATTAGTAAAAAAAACAACATTCTTCTGGCTTATAAAAGCTTATACAAAGCTTAGAACAATTAAAAATGATACCTTTAATAATGTAGGATTATATATAAACAACCGACTGAGTGTCAATGACATAAATAAAACAATAACAAGCTAGCCTTAACTTATTAATGGTGAATAAAATGTATGTACTGTATATAAAGTACCTGTAATAATCATGGTCAACAACCTTCTTGGTACATGTATTACAGGTAAAATGGGCAACTGCTATAAACAGGCACTATGAATGATCGATATGAAATCCCCTAGAACCATTCAAATATATCTACTAGTAATGATCTCTACAATAATACAGACACTGCACTGGGATGAGATATTCGACGTAACCGCTGGCCTGCGGCCAGTATATTTAGTCGGGCCAGTCAAACTGAACAAAGATCGGCCCGCTGGGCCAGTCGATATTCTCGGGCCACTTGGGCCAGCAACTTTCGTTTCTTCCGTGTCATTCAATATCGACTGATAACAGACTAATGAAATTTCCTGATAAAACGTTAAAATTCAACTTCAATCACTCGCCGAAAGCTATAAATAGCCTAATCACACAATCAGCATGTATCTGTTACCGCACGTTAAACGAATATTGACAGAAATATATGCTGGGAACCAGTACTTTATAATTCAATAATTTTCAAAATCACGATTATTTATTTATAAAACTGAAAGATTAAAACGGTATTTTCTATAGTAAGCAATTTCAAATATTTAATATAAATAAGAAATAAACCCAAATAAACCAAACAACAATAATAAATCATCACGTGAACATCTTACCTGTAAAAAAAATGGCGGATACACAATAACGCTAATCGTGACTTCATTTAATATGAAAAATCTATTATTATGAACTAGTAACAGGTATGGACTCAGTCAGTAGATCATGCCGATATCAGCAAGAGGAATTTTGGCAACCATCGCTGCATCAGCTGGGCAAAACGGAAAATTTTCCAAAGTCGGGACTGTGTTTGTTTATTTATTATCTAACTTCCGGTTTGATAATAATCTTATAGTAGTCGTTATATGAAGGATTTTTACCCAAAGAACACGGTCGTTAGTCGCGTTAGACAGTGGGTCGTTATATAATGGTCGAATGCACGGGAAAACGCTGGGGAGGAATAAATAAGATTGGCTAAAAAAGGAAGCCGTTATACAGAGGGGGTCGCTGAGACTTCTTCTTCTTTATATTTCTGGCCGTCCTTCACTACTGAAGATTATTGGCTGAGCGGCGTATTAAATTTAGTTAATACATAAGTTAACATATATACAATAAACAATGAATCAAAGGTTAAAACTATATACTTTTGATAACAAGTTTGACTATCTATACGTAGATTGTTTGATTATCTTCTAACCATACCTGTTAATTGTAATGCATGTATGGGAAAATGTCATGAACTTTACCCTTGTTTAAAGCAAGTACAACATTCATTCATAGAATACAAAAACTATATGTACATGTTTAAATCACTGACAGTCAATTTAATTATTTGCGGATGCCACTAGTGGAGCAGGAACTGCTTATCCTTCCGGAGAATCTGAGTTCACCCAAGATTTTAATGGGGTTCATATTGCTCGATCTTTAGTTTCCTGTTTCTTGGGGGGGGGGGGGGGGGGGGGGCAAATCCCCCCTTTTATATCGGTCCACTTCGTGGACCGATATTTCTCAGGCCAGTGGAATTTTGAAGGGGCCAGTTGTTCAAAAATTTCACAGTTAATTTTTTTTCTTAAGTCAACCCCTGGATAAGAATAGTATTTGGTTGTAAATGGATCTAATATTACATTATATTTTTAAGTCTTGATGGAATAAACAGAATAGAAAATTTGTTCCTCAAAGAAATTTTATGAAGTTGTGTATAATAAATTTTATAAAGGAATTTATAAAGGAACTAATATCAAGCAGAACAAAAATGTTTTTAATGATTGAAAAAAAACCCACATTTTCAATGTGGAGTCTGTATTATTCTCCAACATGTTTTTGTAAAATAAAAAACTTGATGTGGATAAGTGAGAACAAATAAAAATAATATTTATAACACCCTTTTGAAGTTACAAATAGTTACTAGTGGCACTTTTATTGTAATTATAATCAAATAATCCATGTCTTTCGATAAGGGGCAGTACCACTGTACCAGGTACTTTACCTGCCTAAAATGGTCTCTGGTACCTCAGGATTTTAAAGAGTGTTGCATAAGATATTCGTGAAAATTGTTCAAATCTTTAATAAAAAGTACCACCTGTAAATAGTGAAGTACTGGTAGACTTGAAAAATATTGAAAGCCCTGATAATCATCAAATAAATTGTAATTGAAACTATTAACATAATGTTTTTTGAAAGAGTCCCAGCAGAGGTTGTATAAAAAAAAACTTATGGACCCTCATAAATTACCACATACATGTACTGATCTAAGTACATGTAACATTGTATTGTTAAATTACACTGTGATTACATAAATATATGTAATCGCTTTATTTAAATGGTATTTCATTCTTTAATCTGAAACAGGCGGGACAATGGACATTAACTTAATCTGAAGGTCAAGAAATCGCAATCACGGTAGGATTATTACATATTTGTATGTTTAACGAGGGGTCAAGGTTGAATATTACCATAGAAGATCACTATGACAAAAACTGACCGTGGATAGTACCCTAGAACTGATAAAACATTACTCAATAATAAACACAATATTTTTTAGTTTCATAATGACAAATTTGTTTGTTTTCTTGTTGAACCCTGCATCTGGGAAATAAAATTATATAAACCAAATAACATAAAACCAACAAAGATGCCCAGCATTTATCTACAAAAGTAAAGAATACCGATCAACTGCAGACTAGGGGTTGTTTCACAGTTATCTCAGGGTATACATGAGTTGTGCTCATTACTGAAGTCCATACTGTGACTGTGAAATGTAGAACAGCAATAAAAGTGTTGTTCCTTTACTTTAATTTAAGTGATAAAATTTATGTTCATTTACATCCATACAGTACAGTCACTGTGATAGACGTTTCACTCTTCTTAGTGATACTGATATATCTTTTGGTCTGCTTAATATATTTATTTATTTTGAAATGCCTTTTGGGCAATAGTAAGTAACACTCTAAATGTAAAAGAAATTTTGAAGATATATTTAATAGAATAAAAGATATCTATCAAAATCACCAAGATGAGTGATACGTCTAATAGTTACAGTGGTATATGTATAATACAGCTATTCTGTTTAAGTTACAGAGACAACGTGAATAAATAAGCTATTTTGATTAATATTTAAAATATAAAAGTAAGCTTGTATATAAATTTAGGACATGTCTGTCCATGATAATAGCGACATTTCTTTTTAGCCTCGTGAGTTTTGATATTAAATCCCTCCTCTAAATAGTCATTCTCTAGACACCTGATAAACATTTCCTCATCTGTTCCTCCTTCCCATGGGCCGATTTTCATATGAGCTTGTTCTACAACACATCCATGCTTTGTATTGAAATTGGGCGCTCGCGGCACAAATTCCGTTTTGAATATGTTTATGATTACGTCCCCTGTTCTTGACGTAATTGCATTTTCCATTGCAATTTTTATTATATTTTGCTTCACCGAAAAATAATTTGGAAATAATTGTCTATGACGTTCTTTTACGTGTAAAGTAGCGATACTCGGCTTAAACTGCAACAACTCAACGAGTTCATGTAGTCCAAAATAATTAGCCTCTTTGTAAACACTTACAGATAATTCGTTTGGCGGCACAGTTCCATTTCTTAAAAAATCTATAATATGAGTGAATATATGTCCATTGCTGTCCAGAAAATAATTACCATACTCGTCCTTATCTAAGATGTGTCTTCCACTAAACATGGCCGCCAGCATTGAATCTTCGTACTTCCGTAGTGTTGATAATCTGGTCATGTACTTAACACCTCCCACATTTAACGGTATCACAGGAGGAAACGACTTGTCAACGTTGTTATGGTTCACTGGAGCACTCTGAACATACTGGCAAAATAAAGTAAAAATTATTCATGCATCACCATATGTACAATAAAACTGTAAAAATAACCATTACACCACCAATGTGGTTATATGTATATATTTGTGTATGCCATATAAATGAGGGAGCTGGGAACCTATTAAAGGTAATAACCCTGGTACATTCGTGTCCTAGACAATATATAACATTTCCATAAGCTTTTTCCATAAAGTTATATAATTGCATAAAAACATTTTAATTCATTATATGTGCAAAATGTACATTTTAAATATATTTCTGTGAATTTCTCCAAAAAATTGCAACTTGCCTAGATGCGTCCTCGATTCACCAAAGTTTTCAAAATTAAGATTTTAACAATGGACTAAATGGTGGGACTCATCAATATTTTCAGAAATGTCTTCTGGACTAATCAAATTAAATTGCTACAAGTATACTTGATTTTAACAGTCAGTAGACCTACTGGTTGGTTGGTTGGTTTTATGGTGTTTAATGCCACTTTCAACAATATTTCAGTTATATCGTGGCGGTCAATATTATTGGTGGAGGAAACTGGAGAACCCGGAGAAAACCATCGACCTGCCACAAGTCACTGACAAACTTTATCACATAATGTTGTACACCTCGCCCTGGGTGGGAGTCGAACTCACAACATCAGTGGTGATGGGCACCAATTGCATAGGTAGTTGTAAATCCAACTACCATATGATCACGGCCACAACAGCCATGGAACCTACTGGAAAAAGTGATTTTTTAAAAATAACATTCAAGTAACTTTTCATTTTCTTTTGCATCAACGTTAATTTCATGGTTTATCTCCCATAATTTTACAGCTTATGCATGAATCATCAATACAAATGACAGTTTGTGATTATTCAATCACTTGTCAAGCAACTAAATATATCCTTAGAAATTTTTATTTGAAAGAATTGTTAAATGAATTGTTTAGTTACATCTGATGTAGACTGGTCTCAATAATCAACTGTATAAGTGATTTTCAATGTATCACACATGTGTAACTGGTGTGTCAATCAACTTATTATCAAAGACATGATTACACATTTGTTCTTGTTATTAAAGTTTTTATAACAATTTTTTCTCCCATGTATGCTAATGAATATACAATTGCAATGATTTAGCACCTCTATCCTACAGGATGAATTGTTATTAGTGTTTGATTTGCAATAAACAAACATGAAAGTGTAATTAAGAAGTGGATTTAAAAATAATTCTTTTTAAACAAAACAAAAAACATTAAAGTTTAGATCATAACATACATGTACATTAATTGTGATACCAGTTTTTTAGGGTTTACCTGTAAAAAAAAACTTGATAAAAATCATGATTTTTGATAATTTTCCATCAAACTTCATAAAAATCATAATTTTTGATAATTTTTCAAGATGAGTCTAGATTTCTCAAATTTTTTTCATGACATGCATTATATTATACAGTATTTGGTCAAAACTATTTACAAATACTCTGTACATCATACATGACACATGTTGTGTACTACCTTTTCTAAAGTCTTTTGGTTATTAGGGAGAGAGACATATAAAATGTTTTAAATGTCTGTTTTGTATAATTAAATAATTATTTTATGTTTATTTTAATATAATCTAATATGAATTACCACCAATATATGCACAACATACATAATATGGTCTTTGTACTGTAGAGTGTAGTCGGTGTGACTTTTTACCCAAATACAGCTACAAATTATATTATTTCTATTAATTTGAGATGTTTTATGAATAATTAATGATTTATTAGCTCCTCTACTCTAGGCTCTATGTGTTAAATCTAAAGTTAGCCAAGATAATTCTTTAGTTAACATTTTATTTGAAATTTACTTAAGATACAAGTGTATATGATAATTAAATAAAAAAACATATTCTTCTTGTCTCTTGCCATCCGTGATGAGCTCAATAAAATATTTGTTGTCGCCAAAAAGATATAATAAAACCGTTATTGTTATGCCATGTGGCCAATGTTCTACCTTTAGTTTTACACATACCGTTTGACTTTCAGCAACATAATTATTCCTAGTAAGACTCAATTCCGATAGATGTCTAGGAACCTCGTTACATTGACGTTCTGGCGAAAATACAACAGTTCCAATACGATCAGCCGCCGTTTCGATGTTCGACACTGCATTTGTAACACTTCTAATTCTCGAAACGGGTGGGATTTGGTGAATTTGTTTCAGTTGAATGTTTTCTATAGAATCGGTAGATTCAGAATCGGAATCACTTTTATCTGACATTCTTTATAGTCTTTAAGACATTACTATACCAGACAACAATGTTTTGTCGTTTTGTTTCGGTAGCGTTATAACATACCGGAAGTAGCAAGCACCTGTTGATAATCTGGTTCCCTGTCTATTTCATATATTTTCGTAGTGTAATATATACCTCAAAATTTTCAAAATTTAGATGACAAATGTAAACTCATATGGATCTTAAATAATGAAGACCCAACTATACTCAGATATCTTTGTCAATATCTTTTATCAACAACTATTTGATTAAATGGAATTGGAGATCTGCAAACTGGATGACCTGCATTGAGCATGAGAAAGAAAATATTCTTTTTGGCATCGTCCCTTGATGCTCACTGCTGGTTATCCAAAAGCTCTGATCCCTTTCCATGTTCCAAACAATATTCCTTCCACATCAACATGGCCGGTCTGCACTAGACACAAGTAGGACTTTATTCCTTTTAGCATCGACTCAAGGTGTCTCTTGCAGATTGGTGATGAATCACCTGATATATATGTACAGTGTATATGTTCTCTCTCATCACCTCCCCCCCCCCCCCCCCCCCCCCCTCATATATATATATGTGAGTAAGTGTATGTACGTTTATGTGCATATATCTCTTTTCCTGCCCGAGTGTGCCTGCACCACAATTATTGATATTTCACCGCGAATATTTAAGTTGATATATTGTTGTTGTGTATCAATCATAATTGTTATTTGTATTGTTGTGTATCAATCATAATTGTTATTTGTATTGTTTGTGTATCAATCATAATTGTTATTTGTATATGCCCTCCTGGGGCCCTGATTTGGTTAATAAACTTATTCTATTCTATTCTATACCAGTTTAAATTCTTTCGATTTTCTCTTGTATTTTCGTTGCTGATCAAATTTACCGGAAATAATTTTCTTGGTCTTTGGAGTTACCGTTATGTTAAGTTATGGCGTCTGCAACTGTCAACCGGGTTTGCATTCACAACTGGAGGGTTTTGTGTCATGGGAAATCCCAACAAGACAATGGGAAAGAAGGTTCAATTTATAGATCGTCAAGACCTGACCTTATGGACCCACATGATTTGGAGGAATTCAAGAAACACGGAATAAAGTGCATCATTGATTTGAGATCTGATAAAGATTACGAAATTGCCTCTGGTTCCAAAGTCCTGGACAACTATTACAAGCTGTATAGCGTTGCCTTGCCTCATCGCTACAAGATACACGAAGATGTCATTTGTCATCCAAAGCACGATTCCAACAAAAAGGAGACTATACCTGCAAAAGATGTTAAAGAAAAGAAGCACTTCTTAATCAATTTCTTCACCACCGAATACACAAGGACTGTATTCAAACGAGCCCCATGGTATATACGGTTCATATCATTATTTTTTGCAGTATTTGATTTCGTATTTAGAACGGGGTTTAAACATTTTGTCAGACTTTTCGCTGTAACTGTTATAAATCGACAGGGATTGGGAGCACAGTACATTGACATCGTAGAAATGAGTAAAGCTGGATTATGTGCAGGTTAGTAGTATTAGTAATGATTGTAGTATTGGGCATTTTTTTTATATATCTAAGAGAGAAACAGCTAGTATTGACACTGATGTCTTGTGTCATAGCCACGAATATGAAGTGTAACTCTCGCAAAATCAATCGTCCCACGAAAAACATGACGTAAATTGTGACACTCTTACATTTCTAAGTTGTTCTTGACAAAGATGCAAGTTAAATTTTCAATATTTTTTCATCATGGGAGTCTAAATGTAATCGGGGATAAATTCCGATTCGTCAGAAGTAAATTGAAGTCTAGATAAATCTACAAACTGTCAATTTTCTCGTTTTCCTGCTTGAGGAGATCGGTTCTGATAGAGCACATTGCGAATGCATGAGGAGATTTGCTAGTTTTGGTAGGACACGTGTAATCCACTGTATAATCACAAATTTTGCATGTCTGTCTGGTAATAAATTCACGAACTGATGCCCTTCTTCCCGTCGGGTTTTTAAAAGTATAAAAGTAATA
Source organism: Bathymodiolus brooksi (assembly GCA_963680875.1). Taxonomy (NCBI): domain Eukaryota; kingdom Metazoa; phylum Mollusca; class Bivalvia; order Mytilida; family Modiolidae; genus Bathymodiolus; species Bathymodiolus brooksi. The sequence goes on from OY804580.1 coordinate 20,350,528, forward strand.
TTTCATTGTTCATGGGCTGTCCACCTAGAAAGAAACATTTCATTTAAAGGGATATTGTCTACCAGCTGCGTAATTTTTTCATACCCAAAATTATTGTCGATTTCCGTACTGACCTTCATAAAATGAAGATTAACACCGAGTTATGTTGCAAAAGATACGAAAAAGACCCAAAACTATCGTTATCAGAATTATTGTCTGGATGACAATATTCAAATCTGTTCATATGGCCTTCTATGCGAACACGTCTTGAGCATGCGCACTGTTTAGAAACAATAAACAACATGTGGTTCTTGGGCAAAAGAGAAACTGTCAACGCGTGGAAGAAAGCGGACTTTGACGGATTCAGAGATAAAGAGGAATAGAAGTGAAGTATCTTCCAAATGGAACAAATGCAGGATATATGTAGGGGATCAGTTGGACCGTTGCTGTTGGATGGAGCGAACTCAAGGAAGTGCTTGATTATTGTTGATAGGTAAGCCGAGCATGTTGCCTTCTTTTCTCAATCGTTTTTCATATTTTATGAATTTATGATGATGCCTATGATCATTTTCGGTAGATATTAATCAATATATGTAATTTTGCACCTGGCAACAGCAAATTATTGTCAATGAGTAGCATAAAACGGCCATATTTGCGAGGTAAACAAACACAAATTTTAAGAGGCCAGCAAAGGGGAAATGGGAGTGCAAAAATGATATCAATGACAATGCAGTTTATTATTATCAATTTAAAAAAAAAAATCGAATCAATTCATTTTTAATGCAAGAATTAAAACTGTACATGGCTTAACGAAAACCCTATAAAGTTCTTTTTATTCAAGCAAATTTATTTCTTTGATATAATTAGGCTTTTAATTTTATCAAATTTCAACAACTTGGACATGAAACTTAGTTTTGGGAACCAAAAGTATATACCTTACTTTCTGCGAATTATCACTATAATGGAAAATCAGTATGTATTTTTCAAATAAAAGCTTTCTATTTAAAGAAGCTTCATTTCAATTGCACTTTTAGTTTGGATCCTGTAAGTATAATATATAATTATAAACAAGGTTTTGAAGAAATGATATGAATATCCATTGAAATTTTCAAGTTTCAGAACTTTTTTTTATATATGACTACAAAATTTTACTGAAAATTTCAGAAATGTCCTAAAATGCATATTTTAGACCATGGCTAAATGAAAATCATTTTCAATTCCTTTATGCAAACAAGTTTATATCTTGGGTACTGGAAATACATTACATAAATAAGGTTAAAAGTACTTTTCAATAAGTTTGAACATAACACTTTGTTATGGGAGCCAAAATTATATCTTCCTGTCTGTGAATTATCACCATAGTGGAAAATCCATATGTATCTTTTATATAAAAAGCTTTCCATTTAAATAAGTGTCATTTCAGTAGCATTTTTAGTTTGGATCCTGTAAGTATGATACATAAACAAGGTTTTTAAAAAATAATATGAAGATCCATAGAAATTTGCAAGTTTCAGAAACTTTTCTATATATGTGACTATAAAATTTTACTGAAATGTCCTGAACTGCATATTTTAGACTATGACTAAATGAAAATCGTTTTCAATTTACTTATGCAAACCAAGTTTATTTCTTGACTCTTCTAAAAACATTACATTAACTAGTTTTTTAGTTCACCTGGACCAAAGGTCCAGGTGAACTATTGCCATCACTTGGCGTCCGTCGTCTGTCGTCTGTAAACTTTTCACATTTCAAGCTTCTTCTCCGAAACCACTTGGCCGATTGGAACCGAACTTAGCAGGAATGTTCCTTGGATGGTCCTCTACAAAGTTACTGTTTTTCGTTCCAGTCGGATATTCAATATGGCTGCCAGGGCCAATAATATGCTCTGATTGGCTGAAATTTCAAAGATCTTCTTCTCCGAAACTAATGAACTGACTGAACTCAAACTGTAAAGGAATGATCATTGGAATGTCCTTTACCAAGTTACTGTTTTTTATGCCGATCGGAAATCCAAGATGGCCACCATCGCAGGACATAGATTAACATTGGACCCTATGGGAAAATGTTCAAATGCCTTCTTCTCAGAAACTACAAATATGATTAAAGCCAAACTGTACATGAATGTTCATTGGATGGTCCTCTACAATCTTAAGGTTTTTTGTTCCGATATGAAATTCAAAATGGCGGCTACGGCAGGACTTAGTTTAACATTGGACCCTATGGGAAAAATGTTTCAAAATGCTTCTTCTCTGAAACCACTTGGACAGTTGAAACCAAACTGCCCAGGAATGATCATTGGAAGATCCTCTACAAATTTTTTGTTTTTTATGCCGGTCGGAAATCCAAGATGGCCGCCACCGCAGGACATAGATTAACATTGGACCCTATGGGAAAATGTTCAAATGCCTTCTTCTCAGAAACTACAAATATTATTAAAGCCAAACTGTACATGAATGTTCATTGGATGGTCCTCTACAATCTTAAGGTTTTTTGTTCCGATATGAAATTCAAAATGGCGGCTACGGCAGGACTTAGTTTAACATTGGACCCTATGGGAAAAATGTTTCAAAATGCTTCTTCTCTGAAACCACTTGGACAGTTGAAACCAAACTGCCCAGGAATGATCATTGGAAGGTCCTCTACAAATTTTCTGTTTTTTATGCCGATCGGAAATCCAAGATGGCCGCCACCGCAGGACATAGATTAACATTGGACCCTATGGGAAAATGTTCAAATGCCTTCTTCTCAGAAACTACAAATATTATTAAAGCCAAACTGTACATGAATGTTCATTGGATGGTCCTCTACAATCTTAAGGTTTTTTGTTCCGATATGAAATTCAAAATGGCGGCTACGGCAGGACTTAGTTTAACATTGGACCCTATGGGAAAAATGTTTCAAAATGCTTCTTCTCTGAAACCACTTGGACAGTTGAAACCAAACTGCCCAGGAATGATCATTGGAAGGTCCTCTACAAATTTTCTGTTTTTTATGCCGGTCGGAAATCCAAGATGGCCGCCACCGCAGGACATAGATTAACATTGGACCCTATGGGAAAATATTCAAATGCCTTCTACTCAGAAACTACAAATATGATTAAAGCCAAACTGTACATGAATGTTCATTAGATGGTCCTCTACAAACTTCACGTTTTTTGTTCCGGTATGAAATTCAAAATGGCGGCTACGGCAGGACTTAGTTTAACATTGAACCCTATGGGAAAAATGTTTCAAAACGCTTCTTCTCTGAAACCACTTGGATAATTGAAACCAAACTGCCTAGGAATGATCATTGGAAGGTCCTCTAGAAATTTTATGTTTTTTATGCCGATCGGAAATCCAAGATGGCCGCCACCGCAATACATAGATTAACATTGGACCCTATGGGAAAATATTCAAATGCCTTCTACTCAGAAACTACAAATATGATTAAAGCCAAACTCTACATGAATGTTCATTGGATGGTCCTCTACAATCTTAAGGTTTTTTGTTCCGATATGAAATTCAAAATGGCGGCTACGGCAGAACTTAATTTAACATTGGACCCTATGGGAAAAATGTTTCAAAATGCTTCTTCTCTGAAACCACTTGGACAGTTGAAACCAAACTGCCCAGGAATGATCATTGGAAGGTCCTCTACAAATTTTCCGTTTTTTATGCCGGTCAGAAATCCAAGATGGCCGCCACCGCAGGACATAGATTAACATTGGACCCTATGGGAAAATATTCAAATGCCTTCTACTCAGAAACTACAAATATGATTAAAGCCAAACTGTACATGAATGTTCATTAGATGGTCCTCTACAAACTTTACGTTTTTTGTTTTGGTATGAAATTCAAAATGGTGGCTACGGCAGGACTTAGTTTAACATTGGACCCTATGGGAAAAATGTTTCAAAATGCTTCTTCTCTGAAACCACTTGGACAGTTGAAACCAAACTGCCCAGGAATGATCATTGGAAGGTCCTCTACAAATTTTCTGTTTTTTATGCCGGTCGGAAATCCAAGATGGCCGCCACCGCAGGACATAGATTAACATTGGACCCTATGGGAAAATATTCAAATGCCTTCTACTCAGAAACTACAAATATGATTAAAGCCAAACTGTACATGAATGTTCATTAGATGGTCCTCTACAAACTTTACGTTTTTTGTTCTGGTATGAAATTCAAAATGGCGGCTACGGCAGGACTTAGTTTAACATTGGACCCTATGGGAAAAATGTTTCAAAACGCTTCTTCTCTGAAACCACTTGGATAATTGAAACCAAACTGCCTAGGAATGATCATTGGAAGGTCCTCTACAAATTTTATGTTTTTTATGCCAATCGGAAATCCAAGATGGCCACCACCGCAATACATAGATTAACATTGGACCCTATGGGAAAATGTTCAAATGCCTTCTTCTCAGAAACTACAAATATGATTAAAGCCAAACTGTACATGAATGTTCATTGGATGGTCCTCTACAATCTTAAGGTTTTTTGTTCTGATATGAAATTCAAAATGGCGGCTACGGCAGGACTTAGTTTAACATTGGACCCTATGGGAAAAATGTTTCAAAATGCTTCTTCTCTGAAACCACTTGGACAGTTGAAACCAAACTGCCCAGGAATGATCATTGGAAGGTCCTCTACAAATTTTCTGTTTTTTATGCCGGTCGGAAATCCAAGATGGCCGCCACCGCAGGACAGATTAACATTGGACCCTATGGGAAAATATTCAAATGCCTTCTACTCAGAAACTACAAATATGATTAAAGCCAAACTGTACATGAATGTTCATTAGATGGTCCTCTACAAACTTTACGTTTTTTGTTCCGGTATGAAATTCAAAATGGCGGCTACGGCAGGACTTAGTTTAACATTGGACCCTATGGGGAAAATGTTTCAAAACGCTTCTTCTCTGAAACCACTTGGATAATTGAAACCAAACTGCCTAGGAATGATCATTGAAAGGTCCTCTACAAATTTTATGTTTTTTATGCCGATCGGAAATCCAAGATGGCCACCACCGCAATACATAGATTAACATTGGACCCTATGGGAAAATATTCAAATGCCTTCTACTCAGAAACTACAAATATGATTAAAGCCAAACTGTACATGAATGTTCATTAGATGGTCCTCTACAAACTTTACGTTTTTTGTTCTGGTATGAAATTCAAAATGGCGGCTACGGCAGGACTTAGTTTAACATTGGACCCTATGGGAAAAATGTTTCAAAACGCTTCTTCTCTGAAACCACTTGGATAATTGAAACCAAACTGCCCAGGAATGATCATTGGAAGGTCCTCTACAAAGTTTCTGTTTTTTTATGCCGATCGGAAATTCAAGATGGCCGCCACCGCAGGACATAGATTAACATTGGAACCTATGGGAAAATGTTCAAATGCCTTCTTCTCAGAAACTACAAATATGATTAAAGCCAAACTGTACATGAATGTTCATTGGATGATTCTCTACAAACTTCACGTTTTTTGTTCCGATATGAAATTCAAAATGGCGGCTACGGCAGGACTTAGTTTAACATTGGACCCTATGGGAAAAATGTTTCAAAACGCTTCTTCTCTGAAACCAATTGGATAATTGAAACCAAACTGCCCAGGAATGATCATTGGAAGGTCCTCTACAAGGTGTGTGTTTTTTATGCCGATCGGAAATCCAAGATGGCCACCACCGCAGGACATAGATTAACATTGGACCCTATGGGAAAATGTTCAAATGCCTTCTTCTCAGAAACTACAAATATGATTAAAGCCAAACTGTACAAGAATGTTCATTGGATGGTCCTCTACAAACTTTACGTTTTTTGTTCCGATATGAAATTCAAAATGGCGGCTACGGCAGGACTTAGTTTAACATTGGACCCTATGGGAAAAATGTTTCAAAACGCTTCTTCTCTGAAACCACTTGGACAATTGAATCCAAACTGCCCAGGAATGATCATTGGAAGGTCCTCTACAAAGTTTCTGTTTTTTTATGCCAATCGAAAATTCAAGATGGCCACCACCGCAGGACATAGATTAACATTGGACCCTATGGGAAAATGTTCAAATGCCTTCTTCTCAGAAACTACAAATATGATTAAAGCCAAACTGTCCATATGTGTGTACATTGGATGGTCCTCTACAAACTTTACGTTTTTTGTTCCGATATGAAATTCAAAATGGCGGCTACGGCAGGACTTAGTTTAACATTGGACCCTATGGGAAAAATGTTTCAAAACGCTTCTTCTCTGAAACCACTTGGATAATTGAAACCAAACTGCCCAGGAATGATCATTGGAAGGTCCTCTACAAGGTGTGTGTTTTTTATGCCGATCGGAAATCCAAGATGGCCACCACCGCAGGACATAGATTAACATTGGACCCTATGGGAAAATGTTCAAATGCCTTCTTCTCAGAAACTACAAATATGATTAAAGCCAAACTGTACAAGAATGTTCATTGGATGGTCCTCTACAAACTTTACGTTTTTTGTTCCGATATGAAATTCAAAATGGCGGCTACGGCAGGACTTAGTTTAACATTGGACCCTATGGGAAAAATGTTTCAAAATGCTTCTTCTCTGAAACCACTTGGACAGTTGAAACCAAACTGCCCAGGAATGATCATTGGAAGGTCCTGTTTTTTATGCCGATCGGAAATCCAAGATGGCTGCCACCACAGGTCATAGTATTAACACAGAACCATATGGGGAAAATACAGAAATATATTCTTCTCTGAAGCTATTGCACTGATTGAACCTAAACTGTGCATCAATCATTGGAAGGTACTTTACAAACTTTGTGTTTTTTATGTTGATCGTAATTCCAAGATGACGCAGGACATAGTTTTTACATAGGACCAATTGGTTTTTTTTATTACCAGGTGAACGATACAGGCTCTTGAGAGCCTCTGGTTTACTACATTTCAACAATTTTGGACATAATTTTTAGTTCAGGGAGCCAAAATTATACTTTACTATCTTAGAATTATCAACATAGATATGATAGAGGGAAATCAATATGTTTTTTTCATATAAAGGCTTTCTATTTAAAGAATTGTCATTTGAACTGCTTTTTATCCCCTCGCCAACGAAATTGCCAAGGGATATAGTAACGCTACCGTCCGTCCGTCACATCCTTGTGAACACTCTAGAATCAACATCCTTCAATGGATGTTGACCAAACTTGGTACATACTTAGTCCTTAAGAGAATCTGGAACCCTATTGATTTTCAAGGTCGTATGTCAAAGATCAAGGTCACAGCCTAAAATTTTTACCGCATAACATCCTTGTGAACACTAGAATCAACATCCTTCAATGGATTTTTGACAAAACTTGGTACATACTTAGTCCTTAAGATACCGAAACCTTATTGATTTTCAAGGTCATAGCCTTATAGGTCAAAGGTCAAGATAACCGGGTCAAAATTTTACCACGTAACATCCTTGTGAACACTCTAGAATCAACATCCTTCAATGGATTTTGACCAAACTTGGTACATACTTAGTCCTTAAGAGAATCTGGAACCCTATTGATTTTCAAAGTCAAAGGTCAAGGTCACCGGGTCAAATTTTTAGGCAAGGGGATATGCCACGCTTTGCCCTTGTTTAGTTTGGATCTTGTAAGTATGATTTATAAACAAGATTTTTAAGAAAGAATGTGAAGATCCATAGCAATTTGCATGTTTCACAGTGTGTGAATTTAACAGTAGACCGATGGCCCATGTCTGTGTTAAAATCATGCAGGTTTTTGTAAAATTATCTAAATTCTTTAGGCAAATTACTACAAAAACTGGTAATTTCAGACAAATGTGATTTTGTAGTGATTGATATTTGTACTTTTGATTTAGATATTCTGACCAAGGTAATTCTAGAGTAGAAGAAATGAGCAGCCATCACATTTCAACGAAACGGATGAAACTGGAGAAATCGAGTTCATTTGTGAACCCATTTGAGTATGTTCATTTTGTTAAAGATTAGACATATTCTACATTATGTTTATAGGTAACATTGTCAATATTGTTCAACACAGTCACTCGTATAACAGTTTCCTATTAATTATTGTGGCTTGCATAGTGATACTACTAGTAGCTATATTATATAGGGATCATGTTGGCTTCTGCGTCATCGTTACATTTTCATCAATCCACAAGCTGAAATGGCCAGTCCTCTTTAGCTACTTACGGGAATGAAACCAAACTGGGACAGAATTGACGCACGTCTGGCGCACCAAATTTTTTCCTGGAACTTTGATGTAATTTGTTTCTTTATATTGGGTTGTGTAGATGTGTGCTGGATACATGTATATATGTATATAGATTTAATATTATTTTGAAAAGCTTTTTCGTTATACAGCTGCACATCAGAACCATATAGCAAAATTTGTTTCAATATTATACACATACACTGTAATAAACAATTATTTTTTATTCTTACAGTCTCTCAATAGATATTACTGAAGAGGGCAGTGATGTTGGTGATGATTCTGACGATGGAGATTTTGAACCTAGCCTCAACTTCACTCTAAGGTTTGTCATGTTAATTTCATATGTTTCAGTTGTAACTTACATACTTGAAATTTTGTCCTAATAACAGAACCATGCATGATCATATGTCATAGGAGCTGTATTATACCCCCGCTCTACTGGAAGGGGGAGGGGGTATACTGTTTTACCTCTGTCCATCCGTTCGTCCCAAGATGTTCATAACATTTTTCTCAGTAATTATTTATGGCAGCAATCTGATATTTGATCATAGGCTTCAGAAGGGTCAATCGAAAGTCGCAAACCCGCTGTGTTGTCCATGGTCAAGTCCGGTAGAAGTCCCATCCGATGAAGGGAAAGACATCAACAACAAATGAAGATCAGGTCTGATTTGGGTAACAGACACCCTGTAACCATTGACCAGCTCGTGATGCCTGCCGTAGAACTTCTTGAGGGATGACCACAACCTAAAATCTGTCTACAAATCACTCAAATCCTTCATAAAGTGGACTTGTAATGATATGTTTAGTTTGTCATTCACTATACATTCGAGATATTCATCTTGAATTGAAAGTTAGGGCTCCATAGATCATAATCTCAATTCTATTGTTTTATTCTTGTGAATTACATTGTATGTATTTTTCTACTTCAGGTGGCAGAGAAGTTACAACAAAAAGACAGCTAGATGGTCTGTGTAGCCTGTTAAAGCTGACAAGTCATATTCCTATGCTCCAAGACTATTAAGGGTCATCATTTGTATGAGACAGCAAGATAATGAAGGAATGAATTAACATGTGCAGTTGGAAGTAGATGATCCCAGAAGAATCTCGGTCCATCTTGCACCAATTCCACAACCTCCAACTCGGGATGATATTGTAGCATCTCAGAAATCCAGATTTGAAGACCAAGACAAAACAATTGACTATATTGTCGCATAAAATAAAATTGTCACTCTTTGTTTTTCCTGGTCTAACAGAAGTTCTGCACATTTAGAGCAGAAAAGTACCCAAGTCAGGATAATGGCCATTACAAATTGTCCAATGCACAATAATGATAGCTGGTGGCCATTTTGAATTTTCAAATGGTGCAAACAGTAACAACACATGTTAAAGACATTCATAGGAACATATATACCAGATTTCAATTCAATCCCTTCAGTGGTTCTTGAGAAGAAGTTTCTTGAAAATCGACCAATCAGAATTTTCAAAGTCACATGGTGGCTATGTTTTTTGACGAATCTGCACAAAAGTAACAACTCTTGTGTAGGACCTCATAGAAAACATCTCTGCCAAGTTTGGTTTTGAATTATATAAAAGACTGTCAGTCCATTTTAGAAGAAATTGTCAGTGCTGATAGAACAAAAAAATAATAATAAGATGGCAAAACTTTCAAATTAAATTTACAATTCCAACTGACCAACTTGTGAAATTAACAACTCATTAGGGTTGATTTATTTTTTATTTTTGGTGTTTTAACGCCACTTTCAGCAATATTTCAGCTATATCATGGCGACCAGTTTTAGTGGTGGAGGAAGCCAGAGTACCCGGACAACCACCGACCATAGGGAAGCAAGTGGTAAACTTTATCATTATAGGGTATATGGGATAAAATACAAAATATTTCATGAACAAGTTTTAATTAAATCGTCTAGGAATGAAACCCTTGTACTGTCCATATAGATCAGGATACTTGTCCCTAATTTTCCAAGTACAACAGCTTGGGATCACACGTCTGACCCCAGCTCCAAGTCGGCGATGTGCCCAAATGGTATACTGGCGGTAGGCTGCATACCTATTGGATCTGTTGTAATCCTCATCATGGGGCATTACTACAAGTTCCTCTCGAAACATTCTAGCAACCCCCAACACTGCCTCATCAAGGACAATCCGATCAAAGTCCTGTAATAAAGACAAGAGATTTAGTAAAGACAGATGGTTATACATTCATCTAGAAAAATGAGCTCTATTTAAAAAAGAAATATAATTTATTATAAGTGAAATAGTTTGCACAAATTCAGTTTAGAGAAATAAAAAAAAGTTTTATTTTGGAAGGAAAGATTTTCTCGTGGGACTTTCTTATGACCAGTTTTATTTCGTTTTTTGTTGGTATATGGGAGAACCATTTTGGTCTTGCAATTTTTTTTTATCAATTTACCCCTCAAGCTATTCAATTTTAATTTTATGTTTTTTTTCCTAAAAATTATTTTGATTCTGAATCTTGAAGAAAAAAATTTGGCTGGACAGGAGAAAAAAATATATTCTGACTTGACATTTTCACAGTATAATCATATACAAAATTTTGAAGAAAAACAATTATTCCAGCACTTCGCCAATCTAATTAAAATTAGATCTACGCGCTTGCTCCCTATTTTAGATCTAATTATACCCCCGGTCCCCGAAGGGGGAGGGGGGTATACTGTTTTACCTCTGTCCGTCCGTCCTTCCAAAATATTTTTCGTCACATTTTTCTCAGCAACTATTGATGGCAGAAATCTGATATTTGGTCACAAGCTTCACATAGGTATGCCATATCGTGGGAAGCGTTTTTGGAACCATCAGATTCCTACTTCCTGTTTGCCAACTTAGTTGGTTTTTATCCACATTGAACATATATGCACATTTTTCTCAACAACTATTGATGGCAGAAATCTGGTATTTGGTCACAAGCTTCATATAGGTACCCCATATCATGGGAAGTGGCAGGGGTATCATAAGTGAGCATTAGATCACAGTTCACCTTGTTTTAATTAGATTGGCACTTCGCCGGAAAATAAGAAAATATGATTTCTGTGGCGTCTGAAAAAAACATTTCTACGGCGAAAAAACGTGACATAGCCCCCTTCAAGGTAAATGGTCAGTCCCATATTATTTTGCAGCAACTGTCTTGTGGAACTAGAAGTAAGGTCTCTTTTGTTTCTAATCCAGCCCAAATTTCTCTGAAACATTCCAGTCAATTAACAAATAAAACAACACTGGCTACGTCATTCGTTTTCATCAGACATGTATTTCACTGTGTTCTACATGTATTCTGTTTTCATATTGTCGGTAAACTGGCTAAAATAAATTAATTTAACACGTGTATCAAAATCTCGGGAAACAACTTCATAACTTATAAGAAGAAAAAAACTAATTTAGTTATTTTTAACGCCGGCAAAAATTTCCGATCGAAAATACGTAGTTGAGCTTGTCCCCATAGGGTGCCTCCTGGCATGTTTTCAATGGTTATCGTGGAAATATCGGCTGAATCTGTTAAGGCATGTAGTTTTCATCAAATGAAATCTATTCCTGATACAGAAATTATTTATTCTACGTCTTTTAGATACAATCGATTCGCAAATAGCTTTTTTCCTCAACTTTTATAGAAACTTACCTCAATATCCATGCTGCAGCATCCGGGCTACTGACATAAAAATAGATAAATAAATAGAGTTGGCCTCGCCCAGGTCAGTGCATAATTAATTAGCTTCCGGTAACGATGGTCAGCTTTTTTAGTCGAAAAAACAACGTTTCGGAGCGTATTCATCAATAATTCGGTGTTTAATCTTCATTTTATGAAGGTCAGTACGGAAATCGACAATAATTTTGGGTATGAAAAAATTACGCAGCTGGTAGACAATATCCCTTTAAGGAATCAATTCATAATTGTAACTGCGGTTTCCCATGATTTAACTTGTCATTATTGATCATTTGTTGTTTGTGACAACTTCCATTGTGTATTGGATACACAAGATTAACTTCCCTTACATTGGAAAAAATTGAAAATGCACTAAGATAATTTTATAATCAAGAATATTTAAACTTAATGTGAATCATATCTTTATAATTTCTAATACAAATGATACACTCTAAATTAAATATCATACAGTTGAGAATAATATTAATTTGTGGTAAAGGAGTGGGTATGATAAGGGTAGATTTTGGCCCAATCTCAGAAACTGTTTATATAGATATAATATTAAACACAATCATTGAAAGGTAAGAAAAATATTTTTTTTTATGATTTCACTTTGTCCTTTGTTGCTTAGCAACGTAAATGGAGGAGGGTCCAAATAATCATTGGAAATTCAAATATGGTGGTTTTATTTTACACATCTTGCATAGTCTTTTCGACAAAATGTTATGTTCTGTGTATGTACACTCTAAAAATAATATTCCAATTCTCTCTGGTAGCATATAGTATTTTTGTGTAGTTTTGTCACCCTAGCAACGGTTTTGTAAACATTAAATTAGCCTATATTATTGCAATTAATGGTTGAATTTTGACAACTACGATCTTTTGACTTGATATTTGATTAAGGGGTACATTTTTGTCAAGCTATACACACTACAAATGTCATTTCATATTTCAAAAATACATTTTGATATTTGTATTCATAGTTATGCCCCGTCCATAGCAACAGGTTTCCCTATGCACAGTATTTTCCTGTAGATCTTCATGGACCTTTTATTTAATCAAGAAAAAAAATTCTACAACAGCACCTTAGCAGATCTAGAGACATCTTATCATTTACTAACCAGTATATATTATAAGAATTCCTTAAACCTTACAATGTCCCTAGTAACCAAATATTATCCCTAGCAACCGCAGAAACTCGTCAATGCTGAGCTCTGTAAATTGCTTTTTTTAAATCTTTTTATAACCGAATGTTGATCTTTTTATTTTTTAAATCATGAGAGGAAATTATTCTCAGTAATTAGAATGTCAAAGGAACCAAGTCAACTGCATAACATGGTAAAGCAGCGCTACAGCGGCAAGAGAGGATGTAATCCATGTTGAATAATTAAGAAATAAATCATGGAAGCCAGAATGTGTTAGGAGTTTTAACATGGATTGGCGGATATTATACGTTATTAGTCTCGAGATGTTATATACCCCTTTAAAACGGGATATATAACATCTAGAGACTGATAACTTTTTTATCTGAATGTTCCAACATCAATAAGTATAAACATAAATACGTGTATCTTTGGACAAAGATCACAGAGAGCGATTATTGATTTTCTGTCATCTTGTGAAATGTGTGTCGTCTGCTGTGCACAATATAAATGGACAGCACATAGGTGAGAGCGATTATGATTTTCTGTCACCGCACGGCTTCCCTGAAGTTTTAAAAGTACCCTTTTAGCCAATCAAAATTCTACTTGCAACGAGCACATCAGAGAATAGTATTTTATCCCGAGCCAGAAGCGAGGGATACAATTTAGTAATATCCGCCAATCCATGTTGAAACTCAAAACACATTATGGCTTCCATGATTTATTTCGATTCTGATATGTCTAAGAGTACAACTACAGTGGTATACTTTGATTGGAAGACGGTAATTTATATTTACGGTATCTTCAAACTTTTTTTGTTGAGAAAAGTAAAACGTGATAGATTATATAAATAGAATGCTTGGTAATACTGTATTATCGGTCATGGCCCATTAAAGTAAAATCATACCACTAAAATTCCAAGTAATACTACACATTTAGCACTGACTCATAAACGATAGACTATATCAATGACAATCTTAGAAAGGATAACAAAAGGACCATTGTAAACAAAACACCGAATATGTAAATCAAACCTGACATCCGTGTACTATGTTAAAACATGCACGTTATATCGTTATATGTACTGTATTAGATGAATTATGAATTATCAAATATATTGTTTGTTTTTCCATACTATATTGAAATAAGTAAGAATAAAATATTGATCTCACGATGTTGTTATCGGCAGTCATGTGTGCTAAACAATTACGCCACCACAACGTTAATATTAAGTTTTATTAATTAACTTTGATTTATTAGCCTTTATATGATCAAATCTGTCAATACAATATAAAAACTTTCATTGTGCCAATACGGCAAAAACCAGTCCAATACGGATAGTTTCCGTATTGGCCCGGCAATTCCAGTCAGTCCAATAACAACTAGATCGGAATCCGCTAGACATTTCGACAATTGCAAGGAAAAATCCCGAGAGATATTGGACTTGTTAATTAATAAAGGTATCATTACATGATGTTTTTCATATTGGCCTAGTTAAAGGTCCTCGGTCTGCTGTATTGGCATTCGGCTGCGCCTCAGGCCAATACAGCAGGCCTCGGACCTATAACTAGGCCAATATGAAAAACATCACGTAATAATACTATGATATATAAATCAAATTTACGTTAATACAATTATTCATCGGGTAAAGGGACTACTAAAAATAGAAAGTTCCGATGTGTTTGCATGTCCAATGAATTAATTTCTAAGATAATCTGACGTACTAATTTTCTTTTTGGTTGCTTGTTTTGTTTTCTGTACTTTCTTGTGAATTGTGGGGATAATATTAAAGTATACTTTAGTATAGTAACACATGAAATTCCACTGAGGGTTAGAAAAAAAACACGTCGGACTCAATGCACAATCAGGTCGGCAGTAAATCACCTCCAAAATTTATTTAACGTCAAAACTGTTTCATGAAAACTGTTCAAGTTTTACTCCCGTAGCAAAACAACTACGATAACCAACTTTATTTTGGATGAGATTAAAAGGTCGATTTCTATTTCTGTTTATTACGGATGAAAACGGTCAATAAAAAATGGCCGCTGACGAGAAATCGACCTTAAAATTATTTTTTTATTGCAGATTTCATACTCTCCACACTCGGGTACCAACACAAAAATTAAATGAGATATGTGTTTATGTATATTAAACATCATACTAAAATATGCCGTTGGTACCTGCTTGTGGTTATACTGAAAATTGACATTAAATACACATTTCTTGTTAGATTTCATATATTTTCACGAAACGATAGACTTTTCATTGACTAGTGTGACGTCATCGCACGTGCAAATATGGAAAATTGTTACCAAAATAGTAGTTGGGGTAAAGGTCTTATAAAATCAAGAAACAACGAAAGCTATACGTTTCATTTAAAATTTGTCTATTTTTTAGGCCAATTTCTGCCCTTATCATACCTACTCCTTTGACGACAGTGGTCAAATCAGTACTAAAATTTATGATAAACGGGACGACTTCAATTTTAAGATCATAAATTTTCCAAATATGTGCAGCAAAATAACAGCTTCTCCTGCATATGGTGTTTACATCTCGCAATTGATTCGTTATGCAAGGGCTAGTAGCAATTATTCTGATTTCCTGAAACGTCATCTTCATCTGAGAAACAGGCTACTAGACCAGGGCTATAAAAAGATTCGCCTTATTCGATCTCTTAAAAAGTTTATATTCCGATACCAAGATCTTGTCGAAATATCTTCCGTCTTTGCAGAAAAGATTATAAACGATGGATTTTCATATAGTGAAACTGTATAAAGATAAGGTTTTAACAAAAATGTCAAAAATTTTTTTTTTATCAATGTGTGACGTAAAAGTGTTTTTGACATTTGGCGCTGATTTGACAACTGTTTTACCTGTTTTGTTCAAGTATTGTTGTAAATACTGTTATAGTGACAGCCGGAAACTTTGAGCCGTAATGAAAGGGGGGGGGGGGGGGGGGGGGAGGGTTTGGCGCTTTAAAATCTGATTCAACCCACCATTTCTTTAGAAATGCCTGTACCAAGTCAGGGTCATTACGGTTTTCACAGTTTTCCGGTTGTTGACTGATTTTGTTTGTTTATATACTTATGAGTTTTGACTTTCCCTTTGTTAGATTGTTCGGAGTTCGGTAATTTTGTTATTACCCTTATTTTCTATTTTGTAGTGTGTTATGTGTACACACTTGTAAATAAAAAAAGATCTCTGTTAGTAGTGGTTACAAGATGTAAAGCGCTTTACCGATTTTAAGGATATGTCCACAGTTTAATTGACATCTTGTGTTTAATTTATTCATGACTACTAGCACTAAGTGAATGTTTATTTACGTTAGACCTATGTATGTGCTGAAATCATGTAATATTATAACTTGTGTAGATCTGCGGTGAAATTTCCGTCGTCTTTAGTAAAAAGGTTGCGCCGAAGAGATGTGTAAACCCGTTTGAAAGGATATAAATATTTTGAAATTGAAAGAGATTTTTTTAAATAAACTTGGTGTCCTGATTGATGGGGATTTTAAATTTGGTGTACTGCTACTTGTTTTTGTTCGTTTCCTTGGCGGTGATACAGGCAATCTATATCGAAATGTGTTTTTGTAAAGAGTCAATGTCAGTCCCCTTTTCCTCTTTCCCTTGAATCCTGGCATCTCCTGAAAGTGGACAGAGAATAGTTTATTTTGATTAGAGTATTTATCAGTTTTGTGTTTAAAAGTGTCAATTTAACAATTTTGCAGAAAACAATTAACAAAACTAACAAATCTCCTCATGCATTCGCAATGTGCTCTATCAGAACCGATCTCCTCAAGCAGGAAAACGAGAAAATTGACAGCTTGTAGATTTATCTAGACTTCAATTTACTTCTGACGAATCGGAATTTATCCACGATTACATTTAGACTCCCATGATGAAAAAATAATGAAAATTTAACTTGCATCTTTGTCAAGAACAACTTAGAAATGTAAGAGTGTCACAATTTTCGTCATGTTTTTCGTGGGACGATTGATTTTTCGAGAGTTACACTTCATATACAAGAATAAACTATACATGTTTCTAATCGTGAAAGCATTCGCCACAGCATAGCATTCTCTGATTTTGCAATATTCGAGCAGTAAAAAAGAAAATTTCAATTTTTGATATGTACATACCTTGCGAAGCGTCTTCGTGAACTCTCCTCCACCAAAACCGGAAGTTATCCTCACGAATTTCTTTGCAGAACCAACTGTTCTGCTTGTGCCGATTACCAGCCGTGTTTGGAGACATAGAGAAGACAGTGATTTCACTTCTAATGCAAGAAGCTAATGCGAGTAAAAATAAACAACATTTATCAGTAAGAAATTATTGATCACTATCATGAACTTGTTTAAAAAGGAAACACCTTCAAACCTTGCAATACTAAAGACAAATCAAAGTTGGGGAAGTAGCTTAACTTTTCAATAAAAAAAATTCTAAAGAGCAAAGAAATTCACATTTTTACCACTCGGTACTATTAAGCAATCCCTTTAGATTGTTTAATATTCAAAGAGATATGTGAGAGGCTATTGCTCTAGAAAAAATCTTTAAAGCTACCACTGACAAAACCAAACGTGAAGATTTTCAGTATATCAAGGCAATGTGAAGATTGATACTCCCTCTGAGAGGAAGTCGAAGAAATACCAACACTGTGTTTGCTTGGCTGAAGGAATATTTATGATCCTGTAGCACTCTGTTGTGATCATTTACAGGGCCATGCTCAGAACTACGAATGGGAGGGTCGCAAAAGCTGGATTTCCATCCCAAGAGAATATGTACCGAGTTTGTGATTTAGAATGGTGGAAAATGTTCCACATATGGACTATCACATCGTAGATAAATTGTTCCGAACTTATAGACCGGTTTAGTTTCAATTATGTCTTCTCTGGAGCAAGAGATCGTGACACAGTCATGGGCGTAGCTTGGGTTGGAATTTTACCGAGGCAGGGGGTCTGTGGGGCGCACCCCCTAAAAAAAGATATCGACGTTTTTTGTTTCTTTTGTTAAAATATTGACATTTTGATAGTAATTATTACCCTAATTTGGCAAATTAGCCAGAAGTAGGTTTTTTTTAATTATTGACATTAGAATACATGAAGCTATGCGTTCATCCCCGTAAAATGTAAATTACGCTCCTTACACTCATACATGATTTAAGAGTTGATCGACACACCAGGAGATCTTCAATCATATTAATAAGATATATGGCTCAAACATAACCCTTATTCAGACAGATTGATAGTTGATACAGAGAGCCGGTTACATTGACGACCGACGGACCAAGGTTAGTGCTAATGGATAGCAGAATGAATAGAAACTACGACGGATGTACAGACGAGTATTCATTATCTCAAAACCTGTTAGTCAGTGGGAAAAGAAAACAAACTTTAAAACAAAACTTTTACTTGCTTTGTCTTCACATACACAAAAATATTAAACTTCAAATGCCCTTCTCTAGCTGTTACATCACCCGACGCCATTATTACTGACTGCAAAAATATTATCATAGAAATTAGTTATAGAACTAACAGGACTGCTCTTATTTCCAAGATGTCTATGTGTTCTTGTTTTTGAGCGTGGCACCAAATCACTTACGCCGACTTGTCTCACTGGGAGATCCACGTCCCATTAGGAATTCGTCTATGTATACCGACTCGTTGAAGAGAATGGCAATGACGGGGAAATCCTTCAAGATATTCCTATTTACATTCACCATTAATGACCCCCCATAGTAAGGATAGCAGTATTGGAATCAGTAACTCCCAATATTATGAGACCTGATTCCAAAGACTGAAGAGGTCGGACATAAAGGCGACCCAGAGGTACTACATCGGACAAGGAATTAAGAAAGCCTAGAATTTGTGAAATTGCTTGTCAGTTACTTCACGAACTGACTGAAAGAAAACTGCAGTCTCTGGCACTACGTTTTGGTAGTTGCGTCATGGACTGACTGAAAAATCAGTAATCTTCGGTGCAGGCACAGAAATGTTTCCGCTGGAGATAGGACAAACTCTAAATCTATTCTGAATAGTATAGCTAAATTTAATATTTATCTTTTTATTACCCCCAAGAGAAACAATATTCTCAGATATTTTTAGTAGAATATTATCACACTTCTTCCAAGAAATCGATAACCAAATCACAGAAAAGTCTTGTACACTAAATTAGATTATTTCTGCGTATTTATTGTTACGAGATGTGAGTATCTGTTGGTCGAATTCCCTGAAGGAATCGCCAAGGTAAGAATGAATCTGAATACCTAATGCATGCAGAAAAACTATAACTGTGTGAAGAATCATGGTGACTACCAGGTCAAAATGGGAGTACACGTAATTGGAAATTCTTGTTCCACACCATCGTCGGTAACACGCAGCTGGTTACTCTCTGATTTGCTAGCCACACATCACCCGTGGGTCAACTTGCAGAGAAAACATCGTTTCTTGGGAAAAGGTCGAGTCTTATAAATAGTTATCAATCAGTCATTAGTTGATGTTGTTAATATCGTTTTTAGAGGTTATAATAAAAATATACAGAAAAACGGTGGCATCCATCATTTGCAAGGAATATTTTCTTTTCTTGATTTAGACACATTTAAAAGCTGTGATTTGTCAAAATGTTTTAAAACGATCACATGTTGTTATCCCCTCGCCAACGAAGTTGCGAAGGGATATAGTAACGCTTCCGTCCGTCCTTCCGTAACATCATTGTGAACACTCTAGGATCAACATCCTTCAATGGATTTTGACCAAACTTGGTACATATTTAGTCCTTAAGAGAATCTGGAACCCTATTGATTTTCAAGGTCAAAGGTCAAGGTCACCTGGTCAAATTTTTACCGCATAACATCCTTGTGAACACTCTAGAATCAACATCCTTCAAGGGATTTTGACTAAACTTGGTACATACTTAATCCTTAGGAGTGTCTGGAACCCTATTGATTTTCAAGGTCAAAGGTCAAGGTCACTGGATACATTTTTTACCTTGTAACATCCTTGTGAACACTCTAGAATCAACATCCTTCAATGGATTTTTACCAAACTTGGTACATACTTAGTCCTTAGGAGAGTTTGGAACCCTATTGATTTTCAAGATCAAAGGTCAATGTCACCGGGTCAAATTTTTACCGCGTAACATCCTTGTGAACACTCTAGAATCAACATCCTTCATTGGATTTTGACCAAACTTGTTACATACATAGTCCTTTGGAGAGTCTGGAACCGTATATATTTTCAAGGTCAAAGGTCAAGGGGTCAAATTTTTACCGCATAACATCCTTGTGAACACTTTAGAATCAACATCCTTCTATGGATTTTGACCAAACTTGGTACATACTTGGTCCTTAGGAGAGTCTGGAACCCTATTGATTTTCAAGGTCATAGGTCAAAGGTCAATGTCACCGGGTCAAATTTTTACCGCGTAACATCCTTGTGAACACTCTAGAATCAACATCCTTCAATGGATTTTGACCAAACTTGGTACATACATAGTCCTTAGGAGAGTCTGAAACCCTATTGATTTTCAAGGTCAAAGGTCAAGGGGTCAAATTTTTACCGCGTAACAGCCTTGTGAACACTCTAGAATCAATATCCTTCAATGGATTTTGACCAATCTTGGTACATACTTAGACCTTAAGAGAATCTGGAACCCTATTGATTTTCAAGGTCAAATGTCAAGGTCACAGTGTCTAATTTTTAGGCGAGGGGATACGCCACGCTTTGCGTTGCCCTTGTTACAATTAGTTTTAAATTACAGGATTGAAGTTGCTGACATATAAGAATAACATTCCAGCAGTAATCAACTGTGCACACGGAAAAGATAGAACGGGTATATTGTCAGCATTGGTGCTATATGTTCTGGGAGAAACGGAGGAAAATATTATCAAAGATTATACTTTATCACAGGTATATTATAGAAAGTTACAAAATACATGAGTTTGAACGTGTTTGCTTGTGCCCGAGACATGTGGATTATATGCGTTTGTTTGCGTATCCTCGAACATTTTTGATATTTGGAAATAAATTTCAGAAATTTTCAAATTGAGAAAAATGCCATAGATTATGTTTGTCCTTCGATTTACGGCTTCTGATTATAATTACCCCTTTGGTTACGGTATCTTCAAACTTTTCTTTTAGAGAAATCGGTAGAGAAAATAACAAATTTGACCTCTAATTTATAGAAATTAAATAAATAAAGTTATAAAACAAACAAACATAGAAACAAGTTGTCAACTTTTTTCTCCCAGTTGGAATCCTGATGCCAGTTTAAGCTGAACATGATGCTTTATTAGATAATACTTTCTTAACCATTAAAATGTATTATATAATTCAATCAGTCATACCTAGGAAGTGATTTTAATCTGTACCTCACACATGATTATCACAGGAAAAATAACATGGCACTCTTGCTGGAAAAAGTAGGCATCATGGCCATGATCGTATGGTAGTTGGATTACATCTACATACTATGTATATACAATAGACAACATTAAAGTTGTGAGTATGATTCCAGGCCATGACGACGTGTACGTGGTACAACTATATGTGATAAAGTTTTACAATGACTTTCTACATATTGTAGGTTTTCAGTGGATACTCGAGATTAATCCAGCAAATAAAAAAAAACACACACAGAAACGAAATTTTGTTGAAAGTGGAATAAAACAGCTATAAGCTAACCTAAACCACGAAAAAAAAATTTACCTTACACATTAAGATTATAATTTATACACGAGAGTATGAACACCATTTAACTGTAAAGCGTCAACTATGGGCCTGGATTATTTTTTTTCGTGATTTGCCCGTATCATCAAACAAAAATATACATGTACATACATATAATGATTAATGTTTAATATTTTGTATTGTGTTTGATGACAATCCAGATTTTGGATTTTAAATCAATAAAATCTTTGACTTTGACTTTGACTTTGACTCGAACGTATCATATTTTTTTTTCGAACAACCGTTAGCATTAGCGTCAAATAGAAAGAAAATATAGCTTTAACCGTTATTTTAAGCAAAAATATACAATGAACCGTTTTCCGTGATACCCCATTCTGATAATATACGCATTAAAATTATGATTGTATCAATCACTATGTGTGGTATTATTTCCCGCATAATATATTACTTCGTCAAACAAGTACATTTTAGTTTTGTTCTAATTAGGAAGGATTGTTGTTCATTAGAGAAGGTATTCATCATAAACGTATTGGTGAATATACATGTACGTACATTGTAGTGGTAATATATATTGCTTCGTCAAACAAGTATTTTGTTCTAATTAGGAAGGATTGCTGCCCATTAGAAACAGAGTATTTAAAGAAGTTGTAGAACATTATTACTGGGATGAATCTTTCTGTGACGCAGAACCTGAAAATATGAGAAATCTTCTAGCATTCGTTAATAACACGTAAGTTTTTGATATACAGTAATTGATATGTATTTTACACACAAGTGTCAATGATATGTCTGATATTGATGGTAGCTAAATAGGGGTCGCAAACCACGGATGTCAACAGACGAGACCATCCGGAATATTCTAGAATTAATTTATAAAGTTTATCAGTGACTTGAGGCACATCTGGGTTTTCTGCGGGTACTCTGGTTTCCTCCACCAACTTAAACCGACCGCCACGATATAACTGAAATATTGTTGAAAGTTACGTTAAACACTACAATCCTAACCCTCGGGTACATACTGGATGTAATTTAATGCTCCCAAGGTTATACAATGTAATATGATCAAAAACCTAACAATTCTCTTGTCAGATCCATTACAGGAATACATGTATACTCATTACATACATAGTGTGGTGGTACAAGACTTTGTATCAGGTCGAGCCTGTTGTGTGAACAAGTATCACCAGGAGTGCGATAGCGACGAGTTGTGATGCGGTTAGTTCACGCAACAGACAAGACCCGATATAAAGTCTTGTACCAACACATGTACACTATGTATGTAATAAGTTTATTTAACATTTCAATTAAAACGAATTTTAAACAAATAACAAGGGTTAAATTAAAATTTGTACAATACTCTCAGGGAGACTACATTTGATTTTGTGCATGACGTCACGTTATTTTTTCTGTTCTTTCACCAGTGCCAGGTTACTGTGTTTTTTCTCACTTTTGGAGACAGACCAGTTCCTATTTTTAGCGATGTGAGATTTTCTTATCTTGCACTAGTGAAAGACAAAAAAATCACGTGCGTTTTACCGGCAAATGCATGCTGTACAGTAGTCCGAGATTCCTCTGTCGTTTAACGGCATTGATAAAGTTGCTTGTAGCCGTTCAACGACAGAGCGTGCTATATACGGAAAACAGCGGATTTGCTTCTCCAACTCTGGGTCAGCACATTTCCACGTTTCGTGGCTATCGGATTTTATTTTCTATCATAAACCTTATATAAATCGCTTCACCAATCATTTTTCTATTCATTCATAAACATCTTACCCTCAGAAAGTGGTGTTACACTCCATTACAGCACGATTTTGCCTTAGATCCTATGATTTCGACATTTGTCTTCCATTTTTCAAACATTTGTCACGTGACTACGAGAAAACCACGATTACCGCAATGTATCATGGGAGATGATTTGCATATAAACAAACAAACAAATATTTTTATTGCCAATCATAGGCGCCTGTTAAGGCAGAACAATTAACATAAAATTTAATACAGTTGATTATATTGATTGGTAATGATTTTAACAGCAAATTTAGTGAATTACAGATAACCATAAGAAAAAAAAATGTAGTACCTTGTCCAAAAACAAAAAGGGGGAACGTAACACATGCTCTTTCCGAAGCCCGTTGGTAACACTAATAAATAAATAAATAATAAAATAATAAATAAAGTTTTATTTAGAGTCGATACATATCACAACATACATAAAACACTCTGCCATTGAATCTTTTCTTCCCAACACATTCTGTATTATTTCCTTCTGCTCTGCTTTGATCTGTAGATGGACTGTTTGTCCTGCAGAATACGCTTAAATGTATCGTCTTCCATGTGATTTGAATGTTGTTTACGTATGCAAATAATGCTCCAAATAATTTGGCACGCTGCATTAATTAGCTCCCATCATGCAAATGCGTTGCTGTCATCATTCAGTTAGTATCGCGAGAGCACGTGTGTAGATTCGAAAATGGAAGTCAAATGGCGGAATAATAGGATCTAAGGCAAAATCGTGCTGTAATGGAGTGTAACACCACTTTCTGAGAGTAAGATGGTTATGAATGAATAGAAAAATGATTGGTGAAGCGATTTATATAAGGTTTATGATAGAAAATAAAATCCGATAGCCACGAAACGTGGAAATGTGCCGATCCTATGGCTGGTGAGGCAAATTCGATGGTTTCCGTATATATCACCCTCTGTCGTTGAACGGCTACAAGCAACTTTATCAATGCCGTTAAACGACAGAGGAATCTCGGACTAGCTGTACAGTTGATGTCAACTCCCCCCCCCCCCCCCCCGAATTATCCATGCTTTTCCTTTTTAAAATAAACAATTCACTGTATATAAGTTTTCAATCTTTTATAAACACGCAAATCCTAACAATCAGTCATATTATTACATAATAACCTTCACACAATACACAAAAATACGGAATTACATTTTTGATTGACATGAAGGGGAAATAACTCGCATTGTTTACATGATCGTCTGCTAAAAGTGCATAGCTGTCAAACAATACACAACTACTGATAAAAGTGAGAAATAATATCAAACACCGGCAAAAAGTGCAAGACAGGGAAATCTCCGACACCCTCGGGTAAGATTTCAATCGATTGAAATCTTACCCTCGGGTGTCAGAGATTTCCCTGTCTTGCACTTTTGCCGGTGTTAGATTCTATATGTCTCGCATTCCAATGATATGTTTTTCCAACTGACTCGACATGATACAAACAGTTGTACATATATGTTGTGTATATAATACGTTTATCTAACATTTTTATGATAAAACATAAAAAAAATCATGCAAGTTTCATTGAATTTATTATTTGAAGAAAAGTAAACGTCTACATCACAAGTATTGTTACGTTACGTCATTCAAACAATAGCAAAATACGAGTACGTTGAGATTTTCCCGACGGAGATTCCGCAATGTTTACAAAGACGTCACTGGGGTTTTCCCGCATTCCTAACCTATGACGTCACGAAAGTAGTTCCGACTAAAGTACATCTTGTATGTATGTGATACTATACAATTATAGTCTTTTGTTGAGGTCAATACGAGTTTTTATGGATCTTAAAAACGATATTCACCGAAGCCTTTAGGCTGAGGTGAATACTGATTTCTAAGGTCCATAAAAACTCGTATTGACCGATACAAAAGACTGTTGGGTTTTTTTTGTGTGTGCTTTTTTTTTTCTTTTTTTTTTTTTTTGCTATTTACCAAACCATAATTAAAATTTGAATGAAATTCAATAAAAATGTGACAAGTTAAATAAACAGATTAGATATGAAAACAAGTGTACAACAATTGTAAGAGTGTTTTTTCACTTTGGAAGGGCACCATAGTTAATGTTAATAGTACCAATAGTATGAAATTTTCTGAAAACTGAAATTTTTTTAATTTTTTGAAAAATTTTGAAATTTTGAAATTTTTAAGAAATTTTGAACTTTAGGGAAAAAAAATGTTACGAAGATTTTGATTGGATAATTTTTTAAAGAATGTGCTTGCTGATTGGATGAAAACAAATGGAAAACACGTGGGTTTAAAATAGTTCACATTTGGAAAACGAAAGTGAAAGTGAGTCAATATGAAATTAATCAAGCGAAAAGCGAGTCAATAATACTTTTCGGTGCAGGATACCAAGATTAATACCAAAATATCAGCTTGTCGAGCCAGAATATGAAGTTTGTTGTCGAGTGAGCGAAGCGAACGAGTCACAAAATTCATATTCTGTCGAGCAGACTGATATTTTTCAGCATCAATCATATTCACATTCAGATGACATGTTTATCATCCTTAAATCAAACATAAAGACGGATACATCTATAGGTTTCGATATTTGTATTTTCGTGGGAAAAATCACATGATTCAAAATATTAAAGATACGCTTCCCCAAAACATAATTCATAAGTAGTTTGCAAATATACCATTAATTTTTACAGATTTATATAAATGTTAATATTGGAGAATTTTCCCCTTTAATGGTGATATTCATTTTTTTTTTTATTACAAACACAGTCACCATTTTCATTAAAGATTTTGTTTACTAATGACGTTCCGGTTTAGAAAACACAAACGTCACGACCTCGATTATGATGTAAAAAAAACCAGTAGTCCCAGCAGAGGTTCTCAAGAATTGTGTCAAGTACATTTTTGTAGGACGATGTTTGTTGATATTTCTGACACGACAATTCCTAATTTGATTTATGTTTAAAATATGAAATGTTACCTAACTGATGATGCTGATGAATTTTATTTACTTTTGTCATCTTCACAGGAATTATCGTTTAAATGTTGGGAGAATTTGGTGATAACTCCTGCTGACTGTTGATAAGTCCTGCTCAGCTCACGCGAACTTTGATACGATTTTTGCTTATGGAGTCAGTAGGTAGATATAGTGGGAGGGAAGGATGATAACTATAGAATACATATTTAATGTTAGATAATTATATTATAACTAATTGATGAGTTTCATTATCAAAAATATGTCACGAATGGCCAAATAACGCAGTAACTCACAAATGCACGCAGCGCATAAGTGAGTTACAACGTTATTAGGTCATTCGTGACACATTTTTGATAATGAAACTCGTCAATTAGTTATAGTATTTATTGTATAGATAAAAAATGTTTCGAATCGAATTTAATATAAAATGAGTTTAATTGCACTATATTACTTGTGTAGCGTAGAATTGCAGAATTTTCCGAGTTAAATAAAAACGATAATTTCACAGTGAAATTATTGTTTTTAATTTCACTCTCACTATATTTCGCGCCATTTCGTTGTCAGAAAAGTACCGTAGTTCTGACAACGAAATGGCGCGAAATATAGCAAGAGTGAAATTATCGTTTTTATTTTTAACTCGGAAAATTCTGTAACTCACAGCTATCTATATAATAAGTAATTTTATCAATTAGAAAACCACAATGCTGTAATTTTATATATATCAGAAAACGTTTACTATCGATGCATAAGAAAAAAAGGACATGAATGCATAAGAAAAAAACCGGACATGACTACAACACAAAAAAATGTATGACGACAAATCAGAAGTATTTTTCAACTAGAACAGAAACTCTGTTATTCCAGAAATGTGTCCCACACACTAAATTTGATATCAATTTTTTTATTATTGCACAGAAACCATAACATAATTCAACCACTAGTGTTACTGTTGTATAAAATATCCTTGTTTAGAAATTGTTAGCAAAATGACCCAATGTCACTCTGACCGAAATATTTCATAGTTACTTTAGTACCATGTGCATACTACATTTTATAACTTTGATTATTACATGCTTTTTAACTTTTCATCTGGATATCTCTCCCCATATATATTTGGTATATTCACTTAACCTATATAGAAGTAATCCTAGTTATTTTCCATAAATCTCAAGGGGCCTGGGTGGCTCAATGAGTTAGGTAATTGGGTTACCTAACAACTCATACAAACCTATCACCAATACGACGTGGGTTCGCGCCCGGCTTCGTAAATTACAAAAAAGGGTGCATTCGACTCGCAGCCGCAAGTGATAAAGTTTACCAGTTGCTTGCCCATGGTCGGTGGTTCTTTCCGGGTACTCCGGCTTCTTCCACCACTAAAATTTGGTCGCTATGATATAGCTGAAATATTGCTGAAAGTGGGGTTAAAACACCCAAAACAAATCAAGGAAAAGCCTGGTGTTTTGAAAGAATATCCGATTATCCAGAATATTTTATTATGATAAAGTGTAGTCGACTGTATTAGTATATGTAACATGTCATAATATATAGCTCACTATTAGTAAATTAGTCCCCCATGGTATCATGGTTTATTAGATATATTTTGTATTGAAATTCACAGTTCCTAAATCATGTAATTATAATTAAAACTAAGGTACTCCTCCCTCCTGCATAGATGATCTTCGCCGATTTTAGTTATCCTGTTTAGGTCCTTTGGTTAATTTTAGTTATCCTGTTTAGGTCCTTTGGTTGATTTTAGTTATCCTGTTTAGGTCCTTTGGTTGATTTTAGTTATCCTGTTTAGGTCCTTTGGTTGATTTTAGTTATCCTGTTTAGGTCCTTTGGTTGATTTTAGTTATCCTGTTCATGTCCTTTGGTTGATTTTAGTTATCCTGTTTAAGTCTTTTGGTTGATTTTAGTTATCCTGTTTAGGTCCTTTGGTTGATTTTAGTTATCCTGTTTAGGTCCTTTGGTTGATTTTAGTTATCATGTTTAGGTCCTGTGGTTGATTTTAGTTATCCTGTTCAGGACCTTTGGTTGATTTTAGTTATCCTGTTTAGGTCCTTTGGTTGATTTTAGTTATCCTGTTTAGGTCCTTTGGTTGATTTTAGTTATCCTGTTTAGGTCCTTTGGTTGATTTTAGTTATCCTGTTTAGGTCCTTTGGTTGATTTTAGTTATCCTGTTTAGATCCTTTGGTTGATTTTAGTTATCCTGTTTAGGTCCTTTGGTTGATTTTAGTTATCCTGTTTAGGTCCTTTGGTTGATTTTAGTTATCCTGTTTAGGTCGTTTGGTTGATTTTAGTTATCCTGTTTAGGTCCTTTGGTTGATTTTAGTTATCCTGTTTAGGTCCTTTGCCTTTGGTTGATTTTAGTTATCCTGTTTAGGTCTTTTGGTTGATTTTAGTTATCCTGTTTAGGTCCTTTGGTTGATTTTAGTTATCCTGTTTAGGTCCTTTGGTTGATTTTAGTTATCCTGTTTAGGTCGTTTGGTTGATTTTAGTTATCCTGTTTAGGTCCTTTGGTTGATTTTAGTTATCCTGTTTAGGTCCTTTGCCTTTGGATTATTTTAGTTATCCTGTTTAGGTCTTTGGTTGATTTTAGTTATCCTGTTTAGGTCCTTTGGTTGATTTTAGTTATCCTGTTTAGGTCCTTTGGTTGATTTTAGTTATCCTGTTTAGGTCCTTTGGTTGATTTTAGTTATCCTGTTTAGGTCCTTTGGTTGATTTTAGTTATCCTGTTTAGGTCCTTTGGTTGATTTTAGTTATCCTGTTGAGGTCCTTTGGTTGATTTTAGTTATCCTGTTTAGGTCTTTTGGTTGATTTTAGTTAGCCTGTTTAGGTCCTGTGGTTGATTTTAGTTATCCTGTTTAGGTCTTTTGGTTGATTTTAGTTATCCTGTTTAGGTCCTTTGGTTGATTTTAGTTATCCTGTTTAGGTCCTTTGGTTGATTTTCCTTTGGTTGATTTTAGTTATCCTGTTTAGGTCCTTTGGTTGATTTTCCTTTGGTTGATTTTAGTTATCCTGTTTAGATCCTTTGGTTGATTTTCCTTTGGTTGATTTTAGTTATCCTGTTTAGGTCTTTTGGTTGATTTTCCTTTGGTTGATTTTAGTTATCCTGTTTAGGTCCTTTGGTTGATTTTAGTTATCCTGTTTAGGTCTTTTGGTTGATTTTAGTTATCCTGTTTAGGTCCTGTGGTTGATTTTAGTTATCCTGTTTAGGTCCTTTGGTTTACTTAAGCTTGCTCCCAAAGATTTTAAAATTATTTGGCTTTCAGATATTATGGTTTTGAGCGTACCTGATGAAGGTTATTCCAGGAACCACGGTGTACACTAAATTTGATACTTACGTTTTTATTATAATAAATTAGCAATTATTATTCTGGTCAATAAGAATCCACAAAAAAATATTTTGGGAAATATGTTCTTAACAATAACTAACACTCTACCAATAAATTTGTTAAGATTAAGTATGCAAATATAATCATCTATATTGTAGATATGGGTCCATGAAGAATTACTTAGTAGCCATTGGATTTAGTGAAGAAGAACAAGAACAACTAAGAACTAATCTTCTAGATCATTGACCATCAACATTGTTTTTATATTTGTTGTAGATCCTTTGTAGGCAAGTTAAGAATTTTTGCTCCTTTGTAGCATGTCCAGTTTTACAAGAAGGAATTGTGTTCAGTTACAGTAGCAATTTGTTTCCACTTATAACATGCATGACTGGAAAACCCCTCCCTGTTTGTGAAAGCCTTAATTTCTCACTTTTGAGACAGACCAGTTCCTATTTTTAGCGATGTGAGATTTTCTTATCTTGCACTAGTGCAAGACAAAACAATCATGTGTGTTTTACCGACAAATGCATGCTGTATAGTTTATGTCAACTGACATGAAGGGGAAATAACTCACATTGTTTACATGATCGTCTGCTAAAAGTACATAGCTGTCAAACAATACACAACTACTGATAAAAGTGAGTAATAAAATCAAACACCGGCAAAAAGTGCAAGACAGGGAAATCTTCGACACCCTCGGGTAAGATTTCCCTGTCTTGCACGTGCACTTTTGCCGGTGTTAGATTCTATATATCCAAACACTTCTATAACTCGAGATAAAATAACTTATATGAAAAGTTTGTAGATACCAAAGGGGTAATCAGAATCTGTAAATCCAAGAAGGACAGACAACACAATGGTCAATACAAAAGGACAAAATGTAGATACATTTTTATTGTTTAAGTAAATTAAAGTAATACCATGTTTTGTAGCTTTCAGGCACTGGACACTATATCAATTAAAATTTTACACAGTAAATGGTAAGAAATTAGTGTCTTGTGTAATATAAACTGTTTGTTATTTTATTTTATTTTTGTTTGTATTATATTACACAAGATGCTATTTTCTTACCATTGACTGTATGGAATTTTTTTTTATGGGTTCAGTGTCTAGCACCTATGGTGGCTGTTAACACAAAAGTCCTACTTTAGTGTTATGATTTGATTTCTACCTCCATGACCCAGTCTTGATGTAAAACATTATTGTATAAGCTGTGCATACTGTATACCTCCATGACCCAGCTTTTTAATGTTAAATATTATTGTAAAGCTATATACTGTGTACATGTACCTCCATGACCCAGCTTTTTAATGTCATGTTACTGTGATAGATACATTATATGAGGCGGGTGGACCGCTTATTTTTACTCCCAAAATACATTGTATGTGGCGAGTGGGCCGCTTATTTTTACTCCCAAAATACATTGTATGTGGTGAGTGGGCCGCTTATTTTTACCCCCAAAATACAATGTATGTGGCATGTGGGCCACTTATTTCTACTCCCAAAATACAATGTATGTCGCATGTGGGCCACTTATTTTTACCCCCAAAATACATTGTATGTGGCGAGTGGGCCACTTATTTGTACCCCCAAAATACATTGTATGTGGCGAGTGGGCTACTTATTTTTACCCCCAAAATACAATGTATGTGGCGAGTGGGCTACTTATTTTTACCCCCAAAATACAATGTATGTGGCGAGTGGGCCACTTATTTTTACCCCCGAAATACATTGTATGTAGCGAGTGGGCCACTTATTTTTACTCCCAAATTCATGTCTTATTGTCAAGTAATATGTATTGTTCAATTTTGTAATTTAATTATACTTGCCTAAATATTTATAGATATTTTTTTTATTTTAATTTGTGTTCTTTGATATAAATTATACATTGTACATAACCAGACACATTACTTTATATACCAGTACATCTTTTAGACTGATTTTATTTCCCATAATCAGTTATAGTATTTGTTATTAACACATGTATTTTTATTCTCTATAGTTTGCAGTTTCTATCATAAATTATACATGATGGGATGCATTACTTTATATAACAGTACATCTTTAGTATGAGTGAGTGATTGTTGTTTGATGATAACTCAGCAGTTTTTTCAGCCATATCATGGCAAGAACAACCTAATTTTCAATGAGATGACGATGAGGTCCCCTTTGTACTAGACCAACACGCTTAGTTGGATTTTTTATAGTGCTAACTCACTGAAACAGTTCACGGATAGACATGTCACTTCACTCGGACACATTATACTGATTCCTAGCCAACCAGTCTTTGCTCTTTCTCCTTAATGCTGCGTGCATAGCGGAGAAGCAACAGATACCAATTTTATATTCCTTGGTTTGACCTGATCGGCGCTCGATCCCACGATCTACCGCAATCGAGGCGAGCACCCTAACCATCTTTAAGTACATCTTTAAGATTGGTTTTATTTCCCATACTTAATAATATTCTTCTTCATCAACACATGGTATTATTAATTGCATGATTTCCCTCGACACCAACTATTGCCTTTGGCTTCGGCTCGTGCCAAGGGCAATAGTTGGTATCTCAGGGAACAGTAAACTTGCTATTACCTCACACCAGTCAATAAGTGTATAATATTACTATGGGAAAATGAATTCTTTAAAAAAAAAAACTAGCTTTATTGAACACTAACTGTCTAATTTTAATATAGAGCAACTTACCAAATATTATTTAGTTAATTATATATATTTATACATGTATGTATATTTGTTATTTTATTGAAAATGGCATTAAACACCATAACCCTAACCCTATTTATTATTATTGTTGTAGATTTATACAAATTCTTATTGTTGTTTAATCAAGTACCGGTAATTATTTTAATAAAAAAACAACACCCAACACATTATTGTTATGTTTATGTCTGCTTTGAAAGTTACTAACATCTGTCAACATTTTGCGGCAGGTCAGTGGTTTTCTCCAGGCACTTCGGTTTCCTCCACTATTAAAACTGACCTCCACGATATAGCTGAAATATTGTTGAAAGTGGTGTTAAGCACCCTAACTGCCCCCTCTATCTACATTTAGTTATTTTGATTTTATCCCTCAATAGTAGATGCAGTATATTATGTAATATTCACATCCTTCAACATTCGGGCTGTCGTGGTCGTTATCGTCTGGTAGTTGGATTTTTAACTACCCTCTTTCCACAAGGTTATCGGTCTTTACACTCACTTCTCAGGAATATGTGACCTTGGCTGATTTAGTTTATCCTGTTTAGCTAAGTGGTGACCACGAGATACTAACGTGTGGCATGTTTCAGCAAGCTAGCACTATAAAATCCAGCTCTGAGTGTTGGTATAGTACAATACAGATACATGTATTATTATTATCTCATAAAAAAATAACTTCTCCTTGCCATGATAAAACTAAAAATAATGTTATACTTTAACCACTTTCCCCCAGTGAGACTTGTGATGGACAGAGACACCGGGATGGAGAATGTGAAGTCTGAACCCCCTCCCTGCATGCCCCAAAAGAATTATGAATCACAGTCATGAAGCAAAACATTATAAACAATATATCATATACCTGGGTGATTAATATACCAATTATACATGTACAACATTTCGGAATATTGAGATCACCGAGATGACAACCCCAAATGCAGGTTAGTAATTGCAGCACCAAAAATATGTGACTTAGGGGGGGGGCTCATCTGGAAATTAGTTACAAATACTTGTCAGACCCGTGATTTGTATGCAGGTCTATGGGCATGTCTGAAATCATGAGAAACAATATTATGTAATGTTTTATTTTTATTGTTTTAACAACAAACAAATTAAAAAAATATCACCTACCAATATAATAATGTCCATTAAAATATATTGATAACTTAGATATTGAAATTGATACAAGATAATCTTAAAGAACATCATGAAAATAACAAATCGTAGAAATACATTGATAGAACAAGACTAAATCTTTAATATATATATATAAATATATAAAGTTTTATACTTTAATACATGCTTTAACATTACCAGCAATATAAAAAAGTGTAATAAGATTGTATGATTATTTTTGTCCGCATGGCTTTTGTCCTTTTCCCTCCCCCTTAAAAAAAATGGTCAAACTAATGACCACATTTGAACTGCACAGCTACATTATAGATTGTTTGTGTCCAGTTTTGTCTATTTTCTGAAAGTTTTGAAATTTTCTATGCAATATCTAATCTAAATGTAGTGCAATTTAATTATTTCAACAGATAACATACACAGTTTTCTTTAAAATTCATGTAATTTTATAAAACTTAGTTACATGTGTAAAAAAAACCCCAAAACAACTTGCATGTACATTGCTAACAGTTATTGCTTTTACCAATAATTGAGGACTAATTTGCTTTAAGTTGATGTAAGAACCCTATTATAATTGTATACATTATTTCTCCTATGAACTTCTTTCTCTCTTGTGCTTTCACAGCAAAAAATGTAAAATTGACAATTTTATTTCAAAACTAGAAAATGGCAAGTTTTAAAATAAACAAAACAAACTGC
Organism: Bathymodiolus brooksi; assembly: GCA_963680875.1. Taxonomy (NCBI): domain Eukaryota; kingdom Metazoa; phylum Mollusca; class Bivalvia; order Mytilida; family Modiolidae; genus Bathymodiolus; species Bathymodiolus brooksi. The sequence continues at coordinate 20,384,794 of OY804580.1, forward strand.
CTCTTACTGATTGTTGAGCCTTCAATGAATAGCATTGTAAAAAATACTTGTTATGTTGATCAATCTGATTTCTGTAAACTCTCAATCTTAAATCTGTATTAGTGTAACAGTAGTGACTGGTTATCTGATAAATTCACACTTCAACATCCCTTCATTAAGAAATATAAACGACGGAGAAATACCGTCATTACTCAGTGTTGAGATAAAAACGATAATTTCACTTCTGATAGTGACATCACAATGCTTGTTTTTTAATGTTGTCCCTAAGGAATATCTTTTTGTGCTATATCACCAAAAAAGTAAAGTCAGTTTTTGATATGGGTTTTACTTTAACTATATATAAAACAGGATGACTAACCAGTCTGTTCAATATATATAGTATAATTAATCGTATATTTTGAATGTCAAAATAAGACCACTCGTGACTGAAGTACGCATAAGGATTAAACGAGTGGGCGGAACTCCGCCCACGAGTTTAATCCTTAATGCGTATTTGGTCACGAGTGGTCTTATTCTAATAATAATAGCAATGATAGTGTAAAATTCTCAATCTACAAGTCGTAACTAAGGGGTTCAGCTGAAAGGATCCGCTATCTTGAAAATGTGAAATCCTACATGTCATATTTACAACAATACACAAAAATAATTAAAATGCCTACCTTGAAAACTTATTTTAGTTAAATTTGATCAAAACTGAAGCGTACACGAAGCCAAATAACGTCTAATCTTTACATTTCAATCTGGAAGTCTCCCATATGACGTCATGTTGTTTATGTGCCAAAGTCGTCAATAACATTTCGCGGAATTGTTTCAGTTTACAATCGTATGTGTATTTGTAAGGCATAATTTTTTCTGGTTGAAATTGTATCCGGTGGAAAGAATTTAATATTAAATTTTATGTCACAGTAAATATTTTATAATAAAATACTTTTCATTGCTATAAAAAAGTATCCGGATAATAAATTATACTAAGGTCTGTGTGTTATATTATGTCTGACGCTGATTATTAAATCACGAGACGCATCTGTAATATTAATACCTACACTCATAGATAAATCACTCGATCCATCAAATGAGCTAATCCGGATAATATTTTATACTAAGGTATGTAATATTATTTCTGACGCTGATTAATAAATCACCCGACCCATCCGGAAAATATTTTATAAATACAATTTACAGGTAAATATATGTATATGGAAAATATATTATAGCCAGAACCATGTCAATTTAAATGACATTGAGTAATCTTCAAACCCATTATAAAATCAATAGAGTCATGTAAGTTTAAATATATTAAAAATTTGATTCATCGGTAACAGTAGATATTAAATAATGGAAGAAGAAGAATACAATGATATAGTTACATATATACAAGACCAAAAGTATCCACAGAATGCAGAAACTAGTAATGTTTGATTTACAAGTATCACCACAGTATATTAGTGAAGAAGATAATGAAACGGAGAGTGAAAATTAAATTTTGTGTACTCCTCAACCAAAGCGACTGAGGAAAAGTACACTAGTATTAAGTACATATTTATTTGCAGCAATGTAAATTAATTAATTGAAAAAATTAGTAAAATCAGATTATTTCCTCTATAAACAATTATGTGATGAACAAAATATATTTTAAAATCTGATGAAACCAGCCAATGTGGTGGATGCATTTGATTTTGTCAAGGTGCGCACAAAAATAGAACCAAAAAACCCCCCAAACAAACAAAATAAAATTCTGTCCTAACAGAATCATCTTTACCTTCACTTGAAACAGTAGAAAACTTTGGTTATGAGTTAAGGGTGTTTAACACCACTTTCAACAATATTAGTTATATTATGGAGGTCGGTTTTATTGAAGCAGGCAACCAGAATGCAGAGAAAATCACATACCTTCAATAATGCCACTGACAAAACATTTACTGCATAAAGTACACCTCACCAAAGTCAGAAATGAAGCTCACAAATATAATGGTGTTAAGTGCCGATTGATTATATAGACTTAAATCTTACGTTTGTCCCCAAATACTTGGTTAAATGGAGTAAAAAGTATCATGTTTACATCATCCTAAATTTTACAGAAGTAGACATTTTTTTTAAATACAAAGTAGTTTCATGATTTTTAACATTTAAGTGTTAGGGTTAGGGTTTTTAATGCCACTTTCCAACAATATTTCAGTCATATTGTGGCAGTCAGTTTATTGGTGGAGGAATCCAGAGTACCCAGAGAAAACCACCTACCTGTCGCATGTCACTGAAAAACTTATCATAATGTTGTTTCAAGTACACTTTACCATGAGTGGGATTAAAACTCACAACTTTAGGCAAATATAGGCACTGATTACACAGATAGTTGTAAATCCAACTACCACACACGGCTACACCAGCCCCCTTTACATTTAAAAAATTAAAAATCTTCCTTTTTAGTGATATACATGTACATTCATGTGAAAGTTAGTATACAGATAAATCACATAATTTTAAAGGTCTATGGGGACCATAAGTCTTTATGGACTAAAAGTCTATATGGACTAGAAATCTTTATGGACTAACAGTCTATGTGAACTAGAGGTCTTTATGGACTAGATGTCTATGTGAACTAGAGGTCAAGTTGGTATATTATCCATTACAAAATGATACAAATATGTTTCAATGCAAAAAATGTGAAAATGACAATCTTATTTCAAAATCAGAAAACACTTAGATTCAACATATACAAAACATTATTATTAGCACTATTATTGCCTGATATTCCATTTCTTCTTTGTCAGTGGTAAATCTTTATAAAGTAAAACCTGACTTATGTAACCTTCCAAGGGAACATTGAAATAGGTCACATAAAACAGGTGGTCACTAAACACAGGTTTAATTAATATGAAATGCAGTGTAAATGGAAATTAAAGCTAAAATCACACAATACAAGTTATTGCTTAACAGAGGTGGTCACTAAAGCAGGTTGATTGATAATAACCAAATACATGTACAATTAACTTTCTATAATAAATTTAACATTGTATACTGTTAAAACTATTTTGCATTGTAATGTTGATATGCGATTTGTAAAATAAATATTGTTTAAATTAATGCACAATGAATCAAGCTTATAAGAGACAGTGTACATTCAATCAACAGATACAGTCATCAGCTGACATCACCATTGTTGGCTGTGTCTAGACTAGAATCATTCTGGCCACCAGCTGTCAACTGTCGTAATACCAGTTTTTTGTAGACACCATCTTTGTTGAGAAGTTCATCGTGCGTTCCACTTTCTGCTATTGTGCCTTTGTCTATCACAACCACCTGTGTAAACATTCATTTTCAAGCATTAAAAATTAATCATTAGGGTTAGGGTTATGGTGTTTAACACCACTTTCAACAATATTTCAGTTTTTACATCGTGGCAGTCAGTTTTATTGGTGGACGAAAGAGCAGTACACAGAGAAAACCACTGACCTGCTGCAAGTCAATGACAAACTTTATCACATAATGTTATATCGAGTACACCTCGCTTGAGCATGATTCGAACACACAATGTTAGTGATGATAGGCACTGATTGCATAGGTAGTTGTATATTCAACTACCATACGATTACGACCACGACGGTAGTAGATAATTAAGCTAGTACATGTACTGGTATTTCATATATGAATTTTTTGCTTTACCTTCATACAGGGCTAAAACCAGGAAAAATTGGGCCAATAACAAATTAAAGTGGTAAAAATAAATAACTTTAGGAAGATGTACAATAATTATATGCAAATTAAATTTTTGCTTTATTCGTCAAGTATACATATAACAATCTTCTGGTACCTGATTCATGTAGAGCAAATAGTAAGAAACGGAAACAGTATAGCTGGGAAAAAGGACACCCTTGGAAATGATTGGAAACACTCTTGTTTCTGCTCTTTCCAGTAAATTTTGGCTGATGTTTTGGACATAGTGACATTTCAGGATAAACATAATATAAAAATATTATTTGCACTCAAAGCAAAACAGACTAGAAATATCTTATTTTCTTACCTTTGAAGCATTCCTGACTGTTGACAATCTGTGGGCTATAACTATCACTGTTCTACTCTTCATCGCTCTATCTATAGCTTCTTGTACCAAATGTTCACTTTCAGCATCTAAAGCACTGGTAGCCTACCATATATAGATATAAGACATTATGAAAAGAAAGTTTAAACAGCGATGCCATCAATTCCACCAAGATCAACAAAACGAGCAATCACCTCTCATCTTGTCTGAACTCACTGAACACAAAAAAAAACCACGATATATGATGCTGGAAATCCAGGTCCTGGCTTGGGACAGACACAAAGATGTGGTGGTGTTAAACCGGTTAATGGATCTACAAACTCTCCCCTCTTGATAACTAGATCTCCAATGGAAATACATATATAAACAAACTACATTTTCACTGGTCGATAGTCCTTGTATCAAGTGTTAACTTTCAGTATCTAAATGGCTTACAATTAATGAATTAAACATTCTCACTTAATGTAAATGTCTACTATTAACAATCTGTTAGTCAATTGACAAAGTTCACAAACAATTGTATCAAGAATACCTTACCACAGACTAAAGTTGAACTCGCACACCTTCTAGTTACAGGCACTGATTACATAGGTAGATGTAAATACAATTGACCACACTGTGGTGCCCATCAACGCCCCGTCTCTATGTATGTGCCATATGTTGAAATAAGAAGTTTCAGGGGTTAGTGTTATGGCCTTTAATACCACTTTCAACAATATTTCAGTTATATCGAAGTGGTCAATTATTGGTGGAAGAAACTTGGGTACCCAGAGAAAACCACCAACCTGCAGCAAGCCACTGACAAAGTTTATGACATAAAGTTCTATCGAGTACACTTCACATGAGTGGGATTCAAACTCACAACCATAGTTGTGATAGGAACTGATTGCACAGGTACTTGTAAATCCAACTACCATACGATCACAACCACGACTGCCCCTTTGTTCTCTATAAGCCTAAATGTAACATAAGTACCTCATCTAACAATAGAATTTTGGGGTTCATGATGAGTGCTCTGGCTATAGCGATTCTCTGTTTCTGTCCCCCAGATAGCCTCACCCCTCTTTCCCCTACAAGTGTGTCATAACCTTTCTCAAATGTCTGTATAAATTCATGAGCATTAGCTTGTTTGGCTGCTTCCTGTATCTAAAAATAGAATAATAAAACAATGTATAATCATAATAGATCAAAGTACTAAAATAATACAGTCAAACCTGTCTACACTGAACCCTTAATAAATATAGAATAACGTCAATTTTGAAGGTTGAGACAGACATTATTGGTAATATCTCAGCGAATCCGATAGGACGAGCTGGGATATTTGTGATAATATCTGTCAAGGCCTTCAGAACTGACATTATTGTTTATCAGTGATGTCATAATGTGCTTTACGTCAGATTGACCAATAAACTTGTGCATGCAAGTTATGAACTGACCTAATATATTTGTGGATCAAGGTCAGTTCAGTGATCTAGACTTTTTCAGCGGCACACATCAAAGGGAAAATATCCAATTTGCCGATAAACTGTCATCTTGTATAAACATAATATCAACTCAATCTATAGGATTACCACCTGTTCAGACATTGTCGTCTTGCATGTGGTGAATTTTGTATTCTTATAAGTTATTTGCATATTTCTGTAACATTTCCATTTAAATTAATTATCATTCAAGTAAGTGAGTGCGTGATTGTTGATTAATGCTATCTCAGCAATTTTTCAGCTATATCATGGCGAGAACAAATTAATTTTCAATCAGATGATGACGAGATCCACTTTGTACTAGACCAACATGCTTAGTTGGATTTTTTATAGTGCTAGCTCACTGAAACAAAGTCTGCGGATAGACATGTCACCCCACTCGGACACATTATCCTGTTTCTGAGCCAACCAGTCTTTGCTCTTTCTCCTTAATGCTGCATACTTAGTGGAGAAGCAACAAATACCCATTTATTAGTCTTTGGTTTGACCCGATCATGGCTCGAACCCACAATCTACCACACCTGAGGCGAGCATGCTAACCATTACAACACCTATGCGGTTCATTGAATGGATACCTGAGTTATATCAGCATCTACTCCAAAAGCAATATTCTCTTTAATGGAACAGGCAAATAGAGTTGGTTCCTGGCCGACCATCGAGATCTTTTTCCTGAACCACTGGGGGTCCAACTCTTTTAGATCATATTCATCTAGAACAAAATAAAATGCTTTCAATTAACTTAACATAGTCTCAAAATAAGTTACAATACCAATACACTGAAGGCGCTGTCGGTACCATGGTGAGGTGTACCTTACATGACTTTACGTGATAAAAACAGAATGAATGTCATTTGTAAAGTCATGATTAAAAAGTAAAAATATCAAAACTATAAAAAAAAAGATGAAAATATAAAAGATAAAAGTAAGAATGGCCCAAATTTTTCAACAAAAAGGTCTTTTTTCAAAGAAAAAATAAGGTTAAGAAAAACACACACATGTTCAATTAAATGACTAGTATGTTGTGAGAGTATTGAGTACAGATAAACAAAATGTACATGGGATTAGTGGTTCACTGACTACAAAATCTTGAACTTGATAATAATAAATGATGTTAGTGCTTGTGACACGATTAGACTGAAGATACAGAGCTGAAAATTTCTTTGCAAGTCTAGTCTCAATCAGATTATGTCAATTTCATGTTCAATGTCTTGAAGCAAGAAGCAGTTGTTAATTTTTGTTGACATTGGTGAAATTGTTGACCACCAGTTTACATTTTCTTTTTATTCAAAAGTAAATATAATATACATGTATAATAAGATATAATATATACCTAGATAAATACTGCCTTCATTTGGATCATAAAACCTCTCGATCATGTTGACAATTGTAGATTTACCTCCCCCTGATGGCCCAACTAAGGCCACCATTTCTCCAGGTTCTACTACAAATGAAATGCCCTAAAATACAAACAATCAAATAGGTCAATAAGGTATAACAGGCAGTATATAGGTCAATAAAGCTTAGCATGCCATAAATGGGTAATAAAGCAAAACATGTGTATTAATAGGTCAAAAGCCATAAATAGGTCAATTATGTCAAAATTAAAAAGCCATATATAGGTCAATAAAGCATAACATGCCATATATAGGTCAAAAGCATAATATGCCATACATAGGTCAATAAAGCATAATATGCCATATATAGGTCAAATAGCATAACATATCATCAATAGGTTAATAAAGCATAACATGTCATAAATAGGTCAATAAAGCATAACATGCCATAAATAGGTCAATAAAGCACAACATGTAATAAATAGGTCAATAATGCATAATATTCTATAAATAGGTCAATAGTTTTAGTTTAGTTTAGTTTAAATATATGTTATTGTCCAAAAACATGACAATAGGATCAGATACAAGTTTTTCAACTTAGAACATCTTCTCCTTTATATAAACAATATACAGATACAGTTGGACATAAATACACAAAAGCTACAGTCTTTCTTAATAATAGAAGAAAAAAAACAAAAAACAACATGAAATATACGAGTGCAATACAATTTGATATTTGCCAAATGACAAATCGAACAGACCTTTACAATAATTGGACTAGTATATAGAACACACCTAGAATGAAGAAAATCAATAATTGCTATGCATTGTAGTGGGATTATTAATCTGGTAAAGGTAGGATCTTTTAAAATTTAGCTTCAAAATATATAACAATATCATTATTTTTTCAGTAAGAATTTTAACATAAAGTGCTCACACGTGTGTATTGCAACATTTACTAATTCACACCAGGTCAGCCACAAACCAATTGTCACATTCATGATAATCAGCAGAAAGAAAAGCGACATGTTTCCTTAATATATGTCTGTACAGTAATGAATACGTGCCTATTTGTGTCAATATTATAAATTTGACTTCCAATCAGCAAGGTGTTCAAGTCAATGTGTACATTTGCAGCTAATAAAAAACGGTACAAAATATTTCTTTGTGCATCAAACCTCTTGCAGTACAATAAAAAATGTTCAGCATTCTCTGTGGAATATCCACAAGAACAAGATGGGTTATGAATCAAATTAGCATGAAATAGATCATTACGTAATGCACTACAATTATTCCTTATTCTAGTATGCAGTATATTTAAATATCTGTTGCCAATATTATAATAGGAGGGGGGGTTTAGCATTTATAGGTCAATAAAGCATAATATGCTGTAAAAAGGTCAATAAAGCACATAAATAGGCCCAAAAAAAAAAAATTAAAATGCCATACATACATGTAACTAGAAATAAATTCTTATCTGAATATAGAATTATAGATATATTGCTGTATTGATTTTCAAGTCTTTGTGTAATGTTATTGTGTGCAGAATAAAAAATCTATGTAAAATCTAGCGCATTATACATAGGTCATTACGGTAAATGTTTTCCACATATCGAAGAAAAAACATCAAAAGCCGATATCTATTGGAAATATGTGGCAATTACAATAAATAGAATGGCAAATCTTTTCATTGGGATTCTTGACAGCATTTTATTACATTTGTTGAGAGAGTGAGTGAGTGATTGTTGTTTAGCACCAAGTAAGCAATATTGTATCTATAGTATATCATGGCAATAACAAATTACATTTCCATCAGATAATGACAATGTCTGCTTAGTACTGGGCCAACACGCTAAGTTAGATGTTTATAGCGCTAGTTCACTGAAACAAGTCTGTGTGTAGACATGTCGCTCCACTCTTGACACATGATCTCGATGAAGAGCCAACAGTATTTACTCTTTTTCTTTAATGCTGTGTGCTTAATGGAGAAGCAACAAATACCAATTTCATAGACTTTGGTTTGACCCATGCAGGACTTCAACCAATGATCTACGGCACTACACTTGAGGTGACCATCATAACCATTACCCCACCTGACCCATGCAGGACTTCAACCAATGATCTACGGCACTACACTTGAGGTGACCATCATAACCATTACCCCACCTGACCCATGCAGGACTTCAACCAATGATCTACGGCACTACACTTGAGGTGACCATCATAACCATTACCCCACCTGACCCATGCAGGACTTCAACCAATGATCTACGGGCACTACACTTGAGGTGACCATCATAACCATTACCCCACCTGACCCATGCAGGACTTCAACCAATGATCTACGGCACTACACTTGAGGTGACCATCATAACCATTATCCCACCGATGTGGTTTGTTTGTTTAGGGCATGATCATTCTATTAAGATAGAATTTATAGTCAGGCCTTGCTATCTTTTTAAAGAATGAAAAAAAACTTACCTTTAAAAGGGGCTGTCGTGGCCGTGATCGTATGGTAGTTTGATTTACTACTACCTATGCAATCATTGCCTATCACCACTGATGTTGTGAGTTTGAATCTCGATCAGGACGAGGTGTGCAACATTATGTGATAAAGTTTGTCAGTGACTTGCGACAGGTTAGTGGTTTTCTCCGGATCCTCCGGTTTCCTACCTCAATAAAACTGACCGCCACGATATAACTGAAATATTGTTGAAAGTGGCGTTTAAACACCATCAAATAAACAAACTTACCTTTAAAACTTCTGTTTCTGGTCTGGTTGGATATGTAAACCTCATGTTTTTAAATTCCACTCCTATAAATGAGACAATATCAAAGAATTAAGTAAAGTCCACTCTTATAAATAAGACAATATCAAAGAATTAAGTAAATTCCACTCCTATAAATAATACAATATCAAAGAATGAAGTAAATTCCACTCCTATAAATAAGACAATATCAAAGAATTAAGTAAAGTCCACTCTTATAAATAAGACAATATCAAAGAATTAAGTAAATTCCACTCCTATAAATAAGACAATATCAAAGAATTAAGTAAATTCCACTCTAATAAATAAGACAATATCAAAGAGTTAAGTAAATTCCACTCCTATAAATATGACAATTTCAAAGAGTTAAGTAAATTCCACTCCTATGAATAAGATAATATAAAAAAATTAAGTAAGGGACACTCCTATAAATACGGCAATTTCAAACAATTAAGAATAAGAAAAGTTTATTATCAAACAGACAGGATTTCTATATGCAAATGTCGTGGGTTCTTTGTTTTGCATTCAATGGATATTTATTGTGGTTATCATAGACCACCATACATTAACTGTCAGATGAAGAACGACAATAAAGGACTGTTGCTGTAAATGTTACAATTGATTTCTAGCACTAAAATGAGGTTTGTATGCCACAATAGTGTAAATCCATATTCCTTCTTAATATTAAATAATAATGATTATTTGAAAAAGAAGTTTAAAGGTTAAGACATTTGTGATCAGTGTGATATTTTTTCTATATACAGTCAAACCTGTATTAAGAGGTCATCTTTGGGACAGAGAAAAGGTGGTCTCTGAAGTCAGGTGACCTCTTAAAAGAGGTTTAAGCTATATGACTTTATCTATGACAGGACAAGAAAAGGATGGCTTTTTTTTACACGTGACCTCATGGGCAAGTTTAACTGTACTGCTATATTATGTTCACATGCATTAAAATGTTAACCAACTTACGTCCAATCATATCAGAAGGTCTTTTTCCATTTTCATTAGGGACTTCTGGTATTCTTTCCATCAAAGCAAATATTCTAACAGATGCCCCTACAGCCTAGACCAATAGTAAACAAATATTTAACTGAGAAATGTTACAAAAACTGGATTAAAAAACCAACAGACAATCATTTCATAACTATTTAAGAATGAACATATTTGACTAACAAGGTAAAAGTATGTCATGTACATTGCATTAGTGTGTCTTTATAGATGTAAATAAGCGAAATAATATGACAGATGTTGAAACAGAACAATGGAGATCCATATAATATTTATAGATATATTTAATATTGAAATTAAAGTAAGTATTAATATACTAAGATTCATCTTTCTCATGTGTAGATAACCATAGCTGATATTGTCTACACTGTTTAGGCTCTTTGATTTGCTTGCTCCCTCATCTTTCTCAGGTGTAGATAACCTTAGCTGATATTGTCTACACTGTTTAGGCTCTATGATTTGCTTGCTCCCTCATCTTTCTCAGGTGTAGATAACCTTAGCTGATATTGTCTACACTGTTTAGGCTCTTTGATTTGCTTGCTCCCTCATCTTTCTCAGGTGTAGATAACCTTAGCTGATATTGTCTACACTGTTTAGGCTCTATGATTTGCTTGCTCCCTCATCTTTCTCAGGTGTAGATAACCTTAGCTGATATTGTCTACACTGTTTAGGCTCTATGATTTGCTTGCTCCCTCATCTTTCTCAGGTGTAGATAACCTTAGCTGATATTGTCTACACTGTTTAGGCTCTTTGATTTGCTTGCTCCCTCATCTTTCTCAGGTGTAGATAACCTTAGCTGATATTGTCTACACTGTTTAGGCTCTTTGATTTGCTTGCTCCCTCATCTTTCTCAGGTGTAGATAACCTTAGCTGATATTGTCTACACTGTTTAGGCTCTTTGATTTGCTTGCTCCCTCATCTTTCTCAGGTGTAGATAACCTTAGCTGATATTGTCTACACTGTTTAGGCTCTTTGATTTGCTTGCTCCCTCATCTTTCTCAAGTGTAGATAACCTTAGCTGATATTGTCTACACTGTTTAGGCTCTTTGATTTGCTTGCTCCCTCATCTTTCTCAGGTGTAGATAACCTTAGCTGATATTGTCTACACTGTTTAGGCTCTTTGATTTGCTTGCTCCCTCATCTTTCTCAGGTGTAGATAACCTTAGCTGATATTGTCTACACTGTTTAGGCTCTATGATTTGCTTGCTCCCTCATCTTTCTCAGGTGTAGATAACCTTAGCTGATATTGTCTACACTGTTTAGGCTCTATGATTTGCTTGCTCCCTCATCTTTCTCAGGTGTAGATAACCTTAGCTGATATTGTCTACACTGTTTAGGCTCTTTGATTTGCTTGCTCCCTCATCTTTCTCAGGTGTAGATAACCTTAGCTGATATTGTCTACACTGTTTAGGCTCTTTGATTTGCTTGCTCCCTCATCTTTCTCAGGTGTAGATAACCTTAGCTGATATTGTCTACACTGTTTAGGCTCTTTGATTTGCTTGCTCCCTCATCTTTCTCAGGTGTAGATAACCTTAGCTGATATTGTCTACACTGTTTAGGCTCTTTGATTTGCTTGCTCCCTCATCTTTCTCAGGTGTAGATAACCTTAGCTGATATTGTCTACACTGTTTAGGCTCTTTGATTTGCTTGCTCCCTCATCTTTCTCAAGTGTAGATAACCATAGCTGATATTGTCTACACTGTTTAGGCTCTTTGATTTGCTTGCTCCCTCATCTTTCTCAGGTGTAGATAACCATAGCTGATATTGTCTACACTGTTTAGGCTCTTTGATTTGCTTGCTCCCTCATCTTTCTCAGGTGTAGATAACCATAGCTGATATTGTCTACACTGTTTAGGCTCTTTGATTTGCTTGCTCCCTCATCTTTCTCAGGTGTAGATAACCTTAGCTGATATTGTCTACACTGTTTAGGCTCTTTGATTTGCTTGCTCCCTCATCTTTCTCAGGTGTAGATAACCTTAGCTGATATTGTCTACACTGTTTAGGCTCTTTGATTTGCTTGCTCCCTCATCTTTCTCAGGTGTAGATAACCTTAGCTGATATTGTCTACACTGTTTAGGCTCTTTGATTTGCTTGCTCCCTCATCTTTCTCAGGTGTAGATAACCATAGCTGATATTGTCTACACTGTTTAGGCTCTTTGATTTGCTTGCTCCCTCATCTTTCTCAGGTGTAGATAACCTTAGCTGATATTGTCTACACTGTTTAGGCTCTTTGATTTGCTTGCTCCCTCATCTTTCTCAAGTGTAGATAACCTTAGCTGATATTGTCTACACTGTTTAGGCTCTTTGATTTGCTTGCTCCCTCATCTTTCTCAGGTGTAGATAACCATAGCTGATATTGTCTACACTGTTTAGGCTCTTTGATTTGCTTGCTCCCTCATCTTTCTCATGTGTAGATAACCATAGCTGATATTGTCTACACTGTTTAGGCTCTTTGATTTGCTTGCTCCCTCATCTTTCTCAGGTGTAGATAACCTTAGCTGATATTGTCTACACTGTTTAGGCTCTTTGATTTGCTTGCTCCCTCATCTTTCTCAGGTGTAGATAACCTTAGCTGATATTGTCTACACTGTTTAGGCTCTTTGATTTGCTTGCTCCCTCATCTTTCTCAGGTGTAGATAACCTTAGCTGATATTGTCTACACTGTTTAGGCTCTTTGATTTGCTTGCTCCCTCATCTTTCTCAGGTGTAGATAACCTTAGCTGATATTGTCTACACTGTTTAGGCTCTTTGATTTGCTTGCTCCCTCATCTTTCTCAGGTGTAGATAACCTTAGCTGATATTGTCTACACTGTTTAGGCTCTTTGATTTGCTTGCTCCCTCATCTTTCTCAGGTGTAGATAACCTTAGCTGATATTGTCTACACTGTTTAGGCTCTATGATTTGCTTGCTCCCTCATCTTTCTCAAGTGTAGATAACCTTAGCTGATATTGTCTACACTGTTTAGGCTCTTTGATTTGCTTGCTCCCTCATCTTTCTCAGGTGTAGATAACCTTAGCTGATATTGTCTACACTGTTTAGGCTCTTTGATTTGCTTGCTCCCTCATCTTTCTCAGGTGTAGATAACCTTAGCTGATATTGTCTACACTGTTTAGGCTCTTTGATTTGCTTGCTCCCTCATCTTTCTCAGGTGTAGATAACCTTAGCTGATATTGTCTACACTGTTTAGGCTCTTTGATTTGCTTGCTCCCTCATCTTTCTCAGGTGTAGATAACCTTAGCTGATATTGTCTACACTGTTTAGGCTCTTTGATTTGCTTGCTCCCTCATCTTTCTCAGGTGTAGATAACCTTAGCTGATATTGTCTACACTGTTTAGGCTCTTTGATTTGCTTGCTCCCTCATCTTTCTCATGTGTAGATAACCTTAGCTGATATTGTCTACACTGTTTAGGCTCTTTGATTTGCTTGCTCCCTCATCTTTCTCAGGTGTAGATAACCTTAGCTGATATTGTCTACACTGTTTAGGCTCTTTGATTTGCTTGCTCCCTCATCTTTCTCAGGTGTAGATAACCTTAGCTGATATTGTCTACACTGTTTAGGCTCTTTGATTTGCTTGCTCCCTCATCTTTCTCAAGTGTAGATAACCTTAGCTGATATTGTCTACACTGTTTAGGCTCTTTGATTTGCTTGCTCCCTCATCTTTCTCAAGTGTAGATAACCTTAGCTGATATTGTCTACACTGTTTAGGCTCTTTGATTTGCTTGCTCCCTCATCTTTCTCAGGTGTAGATAACCTTAGCTGATATTGTCTACACTGTTTAGGCTCTTTGATTTGCTTGCTCCCTCATCTTTCTCAGGTGTAGATAACCTTAGCTGATATTGTCTACACTGTTTAGGCTCTTTGATTTGCTTGCTCCCTCATCTTTCTCAGGTGTAGATAACCTTAGCTGATATTGTCTACACTGTTTAGGCTCTTTGATTTGCTTGCTCCCTCATCTTTCTCAGGTGTAGATAACCTTAGCTGATATTGTCTACACTGTTTAGGCTCTTTGATTTGCTTGCTCCCTCATCTTTCTCATGTGTAGATAACCTTAGCTGATATTGTCTACACTGTTTAGGCTCTTTGATTTGCTTGCTCCCTCATCTTTCTCAGGTGTAGATAACCATAGCTGATATTGTCTACACTGTTTAGTCTCTTTGATTTGCTTGCTCCCTCATCTTTCTCAGGTGTAGATAACCTTAGCTGATATTGTCTACACTGTTTAGGCTCTATGATTTGCTTGCTCCCTCATCTTTCTCAGGTGTAGATAACCTTAGCTGATATTGTCTACACTGTTTAGGCTCTTTGATTTGCTTGCTCCCTCATCTTTCTCAGGTGTAGATAACCTTAGCTGATATTGTCTACACTGTTTAGGCTCTATGATTTGCTTGCTCCCTCATCTTTCTCAGGTGTAGATAACCTTAGCTGATATTGTCTACACTGTTTAGGCTCTTTGATTTGCTTGCTCCCTCATCTTTCTCAAGTGTAGATAACCTTAGCTGATATTGTCTACACTGTTTAGGCTCTTTGATTTGCTTGCTCCCTCATCTTTCTCAAGTGTAGATAACCTTAGCTGATATTGTCTACACTGTTTAGGCTCTTTGATTTGCTTGCTCCCTCATCTTTCTCAAGTGTAGATAACCTTAGCTGATATTGTCTACACTGTTTAGGCTCTTTGATTTGCTTGCTCCCTCATCTTTCTCAGGTGTAGATAACCTTAGCTGATATTGTCTACACTGTTTAGGCTCTTTGATTTGCTTGCTCCCTCATCTTTCTCAGGTGTAGATAACCTTAGCTGATATTGTCTACACTGTTTAGGCTCTTTGATTTGCTTGCTCCCTCATCTTTCTCAGGTGTAGATAACCTTAGCTGATATTGTCTACACTGTTTAGGCTCTTTGATTTGCTTGCTCCCTCATCTTTCTCAGGTGTAGATAACCTTAGCTGATATTGTCTACATTGTTTAGGCTCTTTGATTTGCTTGCTCCCTCATCTTTCTCAAGTGTAGATAACCTTAGCTGATATTGTCTACACTGTTTAGGCTCTTTGATTTGCTTGCTCCCTCATCTTTCTCAAGTGTAGATAACCTTAGCTGATATTGTCTACACTGTTTAGGCTCTTTGATTTGCTTGCTCCCTCATCTTTCTCAGGTGTAGATAACCTTAGCTGATATTGTCTACACTGTTTAGGCTCTTTGATTTGCTTGCTCCCTCATCTTTCTCAAGTGTAGATAACCTTAGCTGATATTGTCTACACTGTTTAGGCTCTTTGATTTGCTTGCTCCCTCATCTTTCTCAAGTGTAGATAACCTTAGCTGATATTGTCTACACTGTTTAGGCTCTTTGATTTGCTTGCTCCCTCATCTTTCTCAGGTGTAGATAACCTTAGCTGATATTGTCTACACTGTTTAGGCTCTTTGATTTGCTTGCTCCCTCATCTTTCTCAGGTGTAGATAACCTTAGCTGATATTGTCTACACTGTTTAGGCTCTTTGATTTGCTTGCTCCCTCATCTTTCTCAGGTGTAGATAACCTTAGCTGATATTGTCTACACTGTTTAGGATCTTTGATTTGCTTGCTCCCTCATCTTTCTCAAGTGTAGATAACCTTAGCTGATATTGTCTACACTGTTTAGGCTCTTTGATTTGCTTGCTCCCTCATCTTTCTCAAGTGTAGATAACCTTAGCTGATATTGTCTACACTGTTTAGGCTCTTTGATTTGCTTGCTCCCTCATCTTTCTCAAGTGTAGATAACCTTAGCTGATATTGTCTACACTGTTTAGGCTCTTTGATTTGCTTGCTCCCTCATCTTTCTCAGGTGTAGATAACCTTAGCTGATATTGTCTACACTGTTTAGGCTCTTTGATTTGCTTGCTCCCTCATCTTTCTCAAGTGTAGATAACCTTAGCTGATATTGTCTACACTGTTTAGGCTCTTTGATTTGCTTGCTCCCTCATCTTTCTCAAGTGTAGATAACCATAGCTGATATTGTCTACACTGTTTAGGCTCTTTGATTTGCTTGCTCCCTCATCTTTCTCAGGTGTAGATAACCTTAGCTGATATTGTCTACACTGTTTAGGCTCTTTGATTTGCTTGCTCCCTCATCTTTCTCAGGTGTAGATAACCTTAGCTGATATTGTCTACACTGTTTAGGCTCTATGATTTGCTTGCTCCCTCATCTTTCTCAGGTGTAGATAACCTTAGCTGATATTGTCTACACTGTTTAGGCTCTTTGATTTGCTTGCTCCCTCATCTTTCTCAAGTGTAGATAACCATAGCTGATATTGTCTACACTGTTTAGGCTCTTTGATTTGCTTGCTCCCTCATCTTTCTCAGGTGTAGATAACCTTAGCTGATATTGTCTACACTGTTTAGGCTCTTTGATTTGCTTGCTCCCTCATCTTTCTCAGGTGTAGATAACCTTAGCTGATATTGTCTACACTGTTTAGGCTCTTTGATTTGCTTGCTCCCAAAGACATTTATATTATTTGACCTTCCAATCTGTTGACTTGATTGTACCCAGGAGTGTATCTACGGAAAATAGCACCTATGGCAAGCACTAAAATTGCGTTTTACATTTATTATTTATTAATAATCTCTCCAGGTATTCATGTCTATGTGTATTACATGGTTTTTGAAAAATTACTTCGAGAAAATTATTTAAACAAATATTTTTTAGGACATTAGGTGCTAAAACCTCTCTGTGGCGCCCAGGGCACGTGCCCTACTTGCCATGCCCTAGATACGCCACTGATTGTACCTGATGAAGGTGATTCCTGAAGCATATTGTAATAACTAAATTATATATATACATATGTATATCTTTATACAAAACTACTGGCATTACTTTTATAAAATTTTCAGTAATTCCAACAATCGCCCTAATCTTATCCTGTTTGATGCTATAGATCTCAACAATTTTCATATTATCTGTAAAGATTATCAATAGAGAAATATCTGTAGATAAGATATAATTTTCATCAAAATAGACAATAATAAAAAGATTTTGAAAAGTTAGAATGTCACCACTGTGAATGTTACAGATGTTGATGCTTTAAGGGGTGGGGTTACAGTTATGGTGTTTATTGCCACTTTCAACAATATTTGAGTTATTTTGTGGCTGTCAGTTTTACTGGTGGAGAAAACCACCGACCTGTCGCAAGTCACTGACAAACTTTATCACATAATGTTGTATCGAATACACCTCGCCATGATCAAGATTCGAACTTACAACTTTAGTGGTGATAGGCTCTGATTGCACAGGTAATTGTAAATCCAACTACCATATGATCACGACCACAATGGCCCACACACAAATATTGATGTTTTAATGAACTGAACTTACCGACATAAAATCTCCATATAAAGAGGACATCAAAGCAAATGCCATGGCTACTTGTAATGTGTACAGTAGAAAAGCTGAAATAAAAACACATTACTCACTTTAGTAATGATCATATGAATACTTTTGGAGTGTGTTAACTTCTAAAGGGACACTATATATTACTAAAATTGATATGACTTATCAGAGAGATCCAGTTACGGTAGCTATTTTCATGTGTACTCTTTCTTTTGAATGTTCTAATAATTCATATATGACACCCCAGGGATTTACACTTTAAAAAACTTTGAAATTTACAGTTTTTAAATAATGTAATTATCATTAAAACTAAGGTTATTCTCCCTCAGACATAGATAATCTTAGCCGATTTTGGCTATCCTTTGTAGGCCTTTGGTTTACTTGCTCCCAAAGACTTTTATATAATTTGGCTTTTCAATCTATTGGCTATGAAAATACCTGAAATGTACCAAAGTTGAAATTTATGTTTTTATTACAGAAATGTTTTAGGATTAGGGTTATGGTGTTTAACGTCATTTCAACAATATTTCAATTATATTTTGTGGCCAGAAATTTTCTATAATTGTAAGATTATGGTTGTATTTACTTTCATACAAGGCCAGATTTATGTATGGGTCAATATGGACCATGGCCTATGAGCCCCCAAGCATTGGGACCCATTCAACCCAGAGAAGCCTAAAAATTGGAGATAAAAAAATAAATAATATATTTACAATGAGACTTGTAATGCTTGAACCGATACTTACATGTCAGCACACCAGGTGTTAGACCTGTATGTTTACCGTGTGCCTGGTCGTACACCAGTTTACCACCATACCAGAGAACCAATGCTATAGCACCTTGGACAAAGACACCAAGTACACCCTGGAATCCTCCTACACAGGATAGATTAAAAAAAAATCATTATTTGAATATACAATTGAACTTTCTTAGCTCAATTTTTCTCAATTTTTGGTTGTCTGTCCTTTTGGGCATTGTGTTGTCTGTCCTTTTAGGCATTGTGTTGTCTGTCCTTTTGGGCACTGTGTTGTCTGTCCTTTTGGGCATTGTGTTGTCATCTTTTTGGACATTGTGTTGTCTGTCCTTTTGGGCATTGTGTTGTCTGTCCTTTTGGGCATTGTGTTGTCTGTCCTTTTGGGCATTGTGTTGTCTGTCCTTTTGGGCATTGTGTTGTCTGTCCTTTTGGGCATTGTGTTGTCTGTCCTTTTGGGCATTGTGTTGTCTGTCCTTTGGGGCATTGTGTTGTCTGTCCTTTTGGGCATTGTGTTGTCTGTCCTTTTGGACATTGTGTTGTCTGTCCTTTTGGGCATTGTGTTGTCATCTTTTTGGACATTGTGTTGTCTGTCCTTTTGGGCATTGTGTTGTCTGTCCTTTTGGGCATTGTGTTGTCTGTCCTTTTGGGCATTGTGTTGTCTGTCCTTTTGGGCACTGTGTTGTCTGTCCTTTTGGGCATTGTGTTGTCTGTCCTTTTGGGCATTGTGTTGTCTGTCCTTTTGGGCATTGTGTTGTCTGTCCTTTTGGGCATTGTGTTGTCTGTCCTTTTGGGCACTGTGTTGTCTGTCCTTTTGGGCATTGTGTTGTCTGTCCTTTTGGGCATTGTGTTGTCTGTCCTTTTGGGCATTGTGTTGTCTGTCCTTTTGGGCATTGTGTTGTCTGTCCTTTTGGGCATTGTGTTGTCTGTCCTTTTAGGCATTATGTTGTCTGTCCTTTTGGGCATTGTGTTGTCTGTCCTTTTGGGCATTGTGTTGTCTGTCCTTTTGGGCATTGTGTTGTCTGTCCTTTTGGGCATTGTGTTGTCTGTCCTTTTGGGCATTGTGTTGTCTGTCCTTTTGGGCATTGTGTTGTCTGTCCTTTGGGGCATTGTGTTGTCTGTCCTTTTGGGCACTGTGTTGTCTGTCCTTTTGGGCATTGTGTTGTCTGTCCTTTGGGGCATTGTGTTGTCTGTCCTTTTGGGCATTGTGTTGTCTGTCCTTTTGGGCATTGTGTTGTCTGTCCTTTGGGGCATTGTGTTGTCTGTCCTTTTGGGCATTGTGTTGTCTGTCCTTTTGGACATTGTGTTGTCTGTCCTTTTGGGCATTGTGTTGTCATCTTTTTGGACATTGTGTTGTCTGTCCTTTTGGGCATTGTGTTGTCTGTCCTTTTGGGCATTGTGTTGTCTGTCCTTTTGGGCATTGTGTTGTCTGTCCTTTTGGGCACTGTGTTGTCTGTCCTTTTGGGCATTGTGTTGTCTGTCCTTTTGGGCATTGTGTTGTCTGTCCTTTTGGGCATTGTGTTGTCTGTCCTTTTGGGCATTGTGTTGTCTGTCCTTTTGGGCACTGTGTTGTCTGTCCTTTTGGGCATTGTGTTGTCTGTCCTTTTGGGCATTGTGTTGTCTGTCCTTTTGGGCATTGTGTTGTCTGTCCTTTTGGGCATTGTGTTGTCTGTCCTTTTGGGCATTGTGTTGTCTGTCCTTTTGGGCATTGTGTTGTCTGTCCTTTTGGGCATTGTGTTGTCTGTCCTTTGGGGCATTGTGTTGTCTGTCCTTTTGGGCATTGTGTTGTCTGTCCTTTTGGGCATTGTGTTGTCATCTTTTTGGGCATTGTGTTGTCTGTCCTTTTGGGCATTGTGTTGTCTGTCCTTTTGGGCATTGTGTTGTCTGTCCTTTTGGGCATTGTGTTGTCTGTCCTTTTGGACATTGTGTTGTCTGTCCTTTTGGGCATTGTGTTGTCTGTCCTTTTGGGCATTGTGTTGTCTGTCCTTTTGGGCATTGTGTTGTCTGTCCTTTTGGGCATTGTGTTGTCTGTCCTTTTGGACATTGTGTTGTCTGTCCTTTTGGGCATTGTGTTGTCTGTCCTTTTGGGCATTGTGTTGTCTGTCCTTTTGGGCATTGTGTTGTCTGTCCTTTTGGGCATTGTGTTGTCTGTCCTTTTGGGCATTGTGTTGTCTGTCCTTTTGGGCATTGTGTTGTCTGTCCTTTTAGGCATTGTGTTGTCTGTCCTTTTGGACATTGTGTTGTCTGTCCTTTTGGGCATTGTGTTGTCATCTTTTTGGACATTGTGTTGTCTGTCCTTTTGGGCATTGTGTTGTCTGTCCTTTTGGACATTGTGTTGTCTGTCCTTTTGGGCATTGTGTTGTCTGTCCTTTTGGGCATTGTGTTGTCTGTCCTTTTGGGCATTGTGTTGTCTGTCCTTTTGGGCATTGTGTTGTCTGTCCTTTGGGGCATTGTGTTGTCTGTCCTTTTGGGCACTGTGTTGTCTGTCCTTTTGGGCATTGTGTTGTCTGTCCTTTGGGGCATTGTGTTGTCTGTCCTTTTGGGCATTGTGTTGTCTGTCCTTTTGGGCATTGTGTTGTCTGTCCTTTGGGGCATTGTGTTGTCTGTCCTTTTGGGCATTGTGTTGTCTGTCCTTTTGGACATTGTGTTGTCTGTCCTTTTGGGCATTGTGTTGTCATCTTTTTGGACATTGTGTTGTCTGTCCTTTTGGGCATTGTGTTGTCTGTCCTTTTGGGCATTGTGTTGTCTGTCCTTTTGGGCATTGTGTTGTCTGTCCTTTTGGGCACTGTGTTGTCTGTCCTTTTGGGCATTGTGTTGTCTGTCCTTTTGGGCATTGTGTTATCTGTCCTTTTGGGCATTGTGTTGTCTGTCCTTTTGGGCATTGTGTTGTCTGTCCTTTTGGGCACTGTGTTGTCTGTCCTTTTGGGCATTGTGTTGTCTGTCCTTTTGGGCATTGTGTTGTCTGTCCTTTTGGGCATTGTGTTGTCTGTCCTTTTGGGCATTGTGTTGTCTGTCCTTTTGGGCATTGTGTTGTCTGTCCTTTTGGGCACTGTGTTGTCTGTCCTTTTGGGCATTGTGTTGTCTGTCCTTTTGGGCATTGTGTTGTCTGTCCTTTTGGGCATTGTGTTGTCTGTCCTTTTGGGCATTGTGTTGTCTGTCCTTTTGGACATTGTGTTGTCTGTCCTTTTGGGCATTGTGTTGTCTGTCCTTTTGGGCATTGTGTTGTCTGTCCTTTTGGGCATTGTGTTGTCTGTCCTTTTGGACATTGTGTTGTCTGTCCTTTTGGGCACTGTGTTGTCTGTCCTTTTGGGCATTGTGTTGTCATCTTTTTGGACATTGTGTTGTCTGTCCTTTTGGACATTGTGTTGTCTGTCCTTTTGGGCATTGTGTTGTCATCTTTTTGGACATTGTGTTGTCTGTCCTTTTTCAATTTAGGGCTTCTGGTATCTTCAAACATTTATTACTGGTATGTAACATTTGCTTCCTTCAACACACACATGATCCTCAAGTTACAGCAGCAAAATAGATGAAAGTGACATTAAACAATTATTCTATCAATTACCTGAAAACATCAATTATAGTTCCAGTGTTTACAATTATAGTTCCAGTGTTTACATTTTACCACAGGCCAAAGTCCATGCATTTTCATTCTACTGTTCTTATAGATTACGATTTATAGAGATTATCTTTAAAGAAAAAAAAAACAAAACAAAAAAAAACACAATATATAAATCTATAATGTAAGAAATATTGTATACTCAGTAAGAGTGTATACAATATATTGTTCACTAAGAATTCCTCTTTATTCATCAACAAAATGAAGAATTCAACAAATATTTATCCCCATATATATCTACTGACTAGCAAGGGATCCACAAATTTAAATCAGCGAAAAAACTATTTTTTTCAAACTTGATATCCACAAATATAAATGAATTCACAGTACAGGGTAACAAATATTTGATAGAAGTTATGTACAACTGGTAGCAAAGGAACCGCTGTTGTCATGATCGCATGGTAGTTATGTACAACTGGTAGCAAAGGAACCGCTGTTGTCATGATCGCATGGTAGTTATGTACAACTGGTAGCAAAGGAACCGCTGTTGTCATGATCGCATGGTAGTTATGTACAACTGGTAGCAAAGGAACCGCTGTTGTCATGATCGCATGGTAGTTATGTACAACTGGTAGCAAAGGAACTGCTGTTGTCATGATCGCATGGTAGTTATGTACAACTGGTAGCAAAGGAACCGCTGTTGTCATGATCGCATGGTAGTTATGTACAACTGGTAGCAAAGGGACCGCTGTTGTCATGATCGCATGGTAGTTATGTACAACTGGTAGCAAAGGGACCGCTGTTGTCATGATCGCATGGTAGTTATGTACAACTGTTAGCAAAGGTACCGCTGTTGTCATGATCGCATGGTAGTTATGTACAACTGTTAGCAAAGGAACCGCTGTTGTCATGATCGCATGGTAGTTATGTACAACTGGTAGCAAAGGGACTGCTGTTGTCATGATCGCATGGTAGTTATGTACAACTGGTAGCAAAGGGACCGCTGTTGTCATGATCGCATGGTAGTTATGTACAACTGGTAGCAAAGGGACCGCTGTTGTCATGATCGCATGGTAGTTATGTACAACTGGTAGCAAAGGGACCGCTGTTGTCATGATCGCATGGTAGTTATGTACAACTGGTAGCAAAGGGACCGCTGTTGTCATGATCGCATGGTAGTAATGTACAACTGTTAGCAAAGGGACCGCTGTTGTCATGATCGCATGGTAGTTATGTACAACTGTTAGCAAAGGGACCGCTGTTGTCATGATCGCATGGTAGTTATGTACAACTGTTAGATCGCATGGTAGTTATGTACAACTGGTAGCAAAGGGACCGCTGTTGTCATGATCGCATGGTAGTTATGTACAACTGGTAGCAAAGGGACCGCTGTTGTCATGATCGCATGGTAGTTATGTACAACTGGTAGCAAAGGGACCGCTGTTGTCATGATCGCATGGTAGTTATGTACAACTGGTAGCAAAGGGACCGCTGTTGTCATGATCGCATGGTAGTTATGTACAACTGTTAGCAAAGGGACCGCTGTTGTCATGATCACATGGTAGTTATGTACAACTGTTAGCAAAGGGACCGCTGTTGTCATGATCGCATGGTAGTTATGCACAACTGTTAGCAAAGGGACCGCTGTTGTCATGATCGCATGGTAGTTATGTACAACTGGTAGCAAAGGGACCACTGTTGTCATGATCGCATGGTAGTTATGTACAACTGTTAGCAAAGGGACCGCTGTTGTCATGATCACATGGTAGTTATGTACAACTGTTAGCAAAGGGACCGCTGTTGTCATGATCGCATGGTAGTTATGTACAACTGTTAGCAAAGGGACCGCTGTTGTCATGATCACATGGTAGTTATGTACAACTGTTAGCAAAGGGACCGCTGTTGTCATGATCGCATGGTAGTTATGTACAACTGGTAGCAAAGGGACCGCTGTTGTCGTGATCGCATGGTAGTTATGTACAACTGGTAGCAAAGGGACCGCTGTTGTCATGATCGCATGGTAGTTTTGTACAACTGGTAGCAAAGGGACCGCTGTTGTCATGATCGCATGGTAGTTATGTACAACTGGTAGCAAAGGGACCATTGTTGTCATGATCGCATGGTAGTTATGTACAACTGGTAGCAAAGGGACCGCTGTTGTCATGATCGCATGGTAGTTATGTACAACTGGTAGCAAAGGGACCGCTGTTGTCATGATCGCATGGTAGTTATGTACAACTGGTAGCAAAGGGACCGCTGTTGTCATGATCGCATGGTAGTTATGTACAACTGGTAGCAAAGGGACCGCTGTTGTCATGATCGCATGGTAGTTATGTACAACTGGTAGCAAAGGGACCGCTGTTGTCATGATCGCATGGTAGTTATGTACAACTGGTAGCAAAGGGACCGCTGTTGTCATGATCGCATGGTAGTTATGTACAACTGGTAGCAAAGGGACCGCTGTTGTCATGATCGCATGGTAGTTATGTACAACTGGTAGCAAAGGGACCGCTGTTGTCATGATCGCATGGTAGTTATGTACAGCTGGTAGCAAAGGGACCGCTGTTGTCATGATCGCATGGTAGTTATGTACAACTGGTAGCAAAGGGACCGCTGTTGTCATGATCGCATGGTAGTTTTGTACAACTGGTAGCAAAGGGACCATTGTTGTCATGATCGCATGGTAGTTATGTACAACTGGTAGCAAAGGGACCGCTGTTGTCATGATCGCATGGTAGTTATGTACAACTGGTAGCAAAGGGACCGTTGTTGTCATGATCGCATGGTAGTTGTGTACAACTGGTAGCAAAAGGACCGCTGTTGTCATGATCGCATGGTAGTTATGTACAACTGGTAGCAAAGGGACCATTGTTGTCATGATCGCATGGTAGTTATGTACAACTGGTAGCAAAGGGACCGCTGTTGTCGTGATCGCATGGTAGTTGGATTTATAAATTCATGTGCAATCGGCGCCTTTCACCACTAAAGTTGTGAGTTCGAATCCCACTCATGGTGACGTGTACTCGATACAACATTATATGATAAAGTTTGTCAGTGACTTGAGGGAGTGTCCTCCACCAATAAAACTGAGTGCCATGATATAACTGAAATACAGTGGAACTTGTGCAATCTAACACCTGACTTTTCCGACATCCTGTGACATCTGACAAAAATTTATGGTCTCTAACAGTATTACTGTTAACTAAAATAAAACCCAAGTATTCTGACGTCTTGTACAATCTGACACATTTCCCTGGTCCCATGGTGTGTCGGATTAGACAGGTTCCACTGTATGGTTGAAAGTGGTGTTAAACACCATAACCCTAACTGGCAGCAATGGATAACTCTACCTTACAGAATATGAAAGTTATTACAAGTACAAGTATACCTTGAGCAAGAGCAACCAATTTTCCTATCCTATAACTTTCATCAATTTCTTTGCTGTAGTTTTGGATTGTTTTAGGTTCTCCAGAAAACGACCGGACGGTACGGACACTTGACAAACTCTCTTCAGCAACTGTCCCTGCTTCTCCTAGCTTATCTTGAAACTTCTTCATCATTCTCTGTATAAATTTACCTTAATTGATACAAAAATTAAATCTTGAAATTTTTTATTAATAATTTATAACTGCAAAATTTGTCCTTTGATCTCTTTGAGTAATGGTGTCAGTATCAACAAACATACTGCAGATACTGAAAATCATCGGTAATTAATACATTAGTCCTTTGATCTCACCTCTTACAACTGCAAGGAACTGCATCAGTGGTGTAATGGTTAGAGTGCTCTCCTCGAGTGCGGTAGATCGTGGGTTCAAGTCCCGATCGGGTCAAACCAAAGAATTTAAAATTTGGTATTTGTTGTTTCTCCGCTAAGCATGCAGCATTAAGGAGAAAGAGCAAAGACTGGCTGGCTCAGAATCAGGATAATGTGTCCGAGGGGTGAAACATGTCTATCCGTGGACTGTTGTTTCAATGAGCTAGCACTGTAAAAATCCAACTAAGTGTGTTGATCTAGTAAAAAGTAGACCTCGTGATCATCTCATTGAAAATTAACTTGTTCTCACCATGATATAGCTGAAAAATTGCTGAGTTGGCATTAAACAACAATTACTCACTCACTCACAAGGATCTTACCATATTGTACTGCCATTATTGAGACAAAGGGGACGACAGCTAACAATACACCTGTCAATGCTGCATTCAGGTAGAACATAAAACCTAGTGATCCAACAAGTTGTAGTATATACCTGGTCAACATCGATATATTCACCTGTAAAATAGTAGAAATAATCTACAATCTTCCACTTTTTTCTACAAGAGTACAGGGCTCACTAGCTGCAATAATGTAGCTCCTGTGACAAACTTGTGTCTCGGCAGAGCTACAACGCGGTCCCATTCGTCACAATGGAGCAAAAAAAAAAGTTGCAGTTGAAACATAAAAACTCACTATTTACGCTTCAAACATTTCATTATAACTATTACTGATGATCCCAGTCCTTGTTAAATCGGTTTGGCTGAGAAATATACGCTTTTCAAAAGTAGCAACAACCTTGTTCAAATTTATCGATCGTTTTCCATAACTGGAAACTACGGAAGGCCGAGCTTTTCTAAATATGGTATTTCTTACTACACGCATTCACGCCTAAATCGTCAAATATGGTATCGACATCCAAATAGTGAGGCCGGAAATGACGAAATTCAAAATGTTCAGAGAGAAGTTTTTTATTTTGTGGGAATTACATTCTAAAATACTGGTAGGTGATAAAAACTTGTTATAATAATGGACAAAAGGAAATGTTATGTCTTATTATTGATAAATGCAGGCGTCAGAAGCTCTGTAAGCGAGCGCAAAAAATCTCGGCGGCTGCTCCATTACGTGTAATGGCATCCCGTTATAACCCTTGCGAGTAAGCAAGCATTTAGGGTTTTATTATTAGAACTAAGGGCTCACCAAACCAGGCAAATTGGGCGAAATTCTCACCCTATATCAGCTGAAGTCACCCTCCCTCGGCTCAAAAGCGAAATTAAAGTTGCCTTGTTTCTTTTTTCAAGTCACTCCTCTCTTGCAAATTAATAAACAATTTCCACTTTTTTCTATGAGAGAGAGAGAGTACCTGAGTTGGATACACTTAATTAGATATCTATGTTTTCATTACAAAAAATTAAATTAGCATAAAATTTGCAATCAGCCATTTTGTTTGTAAATAAATATAAAATTAATAAAATAGTGTAACAAGGGGTAGATAACACATATGATCACACTTCATTAAGAAATGTCAGGATACAAGCTGTTCACAATGTAAATTTTAAAGTCCCTTCTACTCTTTCCAAAAACTGTTCAATTATGAAGCATAAGTAGTTTACGTACCGTAGCTGCACTCTGTAGAACTTGTGTATCTGAAGCCAATCTGTTACATAATTCTCCAGTCCTTAAATTATATAATTTGTTTACATAAATCTAATATTACATGTGAGCTGTGTTATCATCTAAGAACTTAAATGTGAAACCAGTCTGATCTGAAAAAACTGTTGATATCTATATGATTTTTTAATCAGAAAGGTTAAATTTTACAAGATTGGACGGTACATTTAATATTTTAGGGGTGACAGACCGGTCCATATACTGTCATCTGACCCTTAGCGCCTTGAATTATTTATCAGAAGTACAAAGCTAAGAATCAAATGTACTCTCCAAATAAAAATTAAAAAAACTAGAACTGGTGTTTGATTTACAGATTCTTTTTATAGTTTATTCATGGTTGCATTTTTCTTCTACCAAATATTGACCACCTTCAACAAGTCTAAGATTATATCAGAGGTTTTAGTTGGTATCAGCTTGCACTTTTATCATGAGTGACTGCTGCTTTGCACAAAGTGAGCAATTTTTTCAGTTATATCACGGCAGAAAAAAGTTCCATTTTGACGAGATAATGATGACATCTGCTTGTACTAGACCATCACGCTTAGTTGGATTTTTATAGTGCTAGCTCACTGAAACAACAGTAGACATGGTATTCCATTCGGAAACATTATTCTGATTCCAAGTCAACCAGTCTTTGCTCTTTTTCCTTAATGCCACATACTTAGAGGAGAAGCAACAAATACCAATTTACATATTCTTCTAGTTTCTACCGTTAGAATTTATGTCGATTGAATACATTTTTACTATTATTAGCAGTAGTGGACATCTTGAATGGAGGTAGGGTTGCTAGGTATAAATTTGAAAGGGGACTGTTGAAAAGAAATCCACACCAGGTTTAAGTAAGTATCTGGATAGTAAGCGTAAATTAATTCCGCAGGAATACATTTATGTTACTGGCATGTCATAATTTATAAAAGGTACATTTATTAAATAAATACCCTTGAAATACTGTGAAATAAAATCTTTTATTTCACCGTGACGTCATATTACAAAATGTACCAACGTAATCACAATCGAAAATATCATTGAACATCTCAAAATAAAAAAACAAGTTCCTTTTTAAACATCTTATTACCTTAAACTAAGGTCTAAAATATATATGTAATAAATAGTATAACTAACATTGCATTTTGAATGTCGAAAAAGCACTCATGACCAAACAATGACTGTAATTCACTCATGCACGTTAATCGTGAATTACAGTGTTTTTTGGTTACTCATGATTTATTTCCATATATGGAATGCGAGAGTAGTTATACTATAATAATACACACCTATTTTCATCAAAGAAAGCTACTTCTTGTTCTATGATTTGCTTAAACAAATTCTTCCGTAACCTAGCAACAAAACTTTGTCCAGCTAATGTAAACAGCCATGCTCTCAGGAAGGAAAATATTGCTCCAACCAAATACAGGATCATAAGGATAACTACTAGCCGTGTCATTTTCGCTAAAATAAAAATAATATTAATAAGAAAAATTTAAGAGATCTCTAAGTTTCTAATTACATGTATTCCATTTTAATTTGCATTATGCTGTTTTCATGCATTTCATTGGACTAAAAAAAATGTTTAAAGTTTACAAATCAATAATTTCATTGAGTTGATAAGTATTCATATGCCCTTGTAACACATTTTCCAATTCAATTTGTATTATCTCTTTAGAAAGCTAATAAAGCAAGATATTTTGATGAGTCAATAAAAAAATCAAGATAAACCAGTTGAAATGCACAGTTGGGGAAGTTCATAAGAAAATTCTACCGCTCAAGATGAAATACTAATATCCTGTCAACCCATGTTAAAACTCACAACACATTATGGCATCCATGAATTATTTTTTAGATCACACTTAAATCTGAATGAGAAACTTTTTATTTTTTTAACCAGTATGTACAGTAATAACAATGTGTTTTTATTAAATGGTTGGTTTAGTTTGTTTGTTTAATGGTGTTTAATGCCACTTTCAACAATATTTCAGTTCTATCATGGAGGTAAGTTTTATTGGTGAAAGAAACCAGAGTACTATGAGAAAACCACCGACCTGTTGCAACTCACTGACAAATGTTATGTTTTTATTAGAAAACACAGAGGTCTGACATCAGTGAATCATAGTGGAACACTAATTGTGTGTGTTTTTCAGACATGACAATCATATGTATAACCCTATCAGTGTATTTCTATACAATATACAGGATAACATGTGCTGGTATTTCACCCATATTTGCAATGGTACACGGTGACACCAATGCAAAAAATCACCAGCCAGGGTGATTTTCAACAGAACCACCTTGCTAGTACTGTAGATTTATTCTTTTAATTATCAATATTCAGTTGAATTATCTATACAGTCAAAGCTTTATATAAAGGGCAATCAAGAGAACCTGAAAATGTACTCTTTACATGCACTTGTCCTTAATATACATGTTAAAATTATATGCAGTATTCATTAATGGGTAAAATGAGACTGTCCTTTATAGATTTGCTATCAACATGTGCCCTTTAAGGCAGGTTTGACTGTACATAGTGGAAAGCATGTTTTCAAAATACTTGGTCATATAAAGATAGTATAATTTTCTAATTTATCTGAGCATAAAATAATAAACACAAACCCATATCTATAAGAGCTGCATCTACCACCATACCAAAAAATAATGGTGTTGCCATCTGACTAGCACTAGAAAACAGTAAAGTTATAGATGCCCAAATCATGATTCCCCATTCCTACAAAGTAAAAAAAAATATTGTGCATTTTATCATCTTTATAATTATATCTCATACCTGTTCTTATTTGTAAAAACCATATTTTAATTATTTGATGAAGAACAACTATTAAAGCACTGTTCCTCTTTCTTTATTTTCAAATGCAATCTGTTCCCAGTTATGATTTATTATTATTATTATTATTTTATAATAATTTCCTTTATCTATACAGGATAACACAATTAGTATATAAAACTAGTTTACATTGTGATCTTGTCATATTAACAATATTTTACAAACAAATAAAATATGTGGCTTGGTTTATGGTGTTTAATGCCACTTTTAACAATATTTCAGTTATATAGAGGTGGTCAGTTTTATTGGTGGAGGAAACTAGAGTATCAGAAGAATACCATCGACCTGTCGCAAGTCACTGACAAACTTTATCACATAATGTTGTAGCGAGTACACCTCACCATCAGCGGAATTCGAACTCACAACATTAATGGTGATAGGCACTGACTGCACAGGTAGTTGTAAATCCAACTACCATATGATCATGGCCATGACGTTGCCCTATATAAGGACATCTACAATAGTGCTGGATAGGTAAAAAAAGATAGTTGTTAAATAATACTTACAGGTTTAGCTAGAATTATAAGTCTTTTAATGCTGGCTTTTTTCTGAATGACCTTGCCGTCTTTGTCTACCTCTTTTCCACTATCATTAAATCTGTGCATAATCCGGATCAATTTCAATCTTCTCATGGCACCAAAACTCAAGAATGATGCAATAAGTTCAATGAAATTAAAACACACTGCTGATATTACTAAAGCATTATATTCTGCATGCATTTTTGAGTATGATGAATCATTTAAAATTTTGTTCAAGACGAGTCCTCCTTTTATTACGGTGAAGCCAAGAACCAAAAAACTAAATAATACCACAAAGACATGAAATATTTTGGTCTTCTGGGTTAATCTTGGATCATATGGATTTTCAATTTGTCTATATGAGTTAGTTTCTAGCATGGATAAAAAAGCAAAATAAAATATGATTTTAACAGCAGCTAGCAGTACTAAGTCAAATACTGATTCTGTCAGATGGAAATGTGTGATGTTGTCTACAAAATAGTCTGTGTTCCCACCTGAAATAAAAAAAAACAGGTCGTTAAGAGTTTGTATCACACATGGTTTAAGCTTACTATGGTAATTAAATGAAAAACAAAATATACCATTAAATGTTCATTCATGTATATTTTTGGTTCAATCAGTTCATTGGTATTTTATCATATCATAGCACCCATCTTGGATTTCTAACTAACAAACAAAAAGAACGACTTTGTAGGAAACCATCTGAAAAAATTTCTACAAGTTTTGTTTATTGACATATTACATTCATTGTAAACACATGCTTAGCTTTACAGCCATTATTGTACCGTGCAGTCAAAACAAAAGAAATACAGATAAGACCAGCTAACACATGTTTTAACAGAATGTACTATAAATTTTGTAAATTTTAAAAATCAATTTTTTTTTAATGTTACAGTAGTCAGAGACATAGCACGATAAATCACTGTGATAGACATATCACTCATCTTGGTGATTTGGATATATCTTTTGTTCTATTAAATATATCTTCAAAATTTCTTTTACATAGTGTTACTTACTATCACCCAAAGGGCATATTAAAATAAGTAAATAGATTAAACAGACCAAAGATATATCAGTATCACTAAGAAGAGTGATACGTCTATCACTGATTTATCATGCTATGTTTCTAACTGTACTGTATTTATCTTTCGATACACTGTAATAGTATAAAAACAAATATTGTGAAATTTCAGGATCCGAAATTTCTTGGATTGTCCATAAATACCATATTCATGGGCTTATTAATTAAAAATCATGGAATACCCTCAAAAGAAGTAAAAAATACAACATATAGAGAAATTGTACATGTATTTTAAAGTGCTGGTCCAAAAACTGAAAAGAAAACATTATAATTTGTTGGCTCCTTATATTTGAGGATTACTTGAATCAATTAAAACTTGCTTCCCGTGAATAAAATGAATTTGACATTATGTCATTTCTTGTAGAAATGCTCTTTATTATATAATCATTTGAATTCTAAATTACCGGTAATCCATAATGCAATTGAGACAATGGTATCCACGGCAACTATAAACATAAATATGTTGCCATATCGTAGAAATGGCAGTTCATAATAATTCTTGAATTCTGCATTTTCAGAATTTATTGGCAAGATTTCTTCACACTCAGCTGGAACTGCAGAACCGTTAGACTTAGACATGATGACACAGAACTGAAATAGAAAAAAAAAAGAGAAATATTAGCCTAACGAAAATTTGAATAATGTCAATGCAAAATCTTTTTTTTGTTGGGGTGGGGGTGGGGGGTGAAGAGGGAAGAAGTTAAAGATCCATAAATCCAAAATTTTTAATCGAAATGTACGCCATTTTTTATGTGTGTACCACATGGTCAACTTTGTGATGTTTTTATATTAGCTAGCCTGTAGTCCGTTTCTCGATGTTAATAATTGGAAAAATTATTCGACACCTTTCATAAATCTGACATTGAGAAATGGACTATAGCTTAAAACGTCACGAAATTGATGATGTGGTACACACATAAAAATTGTGTACAATTTGGTCTAAATTTTGGATTTATGGATCATTAACTACTCAAAACAGCAAGAGATTATCATTGTTTTTGCAGATTTGAACTAGAAAATGTGTCTATATATGTACTCTTACCTGCATTTGATCTAAAACAATCTGTCAATGATGAAATATGCATCGGAATGCACCAGTAGGTCAAATTTTAAATTTCCAGTTTTGATAGATCTTGTGACGAGATTAGGATGAAGATACAGACAGAAAATTTCTTCTTGTGCTGACTTTTAAATTTGTTTAAATTTCTACCATCTAGGTCATATCCAGTTTTTATTTATTGTGCTTATAAAATTTTTATGCTTTGCTCATAATATCAGCTTTTAGTTGTTCATAGTTTGCTACATTAGCTCTTGGTATGCTTAGCTTATAACATCAGCTTTTAATCTGCTTTTTTGCTTATCTTATAACTGTTAGTATTTTACATGTAGTGCTTACTTAGTCTTGTATTTTAGCTGTATGTTGCATGCTTGTTATTTGTTATTTATTATGTGTCTGTGTATGTCGGTTAAAAGCTCAACAGAGCTTATGTTGTATGTTGTTTTAACCATGCCGACTCTAAATAAAGCTTATTTATTTATTTATTCAGAAGCCTAATCTCAACTAGATTAAAGGGGGATGAGTATATAGGATCACGTTAAACCTTAGGTTTGGTTGGTCTGTCATTCCTGTTAAGGAAACAAAAATATTGAGAATGGTCAAATAATTTTGTGATTTCAATATCTATAAACTCCTCATTTTAAATAAAAAAGCTTTTATTTTCATTTCCAACAAAAAATGTACTATGCCTCTTTTTCTGCAAAGTAAAAAAATGTCAGCATTGGTTCAGATTATTGATTAAGTTTGTGCTATAATAATACTGTCATATCTGAAAACTGTATTATATAAGTGTCATTTAAAGAATATTATGGTATACATAGTCATTATTCCTAACTATCCCCCTTATTTCTTAATTTCTAAAAATCTCGCTTCTAACAAGCAATATTTTCAAAACATAATAATTACCCTTTTCCATGCAAATTGTCCTGATCCAGGTCGCAAAATGAATTAATTTTGTATTTTGTTCAAATTTACACGTAACTTTAACATGAAAATACCAGAACAAAAAACATGATGTAATTTTTAATTTTAGTTCTGGAAAATGACTTTCAACAAAAGTTCAATTTGAGCATCGACAAAAATAGCACAAAGGCTTACCGAGCAGTCAATCGGTGTATGTTTCCAAATGTATAATCTGTATAATAACCAAGGTATTATGCACGTAAATGAGCATTCATCTTTGTGATTGTGACCAGTAAATTTGAGAAACAAGGATAGGATTAGTTCAAAACAGCTGACTACTAGCAGGGGATGTCATAGGGAAAGGGGATGGAATCAGCAAATAATGATGCTAGAAAATGGCCGATTTTACCATTCTCGGGATTTTATAATAAGTAATGAAATTCTCGTCTAGTTCTCGTATATCGAGAAACTTTTCATTGGATAATTTTTTGACGTATTTGAAGTGTCTATGCAAATTTAGAATGGACGGAAATAAATCGGAAAATGCCGAAGTATAATTGTAATATACGGAAAATATCGAAGGAAATTCGGCAATATATTTACAATAAAGTGGGCGTTGATTATATAAATAAATTTATCTAAAGTTCTTCAAGGTAGGTATATTTAATTTAAATAATTGCAACTATAATATTCATATAAATATGAACATACATTTTTTTATTGTTTAATATTGATAACAATTTCAAAATATAACAATTAAATGCAAAAAGTTGAATTAACAATAATTATTGGGGAAAATGCTTTTTAAGGAATATAAATAAAGGGAGACAATCATATCAAATCAAATCAAATCAAATAAGTTTTATTTAAAGTCGAAATATCTATAACACATAACATAAGCTCTAGTGAGCTTTTGAATCGACTATTACATAAAAAGCACATACAAGTATAAAATAACTTTACAAGCACATATTACATGACATCACAAAGCAAAACAACTAAAAAAACATGCATGCATAGACATTAGTATAAAACATAAGCTCATGTATACATAGTCATACATAAAAGCAAACTTATGCATACATAAAACACAGTTACATATAAAATTAATCAGAACTGAATCTAAAAGCATAAAAGCATAAGCTCATGTATACATAGACATACATAAAAGCAAACTCATGCATACATAAATAGTTACATATAAAATTTATCAGAACTGAATCTAAAAGCATAACACATAAGCTCATGCATACATAGACATACATAAAAGCAAACTCATTCATACATAAATACAGTTTCATATTGTGAACCAGTTTCATATATTTTGAAATTGTTATCAAAATTTCATAGTACTGTATAGTATTATAAAATTACTACTAAAAAACATTTTGTAAAAAAAAATTGAACCAAGTGATTAACACAGTTTCTCTATCAGTTTATATTTAAAAAAAATATGAAATAAATATTTTACAATACTGTCTGTACTCCTGTAGGAGTGTGAAGTCCATCTATGATCTAAATAGATCCTCTGTTTTTAATAACAATTTATATTCATAAAATAAAATAATCAAAATGCATATGTATGCTAAATAAATTTTGGATTAAGTGTTATCTATGTTAGATACAATGTATCTACGTACCATTAGTTGTTTACAAAATATACTTATATATATAATTATTGTTTGTAAACAAACATCTGCTTTGCATATCATCCTCGGATTTACCATATTCTAAGAAAACACGTGTTTCTTTTAATTAATTTATTTCATAAAAATATATAACCTATATTTTCTGTTTTTATATATAATTATTAAGGTAAAACTACCTTACAAAAGAACAAAAAGCCATTCAGAAAAATTTGTCAAACTAAAACTCTTTCTGATTCTGATCCTGATCTTACCAGCAACTCGCTGGTAACATTTGGCCCAAATTTTGATTGTATTTTACTTCACATCCAAAATTTTACATGCAGAC
Source organism: Bathymodiolus brooksi (assembly GCA_963680875.1). Lineage (NCBI taxonomy): Eukaryota > Metazoa > Mollusca > Bivalvia > Mytilida > Modiolidae > Bathymodiolus > Bathymodiolus brooksi. The sequence goes on from OY804580.1 coordinate 20,420,869, forward strand.
GTAGGTTGAATGTAAAATAATACAAACCTCATTGGGAAATATAAATTTCAAACAATTACATCCATATTTTGTCACAATATATCCGTAAATAAATGTCTGGCAAACTCATTTACCTAACACGATACACACATTAGCACCCCCCTTTTGGTTGTAATGGCTGAGTATATAGCCAAGGGAGATAATCGTTTCCATAACCTGCTACTAGTTAAAGTTCCAAACGGCAGTATACAAATGGTTATAAAACTATCAAATGTATCGGTTACGATAAAAAACACTTCCGGAGATTTCCCATACCATTATCTAGAACTAGTCCAAATCCATTAAATTGGCAAATAAATGAATTACATTGAATCTGAATATATCGCCTGATATACATTTTAGTATATTTAATAACTTATTCTTATTCTTTATTCAATGCTCAATTTTACCCCGAAGGGTTGAAGGCATATACAAGGAATATATACAAACAACGTACACAAGTCAAATAGACAAAGACATAGTAAGAACGTACAAATAAAATGAAAACAAATTGATCTACATTCAATTACAATTATGCAGCAGTAGAGCCCACATTCCTCAGTGCTATCGACTTTTTAACGAATGGTACCGTAAATCGCATAATTTGTGATGATGATCGACAGAATTAATTGTAATTTGTTTAGCTCTGCATGTCATATTCATTAAATTTAGGACAGATTCCGTTTATATCTTTGTACAGTATATTTCTCAAAGTATGGTTATTCTTACATCTAAAGAAAAAATGAAACTCACCTTCAACCTCTTTTAAATCACAAAATTTACATATTCTATTATTTTCTTTTTTAATTCTTGTGTATCTTCCTCTTTCAATTTCAAGAAAATGATCTTTTCTGTCTTCATAATTAATATTGAGTATATAGTTATTCATTTCATATTCAGTTTTAAATTTACTGTATACTAGTATATAAATTTTATTGTTTTCTTTAGTTGATTTTAGCTTTTCAAAAAATAATTCTTCATATTTCTGTTTCAGTTGCTGTTTAATATCCTTATTAAATGAAGAGTTCTTGTGGGAATTGTTATTATCTTGTATTATATTTATATCAATATTATCAAATTTGCATATGTTTTCTACATATGAAAGCCATGAGTAAGTACCAACTGAATGCAGTGATTTTGAGAGAGAAAAGGCATCCATTAATAAAAGATTATTTCCATCACTAGAAATTCTAGCTAAATATTTTAGTGACTGTACTTTAATGAAAACATCAACTGGATATTGGGTTAGTTCTGCTCTTGCAGCAATATTAAATGATTGTTTGCTCAATCCCAATACATATTTACAAAATCTTAAATTTATCTTTTCTGTCGGACTTTTATCAATAAAACTTAAACATATCAAAATTGTTCAAATCATTATTTTGTGCTCGGTTAAAAGCATTTGAAATTTTCTCATGAAAATCCATATACCATATTTCAGAATTATACATCAGAACAGGTTTAAGAAGAGATTCAAATAACTTTTTATATATTTTGATAGATACTCTTTCCAATGGAGAAAGGTATTTAAATATAGAAAACAGAACTTTAGCTCCTTTCTTAGATAATTCAGTGAATGAGGAATTTAATTTTCCAGAAGCCTCTATAATATTTCCTAGATATTTATATTTTAAAACCTTTTCAAGTTTAATACCATTAAGAAAGAATTCATGTTTATTATAGATTATATTCTTTTGTTGGAAAACCATAACTTTAGTTTTCTGAATATTAATTGAAAGTTGCCATCTGTTTCAATAAGAGTTCAACTTGTCAATACAATTTTGTAAGCCTTCTGGAGTTTCAGATAATAATAAAAGATCATCTGCAAACATCAAGCAGTTAATCGATATTAAAGTTATTGGAAAACAAGTTTGAACAAATAAGACAGGAAGGTCGTTTATATATAATTCAAATAGATTGGGAATTCAAATTGTCCCCCTGTTTCACACCTCTATCAATACAGACATAGTCAGATAAGTTATCTTTTGATCTTACTGCAACTTCTGTTTGTCTATGCATATTTTTTATAATATTATAGAAAAAAAATTACCTACGTTTTCATTTTTTATTATTTTATATACGCAGGCAAGTTAATGCAACGTTTATCGACTTTCGTAAGGGGAAATAACTCTTCTGGTCTTATGAATATTTATAAGCAGCTGCGCGCGTTGTTTGCCTGCGTCCTTTGCAGTTCGCTGCCGTGAATGTTAAATTGTGTCTATTATTTGAATGCTTAAACACTTTTACTGTTCCAAAAAGATGAAATATGTTATTTTCTGTCTGTGGTTGCCCACAGATCTTTTTATTTTATCGGGATAAACTTGCAATAAACGTTTTTCTTCAACTGCCATTCTAGCTTTGTAGGCGGGGCTTATCTTCCTTATTTGGAAAACTAAGTCTCCAAGAAGCTTGTAATTTTCTTTCATTCAAAACGACCAAGCACCTGTACATCACCTGTTCGCTGTATGTAAGTTCAGTTTCTACACGGAATAGACAATTTATTGTGAATGTGTAATAATTTTCTGTTTATAGCGTTCAGAACAACAAAGGTATAACTTGTTTTACGAGGATTATATTGGGTTTCTCCTCCACGGAAACATTTTCTGACTGACCATGCATGGCATGTGTTCTATCCGGCATGCTGGCGATTTTTGGGATGCTACTTTTTGAATATTATTGACTACAGTACATTACTGCTACTGGCAGTGACAAAAACTAGATTTTCTATTTTAATTTTTAAAGTGGGTTACCATGTTATTTCAATCGGCCATGTTTGGGGGGAGGGGGGTGGGGGTGTTCTTCAATTTCCTGAATTTTATCTCGTTTTCCCAATCAACATTGTACATGTATGCATGTTAATCCTTGAGGTGAGCTAAAGATGGTGCACTACAGCCAATTGGTGTCTATCTATCACTATTAATAGTATAGATAGTCCCCGAGCCATATATTACATTTCCTGGCCTCTTAAATTAGCTAGGTGTCCTATTTAAAATATGTTAGGCTCTCTGGGTGCTCCGGCTTCCTCCACCACTAAAACTGGTCGTCACGATATAACTGAAAGAGACGTATTTACACTGTTGTCCGCCATTGCTTTTTATATAGAAGTGTTTTATGTTATTTTATCTCGTGTGCATCTGTCCAATATCTCGCGCTGGGTCTAACAACTCATACAAGCCTATCACTAATACGGCATGAGTTAAAACCCAACTGTGTACATAACAAAAAAGGGTGCACTCGACTCGCAGCCGCATGTGATAAAGTTTACCAGTTGCTTGGCCATGTTCGGTGGTTCTCTCTGGGTACTCCCGACTTCCTTCACCACTAAAACTGGTCACCATGATATTGCTGGAATGTTGTTGAAAGTGGCGTTCAACACCAAAAATCAAATCAGTCCAATATCTCCTGTTTTAAATGTATTTCTTACTCAAAACAAATGAATTACAATTCAGTTTTAATGCAGTAAGATACAGTATGTTGTAAATTATAAATAGCAATTATCATTTTCCTTTTTTCATAAAATAATAAATATTCATTCCATCTTATAATAATTGTAAATATTATAACATACATTTGCACATTTTTATAATATATATGAAATAATTAAGTATACTGTCCAAAGTTTATTATGGATAATAACCTGTGCCACTGATAAAATTTGTAATTAAGGTCTTATTTATGACACCAAATTATGTAACAATCATCATTACTAATCCATGCCTGGCCTTGATATATAATTCAGAAGATAAAAAACCAAAAAGCATTCCAATTCTAAAAATTTGCTTAAAAATATGCATAATTTCTCAGTCTAAATATGAAAACTAAATCTTTAATTTATGTAAATAGGTTTAATAAAATATAATTTAAAATTTTTGAGCTGTTTTCACTGAAATTTTAAAACCTCAAAGAAATAGAAATTGAGATGCAATGTATTATTTGTTTGGATATGATGAAGTCTTTGAAGCCATATTTAATATTTTATTTTGTACTTGTTATAGTTTTGATTGCAATTAAACATAGAAGAATATCTTTTGTTCATGTTGTGTTTGCCACTTTATTTTAATAGAGTTTCTTTTTTTTTCTTAACAATTGAATTTCAAATATCAAGTCAATATAATAAAAGACGTCAAAAAAAAAGTCTGGACAACTTAAAATTTTAATGTGACAGACAAATGGATGGACAGACGGAACCTAAAACTATAGTCCCCTTTGGTTTTCGCCGGTAGGGGACTAATAAATGTAATTAAACATATTAGTCCAGGGACAGAAATTAACTATTTTTTCCCAGTAGCCAACTTGGCTACTGACTTCTAATTTCTAGGGGCCCAGCTAAATTTTTATGGGCCCAATTTTATTTTTCAGTCGATGAAAAAGAAAAATTAAAACATTCGGATATAAATGAATAATTATTCATTTTAAAAACCCATTTAATCAGGTAATACAGGCTTTTTAAATACTTGTAGCAGTATGAATTCTTTTATCTTTGTCTGTCTTCCTCTTTTGTGGAGGTTTTATGCCATTGCCACTGATAAACTCCCATATTTTCTAAACAGGAATTAACTACCTACTTAAAATTTTAACTCTTAAAGAGGAATAATGGGCATGCAAAAAAGGTTTTCAGATATTTTGAATTAATTTGTGTGATAGATCCAGCAATAGTTAAATTTAATCAGGTCTTGTCCTGATCTGATCTGTTAAAAAAAATCCTAATTTTGTTAGGAATGCATTTTTTGTGATGTCAAACTTGTCTATAATGACGTTTGATGGCAATTTAGTAAGCAGTCTTTATGTGACTGTGAGCTAAATTGTCAGTCGGCATACATATATAATGCACATTTTTGTTATTTGGCATTATACATTTATCAAATTTAAACCATATCATACAATCTGCAACACATTTAACTATCTCAACATATTGACTTAACCATTTTCTAAAAAAAATACCACAATGCCACCACCGTTACATTTTTCTCTATACACATGCTTTTTTTCATAACCTTCTATATCAAAATCATCTGGGCACTTAACCCAGCACTCATTGAAACACAACACATCATATTCTTTCACTATATTAAGAAAACCTGAATCAGACAATTTTCGCACTAAGCCTTTTGAAATATTCCATGTACATATATTAATCACACTTTTCCCACTAGATTCGTTTTCAGTAGAATTTTCATCACACTCCGCAGCCTCCTAACCTTTCCACAAACTCCCATTAATGAAGTTTATCACTGACAATATACGCAGTTTTCCAATTTTTTCGCTCATTTAACATGATAGGAACTAGTTTTTTCCTGCATTCGACCATTTCTCGTGGATAATATGGGCTGATTCCGTACTTTGTGTTCTTTAAACGATTTGAGGAATTTTTAACCGCTGCTCTATACTTAAAATTTGTAAATTTAGCAACAATCGGCCTCGGTTTAGTCGATCCATTTTTACGCTTGCCAAGTCTATGCTTTTTCTATCTGTATGGATTTTGTATCTTCAATTTTCAATGTATTTTCAAGAAAATCCATAATTTTATCTACACAGTTTTTATTTACACCCGTTACACCCCCCTGGTTCTCTTGTTGCTCCCGTTGCACCCCCCTGGTTCTCTGTTACTCCCGTTGCACCCCCCTGGTTCTCTGTTACTCCCGTTGCACCCCCCTGGTTCTCTGTATAAGATAAGGCAGATATGGCCAACAATCTGTATCTCACTGTCCGATCCCGTTCCGAATATTTTACATCAATTTCAACATCCGGTTTACCTACATTTTTAATTTCAGTTAAGAACATGAATCTGTTGTCATCTTCAATATATAAGCATCTCAGAACAAATTTAATTAAATACAAACAATCTTTGATACTTTGGGAGTGTGGAAGTCAACTAATTTCTGTGCTCAGTAATGACTTCATAATAATTTTTTTGCAAAAATATGGTTTTGGTTGATTATATAGGGATTTTTTTACATTTCCGAATACTTTTGACAGATGACTGTACATTACTACAAAAATCACTCCAAAAATGGAAAAAAATGATTATGTAAAATATTTCAACTAAATAAAGTCACAAGTGGAATAAATTACACAATATGTATGCTCATGTAAATTTTATTATATACACCTACAATGTTTAGGCCAAAAAAAAAATATATGTGTGTTTACTGTCACATGTCAAAAAAATCTAGGGTCGGTCGGTCGGTATTAATTTTTTTTTTTCCTAACTATCGGCAAAACCAGAAATAGTCGTGTCCGGAATCCGATTCCGGTATTTCATTTGTTTTATGACCAGTTACACAGTTTTTCTACCTTCTTTGTAACCCGAATAATCCAGTCGTTATATTACGCACCCGCTGGTCGCTACATTAACGCCTGGATGCATTCATTGAAAAAATCTGTCAAACCGGAAATAGTAAATCGCTATGACTTGTGGGTATTACGACATAAAATAGGAGGAGCTAAAGTGTTTGTAAATAATGTCCAATGGAGCAATCAGATGATGTAATATGTTGTATGCAATACACATATTCGGATAAATACAACCAAACATGAAATAAAACTTAAATGAATAATTACTATTTTTTAAATATTAAAACAATGATTTTTATTTCAAAGTTGGAAAGTAAATAAAAGCTTGAATTGAATTCACTCTTATAATGATTTTTTAATTTCTTTTAAAATAAAGATTTAAAAAAATGTATTTTATGATACTGATGGCTGATTAAAATTGTTTGTCATGCATTAGCTGTCAGTTGTAATATACAGGATGTAACCAATATACAGGAAGAGCTCCTGCTGTGAAGCCATCTATTTTGAGAAGCCATTCAATGAAAATAACAACCTGACCATATTGTTACATAATAAGAAATTAAAATTGATAGAAGGGCAAGGATTTATATAATTAACACATATTAAGTCACATTTCATTTATTTAGGCTAACTTGGGTCAGTTATCAATTATAAAGACAAAAATGGTTTTAAAAATAATCATTCTAATAAGTATTTACCTAAATAACGATATTGTGATGGGTATTTCTTTATAAATTGTATTAAAAATCATTTTAATTTATGAAATAATCAACTTTCTGTTTACATATTTATTTTCAATAAAATTTCTTTATTATTTCATCCCATTTTCCTTAATTTAACTTGTGCATATCCATATTTATACAATCTTATGTTAAATTTCTGGTAGTTGTTGATTTCCTCGGAGTCACCCAATATATCTCTGGCTATGTTCAATGTAGTCTTTTTTCCACTAAATTCATCTATAACATTGAGAAGTGTAGAAACTCAGTCTCTAATATTCAGTAGATATTTTAGGTCAAGTTATTAATAGCTCAAACATTTGTATGTACAAATATTCAGTAATGTAATTATGTTTAATATATATTACCTTGCTTATTCCAATAAAATAGCAGCTGCATATGATAAAGTTTACCAATTACTTGCCCATGGTCGGTGGTTCTCTCCGGGTACTCCGGCTTCCTCCACCACTAAAACTGGTCGTCACGATATAGCTGAAATATTGTTGAAAGTGGCGTTAAAACACCAAAAATCAAATCAAATCAAATAAAATAGTCAAAAGTTAAGAATGTTGGACAAAATCCTACATAACAATGAGGTGAAAGTATGAAATTATAATAAAATTGTTTCTGAACATGCTGAAAGACATAAAATTCATGAATATTTATACCTTCTGTGTTGTCTTCAAATAATTTTCGCTTGCAAGATGTGCTCACATGGCTCTTTTCATTCTTTGCTGTTGCTTAATAAAATAAGTAAGAATATGGCATCTTAATACAAATACATGACAGACTATAACTTGAAGGGCTGTTTTTTCCATAAATAAATATTTTGACCCTGAATATTGAAGAAAAAGTTATGGCCTTCACACTGCATGCAAAAACATTCTGATTGGTTCAAGAATTTTTTGTAAATACTAAATTTTGAAGCAACTAATTGATTGCCGTCAATATATATTTAACTTTATGTTAACATAGAATTGTGAGTAATCAAAAGACTAGATTTATAAATGCTAAGTATGATTAGGCATCGCGATGTCTTGATCAGAGTTCAGCTTGTCCTTTGCAGCCTCAGTTTTTGATGGACCAAAAAAGGTTACTAAAAGGCAGAATATCTGGAACCTCATTTTCAATCAGCTGAAATGTAAGCAGTTTTCAGCCATATGAACAGCTCTGCCGCAAGCTTCTGGTTATAATATTGAAAAGGTTGATTTTACCTTGTACATTCCTCTGACGTACAAATTCTTTATATTTTGCCCTCACTCTTGTCTTTTCCTCTTCAAGCATACAACTACTCATTCTCAGCCTTGCCAAATTCTATCACAGCTTATCAGGGATTATATATATCACCCAGACACTATGTAGATACTGTTTATGTGTTGCGTTATAATATACTGTAGCACTATTTAGTGTCTAAACAGGTCTGGTTAAAATTCATCATGCATATTTTACTTTACATATATTTGTAAATTTAATGTAAAATAATTACAAATTTACTTCAACATTTCTTATTTGTACATGTAAATTTCATTGGATGCTGCATTTTTTTAAGATTCCTGAATTTTTTAGTCCAGTTTATTTTCCCCTCTTTTTAACAAATAATGCAATACATACATGTACACTGTATTGAAGACAATGTGATGACTTCTGGATGTCTATTTTCACTTGCTACATGTACCTTTGGTGATTCTGTGCCGTCTTTCTGACATTACCTCATATTCGTTGTTATTCTATAGATCCTAATATTGACTCAATTTCATGCTTACCTTCCTTGTGTTCTGACATCTGAATGTTTTCCTGTATTACGGTGGGTTGAGCTGTAACATATGTGGCGGTCTCTGATCTGTTCTCGTGCTCTTCGATGTTTGGTATGGTATCTAAGCATGCTGGAGAGAATATTGAACAATAAGATAAGCATTTTTTGCATTGTTCAGACAGGCTGAAGTGCCTTTCATGGATCTCATAAGTACATATAACTCTATTCATGTGTAAATCAAATGTGGAAAATTCATATGATTTTTATATGTGAAGAAAAGGAAGGAAGCCTAATTATACTTTTATAAAGGTGTAATTTAAAGTTTTAAGGATTATACAGTAGTTGATCCTGTTGACCTAATGTAACTCCCATGAGAGGCCAATTCATATGACCAATATTATAAGTACTGAGTGTCCTCTAATGCCAACTATCAGAAGTACATATGAACATGTCATGAAGCAATGTCATACAAGTTACAAAAATATTGTGTACCAGTCATCATGGCAGCTGGTCATATCACTTTGCCAATAATCATGATAATTTAAGCTAAATAAATACTAAAATGTAAAATCTCAAAATAAAAAATTGAGGTTACTGGCATGTAAATACATACAAGTTTATACATACCAGAATCTGACATTGATGTCTCCATCTGTGTTTCTGGTTGACATGGTTGATAACTAGTTCCTCTGCTGTCTTCATTTTCATCTGTTTGTTAAAAAATGTATTGCTTTTACTCATTTTTAACCAAAATGAATTCTCAGATATAACTCAATTGTTAACTGAGGAATGTGTATATATACATGTACAGTAGTCTATATCTGTATTACATTTTAGGATTTGAGCAGATAAATGGTAGATTTTACTGTCACAAAATCTTGGATTTCACATTCAATGGTACACCCAGGATTAATGAAATGGTTTATGTTATCCAAACAATTTGATGTTACGACAATGATTGCATTAGAATTTTGCTGTGACTTATATTCTCAAACATGTCAAAAAGGGAGAAAAAATAATATTGTTGTGATTGACATAATGTGACCAATCTTACGCTTCTTACTCTAGATCTACATTGCATATATAGTCAATTTAGAGATTGGATACACTTTATTCTAATATGACGTCCTTCAAACACTTTGAGTCCAAACCTGTGGTAAAATTAATATATACCTACATGACGTACACCCATTGTAATTTATGACGTCGTCGACAATTTATAACGATATTTTACCAATTTTTACATATTAGAATCGAAATAATTCATGGAAGCCATATGAGCAAGAATATGGTATTTGAACCGTTTCTGATAACGATAGAAAATTGATAAAATTTGATATTTCTTTGATATAGGTTGTAATTCTATGGCCAAATGATTGGTTGGTGTGTTAGATGAATGGTGACCATTGATATATTGTAAATATTTTATGAATAAAAGGAAGTTCTAGTATACATGTAATATTGATGATGACCTCTTTTTCTCTTAGGGAGTTATTTCCCCTGATTGATCCTATATTGTCATCAATAGTATTAGGATGGTAACTTGAGAAATGTTCATCCCAGCCTTATCAAATTTTGATATACATGTATATTGTTTTTATACAACTGTTTAAAAAAACCGGACATATTTATTACGTTATACGTTATACCACCTGGTCGCCTGTCCATCCTTCTCCTCCAATACTACCTTGTACATGGAGGATGGAATTGAAAATGGTCATGAATGATCATTGCAAACTGCTAGCCAAGTGTTGTTACTTTTTGGACTGATTGAAAATCCAAGATGGCCACCAGCGGGGGACATAATTTAACATAGCAACCCTAAGGGAAATATGTAAAACAAACTTCTTCTCAAGAACCACTGGATGGATTGGAACTATACTTGGCTGAAATGTTCCTTGCAAGGTCCTTATCAACTTTTTTTACTTTTTGTTCTGATTGGTCATCCAACATGGCTGCCAGCACCCATAAAAGCTTCTGATTGGCCAAAATTTAAAAGATCTTCTTCTCAGATACTACATGAAGGATGGAATTGTAAGTTGTCATGAATGATCATTGCAAGATGCTAACCAAGTGTTGTTAATTTTTTGGGCTAACTTTGAGCCAGGTGAGCGATTACAGGCTCCTGGAAGCCTCTAGTTTTTCATACATTTCTCATCAGATTTTGATGCAGTTTTGTTGTCTTCAATGGCTATCTAATACTTTACATTGTATCTGATAAGGTCAGTGTTTAAAAAACAAAACTGGATAATTCTTAATATTTAACTCTTGCTTGCTAATTACCATTGATATTATTTTCCAGTGTGAAGCCAGTGTTGATGGTACGGGAGAGTTTACCATTCTTGTATACTTTTATTTTTTGGAGAGGAAGTTTCATGCCTTTGTTTTCGAATTTCCAAATACATTTGGCCCAATTTTTTTCTAAATAGCTGTATTCTTCCTTAAGGGAACTTGATCTGAAGTGACGAAGGGAAGGAGAATGACCTACAGACTCTTCAGGTCCATCGAGGAAACAGATATGTCCATCTTTACAATACCACCAAACATTTTCGCCTAGCACAAGATAATCAGATATCCGCCTACAATGTGCCTGCATGAGTGAACTTCTAGTTTTTATGGTTGAAGCTGGTATAATTGTGTTTACAGCATCCGGTAGCAGACGAGCTTGTTTGCTTATCATGGACTCTTGTTTCTTGAAGTTCTCAGATCGATCATTTCTTTTCTCTTTGGCAAGGTACCTAAGCATGCAGTTGTCGACAACAAGAGGAGCCTGTCTGTTACTTGTCTTCTCTGAGATAGATCGCAAATCTCCAAACGTGCGTTCCTCATCTTCCAGAATTAAAGATCGCAAACAAAATAAATGGTAGATTTCTGGGAAATGAATAACCAAGCTATGGAAGTGGATGCCGAAAAACTTTCTAGCAGACAGTTTAACTGGTTTTTCAATTACATGTGTTACAAGGAGTCCAAACTGAAAGCATTGATTATAAAGACGCAGAACTTGTTTTGGTGATCTTTCATCTTCGGTACTGTAGCAAATTCTGATAATTTCAGTCAATGCAGTGCATAAGGCAGGTATGTCATAATTTAAAACACCTTCTTCATACTTTGATTGAGAAAACTGTGCCAATTTAATTGCATATAAACGTGCATCGCTACCCTTAATCTGATTTTTGTCTCCTATTAGTAATTCACAAAAAGTTTGATATTCTTTCTGAAGAGAGGATGATGGCATATGATGAGGTAATTCTGTAAGAAGGTTCTGGACAACATTGGTAATATCATGTAATGGTTCACAATTGCTGATTTCATAGTGCTGACAGTTAAGAGTAGAAAGAGTATCATCATTGAATAATGACGGACAAATAAGTGCTGCTGGTCGTTGAATACCATGTAATATTTCAGACAATTTGGACTGGAGGTCAGTTTTATTCAAGTTATAAACATCTATGTCTCTGGAATCCAATTCATCAATTAGGTCGTTCTTCTTCAGATTAGAAAGAGGATTAATGTTTGAAGCTGAGAAATGTTTCCACATTGTCCCTTCTTTGAAAATGTCTAGTCTTTCCTGTAGAGATAAGGTTTTTTGATGGAGAGCAGCAGCCAAATTACTATGGTCTTTCACATGGATTCCACAAAGGCAACTGTAGTTCCCCCCTCGTTGCTGTCCACATTCAAACTGACGTGCTGGATTGTCCCCGGTAAAAATTCTCATAACATCGTAGATCTTAATTCCTGTGGATCCAACAGTTGGAAGATCGAGTGTTTGTAAATCTTGAATACGTGTTGGGGTATCTGACATCTGATCAATATCTGTGCTTTTTGATTGTCCAAATACATACATTTTTGGTTTTTCAACAAGAGATTGAACATGAACGGGTTTTCTGTCTGGGTATTTGGCTTTATATTCCTGGTTTGTAAGGTAGAAGGCGCGGTCATAGATGCAAGAGATCATAATACTAAAATATGTTCGATTAAGAATATCAGAGTGGTCATGCCAAACTTTAAGATGTCTTCTTTGTCCTAACTCTGAAATTTTGATACGTGCTGTTTCTAAGTCATCAGGAACTGGTTCATCAATTTGAGAGAAAAAATTTGTCACTTCAGTCATTCCTATGTTATCGATACTGTCCTTATTCCAACGGATAATGCCCATTCCTATCTGTTCTTCTGTCATTTCTTCAAGTATTTGTTTCAGGGGTATTTTCCTTCCATATACAGAATATGTTTTATCAACCATTTTCCCGTCATCATTTATTATGTTAGTTTTAACAATTTTGGGGGCAATTTTAACTCCTATATTTAATTTGCCAGTTTCTACTTGATGTTTTATATCTTCTTTCAACTTACTAACTGGTCGTGTCATTGGGATTGATAACCGTTTAACTAGTTTATGCTTCGGTCTTCGGACTCGGCGGAAGTAATCACGGCCACTTATTCTCTGGTTTCGGTTGCACTGAAAAACGTCGATTCCATTCTGGCGTGCAAATTGGAAAAGTACTTGTCCTGCATTTCCGGGTGCGTTTCCTTGTGCATTTCGTACCTGGTATTTTCGCGCAAGTTCAGTCCAACTGACAGGTGTCCCACTCGGTATAGATTTCATGTCCTGTAAAAATTTAGTTTTGTCAAATTGATAGTTGGAGAATTTCCCTATACTGACTTTTGGCTTTCTGCGTTGAGCTTTTTCATCTTCGAAGCGTTTCTGAACATTGGTCTCTGCAATTGATTTTGGTACGAAAAATGTATCCATTCGTTCCTTGTTATATTGGCTGAACGATTTAGATGATGAGAGGAAATTAGTGACGTCATTTTCCTTATTACCCAAGATTTTTGTCATCGAGCTGTTGTTTTCGCGAAGGACTTTGATCTTCTCTTTTTGTTTTTCACTTGAACTCAATTTCGGTGTTAGCTTATATTTTTTACATGCAGCTTCCTTGATGCTTTCATTAAAATTGCTCTCTATTATTGGTTCAAGTACACTTAATACTTGCTCAGCTCTTTTGTTGGAGTTCTGGCTGGTTGATGGGTATGTACTTCGCAACTTTTCAAAAAAACTGGTGCACACTTCATATAACTCTGTTGTGCCTTCTGAAGCAGATCTTGTATGGAGAATCGCATTAGAAATAATTGACTGACATTTGTCACAATCTTCAATTTGATGTTGTTTTTTTTCATTTTCAGGTAATTTAAACCAACTGCGGAGAGAGTGTAACCTAATAAATTCCATCTTTTCACCATTTTTGTTGTTATTTTTCCAGTACTTGCTATTTGTGATGTATTTCTGGATCCTTGGCAGAAATACATCAAATACTTATATTTTTCAAAAGAGATTTGCATTTTGGGGTATTTTTCCATGAATGTATGGTAAAGAGCATGCCTGGTTTGAGTAGTGATAAGTTGACTGTGAGCAGGAATGTCCAGCTTTAAATCATCTGAAGAACATACATTTTCATTCCACCAATTTATAGTACTTGCATCTTTGGTGCAACGAGAGATGATTACTTTAGCAAAATTACATAAATTCATAATAAAAATATTTAGAACTGTATTTTCAGACTCTTAGTGTTTAAACAATGCTAGAATGGTAAACTCTTGACTTAATATTTCCCCTCATATTTTCTTGATCTTCAAATTGTGTGTGATTATAGGCTAATATAAGAACTGAAGAAAAACCACCAGAAATAAATATTTTACTGGTGAAAAATTGAGAATAAATAAAATTCATCCTAGTTTTTCATTTTTTTTTTAATTCTAAAAAACAATAAATGGTTTGAGATTATCTGTGCTGAGCCTGTGGAGGTCAGTGCTAGGTTTGTAGACATTTAGATATTCAAATGTGATTGTAGAAAAGGACAGAAATATTTTATTTTTGAAAAGATGAGATTAAAACTAATATCTAATTTCAAATGGTACAAAACAGAACAGTAAAATTACTATATATGTGACTTTTTTTACCATCCCCCCTTTTTCCTCTTTACAGTACCCCATATGTACCTGAAATATTGTATTTTTTTTTTATAATGAATGATCAAAATACATATTAATTTTTATTTCAAACAGTTTTAAATACAAACTAAATTTTTTGGAAATATTTCTGTTTTCCTGTTTGTAAAAATAGCGCCAGTTTATACTTTTCAATATTATTTCGGTATCGACACGATAAACATCCGTAAACCAAATCGGGTCATTTGAACGTTTTAAATCCACCATCGAAAGTCAGATCTTGGATACCTAATAAAAATCGATCTGGCACAAGCCAATAATGTCCTCTAAAGTTACTGTAAATTTGCACAGACTTAAAGCAGGTGATCAAAATTCACAACATTGCTGCTACTACATCGCTGTCTTCATATATTCTGAGAAATTAGGTTGGTAATCGTTGCCAGAAGTGTTTACGTTGAAAACTAGCACTTCATTTCGTATTTTCTTATAAAAGACGTACAATACGGACAGAGTAGCACTTAAAACTTGAAAGGCAGGCTTTTTTTCTATCTAGAACAGCGATTTTTATTTACAAAAAAGAACGTTTTTGGCCTGAACTGTTAGGATTTCTTGTAGTTACATTAACCAACCCCTACTGGTGGTCACGTGACTTTAATAAAGTTTATGTCGAATGGAACAAAGCGCGACAACTCCCATTTGAAATGTAATTTAAGTTTTTCTATACGAAAGTCAAACGAATTCTAACGATTAGGGGATGAAATTAACTTTTTAACCAGGTATTATAAAAACAACAATTTCAAAAGCCGAAAATATTGCAAGTTGCATTAACATACCTGCGTAAAAGGCCTGATCTCCATACTGAATCAAAAGCCTTTTTTAGGTCTACAAAACACCCAAAGACTTTTTGCTTTTTATTATTAACATATTTTTTTACCAAAGATTTTAAAACAAAAACTCCATCTGATGTTCTACTATTTTTCTTAAGCCCAAATTGTTGAGGTTTAATTTGTTTGTCAAACACATCAACTAATCTATTATTAATGACCATGTTAAATAATTTACTGAGACAGCTCATTAAAGAGATGCCCCGATAATTTGATGGGTTAGAGTTATACCCATTTTTATATATGGGTACAATAAATGACTTATTCCAACCATCAGGATATTTTTTCAGTTATTAGTATTAAATTGAACAACTTTGCAAGAGCTGTTAACATAATTGAATTACTATTTTTTATAATTTCATTACAAATTTTATCTGGTCCACAACTCTTCCCACTTTTCAATTTTTTTTATCTGCGATTTTATTTCCGATATAGTAACTGGATTGTCGGTTTCCTTTTCAGTCAATAGCTTTTGGATTGTCGATTTCCTTTTCAATCAATAGTTTTTCTGCTTCATTTAGTTGATGAAAAAGGGAATTTTGAAAAACTGTATCAATTTTTTCAGGATTTACCTGAGATTTGCAATGGTAATCGATCGTACATAAGATGCGTGCAAAACATTAGTTTGCTCGCTTATAACGTCACGTTTGGACTATGGCAACGCTTTGTTGTATAGAGTAAATACCCAATATAATCTCGAAGCTATAGCGTGTTCAAAATACAGCAGCTAGATTGATAACCCGTGGCAAGAAACATCATCATATTACATCAGTTATCATGTCTCTTCACTGGCTTCCGGTGCAGTATCGTTTCCAGTGCAAATTATTATTATAAACTTTCAAAGCTCTTCATGGCCAAGCTCCGATATATCTTAGGGAACTTGTCAGTTGTTATCAACCATAAAGGTCGTTACGGTAAGAGAACGCCATGACGATTCAACAACCATGTGTAAGGACAAAAACTTATAGTGAAAAACGATTTGACAAGACAGCTTCCACATTTTGGAATAATCTGCCTAGTGAAACCCAAAATGAACAGTCCCTTGAAATTTTTAAGAAAAATGTTAAAACTTATCTTTTTAGAATTGCTTATTATGATTTTATGTAAACTTACTACGCTGACAGTTTTACATGTTTTTCAAGAATCTCTACATTTATATTTATCATTTCCCCTTTGTAATGTATTGGTAATGTATAAATTTGTAAACCTTTAAAGTCTGAGCATGTAGTAAAAAAATATTCCGTATTATAGATTTGGTCATACTTTTTTAACCACCATTTACCTATATAATTCCAATTGTCATTTTTGCCGTTTATTATTGTATGCATACTTTGGAATTGTTAAACTTAAATGAGCAATTCAATCTTATTCATACCCATACCCATTCCCATTCTTCTCTTCCCCTTTCCCACCCTAAAAATACTACCCCCTTATTCAGGGTACCAGTAATATACTTATTGGTGCTACTAGGGCTCAATTTTAAGCCCATTAACATAGCATCTATAAGTGAGAACTGGATTTGCAACTTTACCCTTAAAACCCTAAACAAACTCCCCTTGCCCCTATGTAGGGGTTGACCCATATTCAGGGTACCAGTAATATACTTATTGGTGTTACTATAAGTGAGAACTGGATTTGCAAAGCAAGAAATGCAATATAATATATTATACAATTCATCATATTTCTTTAGAAGAGGTAAACGTGGCAAACCATATTTGCAAAGAAACTATTATTTAAAAGGTCATTAAAACGGAAATTTGTTTGATATGTTTAGGTTGTCATTATAGATTTTGTTCATAGTTCAACTTTTGAAAAAGATGTCTTGAAAAAATGCTAAGCTAGAATTTTCGAAAAATTGCAAAGTAAAGACAGTATACATGTATACTAATTAATAAAATAATTACTTCCCTTATTTAGAAACAGTATTTCGAATATTCTAGCTTAGCATTTTTTCAAGACATCTTTTTCAAAAGTTGAACTATGAACAAAATCTACAATGACAACCTAAGCATATCAAACAAATTTCCGTTTTAATGGCCTTTTAAATAATAGTTTCTTTGCAAATATGGTTTGCCACGTTTACCTCTTCTAAAGAAATATGATGAATTGTATAATATATTATATTGCATTTCTTGCTTTGCAAATCCAGTTCTCACTTATAGTAACACCAATAAGTATATTACTGGTACCCTGAATATGGGTCAACCCCTTCATAGGGGCAAAGGGAGGAAAAGGGGAGTTTGTTTAGGGTTTTAAGAGTTAAGTTACAAATCCAGTTCTCACTTATAGATGCTATGTTAATGGGCTTAAAATTGAGTCCTAGTAGCACCAATAAGTATATTACTGGTACCCTGAATAAGGGGGCAAATAGAGGAAAAAGGGTAGTATTTTTAGGGTGGAACATGGGAAAGGGGAAGGGCAGGGGAGTGAAGAGAAGGGGAAGTATGGGTAAGAAAAAGATTGATTCGGTCATTTAAGCTAAACAATTCAAAAGTATGCAAACAATATTAAACGGCAAAAGAAGGGAAGGTTAAGGGTGTGAAAAGGGGATGGGTTAAGGGTGTACAAGGTGAAAGGGGTGGGTTTAAAGTGGATAAGAGGGAAGAGTTAATGGTAGAAAAGGGAAGGGTTAAGGGTGGTGGGAATGAAGGAAGGGTTAAGTGTGGAAAAGGGGAAGGTTAATGGTGGGGGAAGGGTTAAGGGTGGTGGGAAAAGGAGGATTGGAAAAGGGGGAAAGTTAAGGGTAGGAAAAGGGGAAGGTTTAAGATGGTGGGAAAAAGGTTAAAGGGGAAGGGAAGGGTAAGAAAGGGGGAAGGGGTAAGCATGGTTAAGGGTGTGGAAAGGGTGCTCCCAATATCTCTACCAGGTGTAAAGAAACTCCTACATAACATCAATACCCATAGATATTGTGTTCCCAAAACTATCAAATTATTTGGCTTTCCAATCTTTTGATCTTGAGCTACCTGATGAATGTTATTCCAGAAACGTTCATGTGCATTAAATTTGATATCTACGTTTTTATTATCTCTTTTTAGCAATGTAGCTATCAGAATGTTTTCCTTGAAAACAAGATACACTCATTGTTTAATATGATAGATACAAAATGTATGTAAAATTTCCAGGTAAATTAGTTACCTGTATCTCTTATGAAAATTATGTGTACAGAACTAAGTCAGATTGATAAAAGGTGCATTCATTTTGGGTTTTTTTCTTTTTGATATTTTTTTTTTACGATTGGTTTGTTTTGTTTTGTATTTGTTTGTTTTTAATAACAGATTAATATCTAATTTTATTTCTGTTTTTTTTTCTGTTTTAAGGATATAACTTCAGAATGGCCTACAAATTTATACATGTTGGAATAACAGTAGTACTTTAGGGCGCCTGCATCCTAATTTCTTATGTACATTTATCTCTATTCTTTATCAATAAATGTTTAGAGGTTTGCGTTTGTATTGAATCGGGGCCTTGATGGGAGAGAGATCTAACGAGCTGCCTACACCTCATTTATCTTTCACTGCACTGTTCATCACTTGGATGATGTACTCAGCCTTTAGAAAGTAGATTGCCAGATGCTGGTACAACATATGAAAATGTCTGTAATGTCATTGAATATAGCTCAAATACATATTTTGCATCATGCTGGTATGTTGTGTAAGTACAGATACTTGTATCACACATACTTGTCAATTTAATAATTAAATAACAGCCATACATTGATAATATCTCACACACAAAGTATCTTAACACAAGTTATTTCTTAAAGATTTTATTGAAAAACTCAAACAGGTATGGTGGAACATTAGCATACATATACATGTAATACAATATAATATATAAGACTAGAGGCTCAATAGGTTGAGAATATATTTTAGAAATCAACCAATCAGCAACAACCATTGCCTGTGGTGGACATGTTTGTTAACAGATCGGGACGAATTGAGCAATCTTTATAGAGGGCTTTACATAGCTGATACCTATCAAGTTTCGGTTCATTTGACCACGCGGTTTCGACGGAACAATAGTAATCAATGCTTCATTTGTTAAAAACCTCGGCATGTTTTTCGACAGGACATTATGCATGCAAAAATAAACAAGTGGAATTTCCAAATCATGCTAGTTTCAAGTTCGCAATATCGGACGTAATCGATCGTACATAAGATACGTGCAAAACATTAGTTTGCTCGCTTATAACGTCACGTTTGGACTATGGCAACGCTTTGTTGTAAAGAGTAAATACCCAACATAATCTCGAAGCTATAGCGTGTTCAAAATACAGCAGCTAGATTGATAACCCGTGGCAAGAAACATCATCACATTACATCAGTTATCATGTCTCTTCACTGGCTTCCGGTGCAGTATCGTTTCCAATGCAAATTATTATTATAAACTTTCAAAGCTCTTCATGGCCTTTGAAAGTCTGCCTTATAGTTGGCTGGTAATATATGTACAATATTTTCATTATCATTATCATCTACTACAAAATCAAAGCCTTCGGAAACTCTAGAGTTAAAATCTCCCATTATTTTTTTTTCCTTTTGACAAGACAGTACTTATTTCCGATTCTAACCCTTCATATTCCTGATTATAGTGAGGGGAGTTTATTGGTGGAATATAAACACCACAAATATAAAGGTCATCTTTTAATCCAAAAAACGATTGATCTAGTTTCAGCCACAGGGGCTAGGTGCATCCGAAAAAAAAAAAAAAAAAAAAAAATACTATATAATACTACAAGGGGGGGAACTCACTTGCTTCCATTTTTTTAAGTCGTAGTGTTAAATTGATCGTAACTTCGGAATGCCTTAATATTTTTGATTGGCTGAAACAGATTGTTCAGCCAATCAAAAAGCCCGTTAGAACTCTCTCAATTTTCAAGTCTATGACGTTTGTCAAGGATGCGAATGGGATTTCTTTCAAAAACAGACTTAAAGGACATATAAATTGGCGTAAGGTAAGAAATTTTATCATAATTTGAATGGATGAAAGTATTTAGTTAGTCAAAATGACTCGTTTACGCATGGGAAAGTCTGTACACAGATGGGAAGTGGTCAACCCAACGTTTGTACGACTTCGGATTTTCACGCCGTTTTGTTTTGGTTCGTGTATGATACCTCAGCAGTTCGGAGGCCTACACTAACAATTGGGGTCTCTTTGGAAAGGAAAATTACTTGACTTTCGACTGGTGGAAACATTTTTTGAAAATATTAAGGCATTCCGAAGTTACGATCAATTTAACACGACGACTTAAAAAAATGGAAGCAAGTGAGTTCCCCCCCTTGTAGTATTATATAGTATTTTTATTTTTTTTCGGACGCACCTAGCCCCTGTGGTTTCAGCCACACACAGTCTATTTTGTGACTTTGAAAATTTTCCAAAAACACAATTCCCTTTTCTATATATTTCTTAATATAAACTATAATTCCGCCACTATTTCTTTTGTCTTTGTTTTTCTTTGTTCTACAAATATGGTAATTTTTATTTCCAGATATTTGAATGTCTGAATCATTATTTTTCCAAGTCTCTATCAAAATATTGATATCATGATTTAAAAGTTCTAAAAAATCCGGATCTCTGTGTTTCTGCCCTAATCCATGAATATTCCAGCTAGATATAGTTAAGGAATGTTCAACGACTAATTTAGAACACACCATTTTCTTACGCATGGACAAAAAAAGGGGGGCTGCCGGGGATTTGATGACTGAACATGATATTTAATCACAGGGGTATATAAAATGTTTCATATGTCTCGAGTCGGAATCAAATTTGTATCGCGACATATTTATTTTCCGTTTTACCTACTCAATATTGCAATGAAGAGTTTTCTGAAAGAGTCATTTTAGGTGTATTATTTTTAAACAATTGATTTTTTTTTGCTGAAGCCAGGGTTGGCTTATTTTCTGGGTAAAAATCGGGGAATGTTTTTTTTAATCCCAGTATTTTTTTTTCTCTAAGAAAAGTTTGGAGAAGCCAATAGGGTAATCAGAAAGCGTAAATCGAAGGACAAACAGTACGATGGCCAAAAGAAAAAGGACAAAATGCCATATATCGATCTACAAAACACTAAGCAGAAAATTAAAGATTGAACAACACGAGCCCCACTAAAACAGAGGGGTAAGCAGTTCCTGCTCCACCATTGGCACTCGTTACTCTTTAAAGGTTACAAATCCGATGATAAGCCATTAATGAGGAAATGACCGGGAAGTGCTTACAACAAACTGAATATATCCGTGGTCATTTGTGACACAGATATTCCACAACGTTAATCCAAGTCGTGGTTTGCGACTGTAAAGCTTCTAAAGTGATTATTTCAATTTAGTCCTCCACGAGCTATTGGTTTAGTAGTTTCCTTGTTAACAGTAACCGTTTTACCAATGAAATAATGATAGGAACTACAAGCTCTAGAATATCGCATCAACTAAGAGATTTATACTCCATAATACTGGCGCCGCTGGAATGTTGCTACATATAAATAGAAAATTCACAATGGAAAAATTAAAAGTGGGGAATAACTACTGTATCTAATATGTGACAATAATTATATAATTACATTTGTTTTTGTAATTTATATAATGTTTCACAGAAGCCGGTCTTCATCACTCGAAAATGTCCCAAACCCTTATATACAGTGTATTATTATATAGTACACAGAAACATGTCTAAACGAAACCTCTTTGGTTTGATTCGGTTTTGTGATGTTTAACGCCACTTTTAACAATATTTCATCTATATCGTGGAGGTCAGTTTTATTGGTGGAGGAAATCGGAGGACTCGGAGAAAACCACCGACCTGTCGCAAGTCACTGGCAAACTTTATCACATAATGTTGTATACCTCGCCCTGATCGAGATTCAAATTCACAAAATCAGTGGTGGTAGGCACTGATTGCATAGGTAGTTCAGTTGTAAATCCAACTACCAAACTATCACGACCACGTTGGCCCCTCATGATCATTACAAATGACTAAACAATTAACAATAAAGGACCTGTTTTTAAATTGCGTTCAGTATATAGTCAGGTGTTCAATTTATATGGGTTTAATTAAAAATATGTATATTTCCTACATTGTGACTTTATCAAGTATTGTATTTAGAGTTCGCTTTAGACAGATTAGGTCTTACATTATTTGATATTTGTGTCGGAACTTTATACAGTGGGTGTGTAATAGCGGTAGCCTGAGAGCAGATTTGAAATTTTCAACGCTTGATGAGCATAGTATCGTTTAAATTACATTTTATACAAAAAAAACATCACTTAAGGAGAAAGAGCAAAGAGTGGTTGGCTCGGAATCAAAATAATGTGTCTGAGTGTAGCGACGTGTCTACCCGCGGACTGTTGTTTTAGTGAGCTATCACTATAAAATCCAACTCAGCGTGTTGGTCTAGAACACTCATCTCATTGAAAATTAACTTGTTCTCGCCATGACATAGCTGAAAAATTGCTGAATTGGCGTTAAACAACAACCACTCACTCGGATTTGGAAATTAACGATACGTTTTTCTTCAAACTATTTTTAGGCTTGATTAGGACTTTACGTATTAAACTAAATAAAATTTAGTAGTTTATTCCATATGTTTAATCCTGAATTTTTAAATAGTTTCTCAACAATATTTTCTTAGTAGTGAAATACTTTTATTTTAATTTACAACATTTCGGAAATAATTACCGGTTGTTTTCATGAAATATAGAAATGGGAAACATTCCTCAAACAATTAAAACATAATATGGTTTAAATTTGTTCTTTTTTATGCTAAAACGTTTTTTTTTTCAAATTTAAATACAGGGATCAACATCAACATTTAATATTGCAGCCATTCTCTACAGTAACTCAATATCATAAAAAAAAATTCAACAAGGGCAACGCAAAACGTGGCGTATCCCCTCGCCTAAAAATTTGACCCGGTGACCTTGACCTTTGACCTATGACCTTGAAAATCAATAGGGTTCTAGTTTCTCTTAAGGACTAAGTATGTACCAAGTTTGGTCAAAATCCATTGAAGGATGTTGATTCTAGAGTGTTCACAATGTTTAAATACGATAAATATATGATAAATAGCCTTATCATTACAAAATATATCAAAAAAACATATCAACATAAAAATAAATTAGTACTTTTGACAGCCAGGGCCCGGTTGTTCAAAATACTGGATAAAGTTATCCACTGGATAAAGTTGTCCACTGGACAACTTCTTATCCAGTGGGCAGCTAGCCAGTGGATAAAATTGGTTGTTCAAAAGCAAAGACAATGGTTGGCTAGATATCCACTGGATAAAATTTGTCCAGTGAACAACTCCCATAATTCTTTGCACTTCCTACATGTAAAAGCAATCCAGACCCCCAAAAAAGGGGGGTCTGCTAAGTTCAGCGACATTTCAAGTTATTTTTCTGGCAGTTCACTTTATTTGTTGCGATCTGCAAATGATTTATGACCAATCATTTTGTTATCTTTGTGTTGGAGCTGGGAATTTATGTATCCATAGAATTTTTTTTCAAGTCATATGGTAATCAAATTTTTAAGCGAAACCTTTTTTTTCAGATCATGAAATAATAATCCAAAGTAGATATTTGTTTAAATAAATTGAAGCTAGTTACTTCATTTCTTTCCTAAAAGATTTATCGGTATTGAGACAAGGGCAAGAGTAATTAAGGGGTGTGTCATTTTGTCATTCATGTCTTGTAGAATAATACGGGTGGGTGGGGGGGATGTAGATAAAAATATGAAGATATATTTATTTTACGAAAAACACAATTTTACAAAACTGTAGAAATATTTTATTATGATCCAGTTCAATTATTGTATTCAATGATGTAGTGAAATGGAATCTTACAACAATAAAATCCAAATTGTGTTCTGGAAGACATGGAATCTATTGATGTGGGCTGGCCTGAAATAAGTGACATTTTCGGGACTGTGCGCTACTCCCTATATACATGTAAATATCATGGTTTCCAAAAATGTTGATTGGATCTTGGGACATTTAACGTACACATCTTAGGATCGGATATTTTCACAGAAATCTACACACGTACACTGAATGACATTTTTCATACTGTTGTCAAAAACAAATAAAATAAATAATATGTATTTCCAACTTTTTAGAGACAGAAAAAAAGAATTATCAATTAAAATCGATCCCAAGTCTATATCCAAAACAACAAACAGATCTAGTAAACAATTTTCAAGAACAAATGTCATCATTAGCCATTCTTCCACTTTTGAGGTTAAAAAAAGGGGGGGGGGGGGGTCCTGGTCACGGTTCATCAAAAGTATTTTTACTGATAAATTGAAGGCACGGTAAATAAATTCTTCTGATCACATTTCACAAAAATATGTAACTCAATGTAATTGATAAGGTATTTTTTTTTTGCCATTTCTACATACTCACTAGTCGGGTCTATTTTGTCAACAATTGAACGGTGGTTGTGTCCAGTAATTCATGTAATATTGACAACGGTTTGAGAAAAAAAAACCAAAGAACAAACACAGAAGATCACATTGGCATATTAAGTAAAAATATTTAATCCAAAAATTCTGCGATATTCGCCTTTCATATTACTTCAATACAAGATACAAGATACTTTATTTTCCAAATCAGGGTCCCTGGAGGGCATGATACAACATTTATAATTAGCACATACACAATAAATAAATCACTTAATTTAACTAAAATCAACTGCACAGCATTAAAAATCCGCTCAAAAGCAGAATTTATGAGCAAATCGTACCCGGCGCGCTCCCCCCGTAAAATTGGAAAAAATATGATTTTTTTGGCGTAAAATCGTGATTTTTCACATGAAATACCCCAAAAATTTCGCGAGGCCCCCCTAAAATTGGGAAAATATGATTTTTTGGCGTAAAATCGTGATTTTTCACACGAAATACCCCAAAAATTTTCGCGCCTCCCTCCGCTCGGCGCAATTTTTTTAAGTGCGCCCCCCCCCCCCTAACTTGAAATCCTGGATCCGCCCCTGCGTATGGCCTACTTAGTATAACTTTGATGTGTTTAAAATATAAAAAAGTATAACTTTTGATCCTGTGTCTGTCTGTCTGTCTGTGAGCTTTTTGATTGGCAACCACCAAGCGAGACATATCCAAACACGCTCCTGTTACATAAAGTGATTGAATTAGTTGACGATGGATACAACATGAGATTTAGACATATCCAGGTTTGTTCCACTGGGATTCGAGCTTATGGCAATAGGAATTAAGGTTAATAAGTTTTCAATACTTTATATAGTCAACAAAAGGCATGATATAACAGAACATAAAAATCAACAATTGTAAAGGCTTCAAATAAATACTGCACACAAAAATAGATGCAAAAACGGCTGTAAAATATCAATACCAAAAATAACCTAGGTAGCACTGAGGTTCGAATGTAAAAAATCAACCCAGAAAAACATGATGTGGTGAGCAGCTATCAAAAAGTTTATATTTTAAAGCATTCTGGGGTTAAAGCTAATATAAATTTAAAGCCGAAAATTAACAAAATTTAGTCTCCCATTTTAAACTATCCCAAAAACAAATAGATTGGGTACTACTCCCATAGAAGCAGGATCAAAAGTTGTACTAAGTAGGCCATACTGTTAATAGAAAATGGTTCCTTGAACAAGTTGAAAATGTAAATATTAAATATTATATAAAAAATTCGTCGCCTTGACAATGGTATGGTTATTATTTTAATTCTGCAAATTTCTTAGCAAATTTTATTTGAGGAAGGTTGTCAATGTTTAAATACGATAAATATATTACAAATAGTATTATCATTACAAAATATATCAATAAAACATATCAACATAAAAATAAATGTCTACTTTTGACAGCCAGATTTCAAAAAAGGAGATAATTGAAACGCAAATCGAACACACCCGTTTATCTTTTCTTGATTGGCAATCATCGGACCAAAACTTTTCTTCACAAGATATAATGATTGACAATCATCGGAACAAAACAGCCGAAAGTTAATTAGTCTCCACAACAACGGCGAGGACGAAAAACATGCACATGGATTTGCAGATTTCTAGTTGTTGGGAACATATTTCGACTTGAAACATGAATGAATATTCCAAATGAATTTTCAGGGACAAATTTTCTTCACCCAAAACTGGTGTGATATTACTTTAAATGAATACAAATTGTGAAAAAAAAAACAAACAACAGAACAAAGTCAAAATATTTTACATGTGGATGCATTGTATACCATTAAAAGAAAGAAATACAAAACGGTTTGCGCAGAATTGGAATTCGCCAAAGTCACCTTCGACAGAATGGTCATGATTTTTATAGAACTTAATGGTATCTTTATTTGCTATGCAGTTGGATTATTGCAATATTCAAAGAATGTTTGATCAAAAGTAGGAACTCTCACTGTTTATATGCTCATAATTTGTATTTTAATGCCTGAAAATTGTTTCAGAAGTGGAAAAAGTTGCAAAATGTACGCCATATTTACAATGTTCTGAGGTGTCTTTTCAACATTTTCAAATTAAATAACGCTATATATATGCCGCGAGTACCTAGCCTATTCCATTAACATCATGCTGTGCTATTTATTTTTTTAATTTTGTTATTTAAAACAAAAGATCTGAATTCTATAAAAATGATGTGGGATCATAAAAAACCGGAAACTTTACCACCCATTATTAGACGTGTAAGATGTCTATGTGAAAACATCATCTTATATAAATATCAAGTAACTCTTACTGTTTTGGATTAAGTCTTGTTTTCAAATAATATATTGAAGGACACTAAGAAATTTTGATTAGAAAAATAAAATAAAATAAAAATTGGGAACCGCATCGGTAGCGTAATGGCTAGCGTGCTCGCCTCGAGTGCGATAGATTGTGAGTTCGAGCAGCGATCGGGTCAAACCAAAGAATATAAAATTGGTATTTGTTGCTTCTCAACTAACCACGCAGCATTAAGGAGAAAGAGCAAAGACTGGTTGGCTCTGAATCAGAATAATGTGTCCGAGTGGAGCGACATATCTACCCGCGGTTTGTTGTTTCAGTGAGTTAGCACTATAAAAATCCAATTAAGCATGTTGGTCTAGAACAAAGCGAACGTCATCATCATCTCATTGAAAATTAACTAGTTCTCATCATGATATAGCTGAAAAATTGCTAAATTGGCGTTAAACAACAATCACTCACCCACTTGAAATAAATTGGCATATCGAATATGAGTTTGATTTTGCTTGGTTTAACTCATGCACGTCATAAAAACATTGTACGAATTACCCGGTATTGTATTTTAGAGAACACAAATTTGATCTTGAAACAAGACGGAGATGAAAGCAAAGGCAAAAGAAAGGAGAGGTTTCTCAACTATGTCAGCCTGCAAGAGGAATCCGACCTGTCAGACAGTTTCACAAAAGAGACGAGACAAAAATCCTTCCACATATTAGACGTGGACTCTATCTAAATGATTATAACACAGATTATTAGTATCTATACAGGGTCGACACATGCAAGTTGTTGTTAACATAAGATTGTATGAATATTGACACGAACAAGTTAAAATAAGGAAAAAAGAGATGAAATAATAAAGAAATAAAGAAATTTTATTGAAAATAAATTTGTAAACAGAAAGTTTGGAAAAAAGGGTGGTGGTGGTAAGTCCTTGCCACGAGCGCCTGTGGATTATAAGTGATGTTTCTAATCAAAATACATCAAAGGAACGGTGCTTTTATTGCTGTTCTTAAGGTATTTCGATGTCAGAGGCAGGATTATTGGAAGTGCTTAACCCTTCCAATTCAGTGCATTTAAATGAAGACATATGAAAAAACAGTATATCACTTTATTTCAGTTTATACCTTCACCATAACAAAAAAATAAATAAATAAATAAATCAATTAAGGACTAGCATTCAACATAAGGTAAGTATAAAACAATAACAAATAAAAGTAAAAACAATGAGTTATTGGTGAACAGATTTAGTATGTTTGACAGGAATGTTCTGTACCGGAAACGCTTTCCACGAACATTACATGGATAGTGACCTGTATTACAGCCATGTTTCCTCTTGACATGATCATTCAGGATATGTTTCTTTATGAATGTGCTGCTACAAATGTCACATTTATACTCCTGAATAGTACTGGTGTTTTCGGCCTTCTTACAAACTTTCATGTTCCTGGTGAAAGATGCTTTATAGGCATATTCTTTGTTGCACTTCTTACAAACAAATTGCCTGATTTTGTGGTGCGCACTTACGTGCCCTGTGTAGTGAGCCTTTTCCACAAAGGTTTTCTGACAAATTTGGCATTCCCAGTTCTTTTTGTCCTGTTGGTTCATATTGTGACACCTGAAACCACTGAAGCTGTGGAGAATTCCACAAACTGAACACATATATGACTTATCTGACATTTCGTGAAACGACTCCTCAACGGCTGTTACACTGATGGGATTCATCTGCAAAGTAAATGTAATACATGTATATAGCAGATACTAGTAAGTGAATGTTGAATGTAAAGATACACAAACATATGTAGGGAGCTCAGAATATAATATAAATGTACCAATCAAATTGTCTGAAGCTAATACAAATAAAATGAGGGTAATCGCAAGATTGAAACATAAGATGTTTTTAATAGAATTTCCTCGCCGTCCTGTAATGGGTTTTTTTTTATCCTGCACTTGTTCTATTTGAGCAGTCACATTGCATTGACCGGATATTTTTTGTTATATTTGGTTATTGACCAAGATATAGTTTTCTGGTACCTTGAGCGACGGTAAAAAACAGTAACAACACTTATGCTTATAAGCTTATATTACACATTACGTTTTTATTTCCCCTATTTGTCTTTGTTAGCGCAGCCGGTCACTGTTTTCGTATATGGACCGGTAGTATATGGACCGGCCAGGTAAACATTATTATTTTAGGTAAGAGTATAATACATGTATAGCAAATAGTTCATGTCACTTCGGGTCATATGGCAGTATATGGACTGGTCCATATACTGCCATATGACCCTCAGTGCCACGAACTATTTGCTATATATTACACTTTACGTTTTTATTTTCCCTATTTGTCTTTGTTAGCGCAGCCGGTCACTATTTTCGTATATGGACCGGTAGTTTATGGACCGGCCAGGTACCTGCATTATTTTAGATAAAAAGTATAATATAGCAAATAGTTCATGTCACTTTGAGTCCATATAATATTTTTTTGGTGACGGACCGATGTTACATACTCATTTTCCCCCCTACTCACCCCCCCCCCCCCCCGGAAAAATGAGTATATACTAGTTTTCCCCCGGAAAGATCAGTATATATTACTATATACTCATTGTTCACCCCCCCCCCCCCCTCCCCCCCCCGGAAAGATCAGTATATACTCATATTTCCCCCCTGATTTTTAGGGGGGAAATCTGAGTATATACTGAAGTTTCCCCCTCATACTCAATTCTCCCCCTTTGCACTGATAGACTATACAACCAAATAAAATTTTGGCTTAGGGGACGACCATTTGATTTTGAGGGGGGGGGGGGAGGATTGGAAGATTTTTAAAATAAATATTTTGGTCTCGATGGAGGAAAAAATATTTTAATCTCTCAGATTTACTCCAATCCAGGATCGACAATACCACAAAAATGGGAAAAAAAATTTGATTTGGCCTATGTAGAAAATAAATAATTTAATCCTGAAAATACCGAAAATAAATATTTCGATTAAAAAAAATCTTCCAAGACCCCCCCTCAAAATCAAATGGTCGTCCTCTTATATAAAAGTAATAAGTTTTGGGTATTTAGAACTCAGCTTAATTGTCCGTTTTTCTGTCTGTTTGTCTTAGTTCCAAATGTGTATATTTTGAGATTTCAAATGTTAACAAGCATTATATTGGGATGGAGCCGAACAGTGAGGCTTTTGAGGGACCCACTGCGTCCATTTGGATCGATTTTCATTTGACAGAATGGGCTCATTAAAAAGGTTCCGACACCAGACGAAATGGTCTATTTTCAGTCAATCAAGGGCCAAACTCAAGAATAAGAAATCTGATCAACCCAAATTCTAACTTGATCTGTCTTTAATGGTCATCAGTAAACATTTGTGGTAAGTTTGAAAAAAACCTGAATCCGTTCGCAAGTTGTTATCTGAAATCCTAAAGGATTTGAAACAATTTTGTCCATAAATGCATTGTACAGTGTATATATGTTTACTTACATGGAGATTTTTCGGTGGACCAGTTGGTTATAAGAGAAGACACGGGCTTAAATTCACTACCTCTCTCCATCCTCCTCACTACCTCTCTCCCTCCTCCTCACTGCCTCTCTCCCTCCTCCTCACTGCCTCTCCCTCCTTCCTCTCAATCCTCCTCACTACTTCTCCTCCCTCATTCCTCTCCATCCACTTAGTTATACATATATATATATATATAATAATTATATATAAGCACAATCAAAAACGATAAGAATGACACTTGTTTCTGCTCTTCTTAGACAATTTGACAGTTGCTTTGGGGCTTTTGACATAACACGATAGATACAATATATGTATATTGTCGGAAAATATATAATTCATTTCCACTCGCTGCGAAAAAGGTCAGAAAAACTCGTCAAAACTCGTATAAGAATAAGAATAAGAATTTTATTGTCCAATAGAGGGCCCACAGGGGGCAAAGTCATTACAGTGATTCATAAACAATAACATTAAAAGAAAAAAAGAAAAAATATTATACGTTACAATGAACAAAACTGCCCATAAAATATACTAAATACTTATACTAATAATAATTATAATAATAATTAAGTGCCGTCGACTATGACATTGTTGGCCACATCAGACATCAATGGTTAATTTACATGTAGTGTAGTGGTCAAGTCCTCCCCGTGTCCTAAGCACATGGACAAGTACTGTACGGTAGTTGTACAAATGCAGAGGAAACCAAGGGCCGGTGCAAATAGGACTATAACATATTCGCACGCATATACAGTCCGACAAAAGTTAAGCACCACCTGACTTGTTTCAATAATATCTTTTCTAATAATGAACTTATTTCAAATCGGTTTCCTGTTTTCGTTACCTGTACACACATGCTTACTTACCTGTGAAACACGTTATTGATCGATTTTTATTTATGTGTATATGACAGGGTGTGTAAAGTGCCACGTGTACTTTTCAACATTTGTGTTTGCGAACGAAAGCTGATTTTTTGTGTGTAGAGTCTTAAGTTTCATTTTCTATTGGTTTGGTATGGTGCGGCGAAAATTAACCATGCCAGAAAGGTGGCAAGCTGTTGGCATGCATAGCGGTGGTTTTAGCCATAGAAGGGTGGCAGACCACTTCAGGGTTAACCATTCCATCATTGTACGACTGATGCAGCGTTTTCGGCAAACGGGGAATGCTACTGACCGTCCACGTGCAGGTAGACCTCGCAAAATGACGCCGAGAGAGGACCGGCTCATATCCAGACGGGCGCGGCAACGGCCGTTCAGTACAACTGGTGCACTTCGTGGTAATTTAGCGTTTGGAGGCCACATTAGCACACGCACTGTAATCAGACGCCTCCACCATCAGGGAATGCGAGCGCGACGACCCATAAAACGTCCACAGTTGACATTACGTCACTGCCATGCTCGATTTGACTGGTCACATGATCATTTGGGGTGGACTATTCGCACATGGAGACGGATCCACTGGTCTGATGAAAGTCGTTTTTTGCTACGCCTTACCGACGGTCGTGCAAGGGTTTGGCGCCAACGAAACACTTCATTTCAGGACAACCACATTTTGGGCACAACTGCTTTTGGGGGTGGGGTGTAACTGTCTGGGGTTGTTTTTCCTTTGACTGTAAGTTGGACTTGTACGTTCTTGATGGTAATCTGACAGGCCAAAAATACCGTGACAATGTGCTCGCTCCACGCGTAGTCCACCATTTCGACAATCATGCGTTGGCTGACAGGCCAATGTTCATGGACGACAACGCTAGGCCACATAGAGCCCGAATTGTACAACATTTTTTACAGCAAGAGGCTGTTCAGACAATTCCATGGCCTGCGATGTCGCCAGACATGAACCCTATAGAGCATGTATGGGACTTTATTGGCCGAAAATTTAACCAACGCAATCCAAAATGTCAAAATATTGACGAATTAAGAACTGCTATCTTACAGGAGTGGCAACAGTTCCCCCAAGAACGGCTTAGGCGTCTTGTGCGAAGCATGACGAGGCGTGTTACAGAACTTCACAATAAACGTGGTGGATATACTCGTTATTGATTTGTATGCTTTACACATACGCACAATAGATGCATTTAAAAGTTCTTAAAATCTGAAGACTCTGCATTTTAATGCAATGTTAAAAACTTCCATCAAAGACAAACTGGTTTTACGTTTTTCCAGCGCCTGTTTTGAACCCCATTTTTGCCACGTCATAGTCACGTCTTTCAGGATGATAAATACTTCGTAGATTGGTAATTTTAGAGCCCTTGGTGTAGTCTTTTAAGAAGTGTAAGAAAAATGGTGATATCTATTTTATTGTTTTACAGTATTGATGTAAAAAAATATATCGATAAAAATATAGGTTGGTGCTTAACTTTAGTCGGAGTGTATAATATACATGTGAAATAACTACATTTTCGAAATTAAATACACATACTGTATAAATACTTAAAGCATGAGAGAATGAATATATCACTCATATCAATATTTGTTTGTCTGTCTATTTATATTAAATAAAGGGAAGAAAAAGTCCTCCTTGTGTCCAAAGCACATGAACAATGCCATAGTTATTCAAATGCATATACATTTTATATTTTCGACAATGTATATGTATATTGTCTATTTATTTTCTCCCTCGTTTCACTCTTTCGATAAAAAAATTTTTTTTATTACCAAGCATTTATTATAAACATATATCAACATAGCAAATTCCTTCAGTCTGTCATTTCTACCCCTACTAAAAAATGCAAAATATATACGAGTAGTTGAAAGAAAATCTTTTGGCATTAATCTGGGTGAATGGTTGGGGGACTATAACATCCAAAGCACGAACGTTTGTCGTATTACAACTTGTAACGAACGTCGCATGATTCTGACCCTATCGTTGAAGTTAATGCAGTTGTACGTCACTTCCGTCATCCGTGGGTCCTGATATGAAAAATTTGGCAATAAATGTGTGAAAATCTTAAAATTCTGGAGAATTGAGCTATCCAGGGGCGGATCCAGGGAGGGGGGCCCTAAAATTGGAAAAAATATGATTTTTTTGCGTAAAATCGTGATTTTTCACACGAAATACCCCAAAATTTTTCGCGCCTCCCTCCGCTCGGCGCAATTTTTTTAAGTGCGCCCCCCCTAACTTGAAATCCTGGATCCGCCCCTGCTATCGTATGCACAAAACAAACACAGGGGCAAAAAGATGCGTCTTTTAGGAATGGATACATGTCCTAGTTTGAATGACATAATGGAAATAAGGTGCAATAAATGTACTCGAAGCGATTAAACAGGGGTACGATTTTTAAACCTGCCGAGTTGCATGCCTTGTGGATTATTAGTATCTATATAGGGTCGACACATGTAATTTGATGTTAACATAAGATTGTATGAATATTGACACGAACAAGTTAAAATAAGGAAAAAGAGATGAAATAATAAAGAAATAAAGAAATTTTATTGAAAATAAATGTGTAAACAGAAAGTTAGAAAAAAAGGGGGGTGGTAAGTCCGTGCCACGAGCGCCTATGATACTAACTCTCAAAATCGTCCGTGCGGAAAGGAATGCAATACTACACAGCCTTTGTTAATTTGCATATCTACTATGTAAACATTATACCGTGACGAAAAAAAAACATATCCGCGAAGTTATTTCCACAGAGTGACTTACCAGGGGCGGATTTAGAGGGGGCGTGCGGGGCGTGCGCCCCCCCCCCCCCCTAAAATTCGCAAAGCATATGTTATACAACGTTAATTAAGCAGTTCAACAAACAACTTTTTCATGAATGGTTAACTTGTGACCTGTAGTAAAATATCCCTACACATTGTAAATACACGTTGGGTGTGTTTGTTGATTCATATATGGATTCGCCGACAATTTCCGCTTTTGTTTGTCTATAAACAAGAACGGTCGAATCATATGTTTTCAATGAATGAATCAAACGACGAAAAGAAAAGCTCCATCCGGACGGGCAGTATTAACTAGAACAACCCGAAAGGACAAGCACCGAAAGTACAGACCAATTAGTGAAATGAGGAATGCGTTAAAACTAAACCAATAGTTCTTTGAAGGGTTAAAATATCGTGATCGATCAGTCATGAGTTGAACAATTCGCATTACGGTTGCTGAAAAAAAGTTTGACTTTAGGTTCTTATAATCTGACAAAAATATACTGTTAACAATTATCCGACAACAATTAAGACTCAAAATCAAGTTTTTTTGGTCTGATAAAAATGGTGTGGTTGGTTCAAAATTGTCGTTCAAATAAATGTCTGTAATTCCTAAAATCCCCAGAGCTTCAGGGGGGCATTGCCCCCCCCCCCCCCGGTCCCCCTACCAGGGTTCTACCCCGGACCAGCTGGGGACCTTAAGCGGTCCCCTGCCCCCCTCGCATACTCACGCCCCCCCTAACTACTAATCCTGGATCCGCCCCTGCTTACGTATAGGAGAATGTCCGAGTAACTCCATTCCTTAAAAATAATGGCGCCGAGGCCCCGAAGGGGCCGAAGTCCATTGTTTTTAAGGAATGGAGAGATACGAGGACATTCTCCAACTTAAAATCCACCCATTGTACTTTATTAATTTTATTAGTTATTAATCTTGTAACAAAAAAAAAGTCTGTGTATAGTATCTAAAGTACAAAGAGAACAATAACTCTCCATTCCTTAAACATAATGGAGAGTTTTGACAATAGATTTACATAACAGGTGGATTTTAATTCGTTATCAACGAGTATAAAATTCAAATATTGTATTATAAAAAGAATCCACTACTCAATTGATGCGCCTGGACAGCGACCGAAAGTGAATGTAGCGTATTGAGCGCCAGACGTGATGCCAGTGCCACAAAATGCATAAAAAATCAAGTGTTCGCGACAGTATCAATTTAACATAGAAATAACGATTTTTTTTTATTTTACAAAGTAGCTGAAATTAGGAGCCATGGCAAATATTCATACTATGGATCAGGATTTATCACTTGATATATTTCCTAATCATAACTATTGTTAAATTGCAATATAATGATCAATAATAATACGATCAGTCGTATTTACATACTGACATATCCGGTTCTTATAACTGAAAAAAATATAGAGGTTACTGATTTTAACAAGGAGAAATGGCATCTCATAAAATCTTTGAAAAAAAACATTACTAGAAAACTATGAAAACATGTTTCTCCAGAAATTGAGGTCTTTTAATATCAACAATAAACTTTTTCTATACAGCAAAATAAAGAAAAATTATATTATAGAACCTTTTATTGAAAATTCAAACTTTGAAAATAGAAAATTAATTGTAAAAATGAGAATAAGTGATCATGTTTTAGAAATTGAAAGAGGCAGATATAATAAAATAAATAGAGAACAACGAATTTGTAGGCAATGTCACCTAAATGTAATTGAAGACGAGGAACACTTCTTCTTTCATTGCCAAAAAATTATTAAGAAAGGAATTTTTAACCCAGATTGAAAATTTGTACCCAAAATTGATGGGAAATAATCATATTCAAAAACTCGATTTGTTTTTATCTTCTTCATGTCTTATGCAACTTGTTGCCCCTTTCATTCAAAAGTCATTAGCACTGAGGAGAGTGGACTCAATATAGCTGCATAATTATTATGTTTGTTTTAATGTATGACTGATTTGTATGTTCATGTTTGTATGTTTGTTTTATGCCATCAACCCTATAAGGGTATAAAAGAGCATTAATAAAGTATTATAAATGACACAACCGGTTTCTATACATGTTTACAATTTGCCTAAGCCGGAATTCAAAAACATCTGTTGACATCAAGTTTTAGGCTATAACTAGTTACTAATTGACTTTTCCTCAACAAAATAATATCTCGAAGTAAAATAAATCATTCATTAATAATTTTTCTTTTTTGGCAACATTTCATTCATTCGTAAATGCGATATTTCAATTGATTGTAATGATTTTTTCAAAACATTATATATACAGAATATTCATAAAAATTACGATAATCGTCTGTGTCTTTTTTAAAAATACCTCTTTATAACATCCCTTATGTTGACGAAAGATTTTCGATCGGAGCTCTTTGACGACAGTGATAATGCAAGTTGTATTTTTTCATTTACATTTAAAACGTAATTTTCATGGAGTTATCGTTCGTAGCCCAGTATATTCTACCTGTTCAACGTTCGCTCCGCCTACTTCAGGTAAAACTTGTCAAACCAGTTTTTCAAAAGAAGGAAAGACGTCCCATAGTAGCTATTGATTAACTTCTATAAATAAAACGTGAAATCAACACACCGTAAAATAGAAATACACTGTGTATAATTAGTGTACAGGGTAGGGCAACCCTAATATCATCTGGAATATTTAGGGGCTGGGATTTTTTTAATCGTGGGATAGTCTAACCGTAGGAGAAGGTGCCAACGGGAGGCGCACACTATTATATGATGAAGTAAGTAATGATGTATACATTTAGATTTGCATATCATATATAAAATATGATTTTACATGTAATGCGTTTGGATATTGTTTATACCGGGTGTAGTCAATAATTTTACAAATAAATGATAAATTTGTAAAAATAAAAACATACATTTGAAACACAT
This sequence comes from Bathymodiolus brooksi, assembly GCA_963680875.1. Lineage (NCBI taxonomy): Eukaryota > Metazoa > Mollusca > Bivalvia > Mytilida > Modiolidae > Bathymodiolus > Bathymodiolus brooksi. Next base: position 20,458,213 of record OY804580.1, read on the forward strand.
ATATCTATATTATGACAAATAATTATTATTTAATTGGAAATTATGGAATCGGAAGATTAAATGATTGCAGACCCCCTCCCCCCTTTTTTTCAGATGCCACTTATTTATGGTTATTTTCGATCATATATTCTTTATTAACGATCATATACATCTTGCAAAACAAATTTTCAAAATGTGTTTTTATTATTAACGATTCAATGGTATTGATATCGAATTTTCACATGATGACCACACAGAGCATTGCACCATTGATCGAATTCACATGCAAATGTTTCTTCAAAACTAATTTAGACAATTTAAATGACAATTGGTTCAAAAATCAATTTTGTTCTGAACCACTTGCAAACGATAATTTTTAATTCTAGCTAAATGCAAAATAGTTGTTAAATTGTGCCATTAGAAGAACTAGATATAAGATAAGATAAGATAAGATACTTTTATTTACCAATTATGGGCCCACGAGGGGCATGAATATTCACATATATAATTATTTAAAAACATAACATATGTTTAACAAAGACAAAGATACAATAACATATACTTATAACATGTCATTTATATGCTCAGTGTGGTTGATATGTTTTAATACATCCAGCTATGATATATGTATCATATAAATATGATGATAAATAAATAGATAGAGCCGACTATTTGTATCCTTCCCGTGTCTGAAGCAGAGAGGCAAACACAATGATAACCTTTCTGCAGGAGACACCAGGTGACGGTGCTAAAGGGATGATAGTCAACCACAGGCGCTTGTGTAGAGTCAAAAATATGCTGGCTATGTACCTAAACCAGCGCTTGTGTAGACTCTACACAAGCGCCTGTGAGTCAACCGTGAATTTTGAGGTATGAGCCATTTACATCCTCCCTGTGTCTAAAGCAGAAAGGCAAGCACATAGGTTGCCCTTCAGCAGAAGACACCAGGGGACGATGCTAAAAGGATGTTTATAGCTCATACCCAAATATTTAATTGTATGAATTGATTATCCTTCCCGTGTTTAAAGCAAACAAGTTAGCAAATAAGATAGCTTGAATGCAGTAAACACCAGGGGACGGTGCCTCAAGGATATGTTAATTTACTCATACAATTGATTTTGTGTTATAATTAAAAGACAAGATGTATCAACTTTTTAAGGAAGATGCTTCAAAATGAATTTACATAATGTTTTCAATAATTCAATATTTTCAGAGTTAAAAAGCCAAATCAGTTTGTTTTGACTGTTCAAATTTCTAAAGTTACTACATACAGTTGTAATTTCAAACAACATTGATTCTCGGTCTTCATCTTATTTTGAGCATTCAAATAGAAAATGTAATTCATCTTCAATAACATTTGAAGAACATTTTGTGCATATTCTGTTGTGTCGGGGAACACCTTCATATCTACCCAGTTCTATCTGTAATCTATGTGAGGATGTGCGCAGTTTTGTAAAACTTCTCCCTAGCTCAAAATTATTAACTATGGTGAGATATTTTTCAAGACCAAAATTATTCTTACATATATTATATATTTTTAGTTTACTGTCAGAGAATTGATTAATTTGTTTTTTCTATTCTGTGATAAATAATGATCTTAAAAAAATGTTAACATTATTTTTGAATTTTCCAAGTGTTTTTTTTAGAAGAAGATTAATATCAGTGTTTGTTGTCTTTAAGTATGTTCACAATGATATTAATTGATCCATACCATGATGGTTTTTTAGAAAGATACAACAGTTTGGTTTCATTATATGCTTCTTTTAATAGTGGAAATTCCTTTCCAAGATTTTCTAAGCATACCAATATAATAACATGCCTTTAATTATGTTGAAATATAATGGAAATCTTCCTAGCTCTGACAATACTGCAATGTTGGTTGTTCTTTTATGTACACCAAGAATGAATTTACAAAACTTTAAATGTGTTTTCTCACATAATGATCCAGAATAGATATTGTCAAAAGATGGGTTTTCTTTTTTGCATTTCATATTAAATGGGTTGAACATGCCCCAAATATCGCTACCATATAGCAAAATAGGTTTAATAGTATGGTCGAACACATGCATGATAGTTCTAATATTTGGATTGAGTGATAGTAGACCTTTTTTTAATTTAAAAAATGCTTTAAGAGAATTTTTATATAATTCATTTTGAGCATAGGAGTAGGATCCAAATTCCTAGATATTTACAATTTGATACACATTCAATATTTCCATTTCCATATCTAATATTCTGTTTAATAAGTCTGCCTGCCTTATTGAAAATAAGAATTTTAGTTTTACTTGTGTTGTCAGTGAGACACCAGTCTTTACATTATGTATTAAGTATATCAAGTTTTACTTGTAAACCTTTGGCAGATGTAGACAGTAATCAGGGGCGGATCCAGGATTTCAAGTTAAGGGGGGCGCACTTAAAAAAAATTGCGCCGAGCGGAGGGAGGCGCGAAAATTTTTGGGGTATTTCGTGTGAAAAATCACGATTTTACGCCAAAAAAATCATATTTTTCCAATTTTAAGGGGGGCGCGCGAAATTTTTGGGGTATTTCATGTGAAAAATCACGATTTTACGCCAAAAAAATCATATTTTTTCCAATTTTAGGGGGGGCGCGCGCCGGGTGCGCCCCCCCCCCTGAATCCGCCCCTGGTAATATAATATCATCTGCATACATAAGACAATGTACGTCCTTCCCATTAACATTTACTGGGTCTGATGCGTTTGATAGATAACTTGGCAAATCGCTCACTAATATTTTAAATAAACTAAGGTTTAAATTGTCACCCTGCTTAACCTCAACATTCAGCGGAAAAATTCACTGATTTGGTTCTGAATTTTCACAAAAGATTTACTTATGTCGTATATCTGTTTTATAATATTATAACATTTTGATCCCAGCATGTATTACCGTATCAAAAGTCTTTTTTAAATCTACAAAACATGCAAATAATCTCCCATCTTTTGAACTACAATATTTGTTGATAAGACAGTTAATAACAAACATATGATCAGCTGTTCTGGCTTTTTTTGTAAAACCAATTTGTGATTGATGTATAATATTGTGATCCTGGAGAAACTTGTCCAATCTTAAACTCAGGACTCTATTAAATACTTTACCATTTGCTCCAGTTATGGTTATTCCCTTGTAATTATTTGGATCCGTTGGATCATTGCCTTTATGTATTGCTGTTATGTATCCATTTGCCCAAGAGTTTGGATAAATTCCTGATGAAAGGCAGAAATTAAAAATGTTTTGTAAACTTTTCAATAAAAAAGTTTGGCTATGTCTAATCATATTGTTACTTATATTATCCAGGCCTTGGGATTTATTACTTTTTAAATTTGAAATAGCTTTTGATATTTCTTTTTCCATAATAATTGAATCTAATTCATTGAAGCAGTTTATTTTTTCCAGTTCTTTTAATTTTGCACTGAGCTGTGCATATCTATTATGAAATTCACTTTTCAATTCAGACAAAGTTTTGAAGTGTGATACTAAAGTTGGTGATGGTACAGCACAACTGCCACTTTTTTCACTTTTTCCCTGAAGTTCATTAACAATATTCCAGTAAAGCTTAGGATTTTCGTCATTTAAAGAATCCAATTTGTCAATTAGAGACTGTCTGTATTGTTTATATTTATATTTTCTAAGCTTTGAATATTCACGATTTAATTTATAAAAGTGATTTTTTACTACAGGGTCTTTTGGAAATTTTGAATATATTTTCCCATAATTAAGCAAATTTCCTCTTACTTTATATAAATTTGCATTAAACCATTTTTTATTTTTTGGCTTGTCTGTTATCTTTTTTAATCGACGTTTCAGTGACATAGTTGCAGCTGATATAAATATATTTGACAGTTCCGCTGCAGCATCATCAACAGAAGTCTGATCTTGTTGTATTTGTATATTGCTAAATTTGGATATACAGTTTTGAATTTGGTCTGACGATAAAGTACATTGAAATTCTGTTGCCGAGTCATCAGACCAAATAAAATTTGGTGATATGTCATATGATTTAATTGGGACATCTAGTTCTCCAGAAACACAATAATTTGCAGATATTTCCCACTCTAATTTACAATGACAATCAGATAGAATAGGAACAAATGAAGGTACATGAAAAAATAAAATTTGCTCAAGGATATTCTCCGACACAAGTACATAATCAACCACACTGGCACCATTAGGGTTATAGCAAGTGTAGTTACCAAAAATATCCCCAAGGACTCTCCCATTGAGAATTCTTAATTGGTTACTTATGCAAAGATCAAGAAGCTCTTTTCCTCTTTGGTCTAATTGTGTGTCTGCTTTGTCTTTTAAGTATGTTTTTATCTGTTTTATAATCCTCATAAATTGGAGTCAATTTTGATTCATCATTAAGAATGAACTCATTTTCACATGATATTCTTGCATTAAAATCTCCACATAGTAAAATATTTCCAAGGTTATTGCAATGTGTTATATCCTTTTCTATGCAATCAAGAATATCATGTTTTAGCTCCTGAGTGTATTTAGAAGAAATAGGTGGATTATAAGTAACACAGATGAATAGATCTTTTTTGAATCCAAAGAAGGTCTTATCCAGTTTTACCCACTGATAGTCTACATTTGTATTTTTTAAGATTTTCACATGTGGCTTAATGTAGCTTTTAATTAAAATTGCTATACCCCCAAAATGTCTATTATTATTCGATACATTTCGACTAAGACTAAGAATCTTTATTCTCAAATAAACCATACATTACAATGGTATAGAGAAGTTACATATAAGAATACAACACAACACATACATGACAAATAAATAACAGATATACAAATACATATACATACAATATTTACATTACAACAGTAGGAGTTAAGTATTACCCAAGAGAATATCTGATCTGTTGATTTTTCTTATTAATCTACATATCTTTTCTAGTTTTATTTTTTCAGAAGTACACATTATTTGTTTAAATTTTAATATATTTGGTCTTTGAGTAAGATATCTACTTATTAGTTGGGATCGATTTTCAGCAAAAAAATGACATTCCATAATATAGTGGAATTCGTCACCAATAGATCTGCTATTACATTTTAAACACTGTCTATTTTCTCTGTCGATACCATTCCACCGTCCAGTTTCTATCGGTAATTTGTGGTTTGTGGTTCGAAATTTACATAGTGTATATATATCTTTGTCTTCCAAAATATTGAAATAATTTTCGAATTCAAAGTTGTCTTTAAATAATCTATAATTGATAGCTTTTGGTGAGTTTTGTATCAGAGAATGCCACTCCTGTGTAAACTGCTCATGGAGACGGTTCCTAATTAAAGCTAAAAGCAGGTCGGAATTTTGAAAGAATTGTTGAGACCAAATGTAGGAATAGCCTGTATCATCAAAAATGTGTTTAACATGTTTAATCCACGAAAAATCCAGAATTTCATCATTAAAAAGGTTATACAAAATTTTATAAGATAAATATGAGAGTTTTGTTTCTTTACCGGTTAACAGTCTTGCCCAATATGATATCATTCTTAATTTTACATCAATTTCAATAGGAAACAATCCAAGTTCACCATATATCATATAACTAGGTGTCGATGTTTTTAATTTCAATAACAGCTTGCAAAATCTAAGTTGTACTTTTTCAAGACATTGAATATTTTTACTAAAACCCCATATTTCTGAACCATATAGTAATATTGGTTTTACCATTTTGTTAAAAAGTTCAAGCTGGCATTCAATTGATAAGTTATGTGTTCTACCTCTTTTCAAAACTTCAAACATTGCTTTTGTAGCTTTTTCAGCTTGCTTTTTAATAGCTTTGTTAAAGTTTCCTGTCCTGTTAAACAATATTCCAAGATAATTAAATTCATTAACAATTTCTAATTCAGACCCGTTCAATGTAAATTTTAAATTGGTTGATTGTCTCCCCCTGGAAAAAACTATAACTTTAGTTTTATCAGTGTTTGCTTTTAATCTCCAAGTATTGCAATATTCACCGAATTTATTCAAAATATTTTGTAAATCATCGTGGGTTTCAGCCAGTAGGACAGTATCGTCAGCATATAAAAGTGCAAAAAGCTTTAAATAAATATTCAACTTATCCTCTATGCAGTTTGAAACTGTTTCTAAACCATTAAGACTTGCATTTTCAAAAAACATTTGTAGATCGTTTAGGAACATAGCAAATAGAAAAGGGATAAATTTTCCCCTTGCCTCACTCCCATATCACAGTTAAAATAATCAGATTTACAATAATTATAGGTTATACATGATTTAACATCTGTGTACATATTTAGAATAATAGTATACAATTTGCCATTTATGTGATTCAATAGTAATTTGTACCATAATGCATCTCTCCATACCGTGTCAAAAGCCTTTTCGAAGTCGACAAAGGCACAAAACAGTTTTTTCTTTTTACTTTTTAAGTTTTAAGATCTCAAAAAACGAAAATAATGTGAAAAAACTGTCCGTCGTCGAGTAAGATTTTCGGAAGCCAAATTGGTTTTCGTTCATCAAGAGAGCTTCTTCCGAGAAACGACATAGTCTTTCATTTAATATAGCTGTGAATAATTTACCAAGGCAGTTAAGGATAGTAATCGGGCGGAAGTTTTTTGGATCAAGTGGATTGCCTTTATTTTTGTATATTGGTTTTATATTACCTACAAGCCAAATGTCGGGCATTACACCAGAGTTAAAAATTGCATTAAATATCTTCTCATAAGTAGGGAGAAACAGTTCTGATGTAGATTTTATATATTCGTTTACAACATAATCTTCTCCACAAGCTTTATTATTTTTTAACTTCTTAATACAGCGAAGTATTTCCTCTTGCGTTATACTGAAATTAATTTCTTCATTTAGGGGACCAATATTAACATTATCATGGAGATCTGTATCAAAATTCTCTTGTTGTACAAGAAGTTCATCGGGAGCTTTATTCAGGTTTTTGAAAAACTTGAATAAGTCTCCCAAAGGGATGTTGGGTTGTTTTCTATCCCTACCCTTATTCAACAGTTTCCAGTATTCTTTTGGGTCTGATGTTTTTAATTTTTTTATCTTCTTACGCATATCTGCACGATAAATTTTACTATGTTTGTCAAGCGTCTTTTTGTATCGTTTCTCGGCTTCAGCGACATCTTGTTTCAACGCTTCTGTTCGTTTTATTTTTAATTTCCGTTTTAGTTTACGATAATTTTGTCGAGCAACTTTACACTCATAATTAAACCAGGGTTTATCTCCCTTAGGTTTTTTATTACATGTATCAGGTCTGGTTTTATATTTGTGAGTTCCAAAGGTTGTTTTCGCACTGTCAATTAAAAGATTACAAAGTTCACTGACAAACGACAAATGGAATGATAATGAAAATTACCTGTGTTATGAATTTTGGAGTTGTATCCTATATGTGTTTCTACTAAGAACATGATATCGTATGGTTCAATATTTTTTATGAAAACTGAATCCTCAGATTTGTTCATATCCCTTGTAAATAAACATCCTATGTTCCCGAACCCAAATTTAATGAATGAGTGGCTAGATTTTGGAATTTTATCGATTTTGTGAATATTTAAAAAATCAAAATAAAAGAAGTACTGATTCAACAGATGATAATACTATCTAATATACCAATCTGATAAAAATAGATTTGTTTTAATAATCTACTGATAGGATGTGACAAAAAAAACAAAACAAAATGTCGACTGAGAAATATAAATGACAGGTTTGTCTTGATATTAATCAATTTTATTTAAATTGGTTATATCAGTGATGTATAATCAAATTTACAACTGAGATAAATACTATAGATCAATCTTACTGATATATGTAAATCATTTGTAATGTAATCAGTATTTTTGTTAAATACTGTGAAGAACATCCACAAACATTTTAAATCATGTATTATACTATAAATGTTAATCAATTTGTGAATATATATTTATGCATCAAACCGTTTCTTATCTTTTGGCTTATCTGTTATCTTTTTAAATCGACGTTTCAGTGACATAGTTGCAGCTGATATAAATATATTTGACAGTTCCGCTGCCGCATCATCAACAGAAGTCTGATTTTGTTGTATTTGTATATTGCTAAATTTGGATATACAGTTTTGAATTTGGTCTGCCGATAAAGCACATTGAAATTCTATTGCCGAGTCATCAGACCAAATACAATTTGGTGATATGTCATATGTTTTCATTGGGACATCTATTTCTCCAGAAACACAATAATTTGCAGATATTTCCCACTCTAATTTACAATGACAATCAGATAGAATAGGAACAAATGAAGGTACATGAAAAAATAAAATTTGCTCAAGGATATTCTCCGACACAAGTACATAATCAACCACACTGGCACCATTAGGGGTATAGCAAGTGTAGTTACCAAAAATATCCCCAAGGACTCTCCCATTGAGAATTCTTAATTGGTTACTTATGCAAAGATCAAGAAGCTCTTTTCCTCTTTGGTCTAATTGTGTGTCTGCTTTGTCTTTTAAGTATGTTTTTATCTGTTTTATAATCCTCATAAATTGGAGTAAATTTTGATTCATCGTTAAGAATGAAATCATTTTCACATGATATTCTTGCATTAAAATCTCCACATAGTAAAATATTTCCAAGCTTATTGCAATGTGTTATATCCTTTTCTATACAATCAAGAACATCATGTTTTAGCTCCCGAGTGTATTTAGAAGAAATAGGTGGATTATAAGTAACACAGATGAATAGATCTTTTTTGAATCCAAAGAAGGTCTTTTCCAGTTTTACCCACTGATAATCTACATTTGTATTTTTTAAGATTTTCACATGTGGCTTAATGTAGCTTTTAATTAAAATTGCTATACCCCCAAAATATCTATTATTATTCGATACATTTCGACAAATGGAATGATAATGAAAATTACCTGTGTTATGAATTTTGGAGTTGTATCCTATATGTGTTTCTACTAAGAACATGATATCGTATGGTTCAATATTTTTTATGAAAACTGAATCCTCAGATTTGTTCATATCTCTTGTAAATAAACATCCTATGTTCCCGAACCCAAATTTAATGAATGAGTGGCTAGATTTTGGAATTTTATCAATTTTTTTAGAATATTTAAAAACTCAAAATAAAAGAAGTACTACATCAACAGATAACAATACTATCTAATATACCAATCTGATAAAAAATAAATTTGTTTGAATAATCTACTGATAGGATGTGAAACAAAAAAACCAAAACAAAACAAAACAAAATGTCGACTGAGAAATATAAATGACAGGTTTGTCTTGATATTAATCAGTTTTATTTAAATTGATTATATCAGTGATGTATAATCAAATTTACCACTGAGGGTAAATATGCAATACTGTAGATCAATCTTACTGATATATGTAAATCATTTGTAATGTAATCAGTATTTTTGTTAAATAATGTGAAGAACATCCACAAACATTTTAAATCATGTATTATACTATAAATGTTAATCAATTTGTGAATATATATTTATGCATATAATAATCATGTTTATGTGTGTAATAACTTGTATGTAATTCTCAGTATGTATCAATTGTTATGCAATGATAAATTTCTACAAACATAATAATAATAAATTGCATCAATAATATATGAGTTGTATACATTTCCTGTAATAAGAGCTAGTTATAATTATGTCTGCCTCGACCACGGCCACGGCCTCTTCTGTTGCGCGAGAATGATCTGCCTCTGTTAGTACAGTGTAGGTAGCGGGATATTCAACACAGAGTGAATAGCACGTTTCAGATTTGCTGAAAGCTGTGAAATGCCATTGTTAGATAGATGATATTTATCTTCACGTAATAACTCTGGATCAGGATTCCCGTCTCGTAGCATGTTGTTATGGTCCATTAACAATTAATACATCCTTATTTGAATCATATACTTGCTTTAACATGGCATTGATGATCTGTCCATTCGTGTGGTTCTTCAGACTATCTTTTCTAGGTGTAGTTAACGAAATTATGCAACTAATATATTCCCATTTCTGAAATATTAGCTCAACAAGCTCTTTCATTTTCCGATATAAGAGTAAAACTATGTCGTATCTGGTTTATACATGGATGTATGTATATTCATTTTTTAGCTTTGAAATAAAAGTTTATTTAAACAGTGTCCTGTGATGATCAACAAATCGACTAATATCAACAAAGCGAATAATCACCTCTCGCCTCAAATTATTGAATACATAATTGATTGATTGGTGTTTAACACCAACTTTAACAGTATTTCGGCTACATAAATTTCTTCAATTGTTGGTTTCAAAAAGACAACGACATAGATATGTGTGACGTTGGAAATCGAAGTCATGTCTTGAGACAGACATAACAGTATGGCGGGGTTAAACCAGTTATTTGAATCCCAACCGTGCATCGTGCTTACAAAAGAAGACTAACCATACATACCGAACAAAATACGTCTTGTATGTAATATTAGACACATTCTATGGTTTTTAATATGCAACTTATTCCTTTAAAAATGATAATGCGAACTAATTGTGTTTTTAATATTTGGCAGTAAGTTAAGATAATGCAACTTATTAAATGTTCTGTTGACACATGACAATTTCCTGGTATACCGAATGTCACATGTTACATATTAATACATAAACAAAATGTTGGTGACTACAATATTCGGTGCATAATTTCTCAATATCAAATTCGATTTGCGTGGTCACACTGTCCGTATACTGTCTAATTTCATATCATGAAGGGTCAACTAGCATGGGTTCAATATGTACTCCCTGAATATCCAGTATTAACATTTTAACATACGCTACAGTTTTTATAATCTATATCACGAAAAAACTTTTTCTTTACATGTTTAAGGACACATATAGGCGACAATGCAGACCGACCAGAGCGCACCCATCCAGAGCCTTTTAAAATATCAAAAGTATTGAAAACATTGTCATTATGCTGCATACCTCCCGACTTTGAACGCTATTGTGCAGCTTGTTTGTTTATATTCTAAAATATTGATTGATTGATTACTGTTTAAAGTCAAATGAGCAGTTTTTCTTTTATATTCAAGACGATAACGGTTTTACAAAAAGATACAACATCTATGATAAAGTTTGTCAGTGACGTATGTCGTGGTCATGATCGTACACATGTATGGTAGTTGGATCAACTACCTGTGCAATCAGTGCCTATCACCACTAAAGTTGTGAATTCGAACCCCGTCCATGGCGAGGTGTACTCTATGCAATATTATGTGATAAAGTTTGTCAATGATTTACGACAGGTCGGTGGATTTCTCTGGGTACTTCGGTTTCTTTCACCAAGAAAACTGATCTCCACGGTATAACTGAAATATTGTTGAAAGTGGCGTTAAACACCATAACCCTTCCCCCTAGGAATAAAAGGATATAATGGATAGGGTGGTAACATTTTACTTTGCAGCGGGTTACAATAGAAAACTCATAACAAAAGAAAATTTGCACATCGAGATTGTGAAAGTTGTCTTTTACGTGCAAAGAGGCAAGACACACACACATCCGTCACATCCTAAGGGCGAGTTGTGTATTTTATTCATCTCACAATACCAGTGAACGTAATTTTCGGAATAATTGTACCTTGCATTCTATACTCGGTCGTTCCCACGAGATAACTTGTCCAATTTATTATATATATTTTCCGGATATTTTCGTATTTTTTGCTTTTGAGGTTAGTTACATCCAGTAGTGTATGTTGAAAGACTAAAACTGTCTCTTAAAAGCCACCTTAGACGTACCACTGGGGACATTCATAGTGATCCCATTAAACGGTTTAACCCCATCACATGTTTTATCCTGTCCTAAGCCAGGGCCTGGATTTTTAGCGCCATATATTGTGGCCATTGCATATTCTGTCCTTCGATTTACGTCCTCTGATTACCGCTTTGGTGTCTTAGATTTACGTCTTCTGATTACTCCTTTGGCATCTTAGATTTACGTCTTCTGATTACCCCTTTGGTGTCTTCAAACCTTTCTCTCTTGTGGTCTGTTTTGTGATCAATGGTTTGAGGTGAGACTTCGTTGCTCGTTTTGATGATATTGGTGGCCTTGGTGACCGTCAATGTTTAGTTGTTTGTTTGTTTGATTTATGGTATTTAACGCTACTTTCAACAATATTTCACTTATATCGTGGCGGTCAGTTTTATTGGTGGAGGAAACTGGAGGACCCGGAGAAAACCATCGACCTGTCGCAAGTCACTGATAAACTTTATCACATGATGTTGTACACCTCGCCCTGATCGGGATTCGAACTCACAACATCAATGGTGATAGGCACTGATTACATAGGTAGTTGTAGATTTAACTACCATACGATCACGGCCACGACGACCCCTTACTCTTAATAGGTGACGCATGACTCTTACCACGGATAGATCAGGGAGATCATCATATTTTATTAAATTACAAGATTACCATTTATTCCTTTTATCCCGTATGTGTTTCATTGCTCATAATATTAAACACTAGATAAAGAAAAAACTAGAATTTTGTGGTATTAATAAAAACGTAAATATTAAATTAGTGCCTACGGCGCGTTTCTGGAATAACCATCAACAAGTACACGTACACTCAAAGTTAGAAAAAAAAAGGGAAAGCCAAATAATGAAAGGGCCTAAACAGAATAACCAATATCAGATAAGGTCACCGATGCCCGAGGGAGGAGAACCTTAGTTTTAATAATAATGTAATTAGTTAGGATCTATAAATTTTAATAATTAACTATTGCAATGCCGAAACACTGACTACTGGATTAGTGTGCGAATTCAGTGACAGTGTTAGTTTGATTGTGCATGTCTGAAACTAGGACTCGAATTTCCAATGCCATATGTCGTGATCTTTTTGTGTTCAATGCTTTGAGGAGGTCCCGGGGGGCTCAATGAGTTAGGTAGTTGGATTAGCTAACAACTCATACAAGCATATCACCAATACGGCGTGGGTTCGCGCCCGGCTTTGTAAATTACAAAAAGGGTGCACTCGACTCGCAACCGCAAATGATAAAGCTTACAAGTTACTTATCCATGGTCGATGATTCTCTCCGGGTACTCCGGCTTCTCCCACCACTAAAACTGGTCGCCATGATATAACTGAAATATTGCTGAAAGTGGCGTTAAAACACCAAAACTCAATCAATTAATCAATCAATCAATGCCTTGAGGTGATTAGTGGTTGTACGTTGTTGGAACTGTTGACCCTAACTGCTTAATCTTTGTTTTCATAATAAACTTATTTTTCATTTGCTGTTTTCAGGATCTACTTGCTGACGATTCTTGTAGTGGCTACTGTCAGTAATGCACAGATGCTGGAGAGACAGACATGCATTACCACGCGATCTTCGGTCGATGTAGACATGGCGGGCGCCAGTGCTGTCATTGGTGGATTATTTGAAATGCGAAGATCTATTCTAGGTGGATACGCATGTGGAGGACCACATAAAGGTATGAATTATTGTTTGTTTGTTGAATATTGTTACCCCAAAGTGTCATTGCTAGCATACCATAGCAGCTTATATAGTTAAAATAAGATAAATGACGACCCATTTAGTTTGATGGTTGGTTTGTGGTGTTTAACGCCACTTTCAACAATATTTCAGTTATATTGTGGCGGTCAATGTTATTGGTGGAGGAAATCGGAGGACCCGGAGAAAACCACCGACCTGCCACAAGTCACTGACAAACTTTATCACATAATGTTGTACACCTCGCCCTGATCGAGATTGGAACTCACAACAACAATGGTGATAGACACTGATTGCATAGGTAGTTGTAAATCCAACTACCATACGATCACGACCACGAAGGCCCCGTATGAATTATTGCTTTTATCAAAATGAAAAATAGTTATTTTGAATTGATATGTCCTGTGACAAAGATTATTGTTAAGGACGAAGCGCTAAACATTTGTATGACATTTTCCTGTTTAATTTTCAGAGCTTATGCAGGTTTATGAGGCAGCTAGATGGGCATTACAGAAAGTAAATAACAACAATATGGTTCCTGGAATTAAAATAGGTATGCCAAAATGCAAATTTATTTTGTGATGTTATTGCATTTTTTTAAATAAATAAAATAAATGATTGTCCATACCTATAGAATTTCATTGCGAAAAATATAAAATACAGCTAAATATACAATTTGTGATTAGGTCTCGTATATACCCCAGTTAAGGTATGAAATATATTGGCTTTTAAATATATTGATACACAAACGAGTGTTGTTTTTGTTTGGTTAGTTAATAGGTATTGATCATAACTTTCAGCAATTGTTTATCCTTTATCATGATTACCAAACTTATTGGGGTGGGGGCATCGGGTTGTTAATCCTTATTGTGAGCAGAAGTTATAACCTTATAACATTGAAATGATATCATGATTGTGAATGCTACAATATTGAACCACATGCGTTAAACACCAGAAACCCCCTCCTTATGTTGTTCTTTATTTTCATCTTTACAGGTATGAAAGCCTATGACACCTGTTCATCAGAAGTGCTAGCTGTGAAGTATGCCCAGGACTTCTATACACGACTAACTTCCGGACAATATTCCTGCACTACGCAACAGTCGGTTTTATCCTTGGGTAGGCTTATTACAAATTGTTTATAATACTTGGCCAAAGCATAAAATCTGAGCATTTAGGACAATTTTTATAATATTACCAAATTTAATATTATAGGATTAAAAGTTATTTTTCCAGAGCTTAAGCTCATGAATAAGCTTAGGACAAATTGTGTTTAATCTTTAAAATTCCTTAAACAAATAATAATAACAATTTTGAACAAACAAAATATTTTATTATTCAAAATGATGCAGTGTTTTAGATGAGAAATAAGTTAGGACTAAACAGTTTGTTGCAAAAAGCCAGAAAACGGTTTTACAGAAGTAATTTTAAAAGTATTTCTCGATATATAAACAAGACAAGAAATATAAGACAATATAAACCCATCAAAATGTTCGGCTATGTTATCAAGTGAGAGAACAAGTTATTTCAAGATAAGATGATGACCATAATGTCTGTGTTGTATTAGACTGGGTTGTATTTCTATAGTGCTAGCTCACTGGTAGAAATGGCGCTTCACCTGGACAGTCATGACATTAAGCCAACTAGACTTTGCTCTTACTCCTTAATGCTGCCAGCTTAGCAGACAAGCAACAAATACCAACAGTCCTTGCCTTCAAATTGTTGTCCTACTAGCCCTTTGGGCTACCAAAAACAATACTTTATTATTTTATTTGACCCGACCGGGCTTTGAACCAATTTATATTTGAATCCACAATATATACATTAATTGTAATATTTAAAGGTTTCCTTGGACCATTGTCCAGCTGGACAACTACAGCAGTAGCAGAGATGACAGGGAAGTTGCCAGCTTCTGTCCTGTCTCCTAGAGCTATGTCAGCTTCTCTTAGCGATACAACAACATACCCATACTTTTTAAGAACATCTCCATCATCTCGTGCACAGGTGAAGGTAAGTTATACTTATTATTGTTTACACTGAGTCAACTTATACTCCATAGATAACAGTAAACACGAACGATCCCTAGATATACTGCAGCAACATCCCCCAGTTGGATCATAGTACATCATATGTAATTTTCTATGTTTAAAAACATATAAATTGTTTATATTCCATATTACATATCAGTGAAAAATAAACCACTGCCATCTTGGTATTACTGCAAGTACTTTTTCATTATTTACAGATTAATACATGGGCATTTCCATATTGGCCTGATTATCATCCCGAGACCCCCATATTGGCCCGAGACGAAGTCGAGGTCCAATATGGGTCGAGGGATGATAACCAGGCCAATATGGAAATGCCCATGTATTAAACTATTTATTACATACTTCCGACATCTAGAAAAGAGACACCCATATTGGCCTGAGACGAAGTCGAGGCCTATATTGGCCCGGGCCAATATGGGCCTCGATATGGAAATGATCTTGTAGTAATCTAATAACCGGTTATTTTCCCGGGGTGTGAACATATGGACAGTTTACTTCCGGTCATATTGGTCATACAAAAATGCCTTTGTTTGAACTAAGTACAAAAATGTATGTAATAAAACAAGATAAAGTATTCATTATTGTATGAGATATTAGTGTTGGTGGGTTCGCCATTATTGTATGAGAGATTAGTGTTGGTGGGTTCGCCATTATTGTATGAGAGATTAGTGTTGGTGGGTTCGTCTTGTTCATGGTTTTAGTTTGTTGTGTTGTGTTTGTCTTTGTCCTGTGTTTTGTGTGCCCAATGTTTATGGTTCCAGGTTCTCTGGATTGTCCATTCTTGATTGCCCCTTCATTTATTTACGTAAGATTCCATAATTTACACAGTTGGAAATTTTAAAGCCATTCCTAATTATAATAAATGCCTGTTCATTCTTATTAATACATTAGTGTATACGTTTTTGTGGTATTTGTTTTGCAGGCAATACTAGCAGTACTAAACGAGTTGAATTGGAAAAGAGTGCTTGTTGTTTACACAGACAGTGTTTACGGTAACAGCGGATACGAGGCGATGGTAAAACAGTCAATGAATTCAGGGATATGTATAACAAAAGCGGTAGCTGTTCCAAGTAGTGGATCAATGTCTGAATATGCAGCAAAACTGGCAGAGCTCCCAAAGTATGATGCAGACGTAGCAGTCTTTTTTGGATCATATCTAGAGGGTACAACTTTGTTTGGAGCACTACAATCTATTGGTGGCACTGTAGGAATTCGGGATATCCAGTGGATAGTAACGGATGTTAATTTGATGCAGGAAGGTTACACCAATCTTGCAAGAGGAATTTTGACAGTGATGCCAAGGTCAACGTTAGTGAAAGAATTCAAAGATTATTTCGTAAGTTTGAATGAAGCTTCAGCCCCTACAGAAAATCCATGGCTGGCTAACTGGTACATGACACAATATAGGTGTAAGCTACCAGGTGTAACTTATACACCATATGTTAACTATGGAAACTGTGTGACACAAACAACGGACCAGAAACGCAATAACTTCCGACAGAATTCATTCGTTGACAGAACCATCATGGCGGTATTTGCTTATGCCAAAGCTTTGCGCAATGCACAACAGGGACGATGCGGTTCGACTCCTGGAATGTGTTCATCACTTCAAATACTTACTACGTCCGAGTTCCACAAGTATCTAAAAGATGTTGATTTCCAGGTAAATATGTTTTTAAGACACAAATTTTCATTCTTAATGACATTTTATGCTATCACATTTTGTCGATAAATAAAAGTAGATGTAGATTGACAAATTAACTGCTGATAAGTGATTTGTTAAGATAATATTATTAAGAAAATTATTGTTTTTTTTTTTTTTATTCTTGTCAGATTATTGTAAGAGTAAATAAATAGATAGGCAGGTAAATAGATAGACAATCACTATATAGTAACAAACAAACAAACAAACAAACAAACAAACAGTAATTGCACTAATAAGTATCAACTGATACAAGAGGAAAAAAAACATTTGGAAACATTTCCCAAGATTTGGAAAAGGACAATTTACGTCCCATGTACATTTACAACAAAAACAAATTGTGGTTGTGTTTTTTGTATGTTCAATGATATGATGTAAGAGGTGGTTGATTGTTTTGATGCTACTGGTGGAATTTTTGACCGTATAATTCTGATCATACAAATGTATATGGAAATATTCTTCTTATAAAATTACAAAATATTTGTTTGTATCAGGATAATATTAATAGGTTAAAACTTAAATTCTATTTAACTTGGTGTGTGGGGTATAACTACAAGTTCTAAAAGAGATGGTGCAGAAGAAAGAAAAATGTAATGAAAATTACTTTAATTATTTTTTTTGTTATGAGTGTATGGTCGTCATCTTATGTAATTGAATTATGCATCTTTAAATAGTTCATTTTTCAAAACGTTTGTGTATGTTGCAAAAAATAAAGGAAGTTTGTTTTAGATATAATATGCTCATTTGTTTTTTCCCTGTACAAATGAGTTTGTAAACAAACAGGGGCCCAAAGTGAGCTACCTGGGCTGAAAAGGTTATTGTAAAGCAAAACTTTCTTCAATAAACTGTATGTATTTCTTAAAAAAAAGTCACGATGCACTGATGTTACCCATAGGTTTTCCCATGTCATCATCTAAGATATTGTTTATTTTAGTTTGCTACATCAGATAATATTCCAAGTCTAAATGGTAAACGTGTAGCGTTTGATGTAAATGGTGACTTCATCACAGAAGACTTTACAATTTGGAATTACAATGACAATTCAACCACGTTTGATTTCCAGGAGGTAAGTTTCCATGACAGCATTTTGCAATTTAAGCAAATAAACCAGATGGGAATTAAATGTTTTGCGATAAATTTACTGATGACAGGCAGACTAATAAAAATGTAGGTATCTTATTTATTGAAAATTTCAATAACTTTCATAGCAGTAATTGTTAAAAGGATTATCAATAAGACAGGGATTTGTATTAGGTCTAACATTTCAGCATCAGTTTTATTTTTACAATGTGAACTAAATAAAACGTAAGACAATTTTGAAAACTACAGCAACATCATCAGATCGACTCCATACTGATGCCAAACAATAAACCACCACGCCGAAAAATAAATAAAGCAATTGTTGTGACAAAATGGGATTGAAATCCGAGTTCTAGGAAAGACACTCGTATTTAAGCCGGCTATTTGGGAACCAGTCCATTTCCCGTTCATTCCGTGATATCCAGTGGCCAAACTGGGAAACAAGGAGCAATAAAACATGCATGGGTTCGTTCCAAACCAAACAGACCACATACATTTATAGATGACAATCAGAGGATCGGTGAATGTTTGTATATAACGGACATTTACTAGTATCTCTAGGAAGTTGGAATGATTGTTTTTAGACCAGACGTTAAAGAATAAGAATACAATCACAAAAAGCAGACATTGGTAACATTAGCTGATTTTGGCTATCTTGTTTAGACCCTTTGATTTACTTGTCCCAAGACAGTGCTTTCCAATCTTTTGACGATGAATGTACCTGATGAATGTTATTGTAGAAACGCCTCGTGTACTTTAAAGTAGATATACACCTTTTTGCACTGTAAGTAACCCACAGCTGATTACGCTTCGCTTGCTCTTCTGAATAGAGAGTCACTGGAGCATGGAGCATGGTGAGCTGTGGATTACTATCGATGTGTTTTTGTTGACACTATTTAATATCAATAACCATGTTAACAGTTGCGCTTACTATGTGCAAGAAAATTAATAAGATGTATGGTATAGGTTAGTGGCTTATATACATGTAGTTGTTTTAATCTTTTTGTAGGTCGGGCGATATGAAAACGGAATTCTTACTCTGTCCAAAAATGAGATAAGAATGTATGATAACAACAGAAACATCATATTGTCTACCCTTCCAACATCACCTTGTCCGACTTCCGGATGTGGCCATTGTGTTATACCACGTGATATGGTCGAATTTCTGTACATACCAGGGGATCTACTAATAGGTGGTGTTGCAGATGCTCATTATTCTGGCAGCGAACCACTTTCCTGTGGTGATGTTAACACAGAAGGCATGATGGCAGCTGTTGCTTTTTATTATGCTATACAAACTGCCAAAAGCAAAATGCCAGGGATTTTAAATGGAGTAAATTTGGGAGGTATTATTGCAGATCTTTGCGAAAGTGCACATGCCGGCAATTTACTTTTTAGCAATATACTTGCAGAATTACACGTTGTACGCGACAAGAAAGGCCGCATAGTTAATCCAAAGGCGATTAATATAATGACCGAAATGATATCAAGCCCGAACACCCTTGCTTTCACTAGTGGAATGAAGGCTTTTAACATACAGGAACTTGGAACTAAAGCAACGTCTTCAAGTCTTAGTGACAAAACGAAATATCCTAATTACGCTCGTGTCATTCCATCTGATGATAAACAAGCAGTAGCAATGACGCAATTTTTTGCTAGAAATGGATGGAAATTTATCCAAACTATAAACTCACCGAATGACTATGGACGAACTGGAATAAAAGATCTTAGAAGACTTGCAGCTAAAGGAGAAGTGTGTCTTGCCGCATCATATGAAATAGGAACAGACGGAACAATGGACGAAATTTTGACTAAGATCAGAGAACAACCTCAAGCACGTGTTGTTGTATTATTTGTATCAAGTGGTCAGAGAGGTGACGTTCTGAAGTCAATGAAGGCATTATCATGGCAGAAGGATTACGTTTTCGTTGGAACAGATGCATGGATTGCGCAAATGTTTGCTGGATACGAAGAGTACGCTCCAGGTTTTATATCTTTCCAACCACAAAACTTTGGTATCCGTTCATTTGAAACATGGGCAAACAGTATAAATCCCCGTCAAGCCAATGCCATCCCTGGCTTTTCAGAATGGTATGAAAGTGTGAATCAATGTTACATCGTCGCAGAAAACCGCGGGAAATATACTACTGCTTGTGGAAACACAGGTATAACATCAAGCCCTGGGTATTTCCATTCTAGATTTATAGCGTATGAAATTAACGCAGTATATATGGCCGCGATAGCATTGGACAGGGCTCTTAAAGTTGTATGTGGGAGCCCTTACAATGGAGTTTGCTCGAAGTTTCGTGCAAATACTGATGTTGTTGATACATTAAAAACTGTGTTTAACGACATTTCATTCGTAACAGAGTATGGAAGTCAATTCAAGGTTGAAGCTATGGAGAGTCTCCAGGGCTATGATATTTTGAACTATCAAACAGGAACTGGATTCGTTCAGGTAAGACATTGTTTCGTGTTACTGGATCTATGTTTTGTAGATCGTTGTTTGTCCTTTTGTCCTTTTTCTTTTGTCCATTGTGTTGTCTGTTCTTCTTTCGATATACGAATTATGATTACCCTTTTGGTACCTTCAAACTTTTCTTCGAGTCAAAATTATCCAATAGTCGTAGGAAAACTTATTATTGTAAGTGATGCTCATCGATGTAGACATGCCCTTCATTTGCAATACTGGGGACAGAATGTAACATTCTACCAAATGCTGACTTCAACATGTTGAATATGATGTCAGAGGTTGCATGTAGCAATTAAAAAGCTTGCAAGAAATTAATTCAAAAGCATTTTAAAGATACCACTTTTAACATTTAAAGTGGAGAGAAGACTTTCAAAATTATTTGGTTTTCCAATCTCTTTAGTATGAGCGTTCCCCATGAAGGTTATTTCAGAAAGATGTACATTAAATTATATATCTACGTTTAATTTTAAATAAATAAATTAGATTCACAGCCTAGTAGGACTGAAAACAGAGAGAATACACTATCTTACAAGAAGAAAATTGTAAAATAATAATACTAATATAATTTTTAGAATTCCTGTGAAGCTTTGTATAATCATAACAGTTTCATATAGAAAAACCCCCACAACATTCGATATTAATACCTGCATTTATGTTGTAAATAATGATTTCGTACATTTGCGGCATCTTATATATTGAACCATATTGGTGGTGTAATGGTTAGCGTGTTTGCCTCGAGTTTGACAGATTGTTGGTTCAAGCCCTGATCTGGTCAAACCAAAGACTATGAATTGGTATTTGCTGCGTCCTGGCTAAGCACGCAGCAGTACGGAGAACGAGCAAAGACTGGTTGACTTGGAATCATGATAATGTGTCTGAGTAGGGCGGCATGTCTCTCCGCGGACTGTTGTTTCAGTGAGCTAGCATTATACAAATCCAACTGAGCATTTTGGTCTAGTACAAAGCGGACCTCATCAGCATATGGTTGACCATTGACTTGTACTCGCCATGATATTGCAGAAAATTTGCTGCGTTAGCGTTAAACAAGAATCACTCACTATTATATATTGAATTATTTAATACCTTTACAGATTGGACAGTTCAATACAGAACAAGGGAGATTATCGGATCAGATAAATCAACAACCACAACTTCCATCGGGTCTTAACAGTACAACATTCAAATCCACATGTACAGGCAGATGTGCACAATGCACATATGTGTATAACCCTGGAACGTATATGCATATGCCAGGTGACGTTGAAATTGGAGGTATTTTTGGAATTCATGACGTTAGTACCGTAGACCCGTACATCTGTGGAGCATTGAGAACGGTCAATGGATTCCAGTTTAGCGCTGCCATCATGTATGCAATTAATCAAATTAATTCTAAGTCTGCTCCAATTAATTTGAGAGATGTGAAGCTTGGTGGTCTCATCTTAGACCATTGCAATGTTGAAAGTCGGCGATTTGACGTGCTATCGTCATTATACTCGGGATTGCTACCAGTAAATGAAGACGACAATGTTGATGTTGCTAAAGTACGAGCATGGATGACGGACATCACAAGATCAGTCATTGAAGTGAACGAAGTAGTAAAACCATTGGACATTCCATTGATCAGCCCTCTTGCAACCAGCACCGACTTGATTGATAAGGACATGTATCCGACATTCTTTAGAACAATTCAAGGTGACTTCACGTTGTCAGTAGCAATGTCAAAATTAGCTAAAGCTCTTAACTTCCGTTACGTCACAGTACTGTACACAGACGACGAATATGGTCATGGTGGATTAAAAACCTTTACTTCCGTGTCAACACAAGAAAAAGTGTGCATTTTTTCAAGTTATAAAATCGATTCAAGTAGCAACATGACCCATATTGTGAACTTAATCGCTTCATCGGATGTTAACGTTGTTATCCTGTGGACAACAGGACCACACACAGCCAAGTTTTTCCAGGAACGAGCGAAAACATATGCATCTTCAAACATCGTTGTAATAGCACCCATGCCTTTTATGGGTATTGCTCAGAGTGTTGGGACCAATGGCGGTAAATCGTTTTTCTTGAACATTAAAACCACTGTTATTGATAGTTATATGAACTTTGTCAGGAACCTTCCTAACACAGACAGTATTAAATCGGACCCTTTCTTGATGGAGTATTACATGAAGATACTGGGTTGTGATTTACC
The DNA here is from genome assembly GCA_963680875.1 of Bathymodiolus brooksi. Classification (NCBI taxonomy): domain Eukaryota; kingdom Metazoa; phylum Mollusca; class Bivalvia; order Mytilida; family Modiolidae; genus Bathymodiolus; species Bathymodiolus brooksi. The sequence goes on from OY804580.1 coordinate 20,481,157, forward strand.
AAACTATTACAAGTAAGTTTATTAGATATACATGTATTTGTTATTAAAATTTACAGTTCCTGGATAATATTATTTATCAAATAAACGTTAGAGAATAACGAAGTATAATCAAACATGAACAATCCAGAGAAACTGGCAACATATGCCACACAAGACGAAGGCAAACAAAGCAAAAACACAACACAATATATATTTGACACCACTATATGTCAAAAAACGCGTAAATAAAATGTGAACCCTTCTACAAACTACTGGAGGTAAAGACGAACCGAACATTGTTTTGATGTGGAAATCGTAGCGGACATTATAATACGGAACTCAGAAAGTAAAGACACATAATAGAACAACACAAAAAACTAAAAAGATGAGCAACATGGACCCCACCAAAAAACACTACTCAGAAAACTGAAAATCGAGCAAATCAAACCCCACTAAAACTAGGGGTGAACTCAGGTGTTCCGGAAGGGTAAACAGTTCTATCTTGAAAACTTATTAATAGAATAAACCGTTAGTCCCCTACTAGGGTATAATCATCTTTATTGTTAGAACCTGGGTGCTGGCATGACATTAGTGATTACTATTTTGGAAATTTACTGAAATTAACTTATGATAAAGCCAATGTTGAGCATACTCGAGTATTGATAGCCTAAGTCTGTGTGATTGGGTATTTTGGTTTTTTCTGCTTTTCGAAATTTCATATTGGGTCAAATAATTATACAGAAGGTTAATACAAAAATCCGCATCCAGTGCCCTCAATCTGTCTAAGCCAAACCTCCTTGGGACCAGTTTATATGTTCTGAATCGACAGGTGTTTGGTTTATTTAGGTTATATTAACACATGCATTTGTATTTCTTACATTGGGACATTATTTTAAGGTCAGTTTATACAGGATTCCGGTTTATTAAGGGTTCGACTTAAACAGGTTTAATTGTATTAGCATTTACAAACTGGTAATTACTGGACAGGTTTGTTGTTTAAAGATGGATAAAAATATGACACAACAAGCGTGGTTGGGAAATATGACAAAAAAGATTATGATCTAGGTTTATCTAGGTTTATGTAATATAAAAACGATCTATTTAAATTTCACTACAAACCAAATAGACAATAGATATAAAGAGGTGTAATATTTTAAAAGAGGCAAAGTAATCAATCCAGCCAATTCAACACAATGTACAATTGTTTCTCTAGAATCTTTTAAAGTACTATGTGTTTCATGTTTGTTGTTGCCTGCAACTTTGCCAACCTTCTGCTTTTGTAATAATATATACAGCATTATATATATAATTCAAATGAGTATTTTATAAGATTCGCCTAATAGTTTATCGTAACAATCTCAAACAAAAGATGTTCTTTGTAAATTTGCAGCTGTAGTGTTTTTCAAACTCGCCTTTCATCTGGTATTGTTAATGGATAAAATGTCAATTGGATATTTTTAGTTATGGTGTAGAGTGTAGCAAGATCCAAACATTTGCTGCGTGGTCTGCGGCTATAGTACAAGATAATTATGTCATTCCTACCATAAACGCTGTCTACTCATTTGCTGGTGCACTTGATGCCACTCTAAGAGAGAAATGTGGAAGTGATTACAAAGAATTATGCAGTAACTTCTTGAACACAGATAACATCAATAACGTTGTCATGGAAAAGATGGAGACGCTTACGTTCAAAGATCCATCTGATTTCAACTTCCGGTACATTGACAGAGAGGGTAATACTGGAATGGACCTTATTTACTACGACGGTACAGTATTACGAACAGTAAGTAAATATCAACGAAACGCTACTGGTGTTTGGAAAACCTGAAAATGCGTTTCTGATATTACGCAATAGAACATATTTATGAAATAATTTATGGCAGCCCTTGGTTTATTGGAGATTTTACCATAAGTAGATTATATTTTCAAGAAAATTATACCTCGAGCACAGTGGATAGAGGGGTAAATTTAATGAAAAACTTATAATTACCCATAGTAAAATCGTAAATAAACCAAAGGATGGTATAAATGATTACGAATCTAATGGAAAATTTACAAAAAGGTCCGATTTTCGTGTTGCGAATTGAAGACGTCATTGACGAATTTATAATGTCAATGACAATGTGCATATAACGTGGTCAATTTGTACTTGTCATTGTTTGGTGAGTAGTTTAACATTGAAAATACAAAAGGACCACAACACGAATATAGAACGTCATTATCAGAATGGTTAATATATTATTTGAAATTAAAACACATTTTTCTTAATTTAAAGTCAAGATTTACAAAAAGTTCCATACAACAATAATTGTGCTCTTTCCATATGTTTGTCTGAAAATTACCCAGGAACCATTATTGTTATGGAAATCTGAAGACAATACAAGACAAAATGACAATGATTCTGATCAAATGAGAAGTAGTATAGCAATACCTATTTTACCTGTCTGACAGTATGTATTGTATATTTAAAGCAGTACAAAGACTAAGGAGAACATTTTAAAGTTGTATTTGAAGTTTTTTTGTTTTGTTCTCAAGTAATATACTATCAGCATGATGAATGAATTGTCACACACACACTCCATGTTCATTAATTGTGTATCTGTAAGTTATTCACGTCATGTGTTCTCTGTAGGTGGGTGAATTTATTGGAACATCTCTTCAGATATCAGATAACACACACACACACACACGCGCGCGCGCTCTCGTTCATTTGTTGTATATCTGTAAGCTGATGACGTCATGTGTTCTCTGTACATGTAGGTTGGTGAATTTGCTGGAGCATCTCTTCAGATATCAGATAGTGGATTATCTGCCTTGTTCCCAGGAACTAAGTCCTCCTGTGTCTCACCATGTATTGTCTGTATCAACAATCAGATGGATTTCTCATATATACCAGGAGACATTCTTATAGGAGGTATGCTATTAGATTGATTGATTTATTGGTGCTTAACGCCAACTTTAGCAATATTTCAGCCATATCGTAGCGTTAACAAATTTTATTATTAAGTTTTATATTTGAGTAAAGTCTACAAAATCCGAACGCAGTTGAATGCTATGATATATATGTACGAATTCGTAAAACGTGTCCAGCTTATTTGTCATAAAGTTTGTCAGTGACTTACGACAGGTCGGTGGTTTTCTCCGTGTACTCCAGTTTCTTCCACCAATAAAACTGACCGCCACGATATGACTGTAGCATTGATGAAAGGGGAGTTAAAACCATTACCATAAACTTTATTTGTGAAATTACATACCATTTTTACATTCATTATCGCTTACATGAGGTTTTATTGTATTTTTTAAAAGATGTTTTGAAATGGACAGAAACATCTTTATTATTTATTTTTATGAGAAGTAGATTTTTATTTAATGAAGACTTCATATTCCACAAATATTCTGGAGATTTTATATGCAATAAAATTGAAAAAAGGATCATATTAACCTTGTTTATAAAATGATAGTCATATAACCAAAATGTCGTTTTAATGGTTAAATACAGAGAAAATCACAATCTTGGCGAGGTGTACTCGATACACCATTATGTGATAAAGTTTGTCAGTGACTTGCGGTAGATCGGTGGTTTTCTTTGGGTTCCTCCAGTTTCCCCCATCAATAAAATTGACCGCCACGCTATAACTGAAATATTGTTGAAATTTGGCATTAATCACCATGACCCCCCTATATACACAATCTTAAGTAGCGGAAATATATAAAATAAATGGAAAGCATTATTTAGTTTCATGTTATACAAGTACATGCAGTAGTATTATGTGAGAAACTTAAACTTATAATGAGATTATTCATGTTCTATGAAGTTGTTTCTGAATTTGTTGAAATGCGCCATGTGTTTGCTATTTTTAATTACATTGTGACATTTTTTCTAACAAAACTTTGTTTTTCATTTAAGGAGTCTTCGACGTTCATGATAAAGATGTCATTGCTTTTTCATGTGGAAGTATAAAGAAACTGCATGGTTTTCAACTTTTAGAGGCTTTCCACTATGCCATCACCAAAGTCAATGATAAGTCTGGACAATTTGCAAACATTTTGAAGAATATCAAGCTAGGCGGGGTCGGGCTAGATTCTTGTGAAAGTGCTATAAAAACAGGATATACTGTATCAGATGTCCATAATGGATTAATCTCGTTGACCAAAAATGGCGAGAAAATTGACCCAGATGACATCAGCGCTTATATTGCGGGTTATTCCAGTGACAGTTCATTGTATTTAGCCAGAATTTTGAAATCTCTAAAAATACCACAGATTAGCTATGCTTCTACAAGTATTGCCCTTTCTGATCAAGATAGATACCCGTATTTTATGCGGTCGGTTCCAGCTGACGATAATTTAGCTGAATCACTTGTCAGCTTTTTAGACCATTTTGATATAAGATACGTTCAAGTATTATATTCTCCAAACAACTATGGAAGACTTGGGTCAATGGCGTTTCAAAATCTTGCAAAGGATAAAAAAATATGCATTGGACAAATGATTCAATTTCCCGATAACGGTACTGCTACAGCTGAAAGTTCTAACGAAGTTGTGTCTGGCATGCTTAAGAAGCCAACAGCAAACACTATCATAATGTTCGCAAACACACAGTATATCAATGCCTTGTTCCAGGCTATTAGACGTAATCCGTCTGCTATCGGTAAATATCATTTCCTAGGATCAGAAACATGGGGAAATAATTTGAACGTCATATCCGGTGTCGAAGATCTGGCTAAAGATGCAGTAACTTGGTCTCTAGAATCAACGGACATAGGAGACTTTGATACATACCTAAGTACAAAATCACCGGGTAACTATCCTCAAAATCCATGGTTTCCTCAATTTTATGAAGACATGGTTAACTGCTACCTAACTGTTCCTGATGGCATACATCCTGTTCAGTGCGCATCTTTATCGGAAGTAGTTATTTCACAAAGAAACTACATTCAAGATCCGGGTATTTTACACGTCATTAATTCTGTTTATGCCGCTGCAATTGGTATCGACTCTGCTTTGAAGAGTGTATGTGGGCAGAATTATTCAACGGTTTGTGAAAAATTCAGAAATGATGCTAATAGACGTGACATTCTTATGAGCAATATATTGGAAGCTAAATTCAGTGATCCTACGGGTTCAGATTTCAAATTTACAGATAAAAGGGATGGAAATAAAGGATATCAAATGTTTTCAATTTCTACCAGAATGGAAGGTGCCAAGTTGGCATATTACTACAAAAAGGTAAGTCAGTACATTCCTTGCATGTCTCCCTTCCTCATAGTAGAAGATACACTTGATGCATGGCTTTTAAAACAGCACAAGGTAGAAATATTTTATTCAGATTATTTGAAATAGAAGGACGAACTTTTCTTTGTGCACACACATGAACTATTTGCTTCATTTGGAAAAAGAAATATTGTCAGTCATCTTGCACAATGTCTCCAGGCCATAATATATACAGGTACATTCACATTCTTTCATAGCACTAAGGCTCCAAAGGACCACGCAAGTTATAGTCATCGATTTGTGTCCGTCGTCATCGGCGTGTTACAAAATCTTTTTCTCTGAAACAAGTAGGCCACAATACTGAGGTTTTGCATGCATGTTCCGTCGGTGGATCTCATGTTCAAGACGTTTGTCAGAAATGATGGAAATGTTTAAAGGCGAAATGTTGAAATATCTTCTCAGAACGTACAAATAACATTGAACATACATGGTACATTTATGACAGTGACAATTAATGAGTTATTTGATCATTTATAACCAGGTGAGAAATACAGACTCAGGTGAGCCTCTTGTTATATTAATATCAAACTTTGACAGCAACAATATTTATATACAATGAAATGTACATTTCTTTCCCATGCTTCCAAACAAATTATATTGAGGTTTAAAATATAAAACAAAACGCCAACTTTAAACACCAATCGATCAATCAATCTTAATATGTTTTAAGCTGTCGTTTCATCGTTAAACATATTAAGATGAAACTTTATTAGACATATTGGAAAATAAAAATATCAACAATGAACGAAATTATGTTTTTGCATGTGGTTTTGCATGTCATTTAGAGTTAGTAATTTGTTGGAAACTAACACGTCTTTACATGTTGCACGTCTATCTACCAATATATTTAGGCTTTTACTTTTAGTTTAGCAATTAGCAATCTTGTCTTTTATTTTTTACATAGATTGGAACCTATTCGAATGACAAACAATTGGCAGTTGATAGCTATTCTCCACAGTGGGACGGAAGTTGTAATCGTGCCGACGCTTGTTCCGAATGTCCGACCCTTCGTTACAGTAATAACCGATATATGTATGACGAATCCACAGATCCGAATGCCGCAACTCTCATCGCTCTATTACCCCTTCATTTTCAAGGGTCGGATCCATATCATTGCGGAAGTTTAAACATGGAAGATTTTTATAGAGGGTTGGCCTTCTTTTTCACGATGCAGAGGTTAGTATCACCAAGACCGTATGCCCTGCATGGACTGCTTCTCGATACATGTACCAGCAGTTTGAGGATTGATCAGGACCTTTACAGTCTTCTCTCATCCGGGTCGTTATGTAACTCGGCAACGGATTTTGGTGATTATATTATAAATAATTCAACCATCGGTGGCGTTGTCACAACATTATCTACTAACGTCATGGCCGCAAACAGAGTGTTAGCTCCTCTTAAAATACCTCTCGTAGGCTCAATGTCATCGTCCACTATTCTCAGCAATAAGGAAGCGTTCCCATATTTCGCGCGCACATTTCCACCAGACGATAAACAAATGAGGATTATATCGGAAATTTTGAAGCAAAATAATTGGACATACGTTTCTGTCGTATATTCTCGTGAATCTTACGGTATTTCAGCCATCGATGTGTTAGAAAAACAGTCAAATCAAAATGGCGTGTGTGTTGGGCTGTCTGTTCCAATATCATACCCAACAAACTCAGAAGAAGCAAAAGTAGTCGTGAATCAATTGATTGATCAACAAGGGGCAAACGTGATTGTTCTTGTCACTCTTGAACCTAGACCGATTCTTCTTGCTGCAGAGGAGCTTGGTGTTCTGGACAGATTTATTTGGATTGGAACTGATATTTGGGGAACTTCTTCAAGTGTAGTTCAAGGCTTTGAGCAGAAAGTAATGGGATCAATTACGGTTGGCACACGTTTTACTTCCGTTCCGAATTTCAACGAGTATGTAATGGAATTAACATACGCAAATCGTAAAAACATTCCAAGTGACTGGTTTGAAGAATTTTACCAAATGATCCACAAGTGTCAACTTCCTGATGCTCAGGTGGTAATGTCACAATATCCTCTCTGTTCAAAACTTGAAAAGATTACCACAGACATGTTAGATCAGGACAAACCTTTTGTTTACACCACTGTAGCTGCTACTTACGCGGCCGCTTCTGCCATTCAGCAAGCAAAAAATAGTCGTTGTTCAGCATTGCCTACTTTCCGTGAATGCTTTCAAGATCCAAGTAATATGGAATTACTTTTTGAAAAATTGCTACAAACTCAGTATAATGTTGCAGATGGATTTAATTTGAACTTCAATTCAGATCGATACTGGGATGTTGGCTACTCAATTTACAATTACGTGATGGACCCACCTGGAACTTACGTCTACAAAAAGGTAAGCACTTTAAAACAATATATACATCTAGTCAAACCTGTATTGAGAGGTCACCTTTGGGACAAAGAAATATTGGCCTTATAAGATAGGTGACCTCTTAAAAGATGTTCAATTTATATGAAATTTTCTATAACAGGACAAGAAAATTGTGACCTTTTAATACAGGTGACTGCTTAATAGAGGTGACCACATGGGCATGTTTGACTGTATATGGTGATTTTACTATTTTAGCTAAGGTGTAATTGTTTTCTTGTCAATTAAGCAAAACCAATAAGAGGGGAAAAGACTCACTGACACAAAAAGAAATCACCTCTACTCTGACGCTCAAAAAATCTCTGATTTCAATTACCAGATTGAATATAAACAAATAAACAATAATGATCGATAATATTGCAATCCATAACATCAACACAAAAAAACGATGGAAATGTATGACCTATACAAACCATAACGGTAACATCAACAGTGCAAACGCGATAGAAGTGAATGCTCTTTCTAAGCTTCTGAATCGAAAGTGTTATAGTCGCCACCATGACATGGTTGGCCGTTATGGAAAATCTGTGTCACAAATGACCACGGAAATGTTTCACTTGTCACAAACAGTTCTCGGTCCTTTCCTCATGCATGAAATCACCGGGTTTGTAACTAGATTAACACAACGGGTGCCAGTAGTGGAGCAGGAACTGCCTACCCTTCCGGAGCACCTGAGTTCACCCCCGAGTTTTAGTGGGGTTCGCATTACTCGATCTTTAGTTTTATGTGTATGTCTTGTAGATCGTTGGTTGTCCTTTTTCTTTTGGCCATTGTGTTGTCTGTTCTTCGATATACGGATTCTGATTACCCCTTTGGTATCTTCAAACTCTTCTTATAAGCCAGGAAATAGAATCTGTTGGTTGTAAACTGTGGAAAAATTAAAACATTTTAATAGATATTTTAAAACTATTTATACTTCTTAAACACTGTTTTTAACGTCTTGTACATGTTCCGTTCTTAGCACGTTCCATACTCGTACACCAATTATGATTCTTTTTTTCTTTACTTCCAAACATGTGACATATTTCCACCATTGAATGAATTTTTATTAGCTTTTGAAAACCTCGAAGAGAGAACCGCGAGGTTTATAGATATAGGACCTAGTGTATGTATCCTCTATGGTGAACAACACCACAGAAAGGGGTATAACCGGGTTGTTCGGGACGAATCAAATTCGCAATTAGCCCGTCAAACAGGACGTATATAAGTGTTTACAGAATACCACAATCATTCTGGTTAAGACAGTTTCCAACAGTACATAATGAACAACAAATTGTTAGGAGGGGTTGGTGGTGGCCAGTAGCAAAATAAAATCTTCGACCCTGTCTGTTATCTCCAGTCACAAGTGGTTTATTGTTTATAAACTTGCTCTTGTTTTGAGTATAGCTCAAATAAACTTGTTCTTGTTTTGAGTATAGCTCAAATAAACTTGTTCTTGTTTTGAGTATAGCTCAAATAAACTTGTTCTTGTTTTGAGTATAGCTCAAATAAACTTGTTCTTGTTTTGAGTATAGCTCAAATACAGTTGATGACGTTAAACAACAATCTATCAACAGTATAAACCAATTTTGTTGATGACTTGTTGAAGATATCGATAAACGACCCCTGGTTGTGTGAGTTTATCGTGTTGCAATAGTTGTCATTAGGGGTAATTAAGTAAAATACTGAGATAAAAATACAGTAGGATACAAGATTTTTTTGCTAAAATTTAGATTTGCTAATTAAAACGTAGATATCTAATTTAGTGCACACGACGCGTTTCTGGAATAAACATTATCAGGTATGCTCGAAATCGAAAGATTGGAAAGCCAAATATTATAATATCTTTAGGAGCTAGAATACCTTAGGTTCCAAACAGGATAGCCAAATCGGCTTAGGTCATATATGTCTGAGGGGGGATAACCTTACTTATTTTATCATACGATATTGCTAAAATTTACGAACTATTAATTCCGTTTCATTTTAAAGTCTGACGTCACATTTTTATGTCTTATTTTCTTATTCATTGCTCCAAGGAGATCTCCACTAACGTAATTAGTAGAGGTTGTTATTAAGCTACTGCCATTCCTATAACGTTAGGTAGGGGAGCGTTCCCGATACAATAATATAGATTAAGGGTGAAGCTAGCGTAGGCTTATGGATGGATGCTTTCATTGCCAAAAGAAATTTGGAGTTTTTCCTTGCAACATGCAAACAACGATCACTGTTGCTCATTTGAAGCTCTGCAAGTTGGATGATACGTGCAATGTGTGTGGCATTCGTTGAGCGTACATAATTAAGGTGATTCAAGAAACTCTTCGTGCGCACTAAATTGTATATCTCCGTTTTTGTTACTGAAGTGTCTGTACCAAGCCAGGAAAGTGAGTGATCATGTATTTATGTGTTAGAGGTATCGATTTCTCCCCTTTCTCCGATTTTGAGTACCGGTATTTGATTTTGGAATTGTTCCGGAAGTGTGGTATTTTTTGTTTTTTATTTTATTACGTCACACCATAAGGAGCTGATGTCGTTCCGCATGACCAGCGGAAGCTCATTTACCTTAAGGGACATTGTACCCCGCAAAGGAAAAAACTACATCATCATTTCTCATTAATAGTATCCTGTCTAAAATCAAGATAAAAATAAACAAAACTTCTGAAACAATCTTTGACAGTATTGTAATAAGATGGAAAACAAAACATATCACCCTATCGGAACAGTTCCAGAATCCAATAGTAAAATCGATACCCCTAATACACAAATACATGACAGATCACTTTCCTAACTTTTTACAGGCACTTCAATAAAAAGTTGCGGGGTTAAACTAGTTTCATGGGCCTAAAACTCCTCTCTTATTGAAATGAAGCGGTCATGTAAGTGCTTTCCACATGTAGTTATTATTTTTATTTAACACACTGGTTTGTTGTTTTCTAGGTTGGAACTGTTATTGGCAATGGTGCTGTATCAATGGAGTCTTATAACAGCTACAAGGCTACAGACTTAACTTCTCAGTGTCCTCCTGGAGGTTTCTGTAATTGTGATGCATCAATATTTAATGTACAACCACAACAAGCACAGACATCGAATCGTACAAAGGCGGCAGAGCCACGAAATTATCTGTACTACGATAAAACTGAAACTGATTCAGGTCAAATCGAGTATACCCTCCAGTACAACTGGCCTATCTGGGCTATTGCAACTGCCGTGCCAACATGTGTTGGTCTACTTATAGGAATCTTTGTCTTTGCCTATTTCTTGATCTCGTACCCGGTGAGAGGCGGTACGACTGTTCTCGGATTCATGATGATTGTTGGAATTTTAGGAATATATGGAATAAATTTTGCATTTTTCTTACCTGCATCCGAAGCTACATGTGGTATTAGACGTTTCCTTATGGGTGTCGTATATGCTATTGTTTTTGCTGCGCTTTTAGTTAAGGCCATTGACAATTGGCGTTTTAGTGACGTTGAATATAGCGTTCGGAAATACTCAGGTCTGACCAGTACTTGCTCTCTTTTCATGTCCGCTCTTTTTATTGTCTGCGTTCAACTGATAATTCCGATTGAATGGCTAATCTTGGAAAATCCGTCAGCAAGTCTGAAGTCAGAAAGTAAATTACATGATTGGATGTGGTGTGATCCAATGGACAAATATGACTTTGCGTTAGTAGTGTCCATGTTCTTGATAATATTTCTTGTAATTCTCACAGCAATATTTGCCGCCCTATCTTGGGATAGTGAAAGTAACTGTTATGAATCCAGATGGATTTTTATGTCCTGTATTTGTACGGCAGGTTGTTTCCTGGTCTGGATGGTTGTCACAACAAATGCGGGACCGCCATACAGAGATCCTACCGTAGCCGTGGCAAACTTCTTCAACGCTACAGCTCTGTTAATTTGCATGCCTATAAGAAAATTAGCGTTAATGTTTCATTTTCAAAGACTAGAAGAGAAGTTCAGCTCGAAATTAGAGGAAGTCGAAGATAGAGGTAAGGTTTAATATTTTTTTCAATATATTTATTTAATAATCTCTGAATTTCATTAATCACATAAGGTCGTCGTGGTCGTGATCGCATGGTAGGTTTTTTTTACAACTATCTATGCAATCAGTGTCTATCACCACTGACGTTTTGTGTTCGATCCTTGCCAGGGTGAGGTGTACTCATGCACCATTATGTGATGTAGTTTGTCAGTGACTTGCGGCAGGTCGGTGGTTTTCTCCGGGTATTCCGGTTTCCTCCACCAATAAAACTGACTGCCACGATATAACTGAAATATTGTTAAAAGTCGCGTTAAACACCATAACTCTGCACCAGTCAAATATGATTTGCCTAATCGAAACATGCATTTACTTTCTTCAGTTGGTATCTCAAATTTGTCAGCGCATTTGTTAAGTAAGCCAAGTTGAGTGGCGATGTTTAACATTAACGTTTAATGTCACCAACTGATATTCCGAATCCTCAATACATATCCATATCAAGTCATGCTTGCATCAAAAACTTCCCTTTTACATGTGAAACTGGATCTTAATGTCTTGATTGTGTCTTAAATAAAAAGAACTCGGATCATGTGCAGTGTGCTTCTAATGGATTGATTACACTGCTTCGTGTGTATAGCTCCTAATATCCAGCGTCGATGTACAGCAGAGATCGGGTCAAATGGTCGGATATGTTTTAATTATGCATTGTACACGAAAACCCTGTAATGGCTGATTAATTCATGACAACAAACCATTTTGAGAGATGACGTTATTGTTAGTAGTCAGTATCCATGAACATGTATAATTTTTTTGAAATGTTTTCATATGTTTTTAACGTCCCTTTAATTGAAACAGATTATGTAGAAACCCGTATCAAATGGGACATGTACAACCTCGAGTCGTATTCAGCAAAAGCACAGGACTTGTAACATTAATTTTTTTCATACACAAAGTGAACTAAAATTACTTACATTTAGCGAAATAATGTATGTATTATTAATCCAATAACTAACAACACGTGCTACTGTCTATGTCCCATTTTTTTTAATACTCGGGTCTGTTTGATCGGTTATTTTTAATGGTATTCCATTGTCGCATTCTGCTTTATTGCTACATTTATTGTTTTATGTCTTCATGTTAAATTTTTTAGAGAAATTATGTAATAATAATGCATATCATATTATATATTGTATGTATATGGAGAAGACAATACTAAGTTGAAAAACTTGTGTCTGACCTTTTGTCATTATTTAGACAATAAAATATGTTTAAATTACATCTCAATGCATAAATAATTAAGGAAACGACTAATAAAGTTTTAGAAGGTCGGGATATATATATTTTGAGGAAAACAAAATTTCCTTTGGCAAATTTTATTGAATCATGCAAATTCACCTGAAAACTAAACAAAATAAATAATCTGATTGTTGTTTCATGCGAGAAAAATTGTCTCTGAAAAAAAACATGCCCACCCCCCCCCTTTCCCTCCTAAAAGTTAAATTGTCGGTCCCCAATATAGGTTTATTCGTCATCTCTTAGTACTTTTTATTACATCGTTATTTATCATGTTTACATTTTACTTATCTGGTTTTATTTAACAGGTGATCAGTACTCACAGTTGTATTCTAACGCTGGCTATGATAACGACATGATGTTTCAACCAGAGGATCGTAGACCAGGGTCTGAAGTCGGTTTCTGAATCGTAAAATGAAACATCTAGAGACAAAGGTAATTTAAGATGACTAAAACTAAACATGTAGTTCACTTTAAACACCCCCTTAAAATGATCATATTCTAATAATTACAAGCTACAAAAATAGGTTTAATCCAATACGAAAATCGAACAATAGGTTTAATCCAATACGAAAATCGAACAATAGGTTTAATCCAATACGAAAATCGAGCAATAGGTTTAATCCAATACGAAAATCGAGCAATAGGTTTAATCCAATACGAAAATCGAGCAATATGATGAGATATAATGAAATACAAAAATACCACACGTCAGAACAGTTCCAAAACTCAATAGAAAAATGGTGTTCTATCTTTAAAAGCTTAGCAACTTAAACGTTAGTGTTAGTTAAAAGACAAATATAAAATAACACTTGGAGGAAAACGCGCAATATATTTCACCAGTGGAACATAAATTAAAAAATCAATAAATTGACAAAATATGACAGATGCTACCACCGAAATCCTGCCTTGAGACCACGATTCTATTACCGGAAGGGGGGCCCGGGTGGCTCAATGAGTCAGGTCGTTGGATCTAACAGCTCATACAAGCATATCACCAATACGACGTGGGTTCGCGCCCAGCCTTGTAAATTACAAAAAGGGTGCACTCGACTCGCAAGTGATAATATTTACCAGTTGCTTGCCCATGGTCGGCGGTTCTCTGCGGGTACTCCGGCTTCATCCATCACTAAAAACTGGTCGCCATGATATAGCTGAAATACTGCTGAAAGTGGCGTTAAAACACAATTAATCAATCAATCAATCAATCTACCAGAACGGGGAATATAGTATACTCCATGCATGACACCACTCATTTATAATGACGACAAGGTGGTGGAAAGTGGGAAATTCAAATTACCTTCATTCAACATAATTTAAATTACTAATATTATAATTAAATGTCTGTTACAATTGACCTCACCGTGACCGGATTTACAGGTTCTCAAACGGATTATAAATAATACTATTTAAATTGTATAAACGTAGATGTGTTTATAATAGGTAATATATAAATACATTGAAAAAAGTACAACACGTGTAATGGAGGAGGGCATATTTCTTTACAAGTTTATTTTTATCCTGTCTAGATTCAGATTCTTTGTTTCTTTAAAAACTAAGTTGCATAATATTTCAATTTATAACATACACAATTATGCACATGACAAGATGGTACAAATATAAAAATAAAGAAAGAGAAGATTAATTTAGAGATGGGTGATTAACCAGGAGGACAAACCCCAATGTATTTTTTTTTTTAAATTGCATATATTTTTCAACATATTCACATTTTTCGATTGGAATAATTTACCAAGTTTTAATACATTGACTATATAAATAATATGGTTTCAATTCAAAAATGCTTTCCTATGTTTATCTAAGAATATTATACTTTACGTTTTTATTTTCCCTATTTGTCTTTGTTAGCGCAGTCGGTCAATATTTTAGTATGTTGACCGGGCCCGATCAATATAATGTTTTCTTCCGGATTTTATCCGAACTCGTTTTTTGTCTTGGATATGTACAATAACAGAAACATGTCGTCTGACAGATTTGCATGTATTAAGTATAATATAACAAATAGTTCATGGCACTTCGGGCCAAATGGCAGTTTATGGACCGGTCTGTCACCCACAAAATAGTATATGGACCTCAGCTTCGCTTCGGTCCATATAATATTTTGTGAGTAGCATCTCGGTCCATAAACTGCCATATGGCCCTTAATGCCATGAACTATTGGTTAAATATCTCTCAATTTTTTTGTTTTGCAGAATGTCAGGCTTGGTATGCTTCATCAAATAAGAAATGTATGTTACAGTGTTGAAATGGACATCAATGAATGGTGGAACGAGAATATAATCCATAGTGTGGGAGATTTGTTGTTATAGATTACAAATGACTATTATAAAATTGAATCTCATATATATGTGTGGTGAAATATGAATATACAGTGTATTAGCTAAAAACAAAACTGTCTCGTCGTTCCCACCGACAGTAATTCCTATTTCAATACATTGCACAATAATGTGTTTCATACCTTTGCATTTTAGTATAACAATTTTTTTATTGATCAACATTTAAAATGTTGAAATCTATTTCATAGAGTCTCTTGGACAACGTAGTAGAAGAATTCTTTTTATGTACCTTGGGTTGATATCTTGGTGGGGTATTTGTCAGTAGAATTGTTTTATCTGTTCCTGAGCGCATCACTTCCGTTTTGAGTTAGATTCCCGCCTGTACTGTTGGGCTAGGTGTACTGAATACAATATTATGTGATACTTGAGTTGATCAGTGACTTGGTTTTCTGCCTGTATTCCAGAGTCCTCCACCAATAAAACTGACCGCTACCATTATATGTGACATTAAGCACCAATAGCCAAGCACTATATTTTAGTGGTGGTCATAATCTATCATTTATCCAGCAACAGGATATTGTTTTCAATAAATAAAATAAAACATGAAATAGTAGCTACATAATCATACTATTGTGTAATACCAAACGGGAAGAATTTAAATTGTCTCGATTGTGCATTTTGTCATTCTAGATGGTACTTGTCATTTTGTTCCATTTAGTCTTCCCTTTATTAAGGGAACGACAGTGTTTATCACCACTAAAATTGTGAGTTCGAATCCCGATTATGGCGAGGTGATATAACATTATGTGATAAAAGTTTGTCACAGACTTGCGACGGGTCGGTGGTTTTCTCGGGGTACTTCGTTTTCCTCCAATAAAACTGACTACCACGATACAACTGAAATATTGTTGAAAGTGGGGTTAAACATTATAACGCTAGCGCTATTAAGAGAACGACAATTTATCTTTTAGATGGGGGAAGCTTTCGTGTTTTTTTGTCTGTAGATTTGATAGAAAAAAATATCTTTACCTGAAAGATGCTAAACAAAAAATAATCAAACCCTCCCTCAGTTTCCAACAAAGTTAAATGATCGGTCCCTTATGACTTCCCTGTTGTATATCAACAATACCATGCATATGACAGTGTCCAACCTATGCAATTAAATCCTCAGTGCTATGATTGTTATTATTATTATTGTGCATATAAACGAAAAAGACTTGAATTTTTATGTAGATTTTTATTATATATTTTGCTATAAATGTACATTTAAATATGTTGATTGCTTGTTTGAAAATTACGATAATCAAATTGTGATATATTTTATAAATAAAAATACATATTGTGTAGAAATGTATATTGATATGTTCTAAGACACTGTAATAGAATACACCATAAAATTAAAAATCTGGAATAATCATGCATATTCATATGATAATGAAAACTGGATAATCATGCATATTCATATAATAATGAAAACTGGATAATTCATGCATATGCATATTCATATAATAATGAAAACTGGATAATTCATGCATATGCATATTCATATAATAATGAAAACTGGATAATTCATGCATATTCATATGTTAATGAAAAATACAGATGTGTTCAAAATAACATTGCAGAGAGCACACCACCAGAACAGTTCCAAAAGGCAATAGATAAATGGTTAAATCAGAACAAAATACATAACCCTAACAACACACATATACATGACCAACCACTCCTGGCTTGATACATGTACTTGTTTATACTTAATTGTATGTTAATTTCATTAGATAATTTTGATATATCAACAACAGCAATATTTAAAAAAAAATGAATTTAATCATAATTTTCATTTTATAACAAAAATACACCGAAGACAATAGAAAAAAAAACACAAAAGGAAAACAAATACATGGGGTACGATACCATCACAAAATGAAAAGAAGGGATTTTAAAAAAAAAGAATTATTAGTTTTCTCATTTTACAATATCTGCACCAGACATATATTTATGACAGAACACACAGCACTGTCAAAATATCACAAATATATAATAAAAAAAATTTAAAAACCACATTCTCGGAACATTTCCAAAATCCAATGGAAAAATCGCAGAAAAGATCAAATAGGTTACAGCTGATACACATATATGTGTCCTGATATAAAAGAAAAGCATATTCTTTTTAGCTGTTAAATTCCTTCTTTCATTGTTCATATCTCATTAAGGGGTCGCTATGGTTATGATCGTATGGTGGTTGGATTTACAACTAGTCTACCTAAGCAATCAGTGCCTATCACCACTAATGTTGTGAGTTTGAATCCCGCTCATGCGAGGTTTACTTGATGCAACATTATGTGATCGTCAGTGACTTGCTGCAAGTCGGTGGTTTTATCTGAGTACTCCGGTTTCCTCCACTAATAAAACTGACCGCCTCGATATAACTGAAATATTTTTGAAAGTGGCGTTAAACACCACAACCCTAACCCATATCTCATCATTTTGTATTGTGTGTATGTTTATTACATAATCAGATATTTTTTTCAATTTAATAATGATGGTGGTCCGGTAAGTTACTACATAATAGAAATGATATATAAATATCAAAATCAATTCCCACGAGAAGAATTATGAGATAACTGTATAGTATTTTAAGTTTTGAGGACGTAAGTCGTTGGTTTTACGGTTGCAAATTGAGTTTACCTAGCGACATTTTCAAAAGATAAGAATTGTAACGTAAGTACAATAATTACTTATTTTGTGCAGCAATATAATATTTTAATGTGCTGATGTGTTTTAGTTGCATACTTAGTTCGTATTATGGAATTTATTTATTTAAACGCTTTTAAGTAGATTTAACAATGCAATAGGTCGAAGTAGACAAGAATATTATTTTATTCAGATGCACTTTTTTTCAATCTAATTAACATTAGGTCTTTAATCTCTCCATTTTCTGATATGTCATGCATATAGAACTACCAAAACCACACAGAGAGGTCATATCAAATGACTCAAGGTCGTGAACGTAAGATTTGATAAATAAATTTTTTCAGCCATTCAGTTCGACATATCAGAAACGGGGAAGGTGCATTTAAAGATCTAAATTTAATTGGATTGATTCTATTCAAACCTATTATAATCGGGAAGGTTTTGATTGTTTTTCACTTTCTTTGTTGGGGTCCGGATGTGTTTACATTTTACATGCTACAGTTTACTTTTTGTTACAAGATAATGTTACATATGTTGACTATTGATACACATGTGCATATACATTTGCAATGACACTATGCTGTGTTAATTCTATTTTCCCATTCCACTTTCTTCAATATGTGGTAAGGGGCCCGGGTGGCTCAATGAGTTAGTTCGTTGGATCTAACAACTTATTCAAACATATCACCAATACGGCGTGGGTTCGCGCCCGGCTTTGTAAATTACAAAAAAAGGTGCACTCGACTCGCAGCCGCATATGATAAAGTTTATACCAGTTGCTTGCCCATGGTCGGTGGTTCTCTCCTGGCACTCCGGCTTCATGCCATGATATAACTGAAATATTGTTGAAAGTGGCGTTAAAACACCAAAAATCACATCAAAATCAATATGTGCTGTTTCATTACCAACATAAATCTAATATTTTCTTCCACATGTGAAACTTCAAACATAGGTATGTTAATAGAAAAGTTTGAAGATACCAAAAGATAATCAGGTGGTTTAAATCGAACAAGGGCGGACAATACAATGACCAAAAGACAAAAGACGATGATCTACAAAAACATAGACTTCTCTTTTGAGACTAGAAATGTAAAGCTATTTCTTATAACGTCTACCTCAATATGAAACATGACTACCTATATAGTGCCATTCTAATACTCGTAACAGACGGTAGAGTATCCCAAGATTGAAATGCATCGTCAAACTAAATACCAATTTTTATTGTTGTATCCATGTCTTTATCAAGGATAAGTCTATAAAGAAATCACATTTATTTTATGAAGCACGGAAGTTTGTATGTGTAAAGGCTCCAAAATGTTATTTTTTTCCCACCCACCAGACTTGTCCTAGATTGCCGAAATGTGGATAAAGAGCATGAATATTGTCCGTTTATTATATTTTTCCCTATTTGAAGAAGTAGTTTCTTATTGGTGATTAACTTAGCATAAAGTGATGTATACACAAAAACCATGTCCCAATTTTATTTTATTTTGTTACAGATAGGTACTTTTTCAAATGATCAGCAGTTGAGTCTTGAGACGTATAGTCCGTCTTGGAATGCCAGTTGCAGTCGCCCAGAATCATGTACCGAATGTCCAGCTTTAATTACAACTAAATCAAGATATATGCTTCAGGCTACCAGCCAATCTGACCCTGCTACACTAATTGCGTTTTTGCCAATACACTTGCAAGGCGACGACCAGTACAAATGTGGAAAACTGCATCTAGGGAGCCTTTATCGAGCGCTGGCTATAACATATACTTTACAAAATCTATCACCTACCCCGTTTAATCTGCGAGGTATGATATTAGACACGTGTTCTAATTCATTGAGAATAGATCAAGACTTGTACAATATATTAGCGAGTGGGAAACTGTGCAATACGAAAGCAAACTTTGATGGCGTCATCAACAATTCAACTGTTGGTGGGGTTGTAACAGAATCGTCTGAAGATGTAATGGCAGCAAACCGAATTCTAGCTCCCCTTAAGATACCTCTTGTTGGATCTTTCTCTACCTCTAGTGTATTTAATAATAAGTTTGCCTATCCGTATTTAGCACGCACAATATCGCCTGATACCCAAGAGACACAAGTAATCGCAGACATCTTGAAACACCAAAATTGGACATATGTTTCAGTTGTTTATTCCAAAGAGGTATACGGTTTAAATGGATATAAAAACTTTAAAAAGCAAGCTGGTGCAGCAGGCGTTTGTATTGCAACATCAATTTCTATACAAAACCAAGGATCTCTTGATGAAATTAAAAATGCTCTTTCACAACTGACACTTCAAGATGGAGCACATATTGTTGTCGTTATTGCATTAAATCCACGACCTATACTTGATGCAGCCAATGAACTTGGTATTTTGAAACAGTTCTTATGGATTGGTACGGAAACATGGGGTCGTTGGACTTCCATTCTGAATGGACTAGAAAATGACCTTATAGGGTCAATATCAATTGCTATGCGAAATACCATGGTAACAAGATTTAATAACTTTTTAAAATCTCTAACATATGTTAATCGTAGAGGTGTTCCGGATGACTGGTTTGAAGAATTTTATCAACAAATACACAAATGTAAACTGTCTAATGCTGTTACCGTCTATACTGAATATCTTCCATGTAGTTTGTCTGAAAAGGTGACTGATGAAAAGCTAGAAATGGATAAATACATTATTTACACAACTATAGCTGCAGCTTATTCTGTCGCTTCTGGAATTAACAGGGCTAAAAATAGCAAATGTCCTACGAAAACGAGGTTTGAAGATTGTTTCAATGATAACGACAACAGAGAATATCTGTTTCAAATGTTGTTGGATACCAAATGGTCCGGATGGACTGATGATTCCGGATATGATCTGACTTTTAATAATGATAGGTACTGGGACGTTGGATACGATATATTTAACTTTGTGGAGATAAATGGAACATATATTTACAAAAAGGTAAATGAATCTCTCATTTCATTATCAATTAATAACAGGGTCGTCGTGACCTTGATCGTATCGTGGTTAGATTTACAACTACCTGTGCAATGAGTGCCTATCGCCACTAAAGTTGTTAGTTCGAATTCCGCTCATGGCGAGGTGTACTCGATTCAACATTATGTGATAAAGTTTGTCAGTGACTTGAGACAGGTATATGGTTTTCTCCGGGGCTCTGGTTTCCTCCACCAATAAAGCTTACCGCCATGATATAACTAAAATATTGTTGAAAGTGGCGCTAAACACCATTAACTTAACACTAACCCTAGATTAATAACAATTTTAAACAGACAAACTTTTTACAAGTTAATTTTGAAAAAATCCGGTTATCAGATTGGTGAAATCCAGTCCCTATGACCGGTAACAATCAAAACCTCTTTATAATCTATTAATACAAGAAGTGTAGTAACGAAGATTTCCCCCTCATTCCAAATCTTGTATCTCAATAAATACCGGAAAGAAATGTTCAACAACTCACACAGTTACTTATAAACTATTATATTATAAGGAAAATAAAGTTTTCTTACCTTCAATTGACTATAGCATATATATTTTTTACACATTTGAACTACAATATCTGGCTGATGTAGTTTCAGCTACTGCAGTAAAAAAAACCGTAGATATCAAATTTAGTGCGCATGACGCGTTTCTGGAATAACCTTCACCGGGTACGTCCAAAATAGAAAGATTGGAAAGCCAAATAATTTAAAGTTTTGGGAGAAATAAAACCAAAGGTCCTAAACAGGAGAGCAAAAATCGGCTAAGGTCACCTATGGCTAAGGTCACCTATGCCCGAGGGAGGAGAACTAAGGTCACCTATGCCTGAGGGAGGAGAACTAAGGTCACCTATGTCTGAGGCAGGAGAACTAAGGTCACCTATGTCTGAGGGAGGAGAACTAAGGTCACCTATGCCTGAGGCAGGAGA
Organism: Bathymodiolus brooksi; assembly: GCA_963680875.1. Classification (NCBI taxonomy): domain Eukaryota; kingdom Metazoa; phylum Mollusca; class Bivalvia; order Mytilida; family Modiolidae; genus Bathymodiolus; species Bathymodiolus brooksi. The sequence continues at coordinate 20,502,952 of OY804580.1, forward strand.
ACATTAGTTTTAATAATAAGATGTTTATTTATATCAAGTCAAAAACAAAATCGTGACCTCCGTGTCCACTTCCATTTATAAAGTATTTAATATTTTTGTTTCAGCTTGGATCAACTATAGGGGATGATTCTGGAATCCTATCATCTTTAACGACATACAAACCGAACACGTTTAGGTCACAGTGTCCCAGTGGTCAAACTTGCAGTTGTGATGGAGTGCTTAGTCCACAACAATCTTCACCACAAACACAAACGAGCAAGAGGAAAGAAGCTACTGAACCACGAAATTATTTATATTACAAAACGGAACAACTTGCAAACGGTGATATAGTACATAAACAGCATTATGCCTGGCCTATCTGGGCTATAGCTGTCAGTGTCCCGACGTGTGTTGGCTTATTTATTGGAATTTTTATATTTTGTTTCTTCCTCTTTTCATATCCGGTACGTGGCGGGAGTACTGTGTTGGGCTTTATGATGATCATTGGGATTTTATGTATTTATGCTATAAACTTTGCATTCTTTATAAGAGCAACAAATTTAACATGTGGATTAAGAAGATTGTTAATGGGCGTTGTCTATGCTATAGTCTTTGCCGCCTTGTTAGTGAAATCCATCGATAACTGGAGATTCAATGATATAGAATATAGCGTTCGGAAGTACTCGGGGTTAACAAGTGCATGTTCCCTGTTCACAATAGCTGTTGGCATTGTTTGCGTTCAAATTATAATTCCAGTAGAATGGTTGATTATTGTTCACCCTACAGCAAGCAAGGTGTCGACCAATGTTCTACATGACTGGTCGTGGTGCGATCCAGTGGACAATCACGACTATTCTCTGGTTTTGTCCATGTTGTTTGTAATGTTTTTGGTATTACTGACCGCCATATTTTCAGGAATGGCTTGGGATAGCCATAGTAATTATTACGAGTCTCGTTGGATATGCGTTAGTTGTATCAGCACTGCTGGGTGTTTCTTGGTTTGGATGGTTGTAACAACTAACGCTGGACCAGCGTACAGAGACGCTGCTGTATCATTGGGGAATTTCTTCAATGCTACGGCTTTGTTAATTTTTCTTCCTGTCAGGAAATTAATTCTTTTGTTTCATTTTAAAAATCAAGATGATAAGGAAGAAATTGTGGAGGACACTTATGCACAAATGGGTCAAGGTAAGACATTTGCAGACATCTAATGAATAAAAAAACAAATGTAAACTTTTGCAAGACATGAATAGCGTTCTCGCCTCTAATGCGGTTGATCGTGGTTCGAGCCTGGGTTAGGTCAAACAAAAGACTATATAAATGGCATTTGCAGCTTCTTCGCTAAGCACGTAGCATTAAGGAGTAGGAGTAGGTTGACTGGGAAGCAGGATAATGTGTCCGAGTGGAGCGATATGTCTACCCGCGTACTGTTGTTTCAGTGCGCAAGCATGTCCACTATAAAGAAACCATTAGGCGTGTTGGTCTGATACAAAGTGAACATCATCATCATTTTATTTAATGTAACTTGTTCTTGCCATGATATAGCTGAAAAATTGCTCATGTGGAATTAAACAACAATCACTTGATTACTTACTGTAATTGGTAGTTTTCCATTATCATTCGTAAATGTATCAAGGAAATAACTATTACAATTGTCTTGTAGTAAGTAAATTGGTATATATAAATAATCGGCGATATTCTCTTTGTTCCGATATAAATTTTATCAGTCGGCTTCTTCTGAAGGAAATCAGGGATATGAACCATTAAGAACCTAGGAACAGAGACGTCACCGCTGGAATGTTGCTCATTTGGTGTTAAACAACAATCAATCAATCATGTCAATCTAGTACGTGTGGTATAATTGAAACAATACCAACAATAGTGTCATAGAAATATACTACATCACCAGGACATCGGCCCTTTGTTATTACATTTGAGGGGTGGGTGTCATCGTGATCGTATAGTAGTTGGATTTACAACTACCTGTGCACTCAGTGTATATCACCACTAAAATTGTGAGTTCGAATCCCGCTCATGGCGTGGTGTACTCGATACAGCATTGTGTGATAAAGTTTGTAAGTGACTTGCTGCAGGTCAGTGCATGCATTCGCAGGGAGCTCCGGTTTCCTCCATCAATAAAACTGACCGTCACGATATAACTGAAATATTGTTGAAAGTGGCGTTAAACACCATAACACTAATACTTAAATTTTATATTAGAATTATATATATATTTTTTATTAATTCATATGAAATTTGATATAAATGTCTTATTTACATTTATAATTAGTTAGATAGTTATTGATACCGTGTAACCTGACGATTTCAATATTTACAGGAACCGAATTGTACTCGGTAGTTTATTCAAATGAAGGATTCGAAGATGTTTTCCAGCCTTTAGAAAATAAACCGGATGCAGAAAATGGCTTCTGAAAGAAACAATTGTTTATAAATGATGACGTGGTACAAACCAAAAGTAAAAATAAACAATAAATCTAGAGAAATGTATTAGGTGCCGTTCGGTACCATAAAATTGTATTTGATGTATATACACGTAATATTATTTTTTTTTTTTTAGTATTGTATCTGATCAGTTTGTTTTGTTATCATCTGAAGGTCGAGGTGACCTGGTCATAAGACGATAAAACATATATTACAAACGCCCTGATATATGATAACTATTCGAAATCTAGCTGGAACCAAACTTTCAATCAGTTAATTTTATTTTTGTAACACTGCCACTTATTTAAATTCATTTTTATATGTATCTAGAAATAAATTAGGCCAACAACAGTTATTAACTAGCACCCTACTTTTATCCAATGCAAATGAGATACAGGGTATATACACTTGCATTTTTGCTTAATCATGAGACAAATTAAGCACATAAAATTGTCAAATGTTGAATGATTTGTTTTACCCAAACACGAAATAAACATTAGAGAAAACCGAAAACCAAAGTACCATTCAAGTAAAACAACCCAGATACACATTGGGTACAAACAAGAGAAAAACACAACACAAATAACCGGAAAGACGAACAACATGGATCACACCAAAATACTGGGGTTGAACCAAAACGTCCTGTAGAAATTCAAACTACACAATAAGGTGTAATAGTGGATGTTATCTATATGGTCGCTTGAGTTAACAATATCTATGTAATAAAAACGTAGATATCTAATTTAGTGCACACGGTGTGTTTCTGGGATAACCTTGATCAGGTACGCTCAAAGTCGATATCTTGGAAAGCCAAATATGTGTCCATCACCACTGAAGTTGTTAGTAGGTTTCTCGCCCATCGAATGTATACTCGATTCGATACAATATTATGTGATAACGGTTGTGTGGTTTCCGACAAGTTAACTCGAATAATACTGCGCCCTCTATCGGCACTATCGCTGGATGAGGATATAGCAAAGCGTAAATATAACGACTGGATTATTCGGGTTACCGACCAGTCGGTAGTTTTTTGCGGGTACTCTCGTTTCCTCTACCAATAACACTGACCACCAAGACATAGCTGAATTGTTTTTTGAAAGTGACGACCCTAACCCTATTATTCATACTATTGCTGTTTTTATATGAAGCACAGTTATTTACATAATTTAATTATAAATGGATTTAATGTATCTTTGAATATACGTATACCTAAATAAATGATTATGGGAAATATACTTTGATGTTATTTTAATATAAATATGTTTTAACAACGCTATAGTATTATTTTATTCAAGTGCTTGTTACAACCAGCTTCATAGGCCCAAAATATTCTTAGAATTTATTTGTGTATACATGTATATAAATATAAAGTAATAAAAACCTAGATATAAAGTTTAGTGCACACGATGCGTTTCTGGAATAACCTTCATCAGGTACGTTCAATATTGAAATATTGGAAAGCCAAATATCATAAAACTGTTAATTAATTAGTGACTTAATTCTATTAGAGAAATGCATATTTAAATTATGTTTTTACAAATTATTCTGATTTTTTTTTATAAATGAACTTTTACTTACATTATTTACTTGTAGGTACATTTGTACATGTATATGTATTCTATAACAAACAATAAAGTAATATGAATATGTAATTTGCAATGATATTTTGTTATTTTATGCTGTTATAGTAGGCGTAAATTTAATCATTATTGTTTATTAAAGTGACAAAATGTTATATTATGGGTCTAATTTTCAATTGTTGATTTGCAATTGCTATCCGTAAGTTGCTGTCACGCTTTATCAAATACATATACTATTGTACAGAGTACACCTCGCCATGTGCGGAATAGAAATCTCAGCTGAGCTTTTAGTGTTGATACTAGAAACTGATTGCATATGAAGATGTAAATATAACTATTTTATACTTTACGTTTTTATTTTCCCTGTTTGTCTTTGTTAGCGCAGCCGGTCAATATAACGTTATATGGACCGGGACTGGACTGCCTCGTTTTCGATTCGATTCCGGAACGGTACCTGTATTATTATTTTAGATAAAAAGTATAATATAGCAAATAGTTCATGTCACTTCGGTCCATATAATATTATTTTGGTGACGGACCGGTCCATATACTGCCATATGACCCCCAGTGCCATGAACTATTTGCTTTATAATACGAACACAGCCACGATGGTAAATATCACCAGTACAAAAACGTATCATTCGAATAAAACATCAAGTGGAGCAGGGAATAGTTCATACAATCACAGCCACGAGTCGACGGTCGCTAGACAAAAGTAAATATCAATATTAAATGCTACAAAAACTCATCTCCCGTATAAATCACGAAATATAGCTATGGAGAATAGTATACAAAAATCACAATGTGGATAGACAATACAATACCAGTGAAACACAAGATCAAACGGAATGACATGGTAAAATATAAAATGTATCAGAAATGGGATCTATTTCTTGTATCATTCATAACCTGTAAGTTGACAACTTGATTTGATGATTTTGGTGTATGAATACAAAAGTTGATGACTATATGTCAGGTGTTTAGGAAAGGTCAGTTTCTCCTCTTCCAGTCTAACCTACAGTATATGAACAATTAATTCACCATAATAAAGATTGATCGATTTTTGCTTAACGTCAAATGAGGGGTATTTTAGCTATATTAATAAGGAAAAAAGATGCAAATTGTAAATCGTGTATAGATACTTGATAATGAAATGGGCACATGAACGGGTGTTTTAATTGTTATATTAAAAAGTAGTCCGAGATTCCTCTGTCGTTTAACGGCATTGATAATCTTGCTGTAGCCGTTCAACGACAGAGGGTGATACATACGGAAACCATCAAATTTGCCTCACAGCCATAGTATCGGCACATTTCCACGTTTCGTGGCTATCGGATTTTATTTTCTATCATAAACCTTATATAAATCGCTTCACCAATCATTTTTCTATTCATTCATAACCATCTTACCCTCAGAAAGTGGTGTTACACTCCATTACAGCACGATTTTGCCTTAGATCCTATTATTCCGCCATTTGACTTCCATTTTCGAATCTACACACGTGATCTCGCGATACTAACTGAATGATGACAGCAACGCATTGCACGATGGGAGCTAATTAATGCAGCGTGCCAAATTATTTGGAGCATTATTTGCATACGTAAACAACATTCAAATCACATGGAAGACGATACATTTAAGCGTATTCTGCAGGACAAACAGTCCATCTACAGATCAAAGAAGAGCAGAAGGAAATAATACAGAATGCGTTGGAAAGAAAAGATTCAATGTCAGAGTGTTACCAACGGGCTTCGGAAAGAGTATGTGTTACGTTCCCCCTTTTTGTTTTTGGACAAGGTACTACATTTTTTTTTTCTTATTGTTATTTGTAATTCACTAAATTTGCTGTTAAAATCATTACCAATCAATATAATCAACTGTATTAAATTTTATGTTAATTGTTCTGCCTTAACAGGCGCCTATGATTGGCAATAAAAATATTTGTTTGTTTGTTTATATGCAAATTATCTCCCATGATACATTGCGGTAATCGTAGTTTTCTCGTAGTCACGTGACAAATGTTTGAAAAATGGAAGACAAATGTCGAAATCATAGGTTCTAAGGCAAAATCGTGCTGTAATGGAGTGTAACACCACTTTCTGAGGGTAAGATGTTTATGAATGAATAGAAAAATGATTGGTGAAGCGATTTATATAAGGTTTATGATAGAAAATAAAATCCGATAGCCACGAAACGTGGAAATGTGCTGACCCAGAGTTGGAGAAGCAAATCCGCTGTTTTCCGTATGTATCACCCTCTGTCGTTGAACGGCTACAGCAAGATTATCAATGCCGTTAAACGACAGAGGAATCTCGGACTAATTAAAAAGGGGAGGTAATTGGAAATTTTACCTTTAAAATGACGCCTTAGAACAAACTATAACTTCTATGAGCTGCTGCAAATTCAGGGGCGGATCCGGGGGGGGGGGGGGGGCGCACGCACCCGGCGCCCCCCCTAAAATTGGAAAAAATCATGATTTTTCACACGAAATACTCCAAAAATGTTCGCGCCTCCCTCCGGTCGGCGCAATTTTTTTAAGTGCGTCCCCCCCTAACTTGAAATCCTGGATCCGCCCCTGAAATTGTCTTTTCGACGGAGGGAACGAAGCACTCGTTGCCTCCTATTTCGAAAGTTATTGTAATTAGAACGTAACTTAAAAAAGGAAAACTACAATCACCCACTATTGTAAATTATGTAACTTAATAGTTCGTTTAGTG